>LR991053.1:49017713-50217713 GCA_905163555.1 Notocelia uddmanniana
CGTCCTCATGCGCGGAGAATTTAAGTTTTGAGAGAATATTTAGTGAGTAAAGTATGTCAGTTTACACAAAACTTCAATGAATTAGGTATACACATGTATTTATTTCTTACAAATGTTTACGTGGCATTACAGTTAACCCAATGCGCCATGAAACTTAAGCTTATAAAATATCTATTTAGGCGACGAAACGGCGTGGCCCCGTTGCATCGTCGTCTCCGGTGTAGGATTCGGTAGGTTGCCCCGGAACCGTTGAAACACCACACCCTTCCCCACACCACCACACCACACCACCACCACCACCACCACCACCACCACCACCACCGCCAAACCACCACCACATAAACATATCTCATGAAACAAAACACGTTCATTGATGAAAACCGCATGAAAATCCGTTCGGTAGTTTTAGAGTTTATCGCGTACAGACGCACGCGTTCACGCAGAATTCGCTAGTCACACTCGTTAGCTGTCACCCTCAGTCACCCGCGTATAGAAATCATTTACGTGATATACAAACCATCCGGCGTCCTTTAAACTGTCTCCATATCGAATTTTATTGAAATGTTTCAAGTTTCAAGTAGGAATAGGAATGTTCAATATAAATGGTGTTGCTCGCATTAAAATTATAAGACAACATATCAAGCATAAAATAACATTTTCACTCAAAACTGTGTATTTCACTATTATCATCAGAATTTGGAAAGTTTGGTCTTTCTTATTCCGAATCTTGATCTGATAAAGAAAATAAGTGTCCACAATTTAAAAAAATCCAGTATAGTGGACGGCGGTTAAGAAGTCATTCCTGACACCTGTCATTTCCATACAGTTTATAACCTCAAAGTGACTTTTAGGCTATTAATTGTATGGAAATGACAGGTGACAGGATTGACTTCTTAACCGCCGACTACTATATTATGTAACTTTCACATGAATCTGAGCACGAAAGCAATAAGTTTCAATCATTTATAGTCCTTATCTCGTTGCAATAGGGTTCACGAATGGTCAGTCAATTATGATGCTGATAGTATAGTACAATAGCCCGTTCAAAAAGAGACTTTACTATCGAAGCAAGAAGATTCAAATTCTAATGGAATTTTATTTTTATAATCAGAATTCAAATAATTTCAAATTAAAGGGAATATTTTATTGCTCCGAGCAGGATTCGAACCTGCGACATCCGGCGTACGCGGCCAATCGCTCTAGCCACTGAGCTATCGGAACCAATTTATTTAATCGTATGGCATCTATTTACGTACCGTCACATTCGAGAAGACAAGTACGGTTGCCAGTTTTTGTTGCATTTTTTTCACCACCCAGGGGTCACGTGTAGGGTAACGGTGGGTACTCCCTACGGACGTAGTGCAACTTCGACCCCCCTTTGTCAAGTGAGTGGGCAACTTGACTGCTAGAAGTTCTCAAGCCGCCCGAAGGCCTCTAACTTGGCTTAACGACTGCTGTCGTAGACAGTAGCCGGGATCAACGGCACAAAGCACGAGAGCGCTCAGTTAGTAACCACTCATCGGAACCAATTAACCTCAGGTACGAAAACCTTCACTATAGTTCCTTCTTACAACGCTTTAGGGAGGCGTATAGCGACATCTACCTTAGAAGACTTAGGCTTCTTTTAACGACACCAACGTCTCAAATTATATTGAGAAATCGTCAGTAACGATGCGCCATCCCATACTAAACTAATTATTACTTACGATTTCTTCCCTTTAATTTGAAATTTAGAATTTTCGTTTGGAGCGTCACTGCTTCATACAAAATTGTTTCAAATAATATTAACTATACAGTAGGGCCTCGATAATCCGAACTTCAAAAAAACAACCCCTGTTCGAACTCAGGGAGCGTTCAGATTATATAGGTAGTATGTTAGAAATAAAACATCGATAATCCGAACTGGCGTTCGGATTATAGTATGTTAGAAATAAAACATAAGTTTATTCTCAAAGGAACCAAGGTGAAGGAACCATATTTGTAACCTTAAATAACACGTGGCACGCAATGCACACTGTAATTTTGCAAAAACTAATGACAAATCACAAACAAATCAAAGCTCAGGTGTTACGGCGGGGGTGGAAGGGGACTGGGTCAGCATTTTTACGATTAGCCTGTGTACGGATTATCGAGGCCCTACTGTACCTGCCTACTTTTTGTTATTTATAATATTAACACTTTGATGGACACTGTTCCAGACACAATAGAAATACGCCTATAGGCGTGTAATGTCCATCAATGCATTAACCTCCGCTACGTGACTTTGAAAATTAGGAGGCCACGAGAAAGCACTAAATAGAGTATTATCGATCACCAAATGATAATATAGTTTTCATAATTTAACCGATCCGTACCAAGCTATCTGTTACTATAATGGCCAATAAATATTCGCGAATCTTTGACGATCTACGGCAAGGTCTCGCATTCAAAATTTCGCCCTTGAAGTGTTGACAGAAGATTCAAAATCGAATATCGAACGGTGGTGATGAAGGGCCAAGTTATTTGAGCAAATATATCGCCCTGTTTGTGACAGGGTGTAATTGATAGTGTCGTGTTTCGATGACACTGTGAAAATTGAGGTTAAGAGGCGCTTTGTCGAATTTTGAGGCAACGGTTTTCGTGTTTAGGTAAAAAGTTTGATGTGCAATTTATCGCAACAACCGATAGAGATGCAGCTATACTTGGATGAAATAGCAGTACGTACCTTTCATTGAAAAGTTGTAGTTGACAACTTGACATATCAATGTATTTCAAGACTTAATTTAAGCGAATTTTATTATTTTTTAAATGAGGAACTTCGAGAATTTTTAGCTATGACCTTTTATATTCAAAATAAATTAGCCATTAATTGAAATAGTTAAGATCAATCTGCCCAACAGCCAGGAGCGTCTTTCGACCGCGGTACACATTAATTTATTTATTTATTTATTTATTTATAATTAACAGCAACTATTATTACAGGTTTACCCTAATGCAATAGTGCCTTAAATATGATTTGAATAAAAACTAATTAATTACAGTAACTGGACACTATACATAAACATACATTCACAAACTCGGACATAGTACAATAAAAAAGGTCAGTTTGGTCAGCAACTAGATTAAGCGTGTGTACGGCACGGCTAAGAGGCGCTTTACGAAGCAAGTTGGTTCTGCCATTCGGCTCCGCCAGCAACCGCGGCCGCCGCCGCCGCCCCGCGTACCCGTCTGGCACATTAAAACTTAACTGCTGCAATATACCTGGGTTGCAGATATTACCACGCATAACTCTGACCAGGTAGCATGCCAATGTCAGATCCCTACGCGTTTCTAATTTATTATAGCCTACCATGCCTATGACGAAGGACGTAGGGTACATCAGTGGATAGAACGGGTAGACTCCGTATAGCTTCCAGTACAAATACCTAGTAAATTTGTTCTGAATCTTTTCCAACATGAGGCTATACTTTTTCTCATGTGGTGCCCATATTGCAGCATTGCATTCTAGTTGGCTTCTTACGAGAGTATTATATAGCGCTGAAATGGCTTGTATGTTTTTAAAGCTCACTGCTCGCCGAAGAACGAAGCCAAGAATCCGAAAAGCTTTTTTTGAAATGGTAAGTATATGGTCTCTAAAAGTCAAGTCCCCATTTAAGTGTACCCCTAGGTCTTTAACAGAGGCCACTCTCGCTAACTGCGCTCCTGCTACCTCATAGTTGTGACTAAGTGGTGTCTTGGCCCGGGTAAAAGTGATTGTAACACATTTATCTACATTAAATGGTAACTTATTTTTCTGGCTCCACTCTACCACTCGGTCTATATCACGCTGGAGACGCTGGCAGTCATTCTCATCCTTAATCGCCAGGAGCAACTTCAGGTCGTCCGCGAATAAAAGACATTTGGCATCCTTAACTACTTCTGGCAGGTCGTTAATCATTATTAAAAATTCTAACGGCCCCAAGTTACTTCCTTGGCTTACCCCGGTCCTCGTGAAATACGGCCGAGACTTGCAATTTGCATACTCAACGTATTGCTGTCGATCCCTCATGTAGCTACTAAAAAACTGTAGCATTTGAGGAGTACAACCAACCGCCGCCATCTTTGCCAACAAGACGTCATTATCCACCAAATCGAATGCTTTTTTGAAGTCAAAGTAAGCGACGTCAACTTGCACTCCAGCGTCTACATGAGGGACTACATATGCCATGGCGTTAAGCAGATTGCTCGTCGTGCTGCGCGCCTGTCGGAACCCGTGCTGCGCGTCGGACAGTCTGGCCGACACCTGCGCCTGGATGCTGCGCTGCACTGCCGATTCAAATACCTTCGCTGGCGTGGAAAGAATCGCGATCGGTCTAAATCCCTTTATCTCCGACCCGGCATCGCCTTTAGGTATCGGTATCACCCTTGTAGTTTTCCACCGTTCCGGAAAATATGAAGTCCCCAAACACAAGTTAAATAAATGCAGAAGCGGTTCCGCCAAGAGACTGCTACAATCTTTCACAATGAAAGCAGGAATACCGTCCGGGCCCGCTGAGCGCTTCGGCTTGAGCGCAGCGAGAGCGGCGCGCACGTCGCGCAGTGCCAGCCGCGGCAACGCCACGCGCGCGGCGCCGGCGCCGCCGCTGCGAACCGCCGCCGCCACGTCCAGTTCCGCCGTCGAGCTCCCGTAAACCGAATGAAAATACTCGGCGAATTCCTTTGCACATGCCGAATCCGATAAACTGTTTCCGTTTTTTGTTATTTTCCTTCGATTCACCGCCCCTCGCTTGGATCTGACGTAGGTCCAGAAAGATTTTGGGTCCTTAGTCAGTTCTCTCTGTATACGCTCTTGATACTGATCGTGCGCCTCATTTATCATTTGTTTGACTTTGGCCCTGCACTCCGAAAAGGCTACGTAATCGTTACACAATCCGCTCACTTTAAACAGTTTGTGACGTTTTGCCTTTAATTGTATATTTTTAATGATATCTTTCGTATACCATTTAGGATAGCTATACCTAACATTCGATGCTTTTGGACGCTTTTTAGGGGCACAGTCATCTATCACACTATTTAAAATGTTATAAAAATAGTTCACTGCTTCCTCTGGGTCACATAAACTATACAACGGATTCCAATCAATAGCAGTCAGTAATGAATACATTACATTAAAATCCGCTTTCGCAAAGTTCCACTGCCGCGCCGTTTCGCATTCGTTCCTCGGGTCCTGAAGGGAACAAGAGGTAACGGGAGCCGGCGACGCCGGCGCGGCGCGGGCTGGGGGCCGGCGGAAGCTCACCGCGAGTGGCGGGTGGTGCGCGTCCACAGGCACCAGTGTCTCGTCCGCCGCCTCCACTGACACTCCGTCCGATATGTCCTTACAACACAACACCAAATCCAGTTGCCGGCCATTACAATTAGGTACATAATTTTTTTGATCAACTTCACAAAATACTCTAAAATATTCAAAGTAATTATTGACATTATCGCCGGTTGAATACATATTAAAATCTCCTAGTATTAAATAGCTTTTAAACTTTACACACCATTGTTCAATAATTCTAAACAATGTCATATATTCATGCTCGTTACTTTTGGGTGGAATATAAACCACGCAAAACAAAAACAGATACCTATTGTTTAAGTACACTGCAGCGCCTACCAGTTCGAACGCGCAGTTATCGACGTTGACGTCACTGGGAATAGGTACCGGCCGCAGCTCAAACCGGTGTGAGGCCACGAGAAACGCGCCACCTTGTTTTCGGCCGTCCGCTCGATCGCATCTCATTATTTGATATCCCGGTGGAATAATTTCTGCATCTTGGATCGACGCATTACAACCTGACTCCGTGATTGCAAACAAATCTGCACTTGAACTTTCAATGTTGTTATGGAAAACATCCAGTTTCGTTCTTAGACCTCGTGCATTTTGGTAGTATATTTTGATGCTGCTATCTTCCTTCTTTTGTTTTATTTGTTGCTCTCCGAAACCAAGTCCACTCGCTAAACTGCGCATTGAGCGGCCAAATTTCCGGTTTTTGTAACTCGTTATAAATGTTTTCTGGAGCACTTATAATAAATGAGGAGTACTCTTTATCCTTTTTAAGTTTAATTTTTTCAATTTTTATGGTCACTTGTGATCCACATGTCTTTTTAATATGCGTTGTTAAATTCTCCACTGTAGTGTCCTTCTTTAGTAGCCATACATGCAAGTGTTTCATTTTTTCTATAGCTTGGATATCACAAATGCTTGTATTATTGCCTCTTTGTATACTTTTGACCGGAGGCATACCCTGTTTAATCTTTTTAGTGTTACGCTCGTGCACTTTCTCGTGTTGTTTGTCCGACTTCCTATTCTCGGTTCCATGTTTTGACCGATGTGAATTAACCCTGTCAGGACTAGTTCTAGTCGTTTTCGAAGAATCCGTTGTATATACTGGGGTTTTTTTGATGTCACTCGCGCCGGTTATAATTGGAGAAGGTGAGTTCCGTTGTTCCGTTTCACTCATATTTTCGGAAGATATTGAATGAGTAAATTCACAGTCTCCAGCGTTATCTGTAACTTGCATTTTTTCATAAGCAGTGCTTCGGGCTGTTTTCGTGGCCACACTCTCGATATATTGCCCGACGTGGGTAGTGGCAGCGATAGTTCCGCTTACATTTGCCATTTCTATCGGCGTTTTTAGTACGGCGGCGTAACTATTTTGCACCACTGTGTTGTTATATGTTTTTATGCTGTTTTCTGTGCAATTAGTACCTTTTATGATGTTTTCTAGTTGCTGTGTTGTTATTGATAAATTGTCCAGCTGTTTCTGTAATATGCAAGTGGCAGCGGCGTTATTATTCAAAGTGGATTTAAAGTTTTGTAACTGCTCTTTCGTAGAATTACATACTTGGTAAATACTGGTAATAATATGTGTTTGTGCATCTAATCGGTCAATTAATTCTGATCGTAACTCCCTGAGCTCAGTCCAGACTGAGTCGACGGTGACCGTGTCTTGAGTCGTGTTTGTATCATACATATTTGGTGACGATGTTTGTGTTGTTTTGATACGACTACCGCGGTGAGTATTAACATTACTTATCGGACCTGTTCTTGGCTGCTCGGGTACACCGCGTACTGGAGTACTGGAGTTAATACGCGTAGGATTAGACGAAACGCACTCAGGGCATATCCAAGGCTGCGTTTGCCCCTTTGTGAATGACTCGAAATTAGCGGGCTTCACTCCAAGGCATTCCAAGTCGTAGACTTTAGTACATTGTACTTTGGAACACTGCATCACTGGTTTATCCGTAGTATCAGAACCACACGCACGACACTTAGCAGGCATGGTAGTAGCCCAACCAAAACAATAGAATTAAAATAAATATCGGGAGCGACATAAAAACACGTCCATACACTTCGAGAGTTTTTTTTTTTTTTTTTTTTTTTTTTTTTTTTTTTTTTTTTTTTTTTTTTTTTTTATTTGTTAGAAGCCGTATTAAATTCTCATGACAGAAAATAAATACTGAATTCTCTCTTATTAAATAGCCCAACATCTACATCGGGCTTGCGTACGACTTATGCGTCGGTGCGTACACTTACACTACAGTAAAAAAAATTGCGATGGCGCGGGTGACGATTAAATATAAATAAATGCTTGTGTTGGGTGTATATGTTTTTTTAATAATAAAAGCGTTTTATCTCACGTAAAAATCATAGACACAAAGATTTGTGGGATAGACGGTCTGTTACCTCGAGCATGGTATTCGAATATTGGTATTGGTACTATTGGTACACGTTCGTTATTTACTAATTCATAAGTGTCGATAATCTCGTGGTCGAATTGTACCCCATCACTAAATAAGTCGCTGACATTTCGTTACGTATGCGTTATCTATACTAATATTATAAACAGGTAAGATTTGATTGTTTGTTTGTTTGCATTGAATAGGCTCCGAAACTACTGAACCGATTTGAAAAATTCTTTCACTGTTGGGAAGCTAACACTATCCCCGGGGGACATAGGTTATATTATATTTCCAAAAAATTAGGGATCCTTACTAAAAGTCCAATAATGTAACCCAAGGTGTTAAAAACCATTATTTGCATTGAATAGGCTCCGAAACTACTGAACCGATTTGAAACAGTCCCTCACTATTGGAAAGCAACACTAGCCCCGGGTGACATCGGCTATATTTTATTTCCAAAAAAATTGGTTGTTTGTAAAGTAGGTTTACGATCGAGATGTTTACGTGATAACGTCTTACTTCACTTGCACTTCACTTATACCTGCGATCGCGCTCGTGAGGTTTTGGTGTGACACAAGTTTCTGAACATGTCACCCGACTAAAACGATTTTAAAGACGTTATCACGTCAAAAATTTAGGGATGCTTACTAAAATGTGTGTGTATTATAATTTTGAAATTTTTGTTTAATACCCGTGCGAAGCCGGGGCGGGCCGCTAGTATTTATAATAAAATCATTTTGGTTACATTTCTTTCGTTAAAGTTATTTTTTTTTAGTTTAAAAAAATGTGGTGCGGGTGCGCTGCGCAACAGTAGACCAACAACAACATACGTGCTCCCTCCAATCAGATCAGAATGCGTCCAAGTCGTCCCGCCATCTTCTTGTTGGTCTGCCACTGCTCCGGTGGCCGTCTCGAGGGGTCCACTCCTTATTTATTTTGGCTCATCTTTTCGGATGCATACGGCAGATATATCCTGTCCATTCCCACTTCAGTTTAGCGGTCTTGACACCCACATCTACAACTTGTGTTTTGGAGCCGTGTTTCTGATTCGATCAGTTTTGCAAACACCTAGTATACTGCGCTCCGTCGCCCTCAGGCAAACCTTCAGTTTGGACTTCTGAGCCTCAGTCAATGACCAGGTGTGAGCACCGTAAGTTAAAATTGGCAGGATGTCAACGAGTGTACGCTTGAGACATAACGGAATGTCGCCCTTCAGAAGCGCCTTCATAAAACAGATGCTCTTCCAAGCGTGTGCGTACTGTAGTGTAAGTGTACGCAGTACGCATAAGTCGTACGCAAGCCCGCAGATGTAGATGTTGGGCTATTTAATACGAGAGATATCAGTATTTATTTTCTGTCATGAGAATTTAATACGGCTTCTAACAAATTAATGTACCACGGTCGAAAGACGCTCCTGGCTGTTGGGCAGATTAATCTTAACTATTTCAATTAATGGCTAATTCATTTTGAATATAAACGGTCACAGCTAAAAATTCTTGAAGTTCCTCATTTAAAAATAATAAATTCGCTTAAATTAAGTCTTGAAATACATTGATATGTCAAGTTGTCAACTACAACTTTTCAATGAAAGGTACGTACTGCTATTTCATCCAAGTATAGCTGCATCTCTATCGGTTGTTGCGATAAATTGCACAGCAGTCCTTTTACCTAAACACGAAAACCGTTGCCTCAAAATTCGACAAAGCGTCTATCGATTTCTATGGACTGCCTGTTTTCTAGGGAAGCTGTTTGGCCCAGACATAAGTACTCGTCCACATATTGTATCCTGCCCATCTACCGTAACTTTACGTTTTGCTCCGTTGATCATCAACATGGTTTTCGCTCTGTTCATTTTGAGTCCAACCAATAACGAACTTATTGACGCTAAAGATAGTTACATTGGTACACCAAGATGTTGTCACTACAGCGGAATATATATTCATATTTGACGCTCTGGAGGATGCGCTGTGTCGAGAGGATTTGTCCCTAGCTGTTTACACTACGAATTCACGGGCAATGTGCTTGTGATTCTTCTGGAGTCGCAAGCGTCCATAGGCTACGATATTTTATCACTATCAGGCAGGCAGCAAGCTGGTTTGCAACTGTCGTTGTATAAAAAATGGTTTTTTTATCACTTCCAGGTGGTGGAGCCAATAAACCGACTTCTGGACACCATTCCATTCGACTGTGTGTTCTACTCGCTCGACTGGCACCCTCCAGATCACGTGTCCTTCATCGACAACGTGCACCTAAGGGAACTACACGTTACCAGCCCTGTAAGTGGATCGTCAGCGTTTTGACCAGTCTTGTCGGTTTAATTTTAACTGGTCACTTCGCAAAACGGGTCAATGATGTCTACTGACGGGAATGGCGGGGCGGGATTCTATGTGGTATTTTGTTCTTTGACGTGAGCTTACTAATTTCGCACAAATTTACTCATTTTAATACTGTCAGTACCACAGACATCAGAGAAAAGCAGACTCGCAGTATCAAGCCAGATGATTTTTCATATAGTTGTCTCGTTAAATCCTAATGGTGCGCCAAAATGAGTTAGAATATGACAGATAGTACGCAGATTTTCGGCTGTTAACGAGTTGTCTCCATTTGAAAGCACACCAGGATGTTAAATGACGACTAGAAATGTTTTTAGAAAGTTAAACAACTGCTTACGAATGGAGATTGGTACTACGTACGTATATAAGTAAAAGACTATCTGTGTTCAAAAACGCGAGATAGGTACCAAAAGGGACTCACTTTGCCTTAGTGTGTCCCTTTCTAAGATGTTTTTTTTTACCATGGGACTAGTTCGATTTGTGTAAAAATTGTCCTATAATGTATTTTTAATGGGCTATAAGTTATTACTAATAATTAAATGATTTTTTAGAGCGCTCGTGGCCCAGCGGCACCCGCCTACCGCGTGCGGTATGCGAGGTTAAGCAATGTGGGCGCAGGTCAGTTCTTGGATGGGTGACCGCTTTGAGTGGTTACTAACTGAGCGCTCTCGTGCGTTGGAAGGCACGTTAAGCCGTTGATCCCGGCTGCTGTCTACGACAGCAGTCGTTAAGCCAAGTTAGAGGCCTTCGGGCGGCTTGAGAACTTCGAACAGTCAAGTTGCCCACTCACTTGACAAAGGGGGGTCGAAGTTGCACCACGTCCGTAGGGAGTACCCACCGTTACCCTACACGTGACCCCCGGGTGGTGCTAAAAGTGCAACAAAACTGGCAACCGTACTTGTCTTCTCGAAGATCTCACGGTTCGTAAATAAATGCCATACGATTAAATAAAAAAATGATTTTTTGGGATATGCTGAGACAAAATAAGTCCCTCTCGGGCTCGTTCATTGGCTTATCTATAGATGTTACTTACACCGTCTCAATTTTATTTGTTAAGGTTTTGAAAGATAGCTGTTAAGTTGTAGTATTATGTTTTTGGTTGTATGAGAGTGTTGTAGTAAAAACTTAGGTTCTAACTACAAAGCCGGCAGACGCAAAGAATTTCGTACATTGTATTAATTTCGCATGTCTCTTGTAAGGGTCAGCGTATACTGACGGCGTGATTTGGCAAAAGAATTTGTGGCTGATAAGTAAAAATTAACGAGCAATCTAGGTTGGATCTCTTAAAAGAAACTGGGTGCTGCGCGGGAGATCTCCTCTTCTTCTTCCATCAAATCTTAAGCTCAGAGTTCACTACCGAATACAGTGGTACATTTTTAAATTACATTAAACACTCATTGAACTTAAGATTTGAGTATTATAAGAATAATCCTTAAGTAGCAATCCCAATGTTTACAGTAATACCTACAGTTTAAGTAACATTGTACCTATTTTTAAGCCGGCTTAATCATAAGATGTATGGCTTATAAAATAAATAAGATAAAAAAAAAGAAAACTTTACTTGTAATATTACAGCCCTTCAGCCTTGTCTTAGCCTTCATTCTTGTGTTACAGTTTCAATTGATGCAAATGCTGTAGGCATTGGCGGCAGCGTTAAGAAGCCTTAAATTTTTTTCATTCTTTCTCGTCTTTTAGGTATCAGCGGATAAGGCTGCGGCTCACGATACAGTTGTGTTCGCGGGACCCCCGCCGATGCGACAGCGGCTGTGGCCGCGTCATTGCGTGCAGGACACGTGGGGCGCCGAGTTGCATCCCGACTTGAAGGTACACCATTAAGGTTCAGGATTTTGTTCAGGAGAGCAAAGGGAACGCGCGGGCCCCTATTGCCTTCTATCCGTGACTTCTCCGGCTTCAGTTATGTCAAAATTGTATTATTTTATGTAGAACATACCCCATCGCCACAGATTAGTTGTGAGGTTGTGTTTTTGCTCGGTGGACGTGGCGCAAGCAACATCTCCTGCCAGCATCTCCTGATGATGCCTCGTAGAGAGGCGAAACACGTGTCGAGGTTTTGTGTTTCTGTGTGTTGGTTTTTTGTATTTATTTGCATGTTTGTGCGAGCGGAGGGAGGGTGTTGGCATTAACCGCATGCAAAAACACGCAAGTGGATACATTAACACTAATAGACCTACACGTTTTTTAGCGGAATAGCAAAGAAATATTGTTCAAGAAGCTTGTAAGGACACGGCAATTTTTTGAATATCTGCTGACGCTATGGCAACAAAACAACAACGCTATGTGATTAAATTGTATTTGTTTCTGTTTTGTGTATGTTGTTACGAATAAATGTTTGAAGTTTTAAGTTTGAAAACTGTAGGAACCTCGTCACAACAATACTACTTATATATAGGTTTTATAGAAAAAACTCGCCGCGGTGCTATGAATTAATTATTGATTTAGCGGCATTGAATTGACTCGCGCCGCGCGGAACTTGATTAGTTGAATTACATGAGCAGACTTAGGGCCGGTTGCACCAACCTACGGTCACAGACTGATCAACGTTAAATATGGCGCCGGCACCTGTCATCCCATAGAAACTTGACAAACTTTCCATAGATACAATTTTAACGAACACAGCTTACGAATACAGACAGTTTGGTGCAACCCAGCCTTAGGCTGGGTTGCACCGACTTACGATCACAGACTGATCAACGTTAAATATGGCGCCGGCAGCTGTCATCCCATAGAAACTTGTCAACCTGTCCATACATTCAAATTTTAACGATCACAGCTTACGATTACAGGCGGTTTGGTGCAACCCTGCCTTAATGAAGTATGACTTCTCCGAGGCTGGCTTATGACTCTCCCAACAACTATTGAATGTATGAATAGCAAATAATGAAAAAATTAGGTGTTGCTTGGCAACTGAATGATTGAGAGAAATGACGTTTGCGTGAACACCGGGTAATCGTTGACCTGCCGTATTACAAAACGGCTCTGTTTTAAAATGGCCAGCCGTAGTGTAATACGGCGAATTATTATTATTTATTTATTTATTATATTTGTTAAATAAATAAATAAATATTTATTTATTTATTTGGTGAACTTCTGAAAGTCCAATGGAGAATTTATGTATACATTGGTTGACAGAAAAGTGTCGTTAAACGCTCGTGCACAATAAAGTTATTAAACTTACTAAAGAGCTAATTGTACGACACGTTGGAAAAAAAGAAAACTAAACTATACTGTTACAATGGAAGTACTAATAATTGAGTTGGGATTGGGTTGGAGTTGGCGTTGGGTATTAAATAGATAAAAAAAACTCACCCGGGTACGGAAACCGGTCGTATCTATTCAGCGCAAGGTGTGAAATTGGCGATCAATAAATACAATCCGGCTGCGACATGCATAAGTAAAAGTAGTTTATTCTTCAAATTAGGCATATTACATGCACCTATGAACGTCAATAAACTACCACCGGTTCGGAAAAATATACCTCTGCCACGAGAAGAACCGGCGTAAGAAACTCGGCGAGGTGTCATTTTTTCAAAACAATTTACATTGTATAGTTAAATATAAAATTACAGTCTCAGTTACTACAAAAATAACAAGCTACAGTAGAAAACCTATTTTCGCGATAGATTAGCCGTGCACGACACTATCACTCATACAACAACACACATACAACAATACAATACAAAAACTCTTTATTGCACACCTCACACAGATGAATTAGCATACGAGTATATAGGCTGATGATGATGATGATAGAATGATTATTACCAGGTGGTGGACGGAGCGGTGAAAGTGTACAAAGGCACAAACTCCGAGGTGGATTCGTACTCGGTGTTCTGGGACAACAAGAAGCTGAGCGACACGACGCTCTCGGCCGAGCTGCGCGCGCGCGGCGCCACCGATATCTACATCTGCGGCCTCGCGTACGACGTTTGCGTCGGTGCGTACACTTAGCCGCTAGTGCGAACTCTTCTCTTAGCGACACCAACGATATCTACATCTGCGGCCTCGCGTACGACGTTTGCGTCGGTGCGTACACTTAGCCGCTAGTGCGAACTCTTCTCTTAGCGACACCAACGATATCTACATCTGCGGCCTCGCGTACGACGTCTGCGTCGGTGCGTACACTTAGCCGCTAGTGCGAACTCTTCTCTTAGCGACACCAACGATATCTACATCTGCGGCCTCGCGTACGACGTTTGCGTCGGTGCGTACACTTAGCCGCTAGTGCGAACTCTTCTCTTAGCGACACCAACGATATCTACATCTGCGGCCTCGCGTACGACGTCTGCGTCGGTGCGTACACTTAGCCGCTAGTGCGAACTCTTCTCTTAGCGACACCAACGATATCTACATCTGCGGCCTCGCGTACGACGTTTGCGTCGGTGCGTACACTTAGCCGCTAGTGCGAACTCTTCTCTTAGCGACACCAACGATATCTACATCTGCGGCCTCGCGTACGACGTCTGCGTCGGTGCGTACACTTAGCCGCTAGTGCGAACTCTTCTCTTAGCGACACCAACGATATCTACATCTGCGGCCTCGCGTACGACGTTTGCGTCGGTGCGTACACTTAGCCGCTAGTGCGAACTCTTCTCTTAGCGACACCAACGATATCTACATCTGCGGCCTCGCGTACGACGTTTGCGTCGGTGCGTACGCTTAGCCGCTAGTGCGAACTCTTCTCTTAGCGACACCAACGATATCTACATCTGCGGCCTCGCGTACGACGTCTGCGTCGGTGCGTACGCTTAGCCGCTAGTGCGAACTCTTCTCTTAGCGACACCAACGATATCTACATCTGCGGCCTCGCGTACGACGTCTGCGTCGGTGCGTACGCTTAGCCGCTAGTGCGAACTCTTCTCTTAGCGACACCAACGATATCTACATCTGCGGCCTCGCGTACGACGTCTGCGTCGGTGCGTACACTTAGCCGCTAGTGCGAACTCTTCTCTTAGCGACACCAACGATATCTACATCTGCGGCCTCGCGTACGACGTTTGCGTCGGTGCGTACACTTAGCCGCTAGTGCGAACTCTTCTCTTAGCGACACCAACGATATCTACATCTGCGGCCTCGCGTACGACGTTTGCGTCGGTGCGTACACTTAGCCGCTAGTGCGAACTCTTCTCTTAGCGACACCAACGATATCTACATCTGCGGCCTCGCGTACGACGTTTGCGTCGGTGCGTACACTTAGCCGCTAGTGCGAACTCTTCTCTTAGCGACACCAACGATATCTACATCTGCGGCCTCGCGTACGACGTCTGCGTCGGTGCGTACACTTAGCCGCTAGTGCGAACTCTTCTCTTAGCGACACCAACGATATCTACATCTGCGGCCTCGCGTACGACGTCTGCGTCGGTGCGTACACTTAGCCGCTAGTGCGAACTCTTCTCTTAGCGACACCAACGATATCTACATCTGCGGCCTCGCGTACGACGTCTGCGTCGGTGCGTACACTTAGCCGCTAGTGCGAACTCTTCTCTTAGCGACACCAACGATATCTACATCTGCGGCCTCGCGTACGACGTCTGCGTCGGTGCGTACACTCAGCCGCTAGTGCGAACTCTTCTCTTAGCGACACCAACGATATCTACATCTGCGGCCTCGCGTACGACGTCTGCGTCGGTGCGTACACTTAGCCGCTAGTGCGAACTCTTCTCTTAGCGACACCAACGATATCTACATCTGCGGCCTCGCGTACGACGTCTGCGTCGGTGCGTACACTTAGCCGCTAGTGCGAACTCTTCTCTTAGCGACACCAACGATATCTACATCTGCGGCCTCGCGTACGACGTCTGCGTCGGTGCGTACACTTAGCCGCTAGTGCGAACTCTTCTCTTAGCGACACCAACGATATCTACATCTGCGGCCTCGCGTACGACGTCTGCGTCGGTGCGTACACTCAGCCGCTAGTGCGAACTCTTCTCTTAGCGACACCAACGATATCTACATCTGCGGCCTCGCGTACGACGTCTGCGTCGGTGCGTACACTTAGCCGCTAGTGCGAACTCTTCTCTTAGCGACACCAACGATATCTACATCTGCGGCCTCGCGTACGACGTCTGCGTCGGTGCGTACACTTAGCCGCTAGTGCGAACTCTTCTCTTAGCGACACCAACGATATCTACATCTGCGGCCTCGCGTACGACGTCTGCGTCGGTGCGTACACTTAGCCGCTAGTGCGAACTCTTCTCTTAGCGACACCAACGATATCTACATCTGCGGCCTCGCGTACGACGTCTGCGTCGGTGCGTACACTCAGCCGCTAGTGCGAACTCTTCTCTTAGCGACACCAACGATATCTACATCTGCGGCCTCGCGTACGACGTCTGCGTCGGTGCGTACACTTAGCCGCTAGTGCGAACTCTTCTCTTAGCGACACCAACGATATCTACATCTGCGGCCTCGCGTACGACGTCTGCGTCGGTGCGTACACTCAGCCGCTAGTGCGAACTCTTCTCTTAGCGACACCAACGATATCTACATCTGCGGCCTCGCGTACGACGTCTGCATCGGTGCGTACACTTAGCCGCTAGTGCGAACTCTTCTCTTAGCGACACCAACGATATCTACATCTGCGGCCTCGCGTACGACGTTTGCGTCGGTGCGTACACTTAGCCGCTAGTGCGAACTCTTCTCTTAGCGACACCAACGATATCTACATCTGCGGCCTCGCGTACGACGTTTGCGTCGGTGCGTACACTTAGCCGCTAGTGCGAACTCTTCTCTTAGCGACACCAACGATATCTACATCTGCGGCCTCGCGTACGACGTCTGCGTCGGTGCGTACACTTAGCCGCTAGTGCGAACTCTTCTCTTAGCGACACCAACGATATCTACATCTGCGGCCTCGCGTACGACGTTTGCGTCGGTGCGTACACTTAGCCGCTAGTGCGAACTCTTCTCTTAGCGACACCAACGATATCTACATCTGCGGCCTCGCGTACGACGTCTGCGTCGGTGCGTACGCTTAGCCGCTAGTGCGAACTCTTCTCTTAGCGACACCAACGATATCTACATCTGCGGCCTCGCGTACGACGTCTGCGTCGGTGCGTACGCTTAGCCGCTAGTGCGAACTCTTCTCTTAGCGACACCAACGATATCTACATCTGCGGCCTCGCGTACGACGTCTGCGTCGGTGCGTACACTTAGCCTCTAGTGCGAACTCTTCTCTTAGCGACACCAACGATATCTACATCTGCGGCCTCGCGTGCGACGTTTGCGGCGGTGCGTACACTTAGCCGCTAGTGCGAACTCTTCTCTTAGCGACACCAACGATATCTACATCTGCGGCCTCGCGTACGACGTTTGCGTCGGTGCGTACACTTAGCCGCTAGTGCGAACTCTTCTCTTAGCGACACCAACGATATCTACATCTGCGGCCTCGCGTACGACGTTTGCGTCGGTGCGTACACTTAGCCGCTAGTGCGAACTCTTCTCTTAGCGACACCAACGATATCTACATCTGCGGCCTCGCGTACGACGTCTGCGTCGGTGCGTACACTTAGCCGCTAGTGCGAACTCTTCTCTTAGCGACACCAACGATATCTACATCTGCGGCCTCGCGTACGACGTCTGCGTCGGTGCGTACACTTAGCCGCTAGTGCGAACTCTTCTCTTAGCGACACCAACGATATCTACATCTGCGGCCTCGCGTACGACGTCTGCGTCGGTGCGTACACTCAGCCGCTAGTGCGAACTCTTCTCTTAGCGACACCAACGATATCTACATCTGCGGCCTCGCGTACGACGTCTGCGTCGGTGCGTACACTTAGCCGCTAGTGCGAACTCTTCTCTTAGCGACACCAACGATATCTACATCTGCGGCCTCGCGTACGACGTCTGCGTCGGTGCGTACACTCAGCCGCTAGTGCGAACTCTTCTCTTAGCGACACCAACGATATCTACATCTGCGGCCTCGCGTACGACGTCTGCGTCGGTGCGTACACTTAGCCGCTAGTGCGAACTCTTCTCTTAGCGACACCAACGATATCTACATCTGCGGCCTCGCGTACGACGTTTGCGTCGGTGCGTACACTTAGCCGCTAGTGCGAACTCTTCTCTTAGCGACACCAACGATATCTACATCTGCGGCCTCGCGTACGACGTTTGCGTCGGTGCGTACACTTAGCCGCTAGTGCGAACTCTTCTCTTAGCGACACCAACGATATCTACATCTGCGGCCTCGCGTACGACGTCTGCGTCGGTGCGTACACTTAGCCGCTAGTGCGAACTCTTCTCTTAGCGACACCAACGATATCTACATCTGCG
This sequence comes from Notocelia uddmanniana, assembly GCA_905163555.1. NCBI lineage: Eukaryota > Metazoa > Arthropoda > Insecta > Lepidoptera > Tortricidae > Notocelia > Notocelia uddmanniana. Next base: position 49,036,028 of record LR991053.1, read on the forward strand.
GCCTCGCGTACGACGTCTGCGTCGGTGCGTACACTTAGCCGCTAGTGCGAATTCTTCTCTTAGCGACACCAACGATATCTACATCTGCGGCCTCGCGTACGACGTCTGCGTCGGTGCGTACACTTAGCCGCTAGTGCGAACTCTTCTCTTAGCGACACCAACGATATCTACATCTGCGGCCTCGCGTACGACGTCTGCGTCGGTGCGTACACTCAGCCGCTAGTGCGAACTCTTCTCTTAGCGACACCAACGATATCTACATCTGCGGCCTCGCGTACGACGTCTGCGTCGGTGCGTACACTCAGCCGCTAGTGCGAACTCTTCTCTTAGCGACACCAACGATATCTACATCTGCGGCCTCGCGTACGACGTCTGCGTCGGTGCGTACACTTAGCCGCTAGTGCGAACTCTTCTCTTAGCGACACCAACGATATCTACATCTGCGGCCTCGCGTACGACGTTTGCGTCGGTGCGTACACTTAGCCGCTAGTGCGAACTCTTCTCTTAGCGACACCAACGATATCTACATCTGCGGCCTCGCGTACGACGTTTGCGTCGGTGCGTACACTTAGCCGCTAGTGCGAACTCTTCTCTTAGCGACACCAACGATATCTACATCTGCGGCCTCGCGTACGACGTCTGCGTCGGTGCGTACGCTTAGCCGCTAGTGCGAACTCTTCTCTTAGCGACACCAACGATATCTACATCTGCGGCCTCGCGTACGACGTCTGCGTCGGTGCGTACGCTTAGCCGCTAGTGCGAACTCTTCTCTTAGCGACACCAACGATATCTACATCTGCGGCCTCGCGTACGACGTCTGCGTCGGTGCGTACACTTAGCCGCTAGTGCGAACTCTTCTCTTAGCGACACCAACGATATCTACATCTGCGGCCTCGCGTACGACGTTTGCGTCGGTGCGTACACTTAGCCGCTAGTGCGAACTCTTCTCTTAGCGACACCAACGATATCTACATCTGCGGCCTCGCGTACGACGTTTGCGTCGGTGCGTACACTTAGCCGCTAGTGCGAACTCTTCTCTTAGCGACACCAACGATATCTACATCTGCGGCCTCGCGTACGACGTTTGCGTCGGTGCGTACACTTAGCCGCTAGTGCGAACTCTTCTCTTAGCGACACCAACGATATCTACATCTGCGGCCTCGCGTACGACGTCTGCGTCGGTGCGTACACTTAGCCGCTAGTGCGAACTCTTCTCTTAGCGACACCAACGATATCTACATCTGCGGCCTCGCGTACGACGTCTGCGTCGGTGCGTACACTTAGCCGCTAGTGCGAACTCTTCTCTTAGCGACACCAACGATATCTACATCTGCGGCCTCGCGTACGACGTCTGCGTCGGTGCGTACACTTAGCCGCTAGTGCGAACTCTTCTCTTAGCGACACCAACGATATCTACATCTGCGGCCTCGCGTACGACGTCTGCGTCGGTGCGTACACTCAGCCGCTAGTGCGAACTCTTCTCTTAGCGACACCAACGATATCTACATCTGCGGCCTCGCGTACGACGTCTGCGTCGGTGCGTACACTTAGCCGCTAGTGCGAACTCTTCTCTTAGCGACACCAACGATATCTACATCTGCGGGCTCGCGTACGACGTCTGCGTCGGTGCGTACACTTAGCCGCTAGTGCGAACTCTTCTCTTAGCGACACCAACGATATCTACATCTGCGGCCTCGCGTACGACGTCTGCGTCGGTGCGTACGCTTAGCCGCTAGTGCGAACTCTTCTCTTAGCGACATCAACGATATCTACATCTGCGGCCTCGCGTACGACGTCTGCGTCGGTGCGTACACTTAGCCGCTAGTGCGAACTCTTCTCTTAGCGACACCAACGATATCTACATCTGCGGGCTCGCCTACGACGTCTGCGTCGGTGCGTACACTTAGCCGCTAGTGCGAACTCTTCTCTTAGCGACACCAACGATATCTACATCTGCGGCCTCGCGTACGACGTCTGCGTCGGTGCGTACACTTAGCCGCTAGTGCGAACTCTTCTCTTAGCGACACCAACGATATCTACATGTGCGGAATCGCGTATGCCTGATCTGGTGCTTAAACTTAGCCGCTAAAGCGAGCTCTTAGCGACTAGGCGAACAGTTACCGACACTAACGACATCTACATCGGCGGGCTCGCGCACGATGTCTGCGTCATTGCGTACACTTATACTAGCGCGGACACTTAGTGACATATGCGTAATCGCGTACACTTACACTAGCGGAGACACTGCGTCGGTGCGGACACTTGTCGATACCAACGATGCCTACATCTACGGGCCGCGTACGACGTCTGCATCGGTGCGCACACTTACAATAGCGCGCACAGTCTACTTCGTTCGTTCGAATCTGACATGTTAACGTTTGTGTTTATGACAAAGGGACAAAACACATTTTAGTTAAGAGTGCGCAGTACGTTCGGTTCTTCATACAAACGTATTTATGCTCTCATTTTAAAACGCCATGCTAGAATAACATGAAACTTTGTATACACAATGGGATCCGGCATATCTAAGTCGGAACATAGTTTCTGTTGCTTGAAATTATAATGGAGAAAAAATACAGCGATTATTAAGGTTTTCATACATGCCGTATTAAACTCAAAAAACAGCTGTATTTTTTTTCTTTCACAATTTCTAGCAACTGAAACTAATTTCCGACCTAGATATGCCGGATCCCATTGTGTATACAAATTTTCATGTTATTCTAGCATGGCGTTTTAAAATGAGAGGGTAAATACGTTTGTATGGAGAACCGAGCCAGACCGAGCGTACTGCGCCCTCTTAACAGAAGTTTGCTAAGTTTTATGACTACAACTTGAAACGCACAGACAGCGGCGCAGCGTCGTTGCGGTGCGGAGGCGGTTTTCCGGTAAAGCGAACGCGGGCCGGGGACTTCGCTCCAAAAACCACACAGTATTCGGTAGCGCGGTAGAGCGGAGGCGGCGTCCTTTGTTCCACCCAGACAACCAAGTTTGATAACTGGTTAACTAGACGCACTATTTCTTCCGCGGAGATAACCAGTTATGTGAGTGGAAGTCTAATTCCATATTCTTAACCGAGTTGGATTACTGGAGATACATTCTACATATTCTACTTAAGGCAGGTCGGTGTAGGTACAACGACGAGCGAAGCGAGGAGGAGTGTTAGTTAAACTGCGACCTTGCGAAACTGCGAACTAACAATATATTTTATATACTTCTTTATATATAATATGGTTTAATTCTCAATATTACAAAATTTCAAGTAGTATATTGTTAGTTAGGTACTGGCGCTTCGCCGGCCGCTACCACGGTACGCTCGCTTCGCTCGATCGGCTCGCGCGCGGTAGGGTCGCGGTTCAAATAACACTCCTCCTCGCTTCGCTCGTCATCGTACCTACACCGACCTGCCTTAAGTAGAATACGTAGAAGATACATTCCAGTAATCCAACTCGGTTAACAATATGGAATTAGAATTCCACTCACATAACTGGTTTTCTTCGCGGAAGAAATGTTCCACCTAGTTAACCAGTTATCAAACTTTGTTATCTGGGTGGAACAAAGGGGCGGCGTGTGTGACATATGAAGCTGTAATCGACTGTCGACAGTTTCAGAAAGATCAATAAATCACATTTATTTTTTAGTTGTACGGAATTCTCTGTGCGCGAGCCCGACTCGCACTAGGCCGGTTTTTTTTTTTGTCTACCCACCACACACAGTCTGTTAATATTTTGTTGAGAGCAATCCCTCCCTGGATTGACCTAAATATGTAATTTTACAACTAAATTTTGGACAAAAAAACACCGACTCCAAACTTTGCCAGACCCCATCCTCTTGGTTATTTGAGTTCCTTATTTTTTGTCATAATAATAATAATAATAAATATGCTTTATTGCACCACACAAGAGAACAATGTTACACAAAAAACTTACATAATTAGTAATGGTAGCAACAGGCGGTCTTGTCGCTTAAAGCGATCTCTTACAGACAACCTTTCCATACCCCATCCTCTTGGTTTATAATTTGAGGAGTTCCCTCGATTTTTCCAAGATCTCGTCATCAGATCCAGACTCGGTGACAATGGGACCAACTATCAAACACTCCCTTTCAAACAATAAAAGAATTTTTGAAATCGGTCCACTAGTCTCCGGGTAATCCGGTGAACATACATAAAAAAAATTAAAGAAAAAATATTCCGACGAATTGAGAACCTCCTCCTTTTTTGAAGTCGGTTAAAAATGCAAAACGCGCCGCGCCCGCTCTGTGCGTTTCTAGCTTAAACGGGTACTGTACTGTACACACTATCTTTCTAACTGCGTATTATATTCCAGGGGCGACTATAGCGGACGCTCTAGCGATCGGGTACCGCGCCATACTGATCGATGACGCGTCTCGCGGCGTGGACCTCGCCGACATCGAGAAGACCAAGAACACGATCATCAACAACAATGGCGTCATCGTGAACACCGATGAGGTAATTACATTAGATTAAATTTTATTTATACAGAGGTAGAACAAGACACACACGTTTTTAGGACTCCGTAGTCAACTACGAACCCTTTCCGTTCAGGTAGCCCGCTTCTGGAACAGTCTCCCCGTTAATATTAGACGATCTCCAAATAGGCTTGCTTTTAAAAGAAACTTGTACAAGTTTTTTGCTGGCAGAACCAAGATATCATAATATTTCTGATATGTAAGTTTCATCCATATGTATATATGTATGTATATGTATGTGTATGTGTGTATGTATAAATATTTATTTAGTAGTGGTTGTACATTATATTATTATTTATAATATTATATGTCATATCGTATTGTATATATCCTTCCAGTCTTTGTAAGTACCTATTTTTTTTTATTATCTTAGTTGCACCGCCCACAATTTTTCTGCTTTGCCTTAAGGTCGACTGGTAGAGAATGCTTTATGGCATTAAGTCCGCCTTTTGTACTATAAGTTTTACTTTTGTGCAATAAAGATTAAATAAATAAATAAAATAAATAAACCCTTATAGGTTTGCCATGTCTGTCTGCCTGTCCGAGACTTTGCTCTGTCATTGTTAATGCTAGAAAGCTGCAATTTGGTATGGATAAATCAACTAGCGGCCCGCCCCGACTTCGCACGGGTATTTAACAATCATCAATAGTTTTCGAAGCGCACGTGATGTAAAGAATATTTTAGGTATTTTTTTTACACCTTGGGTTACATTATTGGAGTTTTAGTAAGCATCCCTAATTTTTTTGAAAATATAATATAGCCTCTGTTACCCGGGGATAGTGTAGCTTCCCAAAAGTGAAGGAATTCTTCAAATCGGTTTTGTAGTTTCGGAGCCTATTCAATGCAAACAAACAATCAAATTTTTCCTCTTTATAATATTAGTATAGATAAATCTGACAAAGAGGTGAATTAAATAAAATCTTAAAAAAAAACTAAAAGGTACCAGTGTAGGGGACACGTGTTTTTTTTTTCTTCAAACCTATGGTGTGGTGTGTTGTTGGATAGGTCTTTCAAAATGAATAGAGATCTTGATTAAACATTTTTTGATAAAATTAATATTTTCGGGAATATTCTCTCCAAAAGAAAAAAAACGTGTCGCCCCCCTCTAACTTTTGAACGGTCCGAAAAATATGAAAAAAATTATGAGTCCTTTTGTGATGTGGGCAATTCTCAATTTTCCATAATAAAAGACTAATAACATATAACATTTGTTTTTTTTTAATGTTGTAAGTATAGTAGTGATTTGTTTTGGGTGTTTAGATTGAGCCCTGGAAATATTAGTAGCTAATTTATACCCGTATATACAAAGTGGACCCAGTAACGGGAGCAAATATTTAAAAGGACGCTTCCTTTGAGCATCCGCTCAGTAACTCCCTGTGTCCCAATATTTTTTTTTTATATTCAGAATTTTTTTGATCTAAAGTTATGACCTTCAGGTTATGTATCTTGACGCCACTAGATTATAGCGCGCCATTCCATACAGTTTTTGAGGTAGTATCAAGTTATGAGTCAAAATAGTTTTTGAATTTTTTTAAAGATTATTTTGTTTTTTTTTTTACCTTTTTAAAATAAATCGTTATTAGTATAACTCTGGAAGAGCAAAAAAAAAAATACACGTAAGCTGTCATTGAATAAAAAAAAAACTTACGAAAAAACGGTATTTTGTTTTCAACAAGGACCACTTGGAAATACTCGCTTGCTTGACCGTTTAATTTTTTGCTCAAGTTACAGGGCCCATCCTGTATAAGTTCTTTGCATTTCCGTCAGGTGGCGGCCATGGTGGACGGCCGCGACCGCCGGCCCGAGCTCGGCTACAAGCTCGCTATGGAGCTGAAGAGCGCGCTACACGACCATCCCAACCAACAGTGAGCCTTACGCACACCGCACACAGTCTACTTTGCCACGGCACCTTACTAGGCACACTATTTAGCTCAGTTAAGAGGGCGCAGTACGCTCGGTTCTCCATACAAACGTATTTATGCTCTCATTTTAAAACGCCATGCTAGAATAACATCAAACTTTGTATACACAATGGGATCCGCCATATCTAGCTCGGAAATTAGTTTCTGTTGCTAGATATTGTAAAAGAAAAAAAATACAGCGGTTTTTTGAGTTTTTTACGGCATGTATGAAAACCTTAATAATCGTTGTATTTTTTCTCCATTATAATTTTAAGCAACAGAAACCAATTTCCTACCTAGATATGCCGGATCCCATTGTGTATACAAAGTTTCATGTTATTTTAGCATGGCGTTTTAAAACGCTGGGGTATGTCCTAAAATTACGGCCAAGACCACCGGGGGATGGGCAGCAGCATCCCTGGAGTACGGTGGAGATACAGTGATCGCCAACCCGCATGCCAAGTGTGGCGATTATGGCTTTTCATCATGTCAGCCGAAAGACGTCCACTGCTGGACATAGGCCTCCCCCAAAGACTTCCACAATTACCGGTCCTGCGCCACCCGCATCCAGCGGACACCCGCGACCTTCACCAGGTCATCGGTCCACCGTGTCCCCGGCCTGCCCACGCTACGCCTTCCGGTACGTGGCCGCCACTCGAGAACCTTTCCGCCCCAACGGCCATCGGTTCTACGTGCTATGTGCCCCGCCCACTGCCACTTAAGTTTAGCGATTCGGAGGGCTATATCGGTCACTTTGGTTCTGCTGCGGATGGCCTCATTCCTGATGCGATCACGCAGAGAAACTCCCAGCATAGCACACGTGTGTTGACAGTGATGACATATGGCACTGAAACGTGGTCGCTTACTATGGGCCTCATAAGAAGGCTCAAAGTCACCCAAAGAGCAATGGAGAGAGCTATGTTATGGCATTTACCCCCCATGAAATTGGGGGAGGCCTTTGTCCGGCAGTGGATGTCCTTGGGCTGATATTGTGGTGGTGTTGGGAGTAACCAGCGGATAATCCACCACTAGCACCGTATCAGCCCAAGGACATCCACTGCCGGACACAGGCCTCCCCCAATTTCATGGGAGGTAAATGCCATAATAGCCACGCTTGGCATGCGGGTTGGCGATCGCAGTCTCTCCACCCCACTCCAGGGATGCTGCTGCCCGTCCCCCGGTGGTCTTGGTCGTAGTTTTAGGACATGCCCGGGTCCATTCGGGCTGGTTACTCACCTCATATATTCACAGGGGATTTCAAGTAGGGGTCTACTAAGGAAACTTATGTTCAATGAAGATTTGGGCTTGACGCGAGCTCGTGGTGATTTTATTTGAATGCCCTAGACGCACGAAGCGAGAAGTTCATAATCTATATATACCCCATATGAATATTTATTTCGTAGCAGGACTGAAAATAGCTAAAAATAAGTGTACATTTTTCACTATTCTCAGTCCTAGCACTTTATTGTGGAATAGCTATTTACGATACCAAGGGTCGTAAAACAAAGAAAGGCCGATATCTCAGATGTTTGAGGCCCGAGCCGCAGGCGAGGGTCATAAATATGCGAGGGAGGGCTTTCTGTTTTACGACCCGTGTTTTGTACACATTTTTACGTCACCACTTGGCCAAAAAGTGGGTTTTTCTGGACGCGCAGCTTTTTGGCAAGGTGTGGTGTAATAGTACATTACTACAGAGGCCGGGACAAAAGGGGTTGCCGGCCGAAGACATATAGACGGCTGAGCGAAGCGAGGCCGGATAGGTCTAAGGCCGGCAACCCCATATTTCCCGCCGAGGTATGTATCGTGCTTTTCTCAAACATATAATGAAATAAACAACAAAAAAATCAAAGTTTTATTTTTAATACGCATAGTGGCAGAATGTCATGATGCCTGTGCCACAAATTTATGTGGAATGGAAATTAAAAAAGAGGACTTTGCAAGCCTAGGCCTGCAACATTTGTATGAAATTCAATTAATTACCTCTTGTCCTAGCCGCACCTGAAACGTCATACTTCGCAGCCTATTATAAGGAACATAACATCAATATTTCATTGCATGTTTGAGAAAAATATATTTAAAATGTGAAACTAAATTCCGGCACATGTTTACGCAGTTTTATATTATATTATATAGTTCATATACTCAACAGACATCCTCCCGTATGTTTAATCTGCCGTGCTCGAGTTAATCCCCAAATCCCTTCTTAGGCTCCCCTACTATATAGTATAGAGAGTACAACTGGTCTTGGTGTACGGCTGTGTGTCACGCTTGTTTGATTAACTACGCAGGTTTGATTTGTGTGGGAGGAACACGGCAGTTATACTTAAAATCATTTGAGTTGACCTAATTGTATCAAATTAGTCCGTTCAAAAAGCGACTTTACCGTCCAAGCAAAAAGGTTCAAAATCTAATGGCAGTTTTTCATAAGTCGAGACATTTTAAATAATTTCAACTATACAAGGAACACACACTAAGAAGACGCTAAGATGTGTCGAACTATCTAATATACCAGTGATAGAGCTTTATTATTATTAAGTAATTTATTTATTTTCGTCTTATTAGAACGTATTGTAATAGTTGTGAAAGAAATAGTACAAACCATGTACAAACATTAACCCTTTGAACGGCAAGAACACCTAAATGTGTCGCGTGTTGTCGTGCCTACGGCGCGAATGACGACTATAGGTGTTTTCGCGTACGTTGTAAAAGTTACCTTCGTGCTTTACACTAAGACCCATATTCTATCGCTTATGAAAAATGGGTTAGCGGTTAATGTAACAGCCGTCCATGAAGAATGGTGTTCAAAGGGTTAGTAATTGAAACGGCTTCGGCCGCCGACGAAACCATGCTACGTAACCGGTTACGTGAGAAGAATTGTTTTTCTTGCTACGAAACCAGTTACGTACAAAGAGGTTTTTTTCTGACTACGAAACTAGTTCGAATTGAATTGAAACTCGATAGTGTAAAGTGTGGCAAACAACCGAATACTTTTAACGCATAGCCAGCATGCGGTAGATAGCTTCGCTCCCGCTTTCGTCTCCTAGGTTATTTTTTTTATAAAAGAGAGGAATAACTTGTTATTAAAACTTTTGTAAACCTATATGACGAAATAATATTATACTTTGAACTTTATGAAATTTAATTCAATTCGAACTAGTTTCCTCCTTGTACGTAACTGGTATCGTAGCAAGAAAAACAATTCTTCTCACGTAACCGGTTACGTAGCATGGTTTCGTCGGCGGCCGAAGGGATTGAAAATTAGTACCTAATGTTAACTTATTGAATAGGGTACTTATTTTAAGCCTGATTTTGACATGGTATCGTATAATTAATTACTTATAATTATGTCATTTTATAAAAAAAGGTACCCTTTATACTGTTTTTCACGTAAGAAGAGTCCGGTGACAGCTGTCAACCCAGTACAAATTATGTCATTTTTGACGTATAATGACATAATTTGTACTGTGTTGACATCTGTCACCGGACTCTTCTTACGTGAAAAACAGTATAGTTGAGAATTATATGCTTTGTTTACTGACGCGGAGTTCCGTAGTCGACTAAGCATAATAATAAGTATCTATTTTTGAATTATGCCAGCAATCTGCATACCTACTTCCATTATTTTTTATTGCAGTATTTCACCGTCTTATGTTCGCCTACAGAATACCTTGAAATCTCAATGTGAAATTCATGACGTTCTTTTATGTTTTTTAAGTCTTTCTTATTTATTAATTTTTAATACAACGGGTTTTGTAGTATATTAACTAATTTATTTTCATAGATTTTTAAGTTTTATTCATGACAGTGATGAGGGCTGCTTCTTTGGTACCTAAGTATATTTATACTTATTTCTTTCTTTTATTTATTTTTGAATCAGTGTCTCCCTGTGTAATATTAAATGTTTAATTAATAGTATTCTTAATTTAACACATTTTTTAAAGGCTCAAACTTCCGTTAGTATCATGCAACAATAAAAGGTATGACACTCCGGGGAAATTCAGTAGTCGGCGACACAAGCCTACGTCATCACTTGTATGGATGATTCTGCCGGCGTAAGTGTGATTTGCTGTATTGCCAGTGTTGTATTATGATACTCCCCGACCCCCATGTATACATGTGTGTTTTATTACATTATTATTCACACATAACTTGACCTATTTTCTTTGCTTTAAAAATGACAATTATTGTGATGTGTAAATACTATATTTTACAGTACATATGGTGCTATATTACCGCACGAGTGCGGTTATCAGCAGATTACGTGCATATGTCGAAACTTTAAAAAGCCATATGTACTGTAAAACGTTGTACGATACACGTGCTAACAGGTAATTCGCAACTCGTGTCGATTTAAAACACTCCCTTCGGTCGTGTTTCAATTTATCACCACTCGTTGCGAATTTCCTGTTCTTTGCACTTGTATCGTAATGTATAAGTACTATTATGCCACACCTGGCCAAAAAGTGGCTTTTACTGCATGCTACGCGTACGGAAAAAGCCGCTTTCTGGCCAAGTGCAGTAATAACATGATGTGCACAACACGGGAGGTAATAAATAAAGCCCTCGCCTACAGTTCGGGCCGCAAAATCTGCGAACTCAGCCTTTCTTTGTTTTACCACCCTAGTTGTGTATTGTACTATTGCATGATTACGGCAGAATAATTTTATTAATTAGTCGTTTTGTTACTATCGAGTGGCAACTCGACGGTGACGCAGTCTTGTGTCACAATCCGGAGTATCAGACTTTGTTTCCTTAGACCGTGCGTTAATATTAGTTATTTACTTACAACATTCGAATACTTATTTAAACAATCAACATATGCTACTTTACATAATTAACTAGGTATTTTGCTGGTTGCAAATGTCGAGCGTGGTTCATTTCTGTCGGTGTCCATGTTTTCGGTGGTTATTCCTCCGTGATTTTTATGATTTCATAGTTATGCACTCAAGGCTATCCACTTTGTCATTTTGCCAAATTTGAAGCAGATCGGTCGAGCCGTTTCGGAGGAATAGACCGACAAGCGATTTATATTAGTGGCCTAAGATTGAGCTCCGCTCAATAATGTTTCTTTAGTGAACCGATAAGTTACTTTTCAAGTGTCTTATAAGTATATATATTTGGTTGCGTCTTGAAAAGTAGACCTTATGCATATAGGTGTTAAATTTAATTTAGAAGTAAGCCTTTTACTGAAAGCTGTGAATGCCCGTACTTATTGTAGCCAGTGAATAGGAACATACATTCCTAACACATAGTGACTTAGAATTAAGATTCGTCCTATATTTATTTTATTTATTTAGACATAGTAGCAACCGCTGGCTGGCGTTAAATTAAAAATAATAGTTACAGATTTAGGCAACATTATCAGTTTAGAAATTAGAAAAATATTGTAAAGCTGTGAAATGTTGCTCCAATGTTGAAGCTGTAAAAGTACTTATTTAATGTTAAAAAAGGATTCCTATATAGTACAAAACTGCACTTGTTGCGATTCTGAAGTGTCTCTGAGAATGTTAGTAAAATATGACAGAATGTTCATTATCGATATAGTTGTTGGTTTTTGGTTGTGTCCAATCCATTGTCCTATTGTGCGGTTTTGCTGCCCCATTATCATCCTTCATAAAAGATTAGCATACTTCGTAGACAAAGACTGCATGAAATAACATTTTATTAGTACAATGAATCTAATGCTTACGGATATAAAGTCGATAATCAATTGAACTTTCGAGGAGTGTGCTCAGGAGTTCCATGAGCTCATACCGCCTTCCCCCTTCTTCCATCGGACATCCAGACGTACGGCTGGCTACCATCCTTACCTGGTCGAAATTCCTCTAATTCGAACCAAGCGCTATGCATCATCCTTCATAATGCGCACTTCTAACGTTTGGAATTCTCTGCCGGCGTCTGTATTTCCGAGTTCATATAACCTAGACCTTTTTAAGGCTCGAGTGAATAGGCATCTCCTGGGTGAGCTCGCTTCATCGTCTTCATCTTTGCCGCCTGGCTAGATGCTGGCCAAGAGCAATCCCATTTTTAATAATAAAAAAAGGTGACTGTAACGACGGTCATTTTGGCGTTTTGCGCTTTTAGTAAATAAAGCTATTTCTGCTTTAAGTGGATTGGAAAAAAACTAAAACCCAACGACCATATCAACCCTGAACATTCTACTATTTGCAATGTAAGTCCTCAAATTAGGGCACAAAATGAAAAAAAAAAAGAAATTGCCTTTTATGGGAATTGTGTCCGATTATTAACCTTTTGAACGCCACGGTCGGCTATAGATGTCAACGTAAAATCGTCACCTCGACGCCAACGACGGCACTAGCCGTCAATTTTTTTTTTATGAAATACTTCTTTACACATAATTTTTTACCGTTGTGGCGTCAGGGGCACGGCCAATTACTTTGACGTCTGGCGGCGAAAAGGTTAAATCCGCGTCACGTACAAAATGTATGTATTATAAATAATATTGATCTGAGTGTGTTATTGTATTAAATAGGTATTTTCTCAGGCACTTTTAGAGTTTACTAATGTTGCCTTTAGATCTAGTAAAGTGATAGAATTTTGTTCCTGAGACCATGCACTGAATAAACCAGTTAAAATAAAATTGTTTTTTTTTTATATCCTAATCATAATCACATGATGAAATTCAATGTAAATAATTACGTACTGGCCAGCGCGTTCAACAGAACTACAGCAGAGGGTGGTGGATCTATTATTTTAGTGAAAAATGGTTTGACTTTTAAGGAACGTAGAGACATCTCAGGCTGTTCTGTCGATCGTGTTTGCGAGATTGCTTGTGCAGAGATGGATCAGTATCTGATAATTTGCATTTATAAACCACCATCAGGTGATTTAACATCTTTTATAGAAATTATGGAGGATGTACTCAATAAAGCAACAAGTTGTAAAAAGTCAGTTGTGGTCTGCGGCGACTTTAATATCGATATTTTATCACAATCAGTTGAAAAAGACAAGTACATCACTCTTTTGAAATCTTTCAATTTTGACTACTTGTTTGAAGTACCTACCAGAGTTACGCCGACCTCGGCCACTTGTATAGATAATATTTGGTTAAACAGTTCTCATATAGACAGTAGCATAGTGAATGGAGTTCGTTCGGATCATAAAGCTCAGATGGTCAGGCTACCTTGCGAAGTAAAACATCCAGATCGCGTTATAGAAATAAGACCGCTGAGTAGAAGTAGACTAGAATTACTAAAGTCAAATCTACTAGTCGCCATGCCGAACACCCAGGTACAATCAAATGATCCGAATGATCAATTCAAAATGCTTCTGAATACAGTGTGTAACGAATTTAATAAGACTTGTAGTAAAAAGCGTATTAAGATAAACAATAAAATGAGATTTAATGAGTGGGCAACTACCGGAATTCGGAAAAGTAGAGATAACTTATATCAACTTTATGAAAGGAGATCTTGCACCACTGACGAATGTTTCCATCAGTATGTTAGGGATTATTCCAAATTGTTTAAAACAGTGTGCACAAAAGCAAAAGCAATGCACTTGAATAATAAAATTAAGTCCTCAGATAATAAAGCCAAGACAGTCTGGAAAATAATTAACACAGAGACTGGGAAGGGAAATAATAAAGAGTCCACAATTTCTTTGAAAGTAAAGGATAATTTAATAACTGATGCAGTAAAAGTAGCTGATGAATTTAATAATTTCTTTTCTAAAATTCCTATAGTCACTACTCAAAGTTTAGCATCGTGTACCACAAAAGCTGAATCACTTCTGAATGACAACGTAAAATTAGAATCACTAACTTATTTCAAATTTCATCATGTTTCTCCTCTAGATGTACTAAAGTCCTTTGAAATGTTAAAAATAAAGAGCACTGAGGACTTATGGGGCGTGTCAGTCAAGGTACTGGAATCTATTCTGGAGGTCGTTGCACCAACTCTAGCTCTCATTTTTAATAACTGTATAGACTATGGCATTTTTCCAGACTTAATGAAATGTAGTAAAGTAGTTCCAATTTTCAAATCAGGTCATAGAGATAATCCTTCTGATTATCGTCCAGTTTCTATCCTACCTGCGTTTAGCAAAATATTCGAAAAAATAATGCTTACGCAATTGGTTTCTCACTTTAATTCTCACAATATTTTGCACGCACAGCAGTTCGGCTTCACGAAGGGTAGGTCAACTACTGATGCAGGTGCAAGTTTATTAAAATTTATTTTGCAGTCTTGGAAAGAGTCGCACGACGCCATCGGAGTGTTCTGTGACCTTTCCAAGGCTTTTGATTGTGTAGATCATGGTACTTTAATTTGTAAACTTAAGTTTTATGGCATCAGAGGGCATGCATTAGATATCATGAAGTCATATTTAACACAGAGAAATCAAAAGGTAGCGATAAATAAAGCCATTTCGTCAGAGACAGTGGTAGAGATGGGAGTACCTCAGGGGTCTATTCTAGGTCCGTTCCTGTTCCTTGTTTATGTAAATGATCTGCCATATATGGTAAGCCGAAGATCAGGCATTGTAATGTTCGCAGACGACACCTCATTACTGTTCAAGGTAAATAGGAGAGATACTGAACTCATTGAACCAAATAATACCCTCTCCATGATATCTGACTGGTTTGCTGCCAATAACTTAGTATTGAACCCAAAAAAAACGAAATGTATGAAATTCTCTCTAGCGAACTCATCAAACAAAAACTTAGATACAAATATTAAACTTAATGGTCAAACATTAGAATTTGTTACTTCTACTGTATTCTTAGGTATTACATTGGACTCAAAATTGCAGTGGGGTTCCCATATAACAGCGATAGGAAGTAGGTTGAGCTCTGCTGCATTTGCAGTCAGGAGAATAAGGCAGCTTACCAATGTGGCAACGGCACGGTTAGTTTACTTTGCTTATTTTAATAGTATAATTACTTATGGTCTTATCTTGTGGGGATCAGCTGCAGATATTGAAACTGTTTTTATTTTGCAAAAAAGGGCTATCCGAGCAATTTATAACTTGGGGTCGCGTGATTCATTAAGAGAATTTTTCAAAGAAATAGATATTCTAACCCTGCCGTCCCTATACATATTTGAAATAATAATGTATGTTAGGAAGAATTTGGGCAATTTTCCAACGAACGCTGATAAACCAATAGCCACGAGAAATACTGGGAAACTCAAAATAACCTTCTATAGACTAGTAAAGGCGAAAAAGTCGTTCTTGGGAAATTGTATCAAATTCTACAATAAAATTCCTAAACAGATTACTGAACTTAGCAATTCTAAATTCAAATCTGTAGTAAAACAAACACTTATTTCAAGAGCATATTATAAGATAAACGATTACATCATGGATAGGGATGTTTGGCAGTGATAGCGTCCTGCACGGGTAATCTATCGCGAAAATATATTTTCTACTGTAGCATTGTTATTTAAGTAATTTTGCAGTAGCTGACACTGTAATTTTATATTTAACTATACAATGTATAT
Source organism: Notocelia uddmanniana (assembly GCA_905163555.1). Lineage (NCBI taxonomy): Eukaryota > Metazoa > Arthropoda > Insecta > Lepidoptera > Tortricidae > Notocelia > Notocelia uddmanniana. Next base: position 49,051,879 of record LR991053.1, read on the forward strand.
TGTTTTGAAAAAATGACACCTCGCCGAGTTTCTTACGCCGGTTCTTCTCGTGGCAGAGGTATATTTTTCCGAACCGGTGGTAGTTTATTGACGTTCATAGGTGCATGTAATATGCCTAATTTGAAGAATAAACTACTTTTACTTTTACTTTTTTACTTTTTACTAATCATTTATTCCTTCTCTGTATGTTTTAACCTCATTAAGCCCATGGGCCTACTGTTAGGACTTATTGTATTAAAGGAATTTAAACCATTTTCAACTAGAATAGAGTTGCATTTCCTCATTTTTGAAGCAAATGAAATGCTACTCTGAAATTTGATACTAAGGGAGGTATTCCACTCATCCAATAACTTTGTCCAATATAATGATTTCATCAAACTTGGATGGGACCCCGACATTTGATCAAAGATTCCGATGACAGTTAAATCAATATGGCTACGCATGAAAAAAAAAACTTGGACAAAGCTATTGGATGAGTGGAATGGGCCTACGTCAAAGAACTTTGATCAAAGATTTGACAAAGATATTGGGCGAGTGGAATACCACCCTTAAAGTGTCGAAAATACAGGGTGATTTTGGGGTCGTGATCCGGAATGATTGTACATGGTCAAGAATTCAAAGTAGACAACATCACAGTTGGTATGACGGTTTATAATGCAAATAATTCTCTTTGTCTTCAAATTCTAATGGAAAATAATACTTTTTCATACAACTTGGTCACCTTACCCCACTGTCAACTCTCCATACTATCCGTCAAAGAGAGAAGGGTAACCATGATTTCTTGAGGTTTTAAGTTTTTGTCATCAAAATAAATCAAAAAAGAAATACGTTTGTTTCGTGTCACTACAATTTTTTTGAAATGGCTAACTGATACCAAGTCGTCAAACTTATTCTTGATCCACGACCCCGAAATCATCCTGTAGAGTGATTAGATGTGATTTTGTGTTGTATGGAACCGTCCTCCCTTATTGAATTTAGAATCTTAGTCAGTGGACGCCGTTAATCACAAAATTACCATTTTTTAAATAAAAAATCCATGACACACACAAAATGGAAAATAGATAAAAATACCTACAAGGAACAAAAATGTCACGAAATGGTCCCAACTCAGCGTATAGTCAGCATGAAAAGTAACTGCGCATTTGAAAAGATACAGATAGTTTGTCTTCGCTATTTTCTGTTTGACCCCATGGTTGACTGGTAGAGAATGCCTTGAGGCATTAAGTCCGCCATTTGTACCGATTTATTTGGTAGACGCCGTGGTTCGGTGGTCCCATGACAATGGCATCACACTGAATGCTGACAAAACTAGGCTCCTAATTATTCGCTCACCTCACCTGCAGCTCACTAGTATACCATCTCCCATAATAGCTCATGACTTCAATTGTTTCCATGACAACCAAGCCCTCTGCCGCTGCCAACCCATTTTAAAGGTCAACTCTGTAACTTACCTTGGTCTGAAAGTGGATGAAAACTTTTCTTGGTCCCATCATGTAGATTACATTTGTGATAAACTGAGAATATTGCTTGGCAAGTTCTACTACTTAAGTTTTAAAGTTCCGTTAAATACTTTAAAATACCTGTACAAGTCACTAGTAGAATCTATTATAGGATACGCTCTAAGCTGTTACGGCCTAACTTTTAAGACAAATTTAAGTAAAATAGAAAGAATGCAATTAAGATTTTTAAAACTTCTAGTCAACAAAAAGACTAAAAGTAAATGTAAGACAAATTACAATAAACTTTTTAAAATATGTAAGATTCTCCCAGTAAGCCTTAAGCATAAATTCATACTAGCACTTAATCACCACGGCAGTCGAGAACATAGCCTACCTCATATATGCCACACTTACGGCACCAGGTCGGTAGCTGCGGGCAAGTACGATATACCGAGGGTAACCAACTACTACGGCGATAGATGCCTGCGGAAACGCCTACCCTACATTTTAAACTGCGTGCCGGCAGATATCAGACTGGACACCAATAGAGCAACATTTAAAAGAAAATTATTTAGTTATTTTTTAAATAGCATAGTAGAGAATAGAGTCTAAACTATATGCAAATAGTAATAAGTTGTAATAGATGTTATATTATATTAATTATATATGTGTAGTAATAGTAGTCAGCGAAGAGACTCAGATCCCACAGTCAAACTGTGTAAACCGTTTTGTGGGACATACACCAATTGTAAAATTGTATCTTTTTATAATAAAAAAAAAAAAAAAAAAAAAAAAAGTTAAAAAATATCTAGTATTTTTTTAACTTTATTACATCATATGCGTAGCTAGTTTTCATGCTGACTGTACAACTAACAACATAAATGCATAGGTATAATAATTAATCATTAAAAAATAATTCGGTTACCATACGTATTCTTCGCAATCTAAAACGTTAACAACACTCCAATATATTTGTTTCAAGATAAGTAGATTAAACCTCATATAATGTATGCAGTTCTCACTTAACAACTATGGTTGCTTATGGTGCAATTAACCCTTTGAACGCCAAGAACACCACCAGGTGTTGCATGTTGTCGTGTCTACGACGCTAATGACGACTATAGGCGTTACGAGATACCTTCGTGCTTTATACTAAGGTTCATACTCTATGAAAAATTAGATGACGTGTAAGTGTCACTGCCTTTCTTGAATAATGTCGTAAGACGTAAGACGACGACATTAATGCCACAAAGTACAATATACAGGGTGTCCCAAGAAGTAGTGATATACTGAAGCTGGGAGGTAGAGGACCTAGAGGGCTATCTGAATGACCCCCATGTATGTTCCGCGATTTTTAGTATTTTCGGAGTTATGATTTTTTTTTTTAATTTTTCACCTATCGCCGCGTACGATGAAATTTTTATTTATGGTGACGTGAATTATTGCGGTAGATGCTTGATTTTTTTGTGTGCTAAGCTGATAGATAGGCCAATTCAGTATGGTAACATTTACTATCGTTAGATCTTTGAATGGCATAAAAAAAAATGCCAAGAAAGATAAAATTACCCAGTATGTTCACAACTTCAAGGGCCCTTAATAAAATAATTACCGATTGGCTTTTAAAAACTTGCTCTATCTATCAGGTAGCTACCCTGAAAATATCATTTTATTATTAATAAGGCTTCAATCAAAAAATTGAAATCTAACTGTGGTAAGTGCAAAATTTTTATTTACATAATGATTAATGCGAGCAAAGTAAAACCAATTACAAGGTGTTTAATTACAATAAATTTTCAAAATGGCCCCCCTGTTGCTCAATGCAAGTGCGACATCGCCGGAAAAAGTTGTCTTTTAAACGTCTGAATGCACTTCTATTATTTTTAATGGTTTCTTCTGCTACTCTCAATTTCCGGGTTAACTCGTCCAAATTGCGGCATTCTCTCGAGTAGACGAGGTCTTTGTAATATCCCCATAGAAAAAAATCTATGGGGTTTAGGTCGGGGGAACGTGGAGGCCAGGCTATAAGGCAGGCGTCACCCCGGCCGCAACGACCAATCCATCTTTCAGGGTATCTTTGATTTAAATAGTTTCTCTCGTCCAAGGCAAAATGGCATGGTGCACCATCACACTGCAGTACTATGTTTCTGCGTGTCTCCAAATCCACATCTTCTAACAGCAGGGGCAGATCGACGCGTAGAAAATTTAAAACGTGATTGCCGCCCAAGCGGTCTGGCAGCTGAAAGGGCCCGATTAACTTACCGTTAAGTATGCCAGACCAAAGGTTAACACTAAAGTGTTCTTGGAATGTCGATTCCCTTTTTAAATTCGGATTTTCAATTGCCCATGAGTGAGAATGGTGCATATTAAAAATCCTATTGCGTCTAAAGTGGGATTCATCCGTCCACAAAATTTGGTTAAAAAAATTTTCGTTTTCAGCTTGTCTCCTCAGCATTTCCTGACAGAATTCAATTCGCCGATTGTAATCTTCCGGTTTCAACTGTTGCACTTTTCTAATGTGAAACGGATGATATCCTACGGTCTGTAGTGTACGGTGTACCTGAGATTTAGTAAGTCCGGTACGACGTTCCGTAACTCTCACACTGGTCGACGGGTCTCTTTCTACTTCTTAAACAACTGCATCTACTACATCAGGATCCGGCATAGTGGCCATACGGCCTGATTTCGTACCCGGTATGTGACCTTCCAAATACGCATTATGTACTCTTAAGATCATGCAATAGTCAGGAAACGTTTCAGGTTGAGGCCCGCCTCTTCGTTCCACATGTTCCCGGTACAGCCTTGAAGCTTCCGCCGCATTCCCGCTAGCATAACCGTAATAGTAATGCATTTCTGCGTAATCACGTGAAGTAAACATGATCACTTACACGCAAACCCAAGTCCAGTTAAATGATGCCAACTCGTCGATTCCAGGTAATAACACTAATCCAAATCGTAATGCAAGTCAAAGTCCATATGAATAGCCAAAATGATTAGGGAAACGAACAATTAGCAGTATTAAAACACAATTTTTAAATTATTGAAAAATAACAACGATGACCAAACAACGTGAAAATTTTCTTATGCGTCAACCGTCTTTTGTTTTTTGTTCTTTTTCTATTGATGGCCAGTGCGTGATTTAGAACGAAATTTATTTAGAAAGGTTTTTCTTTGCTTGCATTAATCATTATGTAAATTAAAATTGTGCACTTACCACATTTAGATTTCAATGTTTTGATTGAAGCCTTATTAATAATAAAATGAAATTATCAGGGTAGCTACCTGATAGATAGAGCAAGTTTTTAAAAGCCAATCGGTAATTATTTTTTATGTGATTTTATTTTTTTAAGGGCCCTTGAAGTTGTGAACATACTGGGTAATTTTATCTTTCTTGGCATTTAATTTTTTTTATGCCATTCAAAGATCTAACGATAGTAAATGTTACCATACTGAATTGGCCTATCTATCAGCTTAGCACACAAAAAAAATCAAGCATCTACCGCAATAATTCACGTCACCATAAATAAAAATCTCATCGTACGCGGCGATAGGTGAAAAATTAAAAAAAAAATCATAACTCCGAAAATACTAAAAATCGCGGAACATACATGGGGGTCATTCAGATAGCCCTCTAGGTCCTCTACCTCCCAGCTTCAGTATATCACTACTTCTTGGGACACCCTGTATATACTGAGATAGAGATACCAGTGAAATACTCCTGATCGTAGCGCCCTCAGATCATTGATCTGAGGCAGCGCCGTTGTGTATTTAGTAAGCACTAACCGCACGACCGCTGCATCTCTAAAAGTAAAAGTAGTTTATTCTTCAAATTAGGCATATTACATGCACCTATGAACGTCAATAAACTACCACCGGTTCGGAAAAATATACCTCTGCCACGAGAAGAACCGGCGTAAGAAACTCGGCGAGGTGTCATTTTTTCAAAACAATATACATTGTATAGTTAAATATAAAATTACAGTGTCAGCTACTACAAAATAACTTAAATAACAATGCTATAGATTACCCGTGCAGGACGCTATCACTGCCAAACAACCCTATCCATGATGTAATCGTTTATCTTATAATATGCTCTTGAAATAAGTGTTTGTTTTACTACAGATTTGAATTTAGAATTGCTAAGTTCAGTAATGTGTTTAGGAATTTTATTGTACACTTTGATACAATTTCCTAAGAACGACTTTTTCGCCTTTACTAGTCTATAGAAGGTTATTTTCAGTTTCCCAGTATTTCTCGTGGCTATTGGTTTATCAGCGTTCGTTGGAAAATTGCCCAAATTCTTCCTAACATACATTATTATTTCAAATATGTATAGGGACGGCAGGGTTAGAATATCTATTTCTTTGAAAAATTTTCCTAATGAAATGAGTCACTTCAATATGCAAGTGCGATAGAGATAGCACCCAGTGACATCTGGTACAAACAAGTTAAACTAACATTTCCATAGAAAAATTCGTACTTCGAGCTGAAAGGCCCCTGAATAATGCGTCTTTGGCGTTGGGAGGAAGAGAGGAATACAATCCAGCTTATCAAAAAATATTTATTAGTCACCACAATTCAAACCTTAGAGCTAGCTACAAAATAATCAACTACAATACAGTGTACTCCACCAAAGTGCAAGACTAGCAAATTATATAAGTTGAGCAACTATTAGATAATATCACTAGGTTCGTTAGTAGGCATATCCGTTACTAGGTTGTATATCCAAAATCAAATATAAAAAACAAAATAAATTCTTGGGCGCCGTGACGTTTAGAAGTCTATGAATATGAATAGTTTTTTCAAAAAGTTGTAGTAACTTTGACGGTAGATGTCGCTACAAGTCTCCGTAAGGCTTAATTAAAAAGTGAACTGATTGAAAGATTCGTCGCTTCGGGATAACCCGCGGTAGCTCAGTTGGAAAGAGCGATGGACGGATTCCAGAGGTCGCGGGTTCAAATCCCGCCCCGGGGTGATCAATTTTTCATTTTCGGTTGGAAAATATGAATATTGTCAGTAGGTAAACATTTTAGATCTTGACTGAACTCTTAATACTGAAATAACAGAAGTCACCGTATTTGTTGGGTCGTGACTGAGGCTTGGGCGTCTTTAGGGAAGAAAAAAATAGTCGTGTGCGCTTGTTATCGACTCTATTTCGAAAGTTATTTATATATTTAATAAATTACTTAACCATATATCTAAACTAATCACAGCGCCCTCTATTAGTTGTATTGAGCGGCGTTGTAGACTACTTAACAAACTAGCCACATAGATGGCGCTGTTCCGCAAGTGAACAGTATTGTAAAAGTAATGTGCGTAGGTATTCTGTGATTTTAGTTCACTACCAGTATTTTAGACACACTAACTAAAAGAAAACATGAAAACTGACACTCGACACGACACGCCTCTAAACTGCCTCATCTAACACAAGTATTGATTACAATGTACAAGGTACCTAGCTCGAGCTAATCATTTTGCCTCCATGCCATAGCATGATTGTTTAATAGCAATCATGAAGTTAGGTTTGTTCAATAACGTTCAGTGTCTTCAAAAATATGTAGGCTTCTAGAGCACTCAAAAAACACATGATTAAATTTTTACAAGGGAGGCGCTGTCGAGATATTATTGAGCAAGTAGCGTAGGTTTCTTTTGCAGTGGAGTGTACATATAGTGCGGCATTGTGTATAAAGCAACAACTATCTCCTACATATAGGTATTTAAATACGTACCTTTATGTGGATTAAAACATTTACAATAAACCCTAGTCAAAATATACTTTTAAACCTCTATGAGAATCGTCATCAGCACTTACCTATTTAGACACAGCGTCGAACAGTAAGAAAAATAACATTGTGAATGTTATTCCTTATACTTCATAATAACTATAGTTCAAATATGGTCAAGAGCAAATAAAGGTACACACTTTGTATCAAATCTTCTTACAATCTGTCTTGTTTTAATTGAGCCTCAGTGTAAATACTTTCTGCGATAATTTTCCAAGGCACATTTCGTTAAGTTATTTATTTAATATTCAGGTATAATGTTTTTTTATGAAAATTTTATTAAGAATTGTAATTGTGACCTTCCATATGCAAAATAACAATAGAACAATAACCAGGAAAATTGAAGAACTTAAATAATTTAAATTATACCCTACCTAAGTAAGCAGTAATAAAAAACATAGCATAGTCAATGTCACAAAGTACAATATATATACTGAGATAGAGATACCAGTGAAATACTCCACGTAGATCGTAGCGCCGTTGTGTATTTAGTAAGAACCAACCGCACGACCGCTGCATCCCTGTCACTTCAATATAAAAGTGCGATAGAGATAGCACCCTGTGACATCTGGTACAAACAAGTTAAACTAACATTTCCATAGAAAAAATCGTGTGCTACTCTGCAGCGGCGCCACCATAATGAATATCAATGAATTATATGCTAAAATTATGTACCTGAAACGTACATCATGTACCTATAACGCTTATGGCTGTACCTGTACTAGGGATCGAAATAATGGGCATTGAAAGTGGCGTCGCTGGGGAGCCTACTCTGCAGCGGCGCCACTTAGTACTCATAGATAGAAATGATATTAGCTACTTTTTTCTCATGTAAATTGATGTACTAATGCCGTTTATGACGTACCAATTGAAAAAAATATTATTTCATTCATTAGTGATTTTATTTACTTTTTCGTTTTTTCAGCGGCGCCACCGCAATGACGAATATCAATGAATTATATGCTGAAATGATGTACCTGAAATGTACATCATGTATCTATAACGTTTATGACTGTACCTGTTCTAGGGATCGAAATAATGGGCATTGAAAGTGGCGTCGCTGGGGAGCCTACTCTGCAGCGGCGCCACTTAGTACTCATAGATAGAAATGATATTAGCTACTTTTTTCTCATGTAAATTGATGTACTAATGCCGTTTATGACGTACCAATTGAAAAAAATATTATTTCATTCATTAGTGATTTTATTTACTTTTTCGTTTTTTCAGCGGCGCCACCGCAATGACGAATATCAATGAATTATATGCTGAAATGATGTACCTGAAATGTACATCATGTATCTATAACGTTTATGGCTGTACCTGTACTAGGGATCGAAATAATGGGCATTAAAAGTGGCGCCGCTGGGGAGCATACTCTGCAGCGGCGCCACTTAGTACTCATAGATAGAAATGATATTAGCTATTTTATTCTTATATAAATTGATGTACTAATGCTGTTTATGACGTACCTATTAAAAATGGTTTTTATTCATTAGTGAATTTATTTACTTTTTTCTTTACGCGTTCCGCCTAAACGGTATGAGCTGTAAGAGAAGCGCGCGGGTGAGCGAGAAGAAGATAGAAATTCTTCCCGTGCTCCCGCGGGTCGCGGCTCGCTCCGGCCGCGCGGGCCGCGCGGCTCTCTTATGGTGACCATATACGCTACGAGAAATAACGGCGAAACGCGGAAAGAAAAAGTAAATAAAATCCCTAATTAATGAAAAAAAATATTTTTTTTAATAGGTACGTCATAAACGGCATTAATACATCAATTTACATAAGAAAAAGTAGTTAATATCATTTCTATCTATGAGTACTAAGTGGCGCCGCTGCAGAGTATGCTCCCCAGCGGCGCCACTTTCAATGCCCATTATTTCGATCCCTAGAACAGGTACAGCCACAAACGTTATAGGTACATGATGTACATCATTTCAGCATATAATTCATTGATATTCATTATTGTGGCGCCGCTGCAGAGTAGCACACAAAAAATCGTACTTCGAGCTGAAAGGCCCCTGGTCAATGTCACAATTAGGGTCACCATCCACCCGAGATGTGCGAACATGTGTTCCCATACATTTGACATATAGCTGTCAATCTTGCGAGTTGTCAGATATACAGGTGACTCTTAAGTCATGAACAGAAATACAGTGGATAGTTCTTTGTAGGGAGCTTGTATGAAATAGCTGCCCTACATTCGACGTTCTCAATTATAGTTCCGTTACTAGCGCTAGATGGCGTTAGTCTATACCCTTATAGTATAAATACTTGTACGTAATAATATGCAAAAAAACGTGAATATATTTCGTTATAACTAATAAAATTTATCGTGTTTTATGTCTACCCTACTTTTTACGTTGAAGTGTCATAGACTCATAGCATATTTTTGTGTTTAAATTCTACCTTTTTGTATTTGCTAGCTGGAAACGTAAAAAACCAAGTACTTTAATCTACAGAACTAGTCTTGTAGAATAGGGTATACAGTTGGTCATTTTTACTATTTAAAGTAATTATTTATACTTCAACATACTTAATTTTTGGCTTGAAGCTAATGCACCGAATTTACCTTGAAATGCTACGTTAGAAACAACAATTTCTGCTAACGACTTGGTAGTCATCCTGTATGAAAAATGAAAACACGACTTTACACATCTCTGGTAATTCAACCTTATTTTGCACTAAAATATAGCCAACTACCTACCCAACTACAGAAAACAAAAACCGTCTTCCACCACCTATTTAAGCGTTTAATGTTTCTTCAAACCGCTGGTAATCTAAATTAAAAAAACATCACATCTTTGAATTTTAAATGCATCCTTTGGCAAAACAACTTTAAGATTGTCAAGTTAGTTCCATTTTAATATGTCTTTATTCGGACCCGGAAATAAAAAGCATTATTGAAATCAGTCATTTGGCAAAGGATACATTAGATACTAATTATAAAAACAATATTTCTTGCTAATGATATGCACCCATTATCTTATTGTAAAGTCATCAAGTTGATCAAGTCATAAGCCAACTTAGAAGTCTCAGGCCGCAGTAATACTTGACAGCACCTCCCTCCCCAATTTAGAAGCTATGTAGTCTAGAATGGTGAGCACCAGCTCTCTCCTACTGGCAGTGCAAGCCATGACAAGCTCAAAGGCGTTATAGTAGTCTATCGGGTCCATACGGCGAAGGAAGTTGAAAATGATGAAGAGAATCTCCTTGAGCTGGTGTTTGACGGAGGCCCAGATTTCTCGAAGCGACACGTACGCTGTTAAGAAAAATGATTTTACATTCGACTGAGATAAATGAAAAAAAAGGACTTTATTCCGCAAAGAGGCTTTTTTCAAGTTCACTTTTACAAGTCAAAATCTACTAGCGTTTCTCAAAAAGAAGACCACTGCTGATAGTTTAAAGTGCACAGTGCAGCTTGGAGCTTCAGGGGAATTAACCAAATAGATCACTCGGTCCTAACAGGCGAACTCAACATTCCGACTTAAATGATAAGATTGATAAGATTATTTATCACCTAGAGGCAACCCACCAACACTAAATTCTTAAATCATCGACCAAATAACTGGAAAGCATCCCTGCGCTCTGTTTGATCAATACATATTTTTTTCAGTTTCGTTTAAAAGATACCTATTTTCGTATTAAGGTTTAATTCCCTCCTACGCTGACATCGGTCGAGCGTACCAATATACACTACGTTCTATGGAACACCGCGCAGCGACGCTGACGTAAATCTGCCCATAGAACTGTCTATTCGTACGCTCGACCGACGTCAGCGACCGATGTCAGCGTAGGAGGAAATCAAGCCTAAAGTGCTTTATTGGAGGTTATACTTACTAGTAAATACTACTAATTGGTGGGGAATATACTTAGTAGTAGATCATACTTACTCGACACACCGAGGCCAGCAGCGCCACCGATGCCAGCGCCCAACGCAGCACCCACGCGGCCCCCCGCGTAGCCGCCAACGAGTCCGCCCGCCAGCGCCAGCGCACCGGTTAGAACCGCTGTCTCGCTGTTCCATACTATGCGGATGTCGAATATGTCGCCTGAAATAGGCGCGTCTATCAGGGGTGTTGTGGATATTCGTATCCGCGTTATATTCAATTTAAAATCCGCATCCATAAAAATCAATGTGAAGCTTATAAATGTGGATGCGAATGTTGAACAAGTCAGTACATTAAGTATTTTCGCCACTAACCAATAGAAATCTCGTTACGCTTTACTGATCCGTCGATGGAGCACTTACGCCTATAACAGACGGTGACAAGAAGAATTTGTATGTTTCGATTTTAGTATTGTACAAGCATAGATTGGGTGAAGGGTGATATACTCGTATGAGTGAAATTATATGATGGCTTTAATGGCTTTATGTATCTAATCTTATTGCGGATGTCAAAAAATCGGCATCTACAACCTCCTGTAACGTCTGTGAGGATGACCCGTCTCACAAGGCAATTGCCACACAAAGCAGCTCAGTGTCAATGTTGTATCTTCTCAGAAACAATACACGCGTCACGAGTGAGCCAATCTCAACACACATTGTGTCAAGACAAAATGGATAAAGTAATAAAAAAGTGTCAAAAATTTTAGTTGAGTAATTAACGAAGTGTGAGGGTGGCGGTGCCTAAACTGCAAGTGTAAGCGTTATACCAGGGTAAATAGGGTAGGGACAGTGCAGCCGTTAGGAGCAGTTGTGACGTCATCGGTAATAAGTAGACGTTCGGACGCAGGGTTGTACAAAACGTCTTTCTTTGTTTTGACATGTGATTACCATCATTCGTATATTATTCGTTTGAATAGATAGATAAAAATGCGTGTCTAAGTAAATTAATGAAAAAAAAAACCGGCCAAGTGCGAGTCGGTCTCGCGCACCGAGTGTTCCGTACAAGTAAAAAAAAATCTGATTTATTAATGTACTGGTATTTTCTGGTAAAATATACGTAATGATAAACAAATCACTAAATTTCAAGTTGATATGTCAACGGGAATTCAAAAAAATCTTCGGAACAAAATGTTTGTCAGACGGACACGCAAGTGACAGCAATAGGGCTCCAATTCCTCCACATCCCAAACATTCATGATCTAAGTAAGTACATATATTCTATTCAAGAAAGAGTTGTTTAATTTTCTAGTTAAGAAATCATATTATTCCATAAAATATTATTTAAATGATTACGACATAAAATAATGAACTACTTTATTACGAACTTCATATATTTTTCATTATGAAAAATATTATTATCATTAATTTCTCTTTTTTGAAAATAAGTACTAAGTGTTTTAGGTATTCAAGGTAAAACGTGCTCTTACTTGATCCGTTCCTATGTAATTAATACCTAATATTACACACTATTATAAATAGACTCAAGTGGTCGGCAATATTTATGAATTGAAACATCCATAAACATAACAATGACGGTAACTTGACTTAATTTGTCGCGCGAAGTAATTGCCAGCCTGACTTTACGTTAAACGTGTTGCCGCGACGGCGATGCGGCCCCGACTTAGAACGACGGAGACCCGCCGACACGTCAATCATTTAGCGCGTAGCACAAGCGGCCGCGCACACATAACCGCGTCTATGTGTGCGTGAGCCACGGATGTAACTTTTGTATGGAGTGTCCTTACCCGGTATACCCTGGTTATACCCTCCTGTAATGGGTTACAGGAGGGTATAACGCTTACCCTGGGGGGTACGTCAGACACTGAGTTAGCCTTACTAGGTCTCACCATCTTAACGGAATAGGGCTTGAATGGAACAAACAAACGGAGTAAGTAACGAAGCATGATACATCTATCTCATCTTTGTCATAGCATCAAATATTGTTTTCAATCCCATCAACAGGTAGAGATCGGCATAACACTGCAATTTCCTTGTAGTCTGCTTGGTTAAGGTCATAGATGAAAAGTGTAATATATCTACTTGTAATATATCCTCTTTGGTTAAGGTTCACAAACGTGGAAAATGACATTATTTACGAGCCTTGTTTGTTGTGGGTTGGTGGCATCGGACTCTAATTGTAGGTGGTGTTTGGTAAAATCTGATGGTAAAGCACACAGCTGCTGATGCTAATAATCGGTATGTAATCATAAATTGATGCAACCCAGTTAAACAGTTTAATTTATGGGGACCGCTGAAAAATCTATCTCAAGGCTTGTGTAAATTTGTACTATGTTAGTTTGGGTTTGGACCAGGGATCAGAATCAGTTAAATTCAGTACAAAAATAGCCACATATTAAGTATTACTTTATGCTCTTTATGTAGGACTCAATAATGTATTTAGGTTATTACTTTGTATTACTAGATTACCTGGTTAAATGTTAAAACGAAAATATTGAAAAAGTACCAGTATCTTTGTATGGAGAGGATACCAGTTTCCGATCCCTGGTTTGGACACTGTGTCTTCAGGATATTGTAATGCCTATACTTTTAGCACTATTTATAATATTTCCTTTTTTTTATGAGCCATAATAAGTACAAAACGTTGAATTTTTATACTTGCTATGGTACTGGTGCAGTAATTATATCTTAATCAGCAACAAATAAGATGATAAGCACTTAATAGCCTACTGAGGCTGCTCTAATTATAGCTGTGCAGCTTAACTTTATATACAGGGTGGCCCATTCAAATCGGTCAGTATGGGAAAGTCTAAAACTATAAGACATACGAAGATTTGTTCTTAGGAACCATGTCACCGATTTTACAAGTAGAGAGGTACAAACAACCATAGAGACAATTTTACATGCCTGAACTTGTTGAATATTGTAACGGTGGTCACTTTGAACACCTACTATGATAAATTAAAGTATGTGAAAAAAGTGCATTTTATTCATTTTAGACATTATGTTTCTTAGAGACATTTACTGCTTAAGACCTACACAAACGATATCTGAATAGAAATAGTGTAAGTTTATTTTTTCAAAACAACCGGGTTCGATTCCCTAGCTGGGTACAGTGTTTTTTTTCAAATGTATGAATGCAGTTTTTCTTTTTATCAAAATCGGTGACATGGTTCCTAAGAACAAATCTTCGTATGTCTTATAGTTTCAGACTTTCCCATACTGACCGATTTGAATGGGCCACCCTGTATATTTACAGTACATATGGTGCTACTTTACCGCACTTCAGCAGATTATGTGTATATGTGGAAACTTTAAAGAGCCATATGTACTGTAAAATGTTGTATGATACATGTGCAAATAGGTAATTTCCTATTCTCTGCACTTGTATCGTAATGTACTATTATTTATTTAAAAATTCTACATTTCACTTACACATAATTTAATACAGAAAGAAATATTTACATCTAAAGAACACAAAAGTTGCAAAGTAAAATACACTTAAAGCTTCAATTTTCAGAAAAAGAAACTTTATTGCTATAGTATCAGTTAAATAATGATTATAGTCAAAATTATTTATTTACTAGGCATAGTTTCATGTCTTTAAACACGTGTAACGTTTTTAAATATGGGTATTTACCCAAAACTTCTCTAAATTCTAGAGGATCCACTCACCTACAGACTTGCTATTCAAAATCGTTTTTTACGGGCCTCATATCCATCTCAAGTCTTTTCGACGTACCTACCTCTAGTCTCTTTTGTAATTTTTGATGACCAATAATAAATTTCAATTATGCAATGCCTCACCTAGTTCTAGCAGGATTTGTTCAAGCCAGGTCGGGTCGTATCGTACTTCATGGAGAAATGGTTGCATTTCCATTGACATTTTCGAATTGAACACAATTATAAAATGAACAAAATGGAATGGGTATATCAAATATTGAATTAAAACATTTAGTTTTATGGCGTTGTAAGTATTTGGAGTTTTGGCAATGAAACTAAAATAAATACAAATACGATGTACACGAAAAACTTGACGTAAATAAACAAGACAGTGTCAGATGTCAGTGATGACAATGTAGTCGTTCGGAAATCGGCGATTTTATTTCTGTGGTTGTAGGGTAGAAAAAAACCTATAGCATTTGTATTTGTAACGTCTTTATTTATTTTAAAGTCCTGTATATTATATTGCATTATTTTCTGACCATGTTCTACATGCACATAAATCTAAGATAAATATTTATTAGCACTTCTTACAAAAACATAAATTTATACTAAAGTGAGCCATATTAACACATTTCACACATTTTTCTTTAAGCACTTCTTACAATTCGCTATTACTTAAATCTATTAGTCATTAATGTCAGTTAAGTCTTTTTAGTCAAATAATACATAACACAAAATACAAATACAAAATGAGTAATAAATAACACGCACATACTTAAAATTTCTACCTACTTTAAAAATAACCTATACCACGAACCTTCTAGAAGCAGTTATAATAGAGTCCGTTCTCAATCTACCCACATTTTTCAATAAGCACTAAATGATCCCTTTCCATATAATAATTTAAATCAAGCACTTGCAATAGAAACAAGACTAGACACCAGCTGCTGGCCCAATATCTGCGAAGAACTCGACAGAATCAATTTAGCCAGTATTTTAGTCTGGGGGCTCTGGTTGGCGAGGAATATGCCGGCGCTAACGTAGTCCTTGATCCCGAGGCCAGCCAGATAATCGTAGACCAGGTCAAATATGTCTGCTAACTTGGGGCGGACCTCCTCCCACATGTCTCGCATGGAAATTGCTATAACAAAAAGATTTATTTCTCAAAAATGCAGTTACATAGTAGCTAGTAAGGTAGAAATGCTATGTGACGTAAACACGATTATGCTAGCTAGGATGAGTATGATTTGAAAGCAACACTAAGTCAAATATGTCTGCTAACACGGGGTGGACCTACTCCCACAAGTGTCGCATGGAAATTGTTATTACAAAGAAATTTATTTCATAAAAATACACTAACATAGTTACTAGTAAGGGAGAAATAGGCTGAGTATTTGAGTGATTTGACTAATTTAAACGCAAAAAGCCTTAATCATGATAAATGGATTAAAGCATTAGTGACGAAGAATTACATGACTACCTATCGAACTCACCAACGACTCCTATTCCACAAGCACCACCAACCGCTCCCCCAACAGCCGCTCCCATGTTCCCTCCACACATCTTCCCGATTACACCTCCAGCGAGAGCAAACCCGGCGGTCACCAGCATAGCGTTCTTTACTTTTTCATTGCTCATAATCACGCGGAAGTCGAATTTGTCAATGATCGATAAGATCAAATTTTCGATCGATAAAGGATCAAAAGGTAACGCTCCGGGAAATGAGTTGCGACGCGAGCAAAATTCGTAGCCTGAGCACGTCGGGCAACTATCGTCATCACTATCGAAAGACATATTTGGTTAATTTCGATGTTTCTTGTTCAACGGCAGAGAACAGGATGTAAGAATGTCCATGCTGGACATTGTTTTTAAAACAATTATGATCTACCCTACTTTTTTATTGTGAAGGATCGTTCCAATTTTCTATGGCTATTGTGTATGTTTTAGTATATTTTGTCTGTAAAACGTAATGGTATAACCTACCATGCTAGCTGGCCAGTGCCATACAAAATATATAATTCTTGCTGGCACCTCACTAGAGGGTGTGTGTTCGCCTCCCTTTTTTTACGATATCAAAGAAAGAGATGCATGATTAATATTTGCATGAATATTTAAACAAATTCCCCAAGAGAGGTCCAGCATGACGACATGATTTGACATTGCCAACTCTTGTAGTCGGCAGTAGCACAGGATAAGTAATAGTGCAGCTGTGCTACCGCGATCTTCGAAAATCGAACTTCGTATCGTACCGTCCCTTTCCGTCATATAGAGTATAACACGAGAGTGAAAGGGACGGCACGAGACGGAGTTCGAAGTTCGCGGTAGCACAGCTGGGGTGCTACCGCGAACTTCAAAAATCGAACTTCGTAGCGTACCGTCCCTTTCCGTCATATAGTGTCTAACAAGTGAGCGAAAGGGACGGCACGACACGAATTTCGATTTTCGAAGATCGCGGTAGCACAGCAGTAGTCTGTTGGAAATAGTTTACCTTCAGCCTATTGACGTTATTTTATTTTTATTCGTATGTTTTGAAACGTACCCTAGTTTCGTTCAGAAAACATGGTTGGTCAACTTGTTTGTCATGTGATTTGTTTCAAATTATGACGGTGCTTTTGTATTTTCTTAACGTTATTCAAGTGCTTTGAGATTTACTTCCACGTGTAGTGTACAAATATTAGTGAAAGAAGTGATCAGTGTGTCTTTACGGATCACCGCCATGAATTATATAATACCGGCACAGCAAAGATGTTGCGTACCCCGCTGTATCTATACGGAAGAAATGCTAATAATGTGAATATAAACAAATAAATTAACAAATTACAAAGTTATTCATTATTTCTTTTGCAATATTAGAAATATAAATCCCAGTTTTTTTTATATCTTCCTATAATGTACCCACATATCACATCAGTCAACTTTCGTGAATTTCAGGTATTCCAAAGAAAATGTTCTTAAATCTTATTCCGAAGATGCGATTTCAATTCACATTTTTATTTGAAATACTTGGAATACGCCTAAGAAAGTCGTATCAACTTCATATTTACCCAAAACCTACCTATATAGGCACTTATATGTGCGCTCTCTGCTTTATATATTTGTACTGCTCTCTTTTTTATTTTAAGAGGCGTCTAAAAATGACATTTATTAATTTAAGGTAGGAATATGCCATTACAATGATATTCCGTTGGAACTATAACAATTCTTAACATTTACAAGAAATTATCTCGATCAGACTTTACTTTTACGTCCTGCAAAACTTACTACGTTTGGAAGATATCGACTAGTGCGAAAAGTATCGATATACAAATGTCAACAATGGAAGAGTGTACAAAATACATTAACATAGTAAGTACGCCTTCAGTGTCCGATTTATAATCATTTAAGTTGTCTATAATAAAATAAAGAAGATGGAATTTTTATTCTTACATTCGTCAAGCGTGATGTAAAATGCTTATAGGTGCTAAATGTTGAAAAAGTTACATTAAATTCTTTTTATTTCACTCAAATTATGGATATTTCTGGAGACATTTATTTAAGATCAGGTTTTACATATAAGTACAGCCCTTATAGCCATTTTCGGTCGCAGATTTGTTCCGTAACTATTGATTTAGTTTCGTAACTGTTGCACTGTGACCGTGTTGGGATTAGTATCTATGTGTAGTAACAGTTTACACACTTACTTTTAGTAATTAAGTGTTGTCATTGTGTCCACATGTTACTCAAACATTTGCGTCGAAACATTTTATAAGTGTCGTAATGTTACGTAACTGTTCTTACATTTTACTTTAGTAAAGAAAAAAGTACATGCCACCATTTTGGAAATTTAGTAGATTTGTTACTACTTTAAGTTACATGTCGACTGGTGTCGCCATAATCTACTAATTTTGTAACAGAAAAAGATGGGCGAAATGTGGAAGTATCGAAACTTGCACAACACTATCAGAAATATCACTGTCAGTGTCAGTCATAGGGTTCATGTCTGGCCGCGATAGTCGTGATACGTTATAGATTACATTCTTATTTATGATAATCACTACGTTTTAAGTTCCTAATCTGGGTGAACGATGGTGCAAAGAACCGTTTACTCCCGCATCAGCGTCCGCATTGCTGAGGAGAAGCAACTGCTAGCAGAGGAGAAATGGATCATAGATGCGCTCACCAAAATACGAAAGCAACGCAACTGTTTGCAGGTTAGTTTTATTTATTTCGTCAACCATTGGAGTTGTGCAAAGGTTTTCGGTTACAATCGACGATATTACTAGCTAGATACTTTATCGCTTTAAGCTTACCAATGCTTTTTTACGCTACGCTATACTTTTTGTACATTGAACAATAATGTCCATGTTGTTATCAGTTGAATCAGTTTGTTTATTCGTACTTCGGAGGTTAGCTAGATTTTTCCATTACAGCAAAAAACGACTAGAGTTCTGACTGTTCTGAGTGAATTCTTAGTTGCCTTTAAAGACAACTTCCCCAATTTACGTATCCTTAAGCGTAAGCTTAAAGGCTACTTGTTGACGCTTCAAAAATCCTAATTCTAATCCAGCACTAAGTACTAAAAACATATAGTTCTTTTCTTAT
Organism: Notocelia uddmanniana; assembly: GCA_905163555.1. Lineage (NCBI taxonomy): Eukaryota > Metazoa > Arthropoda > Insecta > Lepidoptera > Tortricidae > Notocelia > Notocelia uddmanniana. The sequence continues at coordinate 49,071,186 of LR991053.1, forward strand.
TTAGTTTTTAGTGAATTTGTTTTTATACGTAATCCAGATGCTGTAAGTAGTTTCTTTGTCCTATTTATTTATTATATTCACCTGCTTCTTTTTCTATTATAGTCACTTATTTATTATTGTGAAATCTCTTTTATTATTAGGTTGAAAGTTTTTATGTTATATATTTGTATGGCGTTCCGTGATTCACCGACGGTACTGGCTGAAAATCAGCGCTGTAGGTGTCCGGCATAATGCTGAGCCAGTGTCCATTTCACTTCCGCGGGGACACACATTATATGTGATTTGTGTGTACCTATGTTTTTACTTTGCATCTTCTGTGTGTCTGTGAATAAATGTTTCTTTCTTTCTTTAAGCTGGCATATGCGATATGATGGAGGCCTTTTGCACTGAACGCGCCTTGCATAATTAAATTAAAATAAATAAATATATATATATATATATATATAAACTATTGTTGTCTATTAATAAGTGGCAAACTAGCATACATCCCATCTGATAGTAAGAGGTGACTGCAGCCTATGGAAACCTGCAACTCCAGGGGTGTCACATGTGTGTTGCTGACCCTTTAAAAATGTATACACCCCTTGAAGATCCGCATACTGTAGTCCCCATGACTGACGTGAATGACGTCCACTGCTGGACATAGGCCTCCCCCAAAGACTTCCACAATGACCGGTCCTGCGCCACCCGCATCCAGCGGACACCCGCGACCTTCACCAGGTCATCAGTCCACCGTGTGGGGGGCCTGCCCACGCTACGCCTTCCGGTACGTGGTCGCCACTCGAGAACCTTCCCGCCCCAACGGCCATCGGTTCTGCGTGCTATGTACCCCGCCCACTGCCACTTAAGTTTAGCGATTCAAAGGGCTATATCGGTCACTTTGGTTCTGCTGCGGATGGCCTCATTTCTGATGCGATCACGCAGAGAAACTCCCAGCATAGCCCTCTCCATTGCTCTTTGGGTGACTTTGAATAGTAATATGCTTAAACCTAAACTAAAAAATAAGAGGGTCCAAAATCCAAAATGAGTGACTGTGGTTACAGAGGCAATTCAATTAATAATCGACAGCAATTTGGTCCTGAATACGTAGGCTGTCATGGTTTATATCAAGCTGCTGGTCTGCATTGTTGCTCAATTGAACCTTAGAAGGTGTTACTAATAAACAGAGCTACATGTAAAGTCAGCATCATATAGTATGTAGCCGCCAAAGTGGCCAAATAGTTCGGCACACCATACAAAATATATTGACTGTACACAATGGATTTTTCATTTATTGCCCAGTGATGTATTTGTATTCCTATTCTTCCAGATTGAAAGGCTGGAGCTAGAAAACCTAAAAACTCAGCTGCTGATGAACTCCCGGTCTCAAACAACACATTCTTCAGCTCCTGCGCCATCGGAAACAGTTATAAAGCTAATGAGCAACCCGGCAGCTGTTGGTGCTCCAAACCCAGTGCTCGAGGATGCTTTGGTTGACGAGCTCAATAAAGAGGCCTTCTGTAATGAGCAAGAGCTCAATTTGACTGTTACTAATCCTATTTTGAGTGAGTATGATTATTGACAAAGTGAAACGAAGGTCTCCATTTCAGCTTCGGCAAATTACCCTCAGAAGTAGTGAACGCCAGAAGTGTTAACCAGTTTGAAAACAAACTTGAGAATCTATAAAATAAGTAGTATGAACGTGTGCTAAGTGAACTCTGATTTAGACGTATCAGCGACAGCTGCCTGTCTAAAACAAAATAATAATAATAAATAATAACGGTCTAATAGCGAAGAGTCTCGACCAACATCTCAAGAGACTCGTTAGATGGCTGGGTCAAGGGTCAGATACAGAAGGCGGTACTCCTGGACACGGCGCGGATAGTCCGGGGGTTTCTCTCTGTCGCCCTAACCACCGGTAGCTTAGGCCCTGCCTCGCTGCCGGCGGCACCCTAGGTTAGTTTTTTTATAATGCTTTTCTAATTTGTATGTATGTTTATATATTTTACTTTTATGAAGTTATTGTAAAAAACCTAGCTTAAGTACAGCTATAAATACAGAGATAATAATAAAAATTCCTTTAGTATGTCCGGATTTCTGGCTGTTCTGTACAGGTCGCATTTCTCAACCGATTCTCGTCAAATTTTGTTAACAGGTTTGATAATTGTATAGAACTTTTTTCTCAAGTCATATATTGGAAATTTTGAAATTAGAAAAAGAAATCGCGTGGTTTATAGCTCCCAGAGCCACTATTCTCTGTGAGGTGTATGGACTCCCTTTTAACACATTGTAGCAACCATATAACGTAAAGAAGCAATGAGATTACAGCTTCAGGAATAGCTACTAAGTATGATACGAGTTTTACAGAGAGAAGCAACCAATGAGGGGTCTTTTTTTCTATCACAGTTCCATAATAATTTATGACATAATTCACCAAGAAAACAGTTGCCTAGTAAATCCTTTTTGTTTTAAAACTAGTGTAGTGACTAAATCATTGTTTTCAATTCAGATATATTCATTCTATCTTTTTTTCGTGTAATTTTTACTTTTATTTATTACATTGTTATAGACTCCTTTTTCCGCACTTAGTCTGCAGCAGTTGGACCAATATGCATGACGTGATCGCCAGCTAGGGATTTATTATTATTATTTTATTATAGACAGGCAGCTGTCGCTGATATGTTTAAATCAGAGTTCACTTAGCACACGATCACACTACTTATTTTATTTAGCCTAGCTTATGTTTAGCCAGCCTAACTCTGACCAGAACCGCTGGATCCTTCTGGTGTGGTCCCAGGCTTTGCAGTGACCTTGATGCATTGAGGATTTAATGTTAATCACATCTAAACATGCAATTCCTTTTTCCCAGGTCTCAACTACGACATGATGGAGGAGGTGGAGACAGATTCCGAGGAAGAGGATGAAAACAACTCCCTCCTCATAGACATGAACATGTTCATGAATGGCGACACACGGAAACGGAAAGCTAATTAAATAGTTTGTCTCTAGTGTCAATTGACCATAAACTGGTGAATGAAATCCGAATTTATATTCTGCCTAAATAATTTGAATCAAAATTACACGAGTATTCTTCATTCTTAAAAAAAAATGATTGATCATTTTCTGCAAAACTATGGTGAATAGTGTTTAAGTAATTGGAAAGTTTAATGATAATCTCACTTAGCGAAAGTACTGTGTCGGCCTGTTTAGCCTAGTTGGTAGTGTCACTACCTCCAAAGCTAGAGGTCCCGGGTTCGAATCCCGGTAAGGGCATTTGTTTCTGTGGTGAGCAGAGACATTTGTTCCTGATACTTGGATGTTTTCTATTTATTTAAGTATATATACATATTTATCTATTAAATATATCGTCGTCTAGTACCCATAACACAAGCCTTATTGAGCTTACTGTGGGGCTAGTTCGATTTGTGTAAAAAAAATGTTCCCTAATATTTATTTATTTATTATTTATTACTTTGGAGGGGGTTGTAAAGAGATGACAAGGAAAATTATGCTGTGATAATTTCTGCAAACATGACTTAATCTATGAATGTGAACTAATTCCTGCGTAAACCGTAGAGGTAGTCTGGTTCCTGCAGATGTGGACTAATTCCTGCGTAAACCGCAGAGGAAGTCTGGTTCCTGCAGATGTGCACTAATTCCTGCGTAAACCGCAGAGGTAGTCTGGTTCCTGCAGATGTGCACTAATTCCTGCGGAAGCCGCAGAGGTAGTCTGGTTCCTGCAGATGTGCACTAATTCCTGCGTAAACCGCAGAGGTAGTCTGGTTCCTGTAGATGTGGACTAATTCCTGCGGAAGCCGCAGAGGTAGTCTGGTTCCTGTAGATGTGGACTAATTCCTGCGTAAACCGCAGAGGTAGTCTGGTTCCTGCAGATGTGCACTAATTCCTGCGTAAACCGCAGAGGTAGTCTGGTTCCTGTAGATGTGGACTAATTCCTGCGGAAGCCGCAGAGGTAGTCTGGTTCCTGCAGATATGAACTAATTCCTGCGTAAACCACAGAGGTAGTCTGTTTCCTGCAGATGTGTATTAATTCCTGCGTAAACCGCAGAGGTAGTCTGGTTCCTGTAGATGTGGACTAATTCCTGCGCGGAAGCCGCAGAGGTAGTCTGGTTCCTGTACTGACTATTTTAAAAAGACTTGAGTTTAAGTTGCTTTTAGTTTTCCCAGGCTAGATAGTACTCTGTTTTTATTAAGAATTGTCAATCAATCAATTTCACTTATTTAGATAAGTAATACATATTTGGGATTAAATGTAATAGAAATAAAAACAAACAACATTGTAAAACAAATGTTTAATTAACAAAGTATGTATTCAAGTTTGTCTTATATTTAAGATTTACAAATTCCTTTAGTGTAATATATGTACAATTCACATCATATTGAATAAAATATGTTTCAACTGGGTATTTTTTAATTATTTCAATCAAATGGCACAGGATATACAAATCGCCCGAAATAGTTAATTTAAACTTTAGGCACTGAATTCGTTATCAATCATTTTTCATGCATTAGCGATATCTAGAAATGTTAGAATTTAGGCGGAGAAAAAGTTGAATGGTGTCCGTATTTGATGATTCATCGTTACAAAATCTAAAATTTACATTCCATTAAGAGGGCGCAGTACGCTCGGTTCACCATACAAATGTATTTATGCTCTCATTTTAAAACGTCATGCTAGAATAACATGAAACTTTGTATACACAATGTAGAAATTGTAAAAGAAAAAAAATACAGCTGCAATTTGAGTTTTTTACGGCTTGTATGAAAACCGTAATAATCGTTGTATTTTTTCTCCATTTCAATTTCAAGCAACAGAAACTAATTACCGACCTAGATATGCCGGATCCCATTGTGTATACAAAGTTTCACGTAATTCTGGAATGGCGTTTTCAAATGAGAGCGTAAATACGTTTGTATGGAGAACCGAACGTACTGCGCACTCTTAAGAGTTTACCATGTCTACATTAGGGTAAAGTACCCACTTATTGATGAGTGATAAAATATTGACAGTAAACATGTTCAAACTATGTTTGATACTTCAATGAATTTGCCTATTATTAGGCGTCAATATACACTCGTGGGCAAAGAGCGGGTCGGTAAAATATATTCCTAAAATAGTACAAGGTTGTACAGTTTTTAGAGTTCCGTACCCAAAGGGTAAAAACGGGACCCTATTATTAAGACTTCGCTGTCCGTCCGTCCGTCTGTCACCAGGCTGTATCTCAAGAACCGTAATAGCTAGACAGTTTAGATTTTCACAGATTGTGTATTTCTGTTGCCGCTATAACAACAAATACTAAAATCAAAAATAATAATAATTAAGGGGGTCTCCGATACAACAGAGTAGTTGTTGGCGTTTTTTTCTGGTACGGTACCCTTCGTGCGCGAGTCCGACTCGCACTTGGCCGGTTTTTTAATTTTGTCATAATCTTTATTATGTCATCATCATCCTCCTAGCGTTATTCCCAGTACAGTTGCATCCTGAAGGACGCCTGGGGTCCGCTACCTAACGTAGGCACTAATTTTTACGAAAGCGACTGCCACCTGACCTTCCAACCCGAGGGGGAAACTAGACCTTATTGGGATTAGGCTTGTCAAGTGAGTGGGCAACTTGACTGTAAGAAGTTCTCAAGCCGCCCGGAGGCCTCTAACTTGGCTTAACGACTGCATAATCTTTATTATGTAACTATAAAAAAAACCTTATTGCGGTTATTACATTCAGGATGACCCGCTCGAAGGGAGCGCTCGTGGCCCAGTGGCACCCGCGTACTGCGTGCGGTATGCGAGGTTAAGCAATGTCGGGCGAGGTCAGTCCTTGGATGGGTGACCACTTTGAGTGGTTACTAACTGAGCGCTCCCGTGCTTTGGAAAGCACGTTAAGCCGTTGATCCCGGTTGCTGTCTTTGATAGCAGTCGTTAAGCCAAGTTAGAGGCCTCCGGGCGGCTTGAGAACTTCTAACAGTCAAGTTGCCCACTCACTTGACAAGCCTAATCCCAATAAGGTCGGTTTCCCCCTCGGGTTGGAAGGTCAGATGGCAGTCGCTTCCGTAAAAACTAGTACCTACGCCAATTCTTGGGATTAGGTAGCGGACCCCAGGCATCCTTCAGGATGCAACTGTACTGGGAATAACGCTAGGAGGATGATGATGACATTCAGGATGACCCGATATTTTTGACCGCGAATGTATGTAAGTTCCTACACACCGCAGCGATTTGTAAAATGCATATAATTTGAACTAAGCTTCTCCTGAATCTCAGGACATAGGTATAGGTTAGGTTAGCAGGTATAGATATATCTACACCAATATATATTTACTAGCTTTTACCCGCGACTTTGTCCACGCAGAACTCGTATCGTACGTCCATACAAAATTCCACCCCTCATTTCACTCAACGCACTGACTGCCGACAACGCATATGTGCGTTTTCGTTACTTTAATCCAGTGCTTTGAACGCGTCTGTTGGGTTCCATATATTTAGCGAGCCAATGCCTTCAAACGCATATATGAGTATAATTTTGCAATGTTCTAGTTGTCTTAGTAGTATGGTCTCATATGTGCGTTTGTTGCATATAGAGAAGTGCAGCATCTGGCGAAGGTCCAGGAAAAAGGACTGGCAGGGAACGTGTCAAGAATCGCATCGAGGGTTCTGGCCCGGGATCAAAACTACCCCCTATGCCCTTTCCAGGGGCATAGGGTAGTTTTGATGATGATGATGAAAACAAACTATCTCTATACTAAATTTCATCTAAATCGGTTCAGCGTGAAGAGGCAACCGACACACAGATACTTTCACATTTATAATATTAGGCCGGGCTGCACCAAACCGTCTGTAATCGTAAGCGGTGTTCGTTAAAATTTCAATGTATGGAAAGTTTGACAAGTTTCTATGGCATGACAGCTGCCGGCGCCATATTTAACGTTGATCGGTCTGTGATCATAAGCCGGTGCAACCCAGCATTAGTATCGATTAGTAAGGTTTTTGCCTGTGTACGTCACTTGCCCCCTAAGTCTTTCTAGCACAAGATTACAGTGTTCCACCATCATTTAATAATGTGAATCAGTATCTGTAAATAAATAACATGTATTCATCATGAAGGTATTTTGTAGAGGCGCTTCAAAACAATGGTTCTGCAGGTTTCTATTGAAAATTATTCAATCATTTCACCAATTATGAAAATACATTAATGACGTTTTACGGAATTATGTAACTCGACCATCCAAGATTAAGTAGGTCCCAATTTGGCCGATACGGCTATAAGTATTTTATTATAATAACATTTGCCTTTTTCTTTACACATCTATTTGAAGTCAATTTAACTTATCTGTCAATACATTTGTGTGTCTAAACAATCTAGATGTTTTAATTGAATCTAGGTACATGTATAGTTAATGTCATACAGACATAGTTTGGTTTCAATACTTTCAAGTTACAGGCTTCACTTCGCATATAAATTTCCACTATTTGTTTATAAATATCAAATAATCACTATTGAAACAAAACTATGCTTTAACTGGTTAAGCGCTAAATTCGAGGTAACCATATCTAAACGAAACAAAAATTTCTCCGGACATTTCTGAAACGATTTCAAGTTTTAGATCGCTTCGCATATCTAAAATAGCTTGCAATTTTATGAATGCAAGTGCATTCTGAATTATACATGTTGTAGGTGTTAGGTTATAATTTATTGGAGACTCAAAAAACAACCAAGACATTGTATCTAAGATATTCTAAAACGAAACACCATCTAGTATTTTTAATTAGGCGAGACTTCTCTGCTCTGTGCAATAGTTAGAACATCGACGTATGATTCTACATTTCCTGAACACTCCAAATAACCACTAATTACAAATTAACAGGGAATAAACAATTTGAGTTCGGATTATGAACTAATAACTTCAGCACGTAATAATAATCACAACAATTATAAGTATATACGTGTCATTCGTCCATTTATCGGTAATTGGCAACTACATGGCCAAGTTGCAAGAGATTGCTCGAAATTACCATTGCCAACTCGGTAGATTCTAATAAGCCAAGGTACTTCAACACGTGGCCCGCATAGGCAAGCCAATAACTTAGCCAGGCGGCGAAGCCAGGGGATACAACTAGTAGTTATGTAAAAGAAAACGACCCTTGACTTCATAAAGGTTACGCCCCTGTTGTAAGCGAACTTAAATCGAAGCTGGCCATTTAGCCAAGCGCTGGCCAAGTGATCGCTATATCTCGCCAAGTTTTCAACTGATCACTAGAGCTTTTATCCTGGCGTGATGGCCAATGTGTTCACTTACTTGGCCGCGTCGACTTGGCCGTTGAGATCCTAAGGCCTAAGGCCGTTGACCGCGGATGGATCACGACATACGGATAGGGCCGCATGAGGTATAGAATAGTATGTAGGCAGCGCTGGACTTGACTTCGCTGGCGGAGATCTCTGTTACCACGTGATCGTCGTATTTGTACCATCTGGAAAGTAGATAAGTAAATATTCTTAAATATTCTTTTTGACGGCCTGTTTAGCCTAGTTGGTAGTGACTCTGCCTCTGAAGCTAGAGGTCCCGGGTTCGAATCCCGGCCAGGGCATTTATTTGTGCATTTTCACAGATATCTGTTTTTGGGTCTTGGATGTTTTCTATGTATTTAAGTATGTATTTATCGATGTAAGTATGTATATCGTCGTCTAGTACCCATAGTACAAGCTTTGCTTCTTTGGGACTAGGTCGATTTGTGTAAGATTGTCCCCCAATATTATATTAAGACGGCGCAGTACGATCGGTGTGGATCCGTTCTCCATACAAACGTATTTAGGCTCTCATTTTAAAACGCCATGCTAGAATAACATGAAACTTTGTATACACAATGGGATCCGGCATACGTAGGTCGGAAATTAGTTTCTGTTGCTAGAAATTGAAAAAGAAAAAAAAATACAGTGGTTTTTTGAGTTTTTACGGCTTGTATGAAAACCTTAATAAACGCTGTATTTTTTCGCCATTATAATTTCAAGCAATAGAAACTAATTTCCGCCCTAGACAAGCTGGATCCCATTGTGTATACAAAGTTTCATGTTATTCTAGCATGGCGTTTTAAAATGAGAGCATAAATACGTTTGTATGGAGAACCAAACGTACTGCGCCCTCTTAATACTAAATAGGTATGCGATGATGATGTCGAATCCGACTCGGCTGGGCAGCGTTCGGGAAGCTGCGGCACATCTTTTCGTCCAATATTCCGCAGTGTCTCAAGACGAAAGTCTTTGACCAGTGTGTGTTGCCAGTGATGGCATATGGCACTGAAACGTGGTCGCTTACTATGGGCGTCATAAGAAGGCTCAAAGTCACCCAAAGAGCAATGGCTATGCTGGGAGTATCTCTGCGTGATCGCATCAGGAATGAAGTTATCCGCAGCAGAACCAAGGTGACCGATATAGCCCTTCGAATCGCTAAACTTAAGTGGCAGTGGGCGGGGCACATAGCACGCAGAACCGATGGCCGTTGGGGCGGAAAGGTTCTCGAGTGGCGACCACGTACCGGAAGGCGTAGCGTGGGCAGGCCCCCCACACGGTGGACTGATGACCTGGTAAGGGTGTCCGCTGGATGCGGGTGGCGCAGGACCGGTCATTGTGGAAGTCTTTAGGGGAGGCCTATGTCCAGCATGATGATGATGATGAGGTATGAGATGCAGTTTGCTGGTTGCAAATGTTGAGCTGAGCGCGTCTACCCGGTCACAAACTCGCTGACAGTTACTCGCTTAGAATTGAAATATACGGAAATTCAGTTTTTCGGTGATTATTCCTCCGCGGTATGAAAGATTTTCAGTTTAAGGGTTCCGTACCCAAAGGGTAAATACGGGACCCTATTACGAAGACTTCGATGTCCGTCCGTCCGTCCGTCTGTCACCAGGCTGTGTCTCAAGAACCGTAATAGCTAGACAATTGAAATTTTCACAGATTGTGTATTTCTGTTGCCGCTATAACAACAAAAACTAAAAACAAAATAATAATAATAATTAAGGGGGGTCCCATACAACAGAGTAGTTGTTGGCGCTTTTTTTTTCTGGTACGGAACCCTTCGTGCGCGAGTCCGACTCACACTTGGCCGGTTTTTTTTTAAATCTAAACCATCGTCATGATGTCACCTACCTAGTTGGTTACTAAGTTCTGTTACTCGATTAGCAAACTCTTTTCTTGCGTTAAAGCAAATGCTACCGAAAAAATAAAAAATGACATATAATGGCGGGTTGTCAGTTATAATTTTATAGCACACACAACACTTATCTCGTCATATTTATAATGGATTGGGGTCTAAAAGAAAATCGTGTCGCTGTAATTGCGTTGCACAAATGCGGGCATCCGCCAAACGTGATTTTGAAGTTGCTTCAAAATCTGAAAATCAACAAACAATTCGTTTATCGTACCATTAATAGGTACAATAGTACCCTGAGCTTTGATGACCGCAAGGGGTCTTGAAGACCACGCACCGTTCGGACCCCAGCTCTAATAAAGGCAGTGAAGGCAAGAATCGCAAGAAACCCCGTTCGGAAGCAAAAGTTGTTGGCAATTCAGATGTCTGTGAAGAGAAGCTCCCTTAAAAAAGTTATCAATCAAGACCTTAGACTACACGCTTATCGTAGACGGAAAGGTCATTTGCTTAATGGACGATTGAAGACTATGAGGCTGATGAATAGAAGTCGCGTGCTACTGAAGCGGTACGCACAAAATGGCCACCGAAATATATTATTTACAGACGAAAAAATTTTTACCATTGAAGAATGTTGTAACCGCCGAATGACAGAGTGTATGCAAAAAACAGTCAAGAAGCGAGTGTAGCTGTTCCGAGAGTGCAACGAGGCCATCATCCCTCTTATGTCATGATTTGGTTAGGTGTGTCATACTCAGGGTTAACACAGGTCCATTTCTGTGAAAAAGGTGTCAAAAATGGGGCTAAAGTTTACCAGGAAACCGTTCTGGAACCAATAGTGAAGCCTTTAAGCCACTCTCTATTTCAAAACCAGCCCTGGGTCTTTCAACAAGACTCAGCCCCTGCACATAAGGCAAAAACAACTCAAGCCTGGTTTCGAAGCAACAAAATTGACTTCATTGCCCACGAAGACTGGCCCTCCTCCAGCCAGGACCTGAACCCCCTGGATTATGCTATATGGCAGGTTATTGAGAAGAAAGCCTGTGCTAAACCCCACACAAATCTTGACTCCCTCAAGCGGGCCATAGTCAAGACAGTGACGGAATTAGATATGACAACCGTGCGTGCCGCTATTGATGACTGGCCTCGTCGTCTGAAGGCCTGTGTTCAGGCCCAAGGAGGCCATTTTGAATGGAATTGACAAATGTAAATCCTGATTGTGTGTACTTCATTTTAATATATAATTTATTTAACTTTCGTTAGTATATTTTATGTAGATAAGGATTATTACAGTAACATAACTTAGTAACCAACTAGGTATCAACATGCAAAAGTTTAAGCGTCTAGGAGGAGTACCAACTCAAACGAAATACATCTGTCGCCTAAGAATTAAAACTAGGCTCATGGCAAGCTCAATAAGGCTTGTGTTATGGGTACTAGACAACGATATATTTAATACATATAAATGCTGAAATACATAGAAAACATCCAAGACAAATATGAGCAGAATCCCGGACTGAAATTCGTACACAGGACCGACAGTTTCGTAGGGTCGACCGGTCGTCAATTAAAATATACTTGATATTGTTCGTCGAATACTCGATTATAGAGAGCTACATTTTATGACCAGCCCGGCTAGCACAACTTGGCGCGCGAGCTAGACAATCCGTCTCTTTCTGTGTGTACCAATTAGAAAGAGGCGGATAGTCTATCTCGCGCGCCAAGTTATGCCAGCCGTCCAGTGCAATGGGTAAAATTTAAATCAATTTCGTGCGTCACTTCACAAAGGAATTGAGTCGTAAAAAGGATGGATTAATATTTGTTGTTTTGTAAAAAGCTGGTAACGCAGTGCTAAAGGACATTTTTCATTCAAAACTGTCACTGCGTTAGGTACCTACTTGATTTTATGGATATATACAGTACTTAGATATTTACCAAAACTATCAGCATAATTAAACCCCATTAACAATCACAATACAGAAAATTTAAGAGACGGCCAAGAATTCCAATCTATGCATCTTAACCTTTTGAACGCCACGGTCGGCCATAGACGTCAACGTAAAATCGTCACCCCGACACCAACGACGGCACTGGCCAACATTTTTTTTTAAATGAAAAACTACTGAGAAGCTGCCCAATTTTATATTGGCATTATTTCTTTACACATCATTTTTTTACCGTTGTGGCGTCAGGGGCACGGCGAATTACTTTGACGTCTGGCGGCGAAAAGGTTAAACAAAAGCGTCAAATCTTAATTTGACCTCGGTTGTCCATCGCGAAAAAGTAACTGGCCCGAAGAGGCCAAACTTAAAGTCAAATAAAAAAAAGACTGAAACTTAAAGTAGAACGGCCTAGCTTACGATAATAGACGGTTCGGTAAGGGTGGTATTCCACTCGTCCAATATCTTTGTCCAATCTTTGATCAAATTTCTTTGACAGAGGCCCATTCCACTCATCCAATATCTTTGTCCAAGTTTTTTTTTTCATGCGTAGCCATATTGATTTAACTGTCATCGGAATCTTTGATCAAATGTCGGGGTCCCATCCAAGTTTGATGAAATCATCCAATTTCTTTGATCGAATGTATATTGGATGAGTGGAATATCTCCCTAAGTAAAAAAAAAAAACTTATACTCACTTGCCATACACACTGCTTTTACAATACGCTGTATAATGGCCGCTCTCCATCGACCCGTAATGGTTAGACACCGCGTACAAATTGAAAATCTGATTATTCGGACTGCAGTTGAGCGAGAACTGCCTCATGTCCAGATCCTCCAACGGGAAGTCTATGTACGTCTGTTTCTTCCGATACGCATTGGCCATGTATTCCTTGGGGTCGACGTAGAAACGCTTGAAGTGGATGACTAGGATCGGCGGGAGGCGGGAGATGTCGAGTTTCTTGACGGCGTCGCGCTTCTCCTTGCAGCCGGGGCAGTTCCAGCCGGGGATCGTTTCGCCGTTTAGGTATAGTTTAAGGCAGTCCTGTAGGGGAGAATATTGTGAGTGTTGATTCCATGGACCAGGAGCGCTCGTGGCCCAGCGGCGCCCGCGTACCGCGTACGGTGACGCCTTACCTGTCACTTACTCTCTTTTAGAATAAGCAACTTTTGAATTTGAATTATTTATATGAAAAGGGGATATTTTCGAGGGACTTAACTTTTTATCCTCTATTTGATTTTATCGGAAAAAAGCCTGCTTAAAGAAATGAAATGTTGTCAAGGCGTCTACTGTCCATCAATGCATTAACAGCCATTAACTTCGGCAATGTCAACAGGAAATAAGCGAATCTAAATCTGTGTATTGACCTGCCAGTGTCTATTACAGTGTAATATAGCCTTATACTTAAGTAGGAGCGCTCGTGGCCCAGCGGCGCCCGCGTACCGCATGCGGTATGCGAGGTTAAGCAATGTCGGGCGAGGTCAGGCCTTGGATGGGTGACCGCTTTGAGTGGTTACTGACTGAGCGCTCCCGTGCTTTGGAAGGCACGTTAAGCCGTTGATCCCGGTTGCTGTCTATGATAGCAGTCGTTAAGCCAAGTTAGAGGCCTCTGGGCGGCTTCAGAACTTCTAACAGTCAAGTTGCCCACTCACTTGACAAGCCTCATCCTCATTTCCTCAATAAGGTCTGGTTTCCCCCCCGGGTTGGAAGGTCAGATGGCAGTCGCTTCCGTAAAAACTTTGGCCTACGCCAATTCTTGGGATTAGGTAGCGGACCCCAGGCATTCTTCAGGATGCAACTGTACTGGGAATAACGCTAGGAGGATGATGATGATGATTCGATGGACGAATGAGACATGAACAACAAACACATACATTTTTTTAACATTATAACAACATACAAAATCCTTGTAATATTATGTAATAAGTAAATAAAGGGGTTTTATTATTGACTAGCTGTTGCCCGCGACTTCGTCCGCGTCTTCGCTCCTATTGGTCGCAGCGTGATGGTATATAGCCTAAATCCTTCCTCGATAAATGAATAGTCCATAACACAAAATAATTTTTCAATTCGAACCAATAGTTCCTGAGATTAGCGCGTTCAAACCAACAAACAAACTCTTCAGCTTTATAATATTAGTATAGAAATGGCATATTTAGTTTTTAAATATTTTTTAATTTTCATACAAAATAATTAATTATATCACCAATGATGAATGCAAAACGGCCTTAAGAGTTAACGTGGAGTCAAGCAAAAGTTAATGTCAAGTATGACAATATTAGGAATTCAAATGACACGCACGTCAACATTGTTTAATTGTTAAGGATCTTTTATACTATACTCATACTTATACTTGAATATTTACGAATTGCGATACTAGTGTCTTAGAGAAGATTACTTTATTTAATTCCAGGAATGTGCTCTCGAATTCAATAAAAACACCGTGTACAATAATAGTGAAAGATATTGAAGAGCGCTAAACAAAACACTGGATTTTCATAGGGTCTCGGAGGGCGAATCCAGAGCGTAACGTGGGTTTCTAAGAAAGACTCCCTCGCAGGAGTGCGCTTAAAACACTATGTAGACTTACGCTGAGCGTGCATCTGTTGGCGTTAGCGGGCAGTTCCAGCGATAAGTTCGAGAAGAGAAGGACTGAGGACTGAGTTGGGTCCATTTCGTAGCACGGCCCTTTTTTGTTTGCCTTTCCTTCTTTTTTTATTATTATTATGTACCGTGTGTGTCACGAATAAACGTTTTTGTTTTTTTTTTGACTCGTAGGTGACGCTTTGTTTTCGCACACTGCAGCACCGTGGACCGGATCTGTCCGTACTCTGTAGAATTATAGCCGTAGGATAGCGGGATGTTGCCGAGGACCAAACCAGAGTGTGGCGGTGGTCTCTTAGAAAGACTCCCCGGAAGTGACGTAGTTAAGGTCTTAAGATCAATCTAGAGCCTAGGGTTGAGCGGTCTTCAAGGTCGAAAGCATGGCGAGGGTTTCTAAGGAAGACTCCAAAGCGTCTTCAAAGACGAATTCAAAGCGTAGAGAAGATCTTCAAGGACGATTTCTCTAAGGAAGACTCCCCGGAAGTAGCGTGGCTAAGATCTTTTAAGACCATTCTAGAGCGAGGGACTTCTACGCCGACTCCAGGGCGTAACGAGAGTCTATAAGGCTTACATAGAACAACCGCGGGATGCTACAGAGGGCGAATTCAGAGCGAAACGAGGGTCTCTAAGGAAGACTCCCACGCAGGATTGCGCTTAAAGCACTATGTAGACTTACACTGAGCGTGCATCTGTTGGCGTTAGCGGGCAGTTCCAGCGACAGGTTCGAGAAGGACTCGTAGGTGACGCTCTGTTTGCCGCACACCGTGCATCGCACCGTGGACCGGATCTGCCCGTAGAACAGCCGCAGGATCAGGCTCTCCTTGGACTTGGTGAACTCCTGCCAGGCCTTCTCTGAAGGCGGGAGGCTGTCCTGTGGACGAGAAAACAGTTGATCAGCAATAGATTCTTCGGTTCTCGAGTGGCGACCGCGTACTGGAAGGCGCAGCGTGGGTAGGCCCCCCACAAGGTGGACTGATGCCCTGGTAAAGGTCGCGGGAGTCCGCTGGATGCGGGTGGCGCAGGACCGGTCATTGTGGCACTCCATAGGGGAGGCCTATGTCAAGCGTCAAGCAGTGGACGTCCTTCGGCCGATATGGTGGTTGTGGTGGTTCCATAGAAGTACGCGAACAGGATGGCCGTGTTGTAGAAGCTTAGGCCGATACTGCATCACATAAACGTTTAGAATCCAGTCTAAGTGGAAGAAGAAGGGAATCATACCTTGTGTGGCGGCTTGATGGAGATCTGCAGGTCGAGGTGTAGCCAGTCCATGAGGATAATGAGGAAATTTATAAGTCTACAATTTCAATTGTACAATGTTCCATAAACAAAATTGTCAATTTTGTCAAAATGTATGCTTAAAGCGATAAGACCGCCTGTTGTCACCGTTGTTAATACTGACAAATCTTTACACATTTTACTCTTGTATTTGTGGTGCAATAAAGAATATTATTATTATTCACTTTATTTATTTCTCGTCTTAGGTTGGTTTTTACAATATTTCTATAAAAGTAAAATATATAACTATAAATACTAAACATAAAATCATTATAAAAACCTAACCTAGGGTGCCGCCGGCAGCGAGGCAGGGCCTAAGCTACCGGTGGTTAGGGCGACAGAGAGAGGAACCTCCGGACTATCCGCGCCGTGTCCAGGAGTACCGCCTTCTGTATCTGACCCTTGACCCAGCCATCTAGCGAGAGTCTCTTGAGGTGTTGGTCGAGACTCTTCGCTATTAAACCGTTCGCAGAAACGACTATCGGGACAATGATCGTCGAATCAACATCCCACATGGCGGTTACCTCGTGTGCCAAGTCTAGGTACTTGCTGACTTTGTCCTTCTCGGCCTTCACGAGGTTCTCGTCATGGGGGATGGTGATGTCGACGAGCACTGCCTGGCGCTTCGATCGATCTATCAGCACGATGTCGGGCTTATTGGCTACAATAGTCCTGTCCGTGATGATAGATCGATCCCAATAGAGCGTAGCACGACCATTTTCGAGAACTGGCGCAGGTAAGTATTTATAGTACGGCACTTCGAAGTTCACAAGACCGTATGAAAGAGCAAGTTGCTGGTGAATAATTCTGGCTACCAAGTTATGCCTGTGCAAGTACTCGCCGTTAGCAAGATGACCACAACCGGAAATGATATGCCTGAGTGACTCTCCGGGACGGCGGCATGCCCGACAAATGTCGACCGTACCGTCCTTCAGGATGTATTTCCGGTAGTTGTTCGTCATGATAACTTCGTCCGCAATTGCACAGACAAAACCTTCGGTTTCCCCGAAGAGATCCCCGAAACGTAGCCAGTTCACCGACGCGAGCAGGTCTACGTCGGGTCCCGTAAGGGCCTTGTAGAACCGCCCGTGTAGCTCCCTACTCTTCCATTCCGCCTTGCGGTCCTCGGTGCTCAGTACTTTAAATCTGCGCCAGTTCTCGTTTGCCATGGAGAGCGGGGTGAAAGATGCGTCTACTGCCACTACGTCACGATGCATCCCACACTCGCTATTTAGGAAATAATCCCTGAGACTGCACACCTCGCGGTTGTGGAGGTCTTTGGCATTTAAAAAGCCGCGACCTCCACACTTCCGCGGGATGTACAGTCTCATAACAGACGAGCGTGGGTGCAACATGCGGTGAGTAGTGAGCAGTACACGCACCCTTCGATCCAGGGCATCCAGCTCAGTCTGAGTCCACCTTAGTATGCCAAAGGAGTATGTGAGCAAGGGCATAACCCAGGCGTTGAATGCGCGCACCTTATTGCCACCCGACAAAAAACTATTAAGTACTTTTGTCAGGCGACAGAAGAAGCGCTCCTTCACCGCCTGCTTTATGCCCTCACCCTCAATACCCAAAGACTGTGACATACCAAGATATTTGTAGGTTTCTGCTTCGGAGAGAGATCTGAGTGACATTGTCTCAGAAAGCTGTAAATTTGTTGAATTTACAACTTTCCCCCGCTGTACATGCATGACCGCACATTTATCTACACCAAATTCCATTTTGATGGCGCTACTGAAAACTTCTGTTGTTTTCAGTAGCTCCAACAGGTCCTGTCTATTTGGTGCAAATAGCTTGAGGTCATCCATGTAGAGCAGATGAGAAATGACCTCACCCCCTCTCCGCAGCTGGCAACCTAGCCCCGAATCCTTCAGCAGAGTGCTGAGCGGATTCAGCGCTAGGCAGAACCACAAGGGACTCAGACTGTCACCCTGGAAAATACCTCGCTCAATCCTGATAGAGTCTTGCGGACCAGAGGAGCCGTCTCCCCCTCCCGGTTGACGAAGGACTGTGGTCCACTGCCCCATGCAAGCACTTAAGAAGGATCTTAAAGCTGCATCAACTTTATACAGCTCTAAGATCCTCCTCAGCCATGAATGAGGCACCGAATCATAGGCCTTCTTATAGTCAATCCAAGCGGCCGAGAGGGCCCCTCTGCTCCGCCGGACTCGTTGGCAAATGGTCATGTCTATGAGGAGGAGCTCTTTAGTACCACGCGACCCAACCCTACATCCATTTTGAGCAGGGGCCAAAATGTTGTTTGCAACAATGTGCGTGTTAATTTTTGCTCTTAAAATGGATGTAAGGAGCTTGTACAGCGTAGGCAAGCACGTGATGGGTCTGTAGTTCTTCGCTTCCGTGGTACTACCGGACTTGTAGAGCAGGGAGGTGACACCAGTTGTTAAGAGATGTGGCAGGGAACCGAGCTCGAGGGCTTGCTGGAACTGTGTTGCCAAACGTTCATGTGAGCATCGAAACCACTTCAGCCAGAAGTTGTGCAATCCATCCGGTCCCGGACTTTTCCAGTTCGGGGCAGTACGGATGGCACAACTTATGTCTTCGGGGCTGATGGTAACAGACCCCATGGGTTCGATGGACTCACACTCACGTTCGACAACACCGATCCAGGCACCTTCAGTGTGTTCGACAGGCACCGACCAGATACTACGCCAAAAGTTACCCATGGCAGTAGCATCCGGTCGCTGACCGTCGCACACACGATGGTCGGTTCCCTCCCACTTCCGGTATACCTTCCTTTGGTCACTCTGGAAAAGGCGATTCTGCTGGTATCGGTCCACACGCTCTCTGTAGCGGCGAATACGGCTTGCCCATGCATAGACTTTCTGCTTCAGAAAGTCAATGCGTTCCGTGACACAAGTCACATAGTCGCGGGGCCTGACACCAGTCCCCGCAAAGGCTTGGTTCACGAAGCGCATAACTCGGGGGCGGTCATTGCCCCCCCTGAAGCAGATCAGCTTTGCAATGAGAGTCCTAAACGTATTGATACGCCGCTCAATTCGTACTTGCCAGGCAGGGACACCCCCGGCGGTCCTAGGTGCACGGTCAGCGTCCGGAAACTTGACGCGAGCAACACGGCACGCCGCGATGGCCCCGCAGTACAGAATTGAGTGTGTGTCAATAAGATCTTCGCTAGCCCGTAAATACGGGTCTAGGAGATCGTTTAGGGCTCCCATTAGCGCTAAATTACGTCTATTCACGGGCAAGCGCGGTAATCGTGGCCTAGAGTTGGGTGTGGAGCGATATCGCGTAATCGCCTCTTCCAAAGCCCTCCTCAGTTGCTCATTGGTCTGGGTACTCACAGTCTGATTCGCACAGTCCTCGTCGACACTGGGATCCACCCGCGGCACCCCCGGTGCCATGTCGGGTGTGGGCACTGGAGCCGGCGACGTGGCGGGCGGGTCCCGCGCCAAAGCGGAAGCTGTGCGAGCAGAAAGTGCCTCCAGGCGTAGCCGATCAAGCGTCGCGTCATCCAACCGCTTGAGCCGTTGAATGACGCGCACCTGATCCGATAGGCGTTGCGCAGTCACGGTGATGGTTGGTTCAAGGGCCTGGAATAGAGGAAGCATCCGGACACGATACGCGGACAGGTTGGTTTCCCCCTCTGTCGCCCCAAAGTACGCTCGCATGCAATTTTCGTTCATTTCTTGAGTCCATCGCATGCGGCGCACTACACCACCGGCAGCGGGAGCCGTGGGCAGGGCGGAGTGCCCCACAGGCCCCAAGCGTGCCGGCAGCGGTGGTCGTCCTCTTCGCGCAGGTGGTCGTGGCGGAGGGGACGGCGGCCCGCGCTCGTCACAGCTCGACTCGCTGGTGTCGGGCGCTGTAGCGAATTCGTCACCCGACGATGATGGCGAAGAGCTGGATGGCGCGGGCGGAGATGGTGGGCGTGCGCGTTGTGCCGCTCGTGAACGCGTCCTCGTAATCATTATTTATTTTGTTTCATTCGTTATTTAGTTCTCGCCGATATGTAACTTTGACAGCTTGTCAATTCCCATGTAAAATCCAAGTTGGCTCCATAGTAAAGTCCGTGCCGTATTTTGGGTAAAAAACACATGATGGGAGACAATAATGTACATATATAACGGTGTAAAAGTGCAATTCAGGCGTAGAAAACATAAAAAACGAATTTTCTAAATAAATATGAAAAAATGACGTGTTGATGTTGTCAGCGGGTTTTTTTTTTTTTTTTTTTTTTTTTTTTTTATTATTATTATTATTATGCTTGAACACTTTTGTGGTGTGGGCCCCAGGTCACGGATGAGCGCGACTTGGTAGCGTGATCACTTAAACAATGTAAAAATCTTTTGACGTGTTCCAATACTGGCCATTGCAGAAATACGCGAACAGGATGGCCGTGTTGTTTTTTTTTTCACTCTGGGTCCACGGAAGATAGATCAGCGTCGCGGCGCTCAAGCGGCGGCGTGACATATGCTGAGTGGATGCCATTTGTGCTACCATTTTACTTTAGTCTCTAAGTTTAGTTTAAGTATACCAGTGTAATTGCTTGCAAAATAAATTTTCTTCTTCTTCTTGTACAGGCTTAGGCCGATGCCGCACCACATAACAGTGAAGGTTTGGAATCCAGTTTAACCAGAAGAAATAATATAGATAGGGAATCGTACCTTGTGTGGCGGCTTGCTGGAGATCTGCAGGTCGAGGTGTAGCCAGTCCATGAGGATAGTGAGGAACTCGTGCGAGTCCTGTTGCTCGCAGCCGCGGAACGCGCGCTGGTGTTTGCCCACTTCGTTCTGAAAATATCAAGTTTAATGTTGTTAGTGACCGTAAATATTTTCATCAAACAAACCCATTTCAAGCGTAGTAGCCTTTCGGACGATGAATTCTAAAATGGCACCTTCCTAAAATGTTCCTCTATGTATTGAATGCTACCGCTGACATATTTAAGGCGTGTGGTAAAAATGAGCAGACCCAATCTCAGAGCTGCTCTAACGCGGAATTAAAACGAATGAACTTCGTATGTCTCCCTCTCTGTCGCACTTGCACATTCAAGCGCCACGTCAGAGACGGAGTATAAACTGATTGATGTTCATGTCTGGTAATGTGATTTTTTTTATCAGTCAATGTCAAATGACAGAATGAAAACTGGTACTATTTTGCCATTCGAAATGACAGATGTTAAATTATACGGTAATGGATTGATTGTAGTCGTATTCCGACTTTAACCGATAGTAATAGTACATTACTACAGAGGCCGGGACGACAGGGGTTGCCGGCCGAAGACATATAGACGGCCGAGCGAAGTGAGGCCGGATAGGTCAAAGGCGGGCAACCCCATATTTCCCACCGAGGTATGTATAGTGCTTTTCACAAACATGCAATGAAATAAACAACAAAAAATATTA
Source organism: Notocelia uddmanniana (assembly GCA_905163555.1). NCBI lineage: Eukaryota > Metazoa > Arthropoda > Insecta > Lepidoptera > Tortricidae > Notocelia > Notocelia uddmanniana. The sequence goes on from LR991053.1 coordinate 49,092,520, forward strand.
AAACTTTGATTTTCGTGACCCCTGGGTGGTGCTAAAAGTGCCACAAACTGGCAACCGTACTGTCTTCTCGAAGATCTCACGGTTCGAAAAATTTAATGCCATACGATACCTAATTCAATAAATAACATAGCTACAATTGCTTGCTACAAAAAAAAATGATTTGTAATTCCTAGTTTTTGTTATCTATATCTGTATACGCATCATGTTACTGTTAATTCTTCAAGTAAAGTCTCACGTTCTTCACGACACAGGCTTGACCTAGTGTGAGGGCCACTGTTTAATGATTGAAAAATGTCACTGCTAAATCAATAATAGTACATTACTACAGAGGCCGGGACCAAATTTCCCGCCGAGGTATGTATAGTGCTTTTCTCAAACATGAAATGAAATAAAATACAAAAAAAAAACAAAATTTTATTTTTAATACGCATAGTGGCAGAATGTCATGATGCCTGTGCCACAAATTTATGTGGAATGGAATTAAAAAAGAGGACTTTGCCGGCCTAGGCCTGCAAGATTTGTATGAAATTCCAATAACGACCTCTTGTCCTAGCCGCGCCTGAAATGTCATACTTCGCAGCCTATTATAAGGAACATAACATCAATATTTCATTGCATGTTTGAGAAAATTTTGTATTTTTGTATTTTGTAATAAATTGTATGTCAACTCACCCGCAGGTCTAACGTGGCGATGTAGCGGTACTGGCCCGACCACAGCGCGCGAACAACGGCCGCTAGCTCCTCGGCGATGGCTCCTCGCGTTCCGTGCGCCCTGGTACAATATAGTACATTACTACAGAGGCCGGGACGAAAGGGGTTGCCGGCCGAAGACAATATAGACGGCCGAGCGCAGCGAGGTCGTATAGGTCTCAGGCGGGCAACCCCATATTTCCCGCCGAGGTATGTATAGTGCTTTTCTCAAACATGCAATGAAATAAACAACAAGAAAATCAAAGTTTTATTATTAATACGCATAGTGGCAGAATGTCATGATGCCTGTGCCACAAATTTATGTGGAATGGAAATTAAAAAAGAGGGAATTGCCGGCCTAGGCCTGCAACATTTGTATGAAATTGCATTAACGACCTCTTGTCCTAGCCGCACCTGAAACGTCATACATCGCAGCCTATTATAAGGAACATAACATCAATATTTCATTGCATGTTTGAGAAAAAACAATTAATAAAATATGTTTTTTTTATACCACGTCGGCGGCAAACTGCCGTACGGCCGCCTGATGGTAAGCGGTCACCACACCCTATGGACGCCTGCAACTCTAGGGGTGTCATGCGCGTGGCCGACCATTTAAAAATTTATACACTCCTTTCTTGAAGAACCCCATACTGTAGTTCCTCGGGGAAACCTCGGCAGGGAGCTCATTCCACAGTCGGAGCGTCAGCGGTAGGAAATTCCTGTGAAACCGTTCCGTACGCGACCATTTAAGTTCTAAGGCGTGAGGATGAATGCCGCCGACGGCGAGCGGTGCGATGGTAGAAAGCGGGCGTGGGCATCATGTCGAACAGTTCTTCGGAGCACAACCCATTATATGTCTTTTGGACAGAATACGCACTAGGAGCCATAGTTTCTCCTTAAACTTAAGATGGCGCAGTACGCTCGGTTCTCCATACAAACGTATTTACGCTCTCATTTTAAAACGCCATGCTAGAATAACATGAAACTTTGTATAGACAATGGGATCCGGCATATCTAGGTCGAAAATTAGATATTGTTGCTAGAAATTGTAAAAGAAAAAAAATATAGCGGTTTTTGAGTTTTTTACGGCTTGTATGAAAACCTTAATAATCGCTGTATTTTTTCTCCATTATAATTTCAAGCAACAGAAACTAATTTCCGACCTAGATATGCCGAATCCCATTGTGTATACAAAGTTTCACGGTATTCTAGAATGGCGTTTTAAAATGAGAGCGTAAATACGTTTGTATGGAGAACCGAACGTACTGCGCACTCTTAACGGTTCAATATCGCCAATCCCCCGCCAATCGCCGTCGGTTCAATATATTGGAATTTCTTCCCAGCCTGTACACTGTCACATTAGTAAAATACCTATAGCTATTAACACCTTCACAGTCCAGCGTCTTATACAGAGTGTGGCCTGTAATAGGAGCAATAAATTTAAAGGACGCTTGCTTAGAGCATCTGCAGTAACCTCTTGGCTCCAAAAAAAATTACCTTTTTTCAATTGGGAGAAATTTTGATCTAAAGTTATGACCTCCAAGTAATGGATCTTGGCACCCAGAGATTATAGCGCGGCGGTCAATGCTGATTTTGAGGTTGCTTCAAGTTATGATTCATAATCGTTATCGCATTTTGCGTTTAAAAGGATGTTTTTAGGAACTTTAATTTTTTTATAATTTTTAAGTGTTTTTTTTAAATAAATAGTCATTAATATCAACACAGTAGAGAAAAAAATACACGTAAGCTATTATTGTAATAAAAAATATTCAACAAAAACTTTTTTTTTTCTATTGAAACCATTTGGAAATAATTGCCAGAGAGCTCAATAGTGTACCATTTAATTTATTGCTCGTATTACAGGCCACACCCTGTATATGGGTCGCGACGGGTTAGCTCCACAAGTCCGTGCCCCACGTGTGGGTCACTACTATGAAACGACCAGGTTCACGCACTCAGATTAGCACAACATATTTGTGAATACTGTTGTCTGCCTGTTTGAAAACTGAAGTGTAGTGTACTGAAGTGTTGTCTTCAGACAGGTGGACAACAGCGTTCAGAAAAATATTGTACCAATCAGAGCGCGTACAGTCGAGAGCATAAATGTGTATACATTTTTGTACCCTATTTCAATAGCGATCTCTTTTGCGATGGATTATTTTCCCTTAAGACTGCGCAGTACGTTCGGTTCTCCATACAAACGTATTTATGCTCTCATTTTAAAACGCCAGGCTAGAATAACATGAAACTTTGTACACACAATGGGATCCGGCATGTCTAGGTCGGATCATAGTTTCTGTTGCTTGAAATTATAATGGAGAAAAAACAGTTTTCATACAAGCCGTAAAAAACTCAAAAAGCCGCTGTATTTTTTTTCTTTTACAATTTCTAGCAACAGAAACTATGATCCGACCTAGATATGCCGGATCCCATTGTGTATACAAATTTTCATGTTATTCTAGCATGGCGTTTTAAAATGAGAGCATAAATACGTTTGTATGGAGAACCGATCCACACCGATCGTACTGCGCCCTCTTAACTACGACTAATTATCATATCTATATTATATAATACCTGTTGACGTGCTCCATATACTGGCCATTGCAGAAATACGCGACCAGGATGGCGGTGTTGTTGAGGCACTGTATGATGGAGTTCATGTAGCACGTGTTGCCCAGGTTTTTCAGACCAGTCAGTCCGCGGCCCTGCGAATTGCAATCTTATGTTATACGGCATATAGTTCCAAATGTAATGATCAAGATCTTGATCATTGACCACCCCTTGAAGTTCCTACAGACGGATGTTTTAGCTTTTGATGGATTCATAGCCTTTCCAGGGACCTACTGCATAATGAATTGTAACTTTAATTAAACGCGGAAGGTTTCTTTTCAACGTGTGTCAGTAGAAAGAGACTTCTGCTAATAATATATATTTTTATATTTGTTTTTTTTTTTCACATGATAGTTATGATACAGGTCCCTGGTGTCACTGTATATGGGTTAACTATTTAACAATTTTTTTTAGAAAAAAAACCGCCCAAGTGCCAGTCGGACTCGCGCACGAAGGGTTCCGTACCAGAAAAAAAAAACGCCAACAACTACTCTGTTGTATGGGAGCCCTCCTTGATTATTATAATTATTTTGATTTTAGTATTTGTTGTTGTAGCCACAATAAAAATACATTATCTGTGCAAATTTCAACCGTCTAGCTATTACGGTTCTTAAGATCTAGCTCGGCGAGTGGTAGCCATGAAAAAGGGCTAAAACTCACGTTTTTTGTATGGGAGCCTCCCTTAATAATTATTATTATTTTGTTTTTAGTATTTGTTGTTATAGCGGCAACAGAAATACACAATCTGTGAAAATTCCAACTGTCTAGCTATTACGGTTCTTTAGATACAGCCTGGTGACAGACGGACGGACGGACGGACAGGGAAGTCTTAGTAATAAGGTCCCGTTTTTACCCTTTGGGTACGGAACCCTAAAAAAGAGATGTGGCAAACGAAATGAATCATTTGCTAGAAAATTATGCTAAACATTAGTAAACGGTCATTCCAACTTTACCTCGCCATGTCGATGCCGCTGCGAATGAGCTGTTGAATGTCTTATCCACTTACCTTACTCATTAATGCCTTGAAAGCTGCCCGGGACTGACTAAGGGAGGTATTCCACTCATCCAATATCTTTGTCCAATATACATTTGATCAAAGAAATTGGATGATTTCATCCAACTTGGATGGGACCCCGACATTTGATCAAAGATTCTGATGACAGTTAAATCAATATGGCTCCGCATGAAAAAGAATAAAACTTGGACAAAGATATTGGATGGGTGGAATGAGCCTCCGTCAAAAAAATTCGATCAAAGATTTGACAAAGAAATTGGACAAAGATATTGGATGAGTAGAATACCACCACGTATTAAACTCATCCAATATCTTTGTCCAATATAAATGTGATCAAAGAAATTGGATGATTTCATCAAACTTGGATGGGACCCGGACATTTGATCAAAGATTCCGATGACAGTTAAATCAATATGGCTACGCATGAAAAAAAAAACCTTGGACAAAGATATTGGATGAGTGGAATGGGCCTACGTCAAAGAACTTTGATCAAAGATTTGACAAAGATATTGGACGAGTGGAATACCACCCTTACCGAACCGTCTATTATCGTAAGCTAGGCCGTTCTAAGTTTTCGTCATTTTTTTTTTAATATTTGACTAGGTTTGGCCTCTTCGGGGCAGTTTTTCGCGATGGACAACCGAGGTCAAATTAAGATTTGACGCTTTTGTTTAAGACGCATAGATTGGAATTCTTGGCCGTCTCTTAAATTTTCTGTATAGTGATTGTAAATGGGGTTTAATTAGGCTGATACTCTCGGACGTAGCACAGTCAAAAATACAAGGCGTATAATCTGAATGGGGCTGTGCGGGAAAATCGGAAGTTAGAGATATGGAATGGAAATTGGTTCCTAAGAGTCACGATGTCGATGCTATAATAAATAAAAATCTTTCACTGCTCCATTTGGATGCTTAGATTTCTTTAAAATTTTATTTATTTTTGCCCAATGCTCCAGTACTCATAGACCTCAAAACGATTTAATGACAAACTACCTAAATCTCATCAGAACGATGTTTTAAGATAAAGTTGTTGATAGGTTTAGAACAAAGGTGAACTTAGAATGACAGACCGATCATCGTTAAATATGGCGCTAGCAGCTGTCATCCCATAGAAACTTGTCAAAATTTCCATAATACAGGCGGTTTGGTGCCACACGCCCTAATTACTTTTGAGATCTAGGATGGTAAAATTGCATACGCCAGGGGTGTCACATGCGCATACTTCGACAGTTTCGGAAAGATCAAAAACACAAAACCGCCGCGCCCGCTCTGTGCGTTTCGCATTTAAAAGTAACGTCTTCTTTTTGGGTGGAGAGAATCTGCGATCCGCAGGTACCCAGTCATCGGGGAATGACTGGGTTATGTGGTATTTCTATCCACTAAAAACTCCACGGTGACCGCCATCTGCGCTCTAATGACCGTAGATCTATTCCTGCGCAAGTCTACACGGTTATTAAAGATTTTTTTTAATCGTAATGCATTTATTTACGAACCGATGAGATCTTCGAGAAGACAAGTACGGTTGCCAGTTTTTGTTGCACTTTTAGCACCACCCAGGGGTCACGTGTAGGGTAGCGGTGGGTACTCCCTACGGACGTGGTGCAATTTCGACTCCCCTTTGTCAAGTGAGTGGGCAACTTGACAGCAGCCGGGATCAACGGCTTAACGTGCCTTCCAAAGCACGAGAGCGCTCAGTTAGTAACCACTCAAAGCGGTCACCCATCCAAGAACTGACCTGCGCCCACATTGCTTAACCTCGCATACGCACGCGGTAGGCGGGTGCCGCCGGGCCACGAGCGCTCTGGTTATTAAAGTGACGTCTAGACTCGGGCTTTGACGTAGCATCTTCCACCAAGAAGGGCAGTGCAAAGTTAATTAAGTGCACGAGCCGACCTTAATCAGCCTTAATTGGCGTCTATTCCGAATGCTTTTAAACTTGCAGCAGCTACACGATTCGCTTGAGCCATCAAGTATTGAAGCAAAAAGTCACGCAAGCTTTCTTACAAGTCTGCTGCGTTTTCAGAGTTCCGTACAAACGATATTTTAAAGACACCGCAGTATACTTAAAATCATTTGTATTGACCAAATTTCAAATTTATCTGTAAATAATTTATACCCAAAACAGTAAATTTTTAACAAAAAAGCACCACATACTCATCGTCTTGGTAATTTGAGTTCCTTATGTTTGCCTTACCCCATCCTCTTGGTTTATAATTTGAGGAGTTCCTTCGATTTTTCCAAGATCTCGTCATCAGATCAATGGGACCAAACCCTTTAAAAATAATAATTTTTGATATCGGTCCACTAGTCACCGAGTACTCGGTGACCATACATAAAAAAAATATTCCGACGAATTGAGAACCTCCTCCTTTTTTCGAAGTCGGTTATTTATTTATTTAATCGTATGGCATGTATTTACGAACCGTGAGATCTTCGAGAAGACAAGTACGGTTGCCAGTTTTTGTTGCACTTTTAGCACCATTTTGTTAATAAAACCGACTACAGAGAATACCGAAACCGCCATACGCGTGCCTATCAAATTTGAGGAGTTCCCTCGATTCCTCCTGGATCCCATCATCAGACCTTCACCATATTTATATGGGAGTAACTTCAAATCAAAATCGACTAACTTGGTCAAGAGTTAACGGAGAAAATACATGCATAAAAAAACATACAGACGAACTGAGGACCTCCTTCCTTCTATTCTATCCCAAAGGAAGACCAGCGCTAGCCACTGGCTGCTAGCACCATGCTGATTTGGGGCCATTTCGTGGCTATGTGACATATCTTTGTAATTGCTCTCTTGTTATTTTGTTGTTTAATGTATTTATGCCACGAATAAATGTTTTTGTTTATGTTTATGTCTATCGAAGTCGGTTAAAAAAGCGACTTTAATGTCCAAACCTTCTTGGTTCAGAATCTAATAACAGTTTTTTTTAAGTTGAACATCTTAAATAATTTAACTTTACTTTTAGAGGCTGTGTCTGGATATTTTTAAGAGTTGAAGCGGACAGTGTACACGTACAGTTGTTAATCATGTAATCCATATTTGCCCCGTACCGAGCCAGACTTCATTCTTATTCGTGAAATATTATTTAAAATAAAAAATCATGAATAAATTTATTTGAATAAGAATAAGTTATTCTCATTCAATTTTCTCGCGTAAGAATTATTCCTGACCAAAATTATTTGAATAATTTTGGCGGGAATAAAATCGGCATGATTTTATTCTTACGAATTCTTATTCAAATAATGATTTTATTCTTGAATGCCCAACACTGGACTTGTTACGAACCTCTAGATCAAAATATATATTAGATGTAGAGCCAGGCTGGAAAGCTGTTAAATTTGCAGTACTCAGACTAATAAACACAGACGTGACACGCGAGAGTACTTACTGCATGTATATAATAAAACACGTAGCATTGTAAAACGTCATTTTTCTTAACGATGGTCATGAAAAACCTGTTTTTGTTCGTCATGACATGGAATACGAACACAAATAAGTAGACTATACTGGACTGCGCCGAATATGTGAATTGTTTTACATCTCAAAATCGTAATCTGATTAACAGGGAGCGAAACTTTGGTGCCGATGACAGACGTTTGACGTCAAGCTACACACGGAGTGTTTTTATCTGGATTATTGAAGGAATCGATTGTGATGATGAAAGGTTAACATACAATATTATTTGTTCTAGTTGCGATAACAGGCATTATGCACAATTTTTATAAACGGCGGGAGATGCGAGATTTACTTTGTTCAGAATGTACAGTATATGTTGTGTTTGAATTCTAAGCGTTCTGCTTATGTTTCGACAACCCACGAAATTTAATTAGCTGTTTTACAATTACTTACTTAGTAAAATATATTAATATATACATTATTTTAAATATAAATAGTCATTTTTTATTAATAAAAAATAAAATTATCATTACCATTATTGCATTATTAATAATCATTGGAGTGTCGCAATGTTGTTTATATAAAACCATCCTATATGTGAATTTGCGTCATAATTATGTCACCGGCACCAAAGTGTCGCTCCCTGATTAAACATTTATGTGATCCGCATACGTTGAGGTAATCTAAGAGATTACTTTTAAGGACTAACATAAAAATCACTCCTTACAACGAGCAAAGGACCATGGGCAACTTTGTATGGATTCCGGTCCTAAAATGGGTGAGGACGAGCCGATTTGAGAATAACACCCAAGGTACAAAGGTGTCAGCCCCTTGTGAGGCCGACTGTACTATGTAGATGTACCGACACATTAAGTGGAATAATGCTTAAAACCTGTAAGCGCACGTGTTTACACAAACGTCGGGTCAAACAACCCATCGCCGCGCCCCGCACATTGCACCGACGCCCTACAAATACTGTGGCGTGGCCATCAACGTGACAACAGTCGATAGTCAGCCACACAGTCGCGATTCACCTCAACATTTCATCCCTATCTTGACCCAAAACTATATTATGCCACTAGGGGCTCTGTGAACTGCAGACCTCGCAAAAAAATATTTTTTCAAATTTCTGACTCGGCAAAGAAATCTATATAATTATCGAACCTGCTCACAAAATTTCACGAGAACCGGTTGAGAAATGCGACCTGTAAGGGAGACCATCCGGACAGACAGACATACGAAAGAATTTTTGTCGAAAGCTGAAACGGAGACGCTTCGCTGCTTCGGTCAAAAATTCATTTATTTATTTATTTCTCCCAAGTATATACAATTAGCATTACAGGTTAAAAACCCAATGCGATATTGTAGCAACATCTTTCCTTTTAAAAGTAGGTACCTAACCTTAATTACTTCTAATAGGAAATTCATAATCATGGTTCATAAAGCATTCGTCCATTACGACGCCGAAATGACATACATTTTTGCTTTGCTCGCTCACTATTAGTGGTATCTCGATATGCCGTGGTCTTCGCCCGCATAACTACGTTTTACAAATCAGAAAACTGATGATTATAATAAGAATCAGTGAGCAACATCTTAGGCCTTGCCATCGCTTTCCACCAGGTGAGACTAAGGCCAATCGCTGGTCAGTCTATCATAAAAAAAAAGAAAACATGTTACACGTACTCGTAACCTTGTTAATAGCCCGAGTGGAGATCGCAGCGTGGACTGTGTTTTTATAAGTGTCTGACGGCGAAAACGCCCGTTTTCTGAGGACCATAAACAATATTTTTTTTTATTTAATTAATATTGGGGGACAATCTTACACAAATCGACCTAGTCCCAAACTAAGCAAAGCTTGTACTATGGGTACTAGACGACGATATACATACTTATATAGATAAATACATACTTAAATACATAGAAAACATCCAAGACCCAAGAACAAATATCCGTGAAAAATGCACAAATATATGCCCTGGCCGGGATTCGAACCCGGGACCTCTAGCTTCGGAGGCAGAGTCACTACCAACTAGGCTAAACAGGTCGTCTAAACTAAAATAAAATATGAATTTTGCGTTTTCATAATGTTTGTTTCTTATAAAAATGTTTCAAGACTGAAGCGTAGCGCATTCCTCTACGTACGCTCGTAGCAAACTAATATCAAGCGTAAAACGCGTAAAATACGTATACACCTACCTACGCTCTCCATATGCGAGTGTTACTCGTAGTTTTGAGATGTAAAACAACAAATTCAAACGTGTGGCACTGATCCATGTCTAAGGGTTTAGGCGCTACAGATTTTCATGTTTACATATATATTCGCAATTTTACAGATTCTGAAGTTTACAGATTCTCAAGTTTAGAGACTCCCAATTCTACAGATACTCATGTTTACATATTTTCAATTCTACAGATTCTCATGTTTACATATTTCCAAGTTTACAGATTCTCAAGTTTACAGATTTGTAGTTCTAAAAAAGTCCTACAACGGTGATCTACAACGGCCCCAGGTTTAGATGAGTTAGGTTCGTTAGGTATTTTCAGATGTCCGAAGGGCGAACTGCGCAGAAATAGGAGCCCAGCGGAGCGCGGAGGACCCTTCTCGCTTAAACCGCTAAACAAATTTAGATGAAATTTGGTATAGAATATAGTTTGAGTTCCGGGAAAGGAGAATCCCGTTATTATTCCGAAATTACCGCGTGCGGTATGCGAGGTTAAGCAATAGAGCGCTCGTGGCCCAGCGTTCTTGGATAGGTGACCGCTTTGAGTGGTTACTAACTGAGCGCTCTCGTGCTTTGGAAGGCACGTTAAGCCGTTGATCCCGGCGACAGCAGTCGTTAAGCCAAGTTAGAGGCCTTCGGGCGGCTTGAGAACTTCTAACAGTCAAGTTGCCCACTCACTTGACAAAGGGGGGTCGAAGTTGCACCACGTCCGTAGGGAGTACCCACCGTTACCCTACACGTGACCCCTGGGTGGTGCTAAAAGTGCAACAAAAACTGGCAACCGTACTTGTCTTCTCGAAGATCTCACGGTTCGTAAGTAAATGCCATACGATTAAAATTTAATTCCGGAAATCATTCTTTAAAAGTTTGCATGGGTGAGCGATATTTACGCCTGCGCCTAGAACAATATTATAGCATTTATTTCTATAATATAACGTGTTACCCGCGGACGTCGCGGGAAAAAGCTAGTACATTCACCAGCATTAATATCTGCCTAACCAAAGGCGGCAAAAATATCTGACACGTCCTAACGGCCCTACAAATAGAGTCGTGTCAGATATTGGTGCTGGTGACTACATAAATATAGGTACGTTCGTTGGTACGGAACACATGTTACTATTAAGACGTTTCAAGGCAACAGGAACGCCTTATCCGTTTCGTATATTACGTAAATATTTAATCGTTTAAAATACGTATCAATTAAGTGAATACTTCACCTTGACCTTTATATAGGGTTGCCTGTTTCCCTCAAACACGTACTATAATAGTTAATAATAAAAATAAGTCGCACGCAAGATTTGCATTATAAAGAAAAACCACTTTATAAGATTTTTAAAATTTTGTTAGTACACAGTACTTACCTATAGTGTGTATTGGCGATATTGAACGTGACATTAGAAAACCGATTTTGTTTGAAAATGGTTTTTTACTTGCTACATTATTACTTGACCTTGACCTTGAACACTATTTTGCAGGCCGCAAAATAACTTTAGCATGGTATTTTTAAACACTTACCCGCTTGAATATCCCGACGATGTGATTCTGGGAGTATCTATAAATTATTATCTGACCATGACCTTGAGCACTATTTTGGCACTTGTCAAAGTATTTTGTAGACTTACCCGCTTGAATAGCCAGACGATGTGATTCTGGGAGTACTTGAGCCTGACCTTGACCTTGAGCACCATGTTAGCTGTGTCCAGTGGTATGCATCGCTGCTCGTAACGCAAAATCTTGATATTTATACCAACTTAATTTGAAAATTAACGTTTCTGGTCACGCACTTTTCTATTTTATTTAATAGTTTTTAACAGGGTTATCCGCAACTTTATACTATTTAGAACAATAATATAGTTTAAGTGTTTAGCTCTATATTATTACTACGAACACCCGCTGTTTTAACGCTTTTGTCTAGGTTGAAAATAAAAGTTAGTATATGCTTTAATTTTCCTCTCTCTATTTTATCTAAAATTAGTTAAATAGTAGTTATCTTTATATCACGAATGAGAACGAAATGAATAGGTACTTCCTGAACGATCGATTTAAAGTTATTTTTGAAACTCGCTTACCGATTTATATTACCACCTACTGCTTAAGGCCAATTTAACAAATCGATATGAAACTTTCTTTTACTCCATAATTTTCGAGTTTGAGTATTTCGATAAAGGGAAAACCAACACCAATAACACTATCAGGTATAACATGAAAACAGTTGAGAGCAAATTCAGAAACATTACTTTTCGCACAATTTACACTTTAACTGTATAATAACTAAGCTCAATTTGGCTTGTCTGTATCAAGTTTAGATGTTACAAGCACTTTATAAACTATCCGCGTCTATTAAACCTTGTATTTTTATTTTCTATTGTTAAGTTACTAAAATACTTTTTCAACTCGAAATGCTGAGCGGAGATGTCAACGTTCGTAATTCGAATGCCGAACGCTAAAAAAATCTACACTCTTTATAACTCAAGTAACAATTAATTTAACACTTTATCCCAATGTGCATAGAACATAATTCTGCACGACAGCGTTTATAGCTTTTATGTAGTTGTCTAACTGTTGTTGTGGGGGTAGTATTATAACGTGGTGCCCGCGGCGCGGCGTAAACGATACTGGCGCGTAGTCTGCAAGGGTGGCGGTAAGGGTGGAAAGGGTGACCACGTTGCTCACTTACACAGGATCATATTTATTTTATGTCTGAAGAAGCTTTTTAAGATAGCCTTTTATTGGTGACTAACCCCCTTATTCATAAACGTCCATCAAGCCTCTATTAGTTAACAAGCCGCTAAAGTTGGTTTGTCCTTATCTGTCACTTTGACATTTATGTTTGTGAGAACGGGACAAAACAACTTTTAGTTAACAGAGGTTTGTTAAGTTTTATGAATAAGGAGGTAACTGTTTATACAGTCCCGTCCATTATTACACCATCATATAAAATAGTCAATCTGAACTAAAAACAAACTAATTGAATCCAGAAGTGAAGCTTAGCAAGTCAAAGGTTAGCAATTATAAGGTAATATATAATTTATAAAAAAAACGACTCCAATTACTATAGAAAATACCAAAATCGGCATAATCCTCCTAGATTCCATCATCAGACCTTCACCAAATTTAGTAACGGTATAGCATAGGTGTAGTAACAGTATAGTAACAGTGGAGCGTTCGTGGCCCAGCGGCGTCCGCGAACCGCGTGCGGTAAGCGAGGTTAAGCAATGTGGGTGCAGGCCAGTTCTTGGACGGGTGACCGCTTTGAGTGGTTACTAAGTGCTTTGAAAGGCACGTTAAGCCGTTGATCCCGGCTGTTGTCTAGGACAGCAGTCGTTAAGCCAAGTTAGAGGCCTTCGGGCGGCTTAGAACTTCTAACAGTCAAGTTGCCCACTCACCTGACAAAGGGGGGTCGAAGTTGCACCACGTCCGTAGGGAGTACCCACCGTTACCCTACACGTGACCCCTGGGTGGTGCTAAAAGTGCAACAAAACTGGCAACCGTACTTGTCTTCTCGAAGATCTCACGGTCAGAAAATAAAAGTCATACTATTATTATTATAGCATAGGTAGTAGCATCCGTGCAGTCGCGCTCTATTTGGGACCCATCACGCCAATTTTCTTTTTTTTTAAATCTATACATTTTGACAGGCCGGTCAATCTTAAGGGGGACACAAATTAAGTACTGTTAGTGAACTACGGGTGTGTCCTGTACACACCCGTAGTTCACTAACAGTCGTCAAATGTCAAATTTTTACAGTTTCCATATAAAAACGGGTGAGGTGTGAGGTGACAGGCGAAGACGAGTCGTTTTGTGAATAACCACCCCTGATTAAGTATGTAACGCGTGGTCACAGCAGCGTCAGCAGTCGCGGCATACGTTGATTGATTGCGCTGTACTGTAAACGTTGTGCCAAGACACATAACGTCACCTACACCCTACACCATGGAATCCTTTTGTGGGGAAAAGCGGCAGACATCCAGACCATCTTCGTGCTACAGAAACGAGCTGTACGCTCCATTTACGAACTAAAGGCCAGGGAATCCCTCAGAGAAAAATTTAAGGAGGCAAATATTCTTACTGTAGCATCTCAATATATTCTTGAAAATATTATGTATGTTCGGAAAAATCTTCATGAGTTCAAACTTAACAGTGATATCCACGACTACAACACTAGAAGTAAACACAAGATTGCAGTGAAAGCCAGTCGTCTCCGGAAGGTTAGCACGTCGTTCGTGGGGAACTGTATACGATTTTATAATAAAATACCCACCGAAATAGTTAATCTGCCACTGAGTAAATTTAAGTCTCATATTAAACGTTATTTGCTAAGCCAGGCCTATTATGCTGTCAACGATTTCTTAAATGATAAAAATGCTTTTAAGCCAGTGATAGTATAATCTTGTTAGTTAAAATATATATATATATATACCTATGCTTTACTTAGCCTATTTCCTTGTACAGCTCTTTCGTTGCGTTTTATGAAACATGATGCTGTTTCTTGCCGAACAGTTGTTTTAATCTTTTATATTATTTATTAATGTCCGGCAGCCTGAATATGTCATGCTCGCTTAAAAGGCTTTGCTTACGGTGGCGTCGTTGATCGGGTCGCCACCTTCCCTAACAAATGGTCGAGGGAGGCGATGGCTGAGATACGCGTCATACTCGTGATCGGGTGCTGTTTGTGGAGTCCGGTCTGTTCATGCTTGCAAGGGCATGATTAATACCTTAATACTAGTGTTATTTTATTGGAGATTGACGAGAGACATCATCCTGTTTTGGATTAATTTTATTGTTATTGACGCTTAGAGACCTTATACATCTCTGAGAATATTAAATTACTTAAGTGCTATTTTCATTTACTACTTATTTTAATTTAGACGCTTAGAGACCATGTACATCTCTAAGGACTTAGGAATAATGGACGCTCAGAGACCATATACATCTCTGAGATATTAAATTTATTGTATATACTTTTGTGTATTCGGACAGAGACCGTATATATAGGTCACTAAAAATTTTTTTTTTTATATAATGTCTTATAAGTTAATTTTAATTGAATATTGTGAGTTTGTTTATCACTATAGTTTTAAAATCATTATTATTATTGTCTACTTTTTTTTAGTTCTGCAATTCTGTTTTGAAAACATTATAATTATCATTGTCAATTTATTTAATTGTATAATTCATGTGTTGACTTGTAAAAGTGCCCTTGTGGCCTATTTGCAGAATAAAAATTTTTGATTTTGATTTTGATTTTTTTTGACACCTTATGGCAACGAGCCTAGCTCTAGTAATGGATGTGAGTGTGTGTGCCTTTATTTGCATTGAACAGCACCAGGTATACAGTAAGTAATTGCGTACGTAATTACTTACTGCATACTACAGAAGCCCGCCAGACACTGTCAGTAATAATGACAGTTTTTTTTTTAAATTAATATTGGGGGACAATCTTACACAAATCGACCTAGTCCCAAACTAAGCAAAGCTTGTACTATGGGTACTAGACGACGAGATATATACACTTATATATAGATAAATACATACTTATATACATAGAAAACATCCAAGACCCAAGAACAAATATTCGTGTTAAATGCACAAATAATGTCCTGGCCGGGATTCGAACCCGGGACCTCTAGCTTCGGAGGCAGTGTACCAACTAGGCTTAACAGGCCGTCAAAGTACAGTACATTATTATTAGTAAACGGGACTTAATCGCGTACAAAAATTATTCACCTGAGGTGTGCCCGACGTTTCGAATGTATCACAACATCCAATGACAGTATTTCGCTACTCATCCCTTTCTATCTAATATGTTATCTCGCGGTTCCGTCTGGACCAT
The DNA here is from genome assembly GCA_905163555.1 of Notocelia uddmanniana. Taxonomy (NCBI): domain Eukaryota; kingdom Metazoa; phylum Arthropoda; class Insecta; order Lepidoptera; family Tortricidae; genus Notocelia; species Notocelia uddmanniana. Next base: position 49,108,301 of record LR991053.1, read on the forward strand.
ATACCACGAAACTTTACAAGTCTACAATTCGACAAAATTGTACAATTTTCCAAAGGAAAAGTTGTAAATTTCGGTCAGATTGCACGCTTGTAAGGTTTTGTGGTACAGGCCCATGGATTCTCTGGGTTCGCGCGGGTAGCTTGTTTACAAATACAAGAAATATTGTTAAAACAATTAGATTTTATTTATAAAACGTTCACACATCGTCGTAGCAACAAAAAGGCACCTTTAATTATGATATTCATTCCTGGTCCTTCGAGCCGGATATGAAAGTAACAAATAAACCAGCCATTAATTATGATTGATGGTACCTACGAACCGGTTACGCCTACTGTTTCTGCGGTTTATTTTTAGCCAAATATTAACATATGTAAATGGCACTAAAAATAATTATAGGCAGTTAGTGCTGGGTGGTAAATTACCGCCATTATTTTAATATATTTAAGTAAACGATTCATTTACATTCGGACGTTTTATAATAATATAAAGAGGTTAAGTTTGTGACCTTCTAGCTTCGTGAGTTTATAGCTTTGTATACAGTTCTGTGTTATGTTAGAATCGTCTTGAGGAGTAGTTGCCGAATGCGCAATGAAAATACTGTCTGCAACACGAGCTTGTCTCAAAAGTGTCACACAGAAACTTGTTCATCAGTATAATATCAGCCGAAAGACGTCTACTGCTGGGCATATGCCTTCCCCAGAGTGCCATAATGACCAGTCCTGCGTCACTGGCATTAAGCGGACTCCCGCGACCAGGTCATCAGTCCACCTTGTAGAATCCTATATCATCATCATGTCAGTCGAAAGACGTCAACTGCTGGACATAGGCCTCCCCCAAAGACTTCCACAATGACCGGTCCTGCGCCACCCGCGTCCAGCGGACACCCGCGACCTTCACCAGGTCATCAGTCCACCGTGTGGGGGGCCTGCCCACGCTACGCCTTCCGGTACGTGGTCGCCACTCGAGAACCTTTCCGCCCCACCGGCCATGCCCACTGCCACTTAAGTTTAGCGATTCGGAGGGCTATATCGGTTGGTTCTGCTGCCTATATGATAATAGCTAACTACTAACCCCCTTATTAATAAACGTCCATCAAGCCTCTATTAGTTAACCAGCCGCTAAAGTTGGTTTGTCCTTATCTGTCACTTTGACATTTATGTTTGTGAGAAAGGGTCAAAACAACTTTTAGTTAACGGAGGTTTGTTAAGTTTTATGAATAAGGGGGTTAGTCAATAGAGTTTTCATAATTATAATTTCATGACTGTGTGCTATTCAGCTACAGAAAACCGGGCCGTTTCCTACGATGCTCACGTGTATTCACAAATCTTAGTCCAATTACGCATTACGTGTAAGTCGCTGAATGTCCGGCGCGTGTCCGGCCACGGGGCCCAAGGGCCTTCAACACGTGAAAGCGTTAAGGCTTAGCTCGACTTGATTAAGCTTTGATTGGTTGAATTACCCGGTTGGATGGACCCGGGTATGTCCTAAAACTACGACCAAGACCACCGGGGGATGGGCAGCAGCATCCCTGGAGTACGGTGGAGATACTGCGATCGCTAACCCGCATGCCAAGCGTGGCGATTATGGCAAATACCCTCCAAGCTCGGGGGAGGCCTATGTCCAGCAGTGGACGTTCTCCGGCTGATATGGTGGTGGTGGTGGTGGTGGTTGAATTAATCGTACTGGGCTACCCCCGAGAGGGGGTCATTTTTGAAGACTTGATGGACAGCGGTGTATATTTTCTTAAACCATGAAAAACAAAACGTAAAACAAAACAATTTTAATAAATGTGAACGAAATTTGGAAACCGGTTTTTTTTTTGTTATAGCGATAGCAATTTTTGTATTCGCTTGTGTCCATACAGCGTAAACAGGTCCTTCGAGCGCTCACAGCGGACAGAACCAACATTGAACATAAAATTGAGCACCCAGTAGCAGCAACTTGCTAGATTAAGACGACTCTCGAGATCGAAGACTTTGCCAATTTTCATTGTCCCTGCACACATTCTTGAATTTCATAATATCCTGTGTTCTGACACGTATTTTTAAAATATCTTTTGTATTGATTATAAGATAGTTATGCCACTTCCTTGGTTATTTTAATTCATTAGATTTTGATGAGGAATTTTGCTAGCCGATTTAAATAATAGAACTGCTTTATTGCGCTTTATTAGATCAAGGAACATGCACTGAGTTACGAATATCCTTGCAATCATTCATTGCTCAAAGGCTACATGTGTCTGTCAATTTAGTCCAGCTTGACAGAACTGGCTTCCAACGAGCCACGAGAGCACTGATAAACATTACGGCTAAGTACGGTGACCTTTACCAGGTCATCAGTACTTGGTAAAGGCCGCGAAAGTCCGCCGGATGCGAGGAAATACCTCACAGATCAGATAGTTACAAACTATATAAGGTAAATTGAACAATTCGTCTTGTATATAGTTTTTCATTGGATTCCACCCAACTAGTGTAAGTTAGCCAGTCGCTGTTTGAGCTTTATAATTAAACAAAATCTAAGCTAATCAATTAAGTTACCCTGCCTACGAATCTGACGGTCCTTGGTTCGAATCCCGGTCAAGGCATATATTTTTGTGATGAGCATTAATATTTGTTTTTGCGTCTTGGGTGTTTTCTATGTATACTTAGTCGGCTCATAAGTTCTGTCATATACATAGTATCAAATAAAAACAAAAGTTTAAGTTTATTCCGTATAATTTGTACAGCGTTTGAAAGCTTATAAACTAGAGAATCTAAATGTATAACATTTATTCAAAATGACCATCATAATTATCTACACAGGCTTGAAGTCTGCGTGGCCAGTCGTCAATGGATTCACGCACCACTTTCATGTCGATATTGGCCACTGCCGTAGCAAAGGATTTTTTCAGCGAGTCTAGATTTGCATGAGGTTTTGAGCACACCTTTTCCTCTAAATACTGCCATATTTTATAGTCTAACGGATTAAGATCTGGGTTAGAGGAGGGCCAATCTTCATGCCGAATAAAGTCGATTTTATTGGAGGCGAGCCAGGCTTGTGTAGACTTTGCCTTATGGGCTGGAGCAGAGTCCTGCTGGAAAACCCAATGCTGCTTTAGAAACATCGTATGGGATAGTGGTTTCACAATATTAGTCAACACCGTGTCTTGGTACACTTTGGCACTAGTTTTTACTCCTTTCTCACAAAAATGCATACTAGTGACGCCCGCATAAGAAACTCCCAGCCAAACCATCACAGATGAAGGGTGATGACCTCTTTGAATACGGAGAATGCTATTAGACGCTTCTTTACTATTGCGAGCGTACACTCTATCATTTTGTTTATTACAGTTTTCTTCTATGTCAAAAATTTTCTCGTCCGAAAACAGTATACAACGATGCTTATTTTTAGCGTACTTCTTCAATAAAGCTTTAGATCTTTTAAGCCTTAAAGCTTTAAGCCGACCAATGAGAAGATGGCCAGTTTTTCGTTTATAAGCACGAAGTCTCAGTTCTTGATTAAGCACTCTTTTCACCGTGTTTCTGCTCAAACCCATCTGGAGGGCCATAACTTTTTGTTTCCTAGCGGGATTTCTGGCAATGCGTGCCCTAATTGCTTGTACAACCGCTGGAGTCCTAGCTGTACGCGGACGACCGCTTCTTTTCTTGTCATTTAAACTAGAGACCTCACTGTATCTTTCTATGGTACGATACACAAATCTTAGAGAGAATTTTAAATTTTCAAGTAGCTTAAAAATTTTAGTCGGCGAGTGTCCACAACGATATAGTGCAATTATTGCGGTACGGCTATCTTTAAGCGTCCACTCCATGTTAAAGAAAACAGAAAATTGCAAAATTATACTACTCAAATATTTAAAAAAGCTTCGAAATTCAAATGCACAACGGTTTTTGTTTTAGGAGTTCCAAATTTAAATTTTAAAGGCCAGTGACAGAACTTATGAACTGACTAAGTAGTCATCATCCTCCTAGCGTTATTCCCAGTACAGTTGCATCCTGATGGATGCCCGGGGTCCGCTACCTACTCCCGAGAATTGGCGCAGGCACTAGTTTTTACGGAAGCGACTGCCATCTGACCTTAAAACCAGACTTTATTGGGATTAGGCTTGTCAAGTCAGTGGGCAACTTGACTGTTAGAAGTTCTCAAGCCGCCCGGGGGCCTCTAACTTGGCTTAACGACTGCTACCATAGACAGCAACCGGGATCAACGGCTTAACGTGCCTTCCCAAGCACGGGAGCACTCAGTTGATAACCACTCAAAGCGGTCGCCCATCCAAGGACTGACCTCGCCCGACATTGCTTAACCTCGCATACCGCACGCGGTACGCGGGTGCCGCTGGGCCACGAGCGCTCCGTGTTTTCTATGTAAAGTATTTATGTGTATTAAAATATCGTCGTCTAGTACCCGTAACGTAACACAAGCCTTTTTGAGCTTATTGTTATCCTAATATTTATTTATTAAATATAATTATTTAATACAAGCGGCGCAGGACCGATCATAGTCTTTGGGGGAGGCCTATGTCCAGCAGTGGACGTCCTTCGGCTGATATGATGATTTAATACAATGTAGACAAATTAAATTCCTCAAGTTAGCGTGTGTCTGAACACTTTTCATATTGCGGCCTAATATAAAAGCCAACTTCGTAATTGGTCAAGAAATTTGATTGTAGACTCGATAGTGAATACGAATTTAATGCCGGGTGTTTGCCAAGGCCGACTTATATCGCTCGAGTATGGTTATTTGCTTTTACTAGCTTTTATTTACCGACTGCAATAGAAGGAAGGAGGTACTCAGTTCGTCTGCAAGTTTGCTTGTTCTTTTTTTTATGTATGTATGTTCCCCCATGACTCTTGACCACGTTGGCCGATTTAGTTTTTTTTTTGTTTCAAAGCAGGTACCCCGACATTGGTTCCATATAAATTTGGTGAATGTCTGATGATGGGATCTAGGAGGAATCGAGGCAACTCCTCGAATCACGCATATGCCGATTTCGGTATTTTCTGTAGGTAACCAAGCATTGGCTCACGGAAATCACAAATTGTGGCATTGCAAGTACAAAAACGAAGTCTGTTTTTTTTTGGTATAAATTATTTAACTTCATTTGTTTGTTCAGGGTCAGGGAATTTCCAATTCGATTCAAATTACATTAATTACCTACTTAAAACGCATTGTCCTGCATTGCTCGCCAATTTTACACTAAGTACATACATACATACATACATAAACTCACGCCGTTATCCCATGGGGTAGGCAGAGACCAAAGAACGCCAAATACTACGGTCCTTACATACTTCTTTCGCTTCAATCACATCCATACATGTTCTCATACATGCTCGTCGGTTGCGGGTACTTCTGACCTGGCCCTTTTTCACTAAGTATTGCGAGTATATAACATTTTTGCACCATTTATGGTGTCAGGACTATCAGGAGGCTGACAGGTGAGATAAACGAAACACGTAAGAGTTATTCGACGTTCATTGACGACCACTTTGGCTTAGTTGGTAGTGACCTTGCTTACGAAGCCGGAGGTTCCGGGTTTTAATCCCGGTCAGGGCATTATTTGTGCATTTGTCACGAGTATTGTTCTTGGGTCTTGGATGTTTCCCATGTATTTAAGTATGTATTTATATCGTCGTCTAGTACACACAGTACACGCTTTGCTTAGTTTGGGACTAGATCGATTTGTGTAAGATTGTCCCCCAATATTTATTAATTTTATTACCTACAGAACTGAGATGGCATATCATATATTTAGATATACCCACATTAGGAAAAGAGAATTACAAATAATTCCAATATAATCACATTAATTACATTTTTATAAAGAAACCGTTTGATTTGGTTAAACGAAATACACGGTTTCTCCATCCGATTTTTTCATAAATATAATGTGTGAATAAAACACATATAATCTCTGTTTACAAAAAGAAATCTTAGACTGAGCAAAATATTTTTCGTAGAGATTGAAATCTATATTAACAAACGTTTAGTCATTATAAGCCGGTAATAAAAAAAAAAAACCGGCCAAATGCGAGTCGGACTCGCGCACGAAGGGTTCCGTACCGCATGATCTATAAAAAGAGTCCGAATCGCACTTGGCAGGTTTTTAATATTTTTTGTTATAGCGGCAACAGAAATACATAATCTGTGCAAATTGCAACTGTCTAGCTATTACGGTTCTTGAGATCTAGCTCGGCGAGTGGTAGCCATGAAAAAGGGCTAAAATATCACGTTTTTTGTATGGGAGCCCCCCTTAATTATTATTATTATTTTGTTTTTAGTATTTGTTGTTATAGCGGCAACAGAAATACACAATTAGTGAAAATTTCAACTGACTACGGTTCTTGAGATACAGCCTGGTGACAGACGGACGGACGGACGGACAGCGAAGTCTTAGTAATAGGGTCCCGTTTTTACCCTTTGGGTACGGAACCCTTAAAAAAAGTTGCCGACGGTCCTATAGTCTCTTGATTGGTCGCGATAAGCATTTCGGCATTTTATCAAGTCTACTCGGCCAACGATAAATCGATTTAATTCCAATATTACTTCGTTAATACTAATATGATGTTTTACAACTGAAAGTAGACTAATGCAAACGTTATAGTTATGGCATGTTGAAATCCTCTCTCTTTAATATCATTGATAAAGCTTGTTTCGAAAACTTGGTAAGTAAATAAGTAAGTAAGCTCTTTATTACATTAAATGTGGTTAACAAAAGGTCTTCAGTATTACAATTCAAAAGGATCACACCGTATCAGCCAAAAGACGTCCACTGCTGGATATGGGCCTCCCCCAAATTCACGGAGGGTATATGCCATAATCGCCACGCTTGGCATGCGGGTTGGCGATCGCAGTATCTCCACCGCACTCCAGGGATGCTGCTGCCCATCCCCCGGTGGTCTTGTTCGTAGTTTTAGGACATACCCGGGTCCCAAGGATCACACATTTAGCCGAATTGCAGCGTGCAAAATGTAACCTTAAATCTAAAATCTAGCATGCAACACGTTCACAATGTTATTATAAGCAGGGAGCGAAACTTTGGTGCCGGTGACATCATTGTGACGCAAATTCACATATTGGCTATGTGCACGTCTGAAACGTCAAACGTCAAAGGTCCCGAGTCAATATCAAAACTCAGAGATGTCAAATAATGACACATGAATATTTTATTTACTTTAGTAAACGAGAAAGACCCCGTATTGGAAATTTTACTAAAATAAATAAGAGAATAAATAAAAACATACAAACGAAACGAATCGTAGGAAACCGTTAAGAAACCAATAGAAAACGTGAAAGTAAATTTGACAGTGGTCCCCGGTAAGTACACATTTCTGCCATGGTGTGCGCTACGATCGCCTAGCTTACCCCCACCACCTACTTCGCACATAGCCAATAGGATGATTTTATATAAAAAAAACATTGCGACACTCCAATGATTATTAATAATGCAATAATGGTAATGTAAATTTTATTTTTTATTAATAAGAAATGACTATTTATATTGAAAATAATGTAAATATTAAAATAATTACAAAGACAATAAGAAAAAAAATATTTTACTAAGTAAGTAACTGTAAAAAATATATTCGGATAAATGAAAAATAACAAATCAAATTTCGTGGGTTGTCGAAAAATAGGCAGAACGCTTGGAATTCAAACACACCATCGCATATTCTAATTTAAATACATACCTACATACATATACTGTACATAATGCCTGTAATCGCAACTAAAACAAAATTATTGTTGTAAGTTAACCTTTCATCATCAAAATCGATTCCTTCAATAATCCACATAAAAGCACTCTGTATGTAGCTTGACGTCATGCGTCTGTCATCGGCACCAAAGTTTCGCTCCCTGATTATAAGTAATTTAGATGTCTGAGAATTGAGAGCAGGATAATATGATTACAAATCTCTAGTAATTTAGCTATTTTTAAATATGAATTTACGTAAATTATAACAATATGGCGATAATTAAAACTTAATATCAGAATACATTATAAATATGACAATTTTATTTATAAACAAATTTATTTATTTATTTATTATTATTTATTTATTTAATTAATTACCATATTTTATTATTAAAGAAATCATTTAATGAATAATAACATTCTTCGATTAGCCATGTCTTAAGATTGGTATTGAATTTTGGCACTGTATTATAAATTTTGCTTAGCATGTAATAGGAATTCTTTCTAAATAGGTTCAATTTAGCTACTGGCATGTTCAAAGGTTTGTGTGTAATTGTACGCTTATTGTTATTGTTTTTAATAAGAAACAGATCCATGTGTTGTTTGACTAAAGTACATGCCTCCAGAATGTATAAACAAGGAACCCGTTACAATCCATGTTGTCTAAATACAGGTCTACACTTATTATTGCACGTTAGTCCGCCCGCTCGTATATTTGTTTGTTTGTGTGTAAACCAAGGAAAGCGGGCACGGGGCCCGGGGGCGGGATCGTGCGTAATTACCCACCGCGTAATCGCCTCACGTTGGCGGTTGTGCGGTTTCCGAGCCGAAGGCTGCTTTGCATACGTCATACGTGCACTAGCCGCTGCCATCCGGCAGACCTTATCTTAAAATCATTTTCAAAGGCCATTTTTTTTGTAACCCAATGCCATAGCTCTTATTTAAAGGAACATTTATTTAAGTTGTATGTACGTCAGCTGCAGAGAAACGTGACCCCCTCTGCATACAAACTTCTATGCAGCCGACTGTACATACAACATTAGCCAAAAGTATTGAGCACTCCCGCGTTTTTACCCGACTGCGCCAGAAGGAGGGTTATGTTTTTCGAGAGTATGTATGTATGTGTGTATGTACAATTGTTTGGCACGCTCTGTGGCCTAAACGGCTCGATGAACTTTAGCTTGAGAGGTGTTAGATTCGTATTTACTGTGAGAGTGACACCGGGTATATCAAAATATAAAAAAAAAAAAACAAAATGGTGGATTTTTGGCGCCAAATTCAAATGTTTGGCACGCTCAGCAGCCTGAACGGCTCGATGGATTTTAGATTCAAAGTTGTCGTTATTCATTTCCAAATTAAACAGAAACGCAGTCGGGTTTTTAACTTTTTTTTTAATAATTGTATTATTCCTATAAAAGTCAAACTTTGAATCAAGCATTTTACACAGTTTTCTATCTTTTGTTACCTTCTCCTTTTATTGCAAACCCGCTTATTATTAGACTTCCGTTTTCTAGGATAAATAGCTTCTTCGAAATGATATCAACCAAAGTTTTCTAGATGTATATATTGTAAGTATCGATATCTTCCAATTTTCAATACAGTAATATGATGAACTACACGCGCTATTGGCTACTCTGTCATTTAACAGTACGGCGTAGGAGCGATTCTAAAACTATCATCAACATACAGACAGACGCATTTAGAGTACCTATATATAAAGCGAGTGCATACGTACGTTGCATGTGTACACGTGTGAGTCAGCGGCGAGTCTACTCAAAGGTCTTGGGTCACGGGTCGATACAATATTTAATTGCAACCTTATAAGTAGACCCCGTTACCGGAGGTGCAATTTGGTAGCTGGACGTTCTTAGGGATGGATAAAAATAATTTTGAAATATAGCTATGTTTATTACTTTACACCACACCTTGCCAAAACACGCGTTTTTCCGCACGCTGCGCGTCCGGAAAAACCCACTTTTTGGTCAAGTGGTGACGTAAAATTGTGCACAAAACACGGGTCGTAAAACAGAAAGCCCACTCTCGCATATTTATGACCCTCGCCTGCGGTTCGGGCCTCAAACATCTGCGATATCGGCCTCTCTTCGTTTTACAACCCTTGTATCGTAAATAGCTATTTTAATCTGATGAATAGTTCTAGTTATTTTGTGCAGTGTACATCCTTCCAAAAATTGAAAATATTACCTTCTTTATAATATTAGTATCGAAGTATATTAGCGCCTGTATTCCCTAAAACGGTAGGCAGAGCAGTTGAAATTTAATTTTCAGAACAGTAATTGCTCTTCTTCATCGCTCGGTCCAAATACAAAAGTCGTCACTTACACGCCATGAAAAAGTAATGTCAATTGCGAAGTTGAATCACATAGAAATGCATGTAGGTTGACATTGCACTGCACACCGTGACCGATATATTCGTCGTTGGCGTTGAATCTATGGGGAGGATATATGTCATTGGCGTCCAAAAGGTTTAAGATGGAGAAAATGAGATATTACAGTGATAGAAATGCTAGTCCATCACCCACAACTTCAACCCTATTGACATAGTCAGCTTTGAAACGCTGGTGGAAATATTCGGCGTATGTATGTATAAATGTTTGTTCGTCGATAACTCGAGTATCGTTGATGGGAACGTCGAGTAATTTGGATGGCGAATGAATAAATAATAATAATAAATATTTGGGAGACAATCTTTCACAAATCGACCTAGTCCCAAACTAAGCAAACTACTATGGGTACTAGACGATGATATATACATACTTATATAGATAAATAGATAATTAAATATATAGAAAACATCCAAGACCCAAGAACAAATATCCGTGCTAAATGCACAAATAATTCCCTGACCGGGTTTCGAAGCCAGGACCTCTAGCTTCGGAGGCAGTGTCACTACCTTAGGCTAAACAGGCCGACTGAGTGAAATCGATCCAGGGGTTGCCGAGATAGGTTAATATCGTTGTGGTCACTGCTGTACCATCGACACATGAGCACTGTTCATTACACGTGCTCAGTAACAACAGAGCGCTCGTGGCCCAGCGGCACCCGCCTACCGCGTGCGGTATGCGAGGTTAAGCAATGTGGGCGCAGGTCAGTTCTCGGATGGGTGACCGCTTTGAGTGGTTACTAACTGAGCGCTCTCGTGCTTTGGAAGGCACGTTAAGCCGTTGATCCCGGCTGCTGTCTACGACAGCAGTCGTTAAGCCAAGTTAGATGCCTTCGGGCGGCTTGAGAACTTCTAACAGTCAAGTTGCCCACTCACTTGACAAAGGGGGGTCGAAGTTGCACCACGTCCGTAGGGAGTACCCACCGTTACCCTACACGTGACCCCTGGGTGGTGGTAAAAGTGCAACAAAAACTGGCAACCGTGCTTGTCTTCTCGAAGATCTCACGGTTCGTAAATAAATGCCATACGATAAAAAAAGTAACATTTTTATGAGTCTCGGAGTGGGGTGTAGTTTTAGAGATTTTAGGTACTTGAGTTTTTGATAAAATGTAGATGAATGGCAAATGAGTCTCCTTCTCCGATAATTTATTCAGTGATAATATCTTTCGATAGAGCTCACCGCATGAACTTTGAGAACTTCTGACACAATTATAAAATTATCATTAGTGTCAACACATTTCAGGAACAGTTTACATTTATTTATTAATTTATAACAAACAACCGTTTACATGACATTACAGTAAACCCAATGCGCCATAAAACTTAAGCTAATAACATTGGGACCAACGGCCGGTAACCCCTTTCGTCCCGGCCTCTGTAGTAATGTACTATTTCTCAAGCATGCAATGAAATATTGATGTTATGTTCCTTATAATAGGCTGCGAAGTATGACGTTTCAGGTGCGGCTAGGACAAGAGGTAGTTAATGGAATTTCATACAAATCTTGCAGGCCTAGGCTTGCAAAGTCCTCTTTTTTAATTTCCATTCCACATAAATTTGTGGCACAGGCATCATGACATTCTGGCACTATGCGTATTAAAATTAAATTTTGTTTTTTTTTGTTGTTTATTTCATTGCATGTTTGAGAAAATCACTATACATACCTCGGCGGGAAATATGGGGTGACCGGCCTTAGACCTATCCGCCTTAGATATATATATATATGTCTTCGGCCGGCAGCCCCTTTTGTCCCGGCCTCTGTAGTAATGTACTAATGATATTAACTTAATATCATAAGATTATCAATATTTTTATGTAAAAACTGTGCTGTTACAAAATTACGAAAATCTTGATTTTTCGATATGAGTTCACAGTATTACCACATATTGCAACCAGTCTCAAACTGTTGTATGTGGGGTAACCGTTTCTACTACGCGACTGATTTAGTAAATTTGTGACCACTATTGAATTTTCGCGACCTGAAATGGTTGTATGGGAGGAGGTTGTCAATCTGTTGAAAATATGGTTTCTACAAATGGATTGTAGATGGCGCTAAGCGGATCTACGAGTTTATAATATAACGATTACATCATGGATAGGGATGTGTGGCAGTGATAGCGTCCTGCACGGGTAATCTATCGCGAAAATATATTTTCTACTGTAGCATTGTTATTTAAGTTATTTTGTAGTAATGTAATTTTATATTTAACTATATAATGTATATTGTTTTGAAAAAATGACACCTCGCCGAGTTTCTTACGCCGGTTCTTCTCGTGGCAGAGGTATATTTTTCAGAACCGGTGGTAGTTTATTGACGTTCATAGGTGCATGTAATATGCCTAATTTGAAGAATAAACTACTTTTACTTTTTTTTTTACTTTTATATCGAACGAGTCCACAGGTCGGGGCTAACCAGAAGTCTATTTGATAAAAAATGGGTTTAAAATTTTCCTGTTGCATTACTTACCGCTGTAGCTTGTGCTAGGATAGAGCTACCGCAACATACAGTTCAGCCAACGATACAACATACATAATGGCACGAGAGATAAGATAATGACGAAAATAGTTATTTGTTATACAAGGGTGCAAAGTTGTATTTTACCCGCGAGTGTGAAATTGAAACAAGAGCCAGCGAAAGGATTCTATAGTTGAACCACGAGCGAAGCGAGTGGTTCTAAAATAGAATCCTGAGCGTAGCGAGTGTTTCAACACACGAGAAGTAAAATACAACTTTGCACCCGTGTGTAACACAAAACTTTTCTGAAAAAGTGCAACCTGCAAAAAAACACAGTTCCACAGGCATGATTTTCATCACTGGAATCACCGACTTTTTTATACGATATTATAACAGAAAACTCTAAAAGTTGTGTATAATATATAAGTATACGTGAGTCGGAGTCCGTGACAAGTTGTGTATATTTTAGTTGACATTGACAATGATGACATTTCTGACGATGCGTTTTGAAATTCATCGACTCAACTTGTGCGTTTACAATTATACTCAATATCATTATAAAACAAATGTTACTTATAGAGTTTGACTTAAATCATTAAATAAAGCTAAATTTGGTATTTTTTGTTAAATTCTCAAACCATTTATTTAATGATAATTGATATCAAACGAACCATTATTATGATCGTTTTACGTTTTGTTATCTGTCAAAAGCTACTCAAACACGCTCCAAGGCCAAATTACTTTCCCCACATGTGGATAAAATGCGTTTTTACCCGCTTGTTTCAAAGGATAAAATAAGGCTTTCCGAGCTAGTGAGGGGAAAAATATATTTTTAAACTAAGTTTTATTGCCGCCTGTATCTTTTTCCACAGTCATCACTCCTCCTTGTGATACTGGTGATTGATTCCGGACGCCTCACGTGATTAATGTACGATCCCTTTTCAGGGCGTTCATCGCAAACTACACTCTCTAACTGGAGAAACGATGTTGCGAGCGGCAAATTGTTCACCGCCTATAAACCGGTGTACATATTATGTCACGTCGGTGGCAAACAAGAGTACAGCTTACCCGTATGGTACCGCAGTCTCCGCAGCCTGTTGACGCCTTCAACTCCATGGATATCACGTGCTCGTTGCCGACCACAGATCAGAGTAAAGCAGATCCGCTCATTAAACTTGAACGATTTCTGTACATCTGATCTATTCATTCATTCATTCATTTATTCATTGATAAAGCACAATAGTTTTACAAGTCATTTTTTACAATATAATAATAGTTATGTCTATGGTAACATTCAAAAATATTAATCGTAGCATATTACATAATTTACTATTCTTACATTTATTCGTTATTTAAGTATAAGCATACTCGTACAGTTTTACATAGTTATATATCGGGATTATTTTTTATTTTAAAATGTTAATTTACTGGGTAGTAAACCAGTTGTGCTGAGTAGTCTATACGTGTACACAACACAGGAATCTGTCTACGGTGTACCATGCCTCGGACGCTAGTTCTGTTTTAAGCCTATTCACAAAACACCCCATACTCGGCGCATTTTTGATTTCTAGCGGCAGCTTGTTGTATATCTTAGGGCCTATCGAGTGAAGACATTTTTTTGACTTCGCGAGACGTGTAGCAGGTGGGCGCAGCTCGCCGCGTCGCCTGGTGTTAAAGTTGTGTGAGTCGCCACGCGTCGGAAATTGTTCAAGGTTACCTCTCACTAATGCACAAATCAGGAAGTTTGAGAGAGAGACAGACAAGTGACATCTGACTGGTCATCACCTGTAAGCGTCTCCGTCTTCATAACTAACAATTGTACTGAACTGACGTTGTGGTGTGTTAAGTTTGTATGGAAATTAACATCCTGGTGTGCTTTCAAATGGAGCCAATTCGTTAACAGCCGAATATGATCGTAATATCTGTCGCATTCTAACTCATTCTGGTGCACCATAAGGATAATGACGAGACAACTATATGAAAAATCATCTGGCATAATACTGCGAGTCTGCTTTTCTCTGATGTCTGTGTTGCCTACAATTTAAAAATATATACACACCTTTTTTAAAATTTTAAATGGGATTGCTCTTGGCCAGCATTTAGCCGGGGGGCGAAGATGAGGCCGACGATGAAGCTAGCTCACCCAGAAGATGCCTATTCACTCGTGCCTTAAAAGGTCTAGGTTATATGAACTCGGAAATACAGACGCCGGCAGAGAATTCCAAACCTTTGAAGTGAGCATTATGAATGCATAACGCTTGGTTCGAATTAAAGGAATTTCGACCAGGTAAGGATGGTAGCCAGCCGTACGTCTGGATGTCCGATGGAAGAAGGGCGAAAGGCGGTATGAGCTAATGGAGCTCCTGAGCACACACACCGAAGTACAATTCTCCTTTCTTCCGGGGCCCCCATACTGTAAAACCTTGTTCCACACGGAGCGTTTTCGGGAAAGGATTCCTCTGAAACAGTACCGTACGCGACCGTAGGTTGTAAGGGCATGTACTCACCACGTCGCCCCACTGCGGCTGGAAGTCCCGCTGGTGGTTCCGCGGCACGACTTTAGTTGGCTTCACGCTGCGATCGAAGGAGGGCGTCGGTTCTTCGTCATCCGACGACAGCTGCTACAAACGCAAATTAAACAAATACATACATAGCTATTAGGGGACAGTCTCTATAAGGCTTGTATTATGGGTACTCGACGACGGTATATCTAATATATATAAATAATAAATAATAATAAATATATTGGGACAATTTTTTACACAAATCGAACTAGTCCCACAGTAAGCTCAGTAAGGCTTGTGTTATGGGTACCAGACGACGACATATTTAATAGATATATACATAAATACATAGAAAAACATCCAAGTCTCAGGAACAAATGTCTCTGCTCACAGAAACAAATGCCCTTACCGGGAATCGAACCCGGGACCTCTAGCTTCGCTTCTTTAGCTTTTTTATATATATATATATACTTAAACTAGCTTTTTCCCGCGACTCCGTCCGCGTGCAATTCGTAATATTATAGAAATAATTGCTATTGATTTGTAAGTTTCATCCATATACATACACACATACATATATATGTATATGTATGTGTGTATGTATTTATATTTATTTAGAAGTGGTTTTATATTGTATTATATTATTATTTATAATATTATATAATATCATATCGTATTGTATATATCCTTCCAGTCTTTGTAAGTACCTACTGTTTTTTTATTATCTTAGTTGCACCGCCCACAATTTTTCTGCTTTGCCTTAAGGTTGACTGGTAGAGAATGCCTTATGGCATTAAGTCCGCCTTTTGTACTATATAATAATAATAAATTTATAATAAATTTATTCATTTTCAAACCTTATTGCTAGCGTTAACATTGTGCTTGCGTATTAATACATAGTTCACAAATTATTACAATTGCCTGAACTAGGTTGATCCTGTATCTCAGGCAAAGAGAAAATATACTAATTAATGCAATTTGTGTACATGAAAGGCACCTGATAAATATTAAGTTATCTAAATTATACTAAAATGGTAAAACAGTTGTACATCAATAATAACCTTATATTGCTAGGCCTGGAGTTAACAATTAGAGGACAGTAAATAATACGTGCCTGAACTAGGAAACCCTGTGTTTCAGGCAAAAAGGACATAACTGTTAAATATCTTATTTATATACTAAAAAAATAAATATAATAACATTTTATTCTTAAAAATCAGTACAAGTATTTAAGACCAACGCGTATGTTTTATAATGTAATTACTCAATATTGCTTGCTGTGCATTTTTAATCAGATATGACATGCTACTAGTACCTGCATCAGCATAATTGTAAACTGGGCCAAATTCAATATTAAATAAATCACGTTGAAGTTTAGATTAAGAAATTAGATCTAGGTTAATACCTAATACAAAAAGTACAGTGAAGAAAAATTTATAAGTTGGCGCTCTCAGGCGCCGTCATAATCTACAGAATTAAGATACCTTTTTTCGGCTAGTTTTCTAGCTGGACATTCGGCATCACCAGTCTTGTGGTCACATGGCTTTTTGAATTGCACACATGTTGCACATTTTGGCGACTCTGAATTCTTTGTGCATTCCTTTATTGAGTGACCTGCAACGCCACAATGCCCGCAAATGTTGACCTCCATCTTGCACGATTTTGCTGCATGACCGTACTGCTGGCACTTGAAACACCTCGTTACTAGAGTAAAGTCCCTGATGGGGCACGACGACCAGTTCACAAAAACTCTGTCGTTTGAAATTAGAGCCTTCCGTATGAGAGCAGGGACTTCGATGATGTAATTGCATGTATCGGCATTCTTCTTTCCTGATTTATGGCTCAATTTAATCGAGGTCAAGAAGGTGTCCAGTGTCGTATCACGCAATTTTTCAGCCAAGTTTTGATGGTAAATGCACTTGAAGACTTCTACTTCCTGCATAGCCGCAGGCACACCAATGACTACAATTCTGGGCTTACGTTTTGGCGGCTCGTCCACTGTGAGTCCAGATGATGATAACTGCGTCGACTGTTTCAATTTCAGTACGTCATCCTTAGAGTCCGTGCTTATGACTACTCCCCCGTTCTTAATCTTGTGCAACCCTCTCACGTGCAGCTTCATTTCATCAGGCCGGATTATCTTTTGGACAAGGGATTTTATCTCCTCACTCGATTTTCGTTTGTCTGTAGGGTAAATTGCTACCGAACTAATGTTAGAGGGCTGGACTTATCTAGTATTGTTCTTCTTATATAAGCATGTCGGCAAAAGTAGCTGATTCCGGGCTAGGCTTTGTAGACTCTTCTACACATTTTTTCAATTCTTGGAAACGCAGTGAAAGGTCGAGTTTCTCCTGGAGAAATTGGTATGAGTTGTAGTTCTGGATCGCTTTCTGTTTCAATGCCTGATATTCAACAGCTATTTGAGATGTGCAATGGGCCACTTTTCGGCATAAGGTACTCACTTTGTTTTTTTGGTCCGAGTTTAACTTCCCTTCAGAGGAAATAGTGCACACTTCGTTTAAGTACTGTTCGATTGTTTTCATCCAACCCTGGAGGTCGGGAGTAGGTATCACCCTGGGAGGATGCTCTTCCTTTTCCGAGGGCTCGGGTACGGGTAAGGGCTGCGGAGCGGGCGTGGGCGGAGGGCTGCGGCGAGTTAGCCCGCTTCGATTAAATGGGCTATTTTCGAGAGACATTTTACTTAGGTTTTAAAATAACTATGTAGCAGCACTTAACATTATAAAAGAATGCACTTGTCAGTTACGGTGACACAGATATTTTGCTAAAGCCTAATGAACTGAGCTAGGTCACAGTTATGCAAATGAATATTATTTTATGCTAAGAGACACGTCCGGTCTCATTGACGACTCGAGATTGATATATGTTTTACTTTTGTGCTATAAAGATTAAATAAATAAATAAATTGTTGTAGGCGCAGGTTTAAATATCGCTCGCTCATACAAAACTTCTACCCCCCTTTGAAACCCCTAAGGAATCCTATGTCCTTTCTCCGGATTCAAACTATCTCTGTACCAAATTTCATCTAAATCGGTTTAGCGGTTTAAGCGTGAAGACGGAACCGACAGACAGGGTTACTTTCGCATTTTCAATATTAGTATGGATACATAGAAACATCTAAGTCTCAGGAAGAAATATGTTTCTGCTCAGTGCTCACCACAGAGGACGAATACTCTTACCGGGATTCGAATCCGGGACCTCTGGCTTCGGAGGCAGTGTCACTAACAAATATGCTAAACAGGTTGACGAAACACACACTAATACTAACACTTAGGCTGGGTTGCACCAAACCGTCTGTAATCGTAAGCTGTGTTCGTTAAAATTTGAATGTATGGAAAGTTTAACAAGTTTCTATGGGATGGCAGCTGCCGGCGCCATATTTAACGTTCATCAGTCTGTGATCGTAAGTCGGTGCAACCCAGCCTTAATCAGGCAATGCAGGATATGATTTTGAACTTTAGCCATTTATGATAAGTTGATAGGAAAAGAAGCACTAGTCTTCTAAGTAGATGTCGTTGTAAGAAGGAACTAGTGAGGCATTTCGTGCCTGAATATGATTGTTCCGATTTAAAACAAAGTTTATAGGGTTTAAATCAGGGGTTCCCAAAGCGGTCCTGGCGGACCCTCAGGGGTCCACAGGAGACTCGACAGGGGTCTATGTTGGCGTGCCAAAATAAAGGGGGTTTTGGGAATATGGTAGAAATGTGGTGGTCTATGAGAAAAAATCTACCAAACATGAGATTCAGCGATCATTATAAACCCATTCTGACGTGGGTCATCTCTTCAGACGAACAGTGCAGTTATGGCCGATTTACCTCTCAAAGTAGTTATGAGTATGTGTGTGATCTGATTGGTTTAAAAAGTTGAAATATTGAAACTGCGCGCTCCTCTCGTAAGGACACACTAGCGATCATACACTGATACTGGAGGTGAAGTTATCGACTTCGTCAATTTGGATTGGTGCTGGAAAAGATTGTGGTTAACTCGTGCGTAATAATATTGCAAACTCGGTGGCGGGCTTCTGATCGTTGGTAATTTTCCGCTTACGCCCCTCGTTAAACAATGTACTATTGCTAATCTAACCCACAGCCTAATTACAATCAATATCCTTTTTTACCCAGGAAGCTACGCGATTATGGACCTTATTTAAATGACCATAAGTGATGTATTACCTTCGCGATGTTAGGCGAGGACTGCGAGCGGTTGAGTCCGGCGGGCCCGTCGTCCGGGGACACCATGTACGTGTCACCGTCTTCATCCTGCCGACAAAAGTTCCATCAGAAACGCTTCAGATAAAAATGGTTTACTTTGTAACACACTAGTGATTCCTCTGGAGTCGCAAGTGTCCATAGGCTACGGTGTCTGCTTACCATCAGGCAGGCCGTAACATTGCTTGCCACCGTCGTAGTATAAAAAAAAAACTATGTGCATGCGCTGGCCGTTTGGTGTCATTAACCGCCATAGTCTGATATATCAGACAAAGTGACAGTAGAAATGACATCTCGAGACAGATGTAGCACAGATATCAGAGAAGCAGATCCGCCCATTTAAGTTAAACGATTTCTTAAAATTTTATTTATGCTCACTAATGCACAAATCAGTTAGTTTGAGAGAGATAAGTGATATCTGAGAGGTCTTATCTGTCAGTGTCTCCACTTTCATAACTGCAAATTGTACTGAACTAACGTTTGTGACGTTTTGGGTTATATGCTCAGGTTGCTTTTACATAGAGACAATTATATATCTATGTATGTATTCAGGTATACACCGTGACCGTTTATAACCCGAAAGATTTAAGCTAACGATACTAGAGCCTAATTAGAGTATATAAAGTTATGTAACATATGGTCCAAAAACTCATAATTAAGGAGATATTAATTATTTACAACAAATCAAAAGTTAAAAAATCTCCAGTGTAACACACCTTAAGGGCGTGAGCATGACGTAGCCACCTATTTCTTTTACACGTAGATACACTAACTGTATGGTTGTTAGCCAGTTTCATAAAGAAGTTTGGTATCTATCTACAAAAAGTTTTTAGTACCGAAAATATTTTCATCACGAGATAAAAGGATATAACATGCAACTAAAATACAGTGTAGTGTATTAAGCCGAATAATTATAATATCTTATCTTACATACTTCAATCTCAAGTAGCTTTTATGTTATCACTGAGAATAGAGATGTTTGTTCTGTTCTAAGTCGCGAGAGTGGTTCTTCTTATAACTGGCTAGTTTGAAATTGATTGTCACTAAAATGACACATTACAAATGAAGTGAAGTGTCATGCTCGCGCTCTGTTCTTCAACTTGAGGTTCCCACCTAAAGGCTTGTTCACAAAGAAGCGGGCAATTAATCAGATTTAATTCGTACTGAAATAGTAATTTAATTAAGACACATAATTAGACCCATGTTGATATAACATTATTTACTCGTACAGTCGTCAAAAATATGTGGTTTAAATCTTTCGGGTTATTAACGGTCACGGTGTATATTTGGTTAAGTAGTTTAAACCCCTTTTTTGTAATTAGCTCTACCTTAGGATTATTTTTTGTTTTTCTCACCTAGTTTGTCTCCTGCACCTACCTTCGCTATTTTCTGTTTGGCTCCTTGGTTGACTGGTAGAGAATGCCATGAGGCATTAAGTCCGCCATTTGTACCGATTTATTTGTGCAATAAAGTTTAAATAAATAAATAAATAATAAATAATTCGTTGACAGTCTAAAATGATCGTACTATTTGTCCCGTTCTAATTCATCTTGGTTCACCATAAGGATTCAAAGAGACAACTATATGAAAAATCATCTTGCTTAACATTACGGAACTGTTGGCATTATTAATCTAATTTCTCATCGTAAAAACTCTGAATACGACTAGATTCGAAGAAATGTCAATCAAATACCGTATTATTTAACATCTGTCATGTCAATGGCTTAACACTACCAGTTTCCATTCTGACATTCAGGGGCCTTTCAGCTCAAAGTCCGAATTTCTTAATGGAAAAATCAAATTAAAAAAATTAGTTTAACTTGTTTGTACCAGATGTCACTGGGTGCTATCTCTATCGCACTTGCATATTGAAGTGACAGGGATGCAGCGGTCGTGCGGTTAGATCTTACTAAATACACAACGGCGCTACGATCTATGTGGAGTATTTCACTGGTATCTCTATCTCAGTATACAGGGTGACATCGGCGACGTGATCAGAAGCTAATTTTTCAGACTCTACACATGATCGCCATTTCAATGTAATAGTTGTTACATCGAATAAAACAAGTTTATTTTTTCAAACTTTTACAAGGAAGATAGTAAAGCAATACTTAAATCATGGTCACCCTATCACTTTTGACACACGTTTGACACAAGACGTCGTGTGGTGTAGGGTGACCAAGTTGTATGAAACAGTATTTTTTTCTGTTAATAATTTGAGAAATAATAGTCAATATTGCAAGTAGTAACTGTGATATCATCTTTGTTGGATTTGTCTTTCCATACTTCATCGAGTCAAATAATTTCTGATCACGTCTCCGATGTCACCCTGTATATATTGTACTTTGTGCTGACATTTGACATTGACTAATAAAGTTTCACATGTAACAGATATGAACTTGTCAATCATTTAATTCCATAATTGATAGCCAGTTCGGTTCCAGTCGTATTTCGAGTTTGGCCGATGGCAAAGCATTATTTACTACATCTGAATAATTATTTATGTACACCCATATAGTAAATTGTACACTTGTGTGATCTTATTATGAGACTCGCCTGCGGCTCGTTTCATAAAGCCACACTCGTGTCATTTATTAATCTCATTATGTAACAAGAGTAGGAGTATACCTAACACGATATAGAACACAGTAATGGTGTATTGGCCCCAGATTATACATATAATAAGATTCCGAGTAACATAAAATCATCCGAAAGTGCCGCTGTATTTTCCAAGATACTCAAATCCCTGCTTATAATACTTGCTTGCTTATAGTGTGGATGAGTTTTTGCTGCATTCATTAAATCAAGGTAATTAAGTTTAATGTAGCTAAATAATATTTAATACTGACTTAGTGTCAAATTATAATTAATATGTACGACTTGTAAATTGATTTACACCAGTAAAGAATTGAAATTGAGTGACCTTATCAAATATAATCAAACGGGTCACTCACGTCTTTAAGGTCGAATATAGCTCGACACGTTTCAGACCGGTTCGCGGTCCTTAATCATGAGGACCTATCGCGGCGGCGGAAGACGTGAGTGACCCGTTTCAAACTCTCAAGAGTATTCTATAAAAAAAAAATTGGGGTACAACCTTACACAAATCGATCTAGTCCCAAACTAAGCAAAGCTTGTGCTATGGGTACTAGGCGACGATATACATACTTACATACTCATACTCTATTATTCATAATATTACAAATATTACATGTCAAAGCTATTAATTACGTATTAGTTCAGTGATCATATTAAATGCAGAAGAAATTAAAAACAATTATATATGAGTAGATTAGCATTAGGTACAAATGTCAGTGTTTACAAGCTATTATTGTTATTATATATTAATATGTATTTTTAATTCTTTATTTAATGTCATATAATTCAGTTAAATTATAGAAAGCTTTGCCAATGAGCCATTTTTTCAATTTATTTTTAAATGTATGTGTGCTCTCTATTATTTTAATGTCATTAGGTGAAGCATTATAGATTTTGGGACCTAGCACATGCATAGTCTTGGAGGACTTGGTCAGGCGACGCGTCGCTAGCTGCAGTCGTTCCTTGCTACTTAGACGGGTGCGAGTGAGTATACATACATACTTAAATACTTAGAGAACATCCAAGACCCAAGAACAAAATCCGAGCTAAATGCACAAATAATTCCCTGGCCGGGATTCGAACCCGGGACCTCCAGCTCCAGAGGCAGTGTCACTACCAACTAGGCTAAGCAGGTCGTCATGTAGGTATATAAAATTGAGTGACCTTGTCAAGCGTGGGCTTCCGCTTCTCGCGGGCCGAGGCGAGTTTCCGCTTCCGCTCGCGCTCGAGCGCCTCCCGCTGGCGGTCGAGCTCCAGCCGCTGCTCGCGCACCGTCGCCACGCGCGCCGCCGCCGCCGCCAGCTCGCGCGCCGCCGCCGCCTGCTCGGCCAGCACCACCTGCTTCTCCGCTGTCAGACAACAACCCTACAATACTACACTCCTGCACACCCCGGCACGAAAGGGGTTGCCGGCTGAACACATATACACAGACGGATAGGTCTGAGGCGGGCAACCCCATATTTCCCGCCGACGTATGTATAATGCTTTTCTCAAACATGCAATGAAATAAACAACATAAAAATGAAAGTTGTATTTTTTAATACTGTGCCACAAATTTACGTGGAACGGAAATTAAAAAAGAGGACTTTGCCGGCCTAGGCCTGCAAGATTTGTATGAAATTCCATTAACGACTTCTTGTCCTAGCCGCACCTGAAACATCAGACTTCGCAGCCTATTATAAGGAACATAACATTACTTCATTGCATGTTTGAGAAATAGTTATTTGCTCGGTGGACGTGACGCAAGCAACATCTCCTGCCAGCATCTCCTGATGATGCCTCGTAGAGAGGCGAAACACGTGTCGAGGTTTTGTGTCACTATGTGGTGGTTTTTTGTATTTATTTGCATGTTTGTGCGAGCGGAGGGAGGGTGTTGGCATTAACCGCATGCAAAAATACGCCAGTGGATACATTAACACTAATAGACCTACACGTTTTTTTAGCGGAATAGCAAAGAAATATTGTTCAAGAAGCTTGTCATGGATTTCCGCAAAGTAACGCGTGATTCTATCAATTAATAGTTATTTGTTCAAGAAGAGAGCAAAATAGATTTTTGCTGCAAGCGTTGATGTTGAGTCCCGAGCAAGCTAAAGATTCTATAATTATAGAATTTTGAGTGTAGCGAGGGACTCAAAGACACGAAATGCAAATATCGTTGCTCTCGTGTGATACAAACAACTTTTCACCTCAGCGGCGAGAACATAACCGCCATTTTCGAGCCGCTGAGGTGAAAAATAATTAAAGCAATAACCACAATATGCTTACCATTAGTTTCCTCGTTAGCTATGGACTCGGCTAGTTTCTCGGCCTCGGCGCGCTCTCTTCTTTGGTACTCCTCCAACTGCTGACGGAGAGTCAGATTCTCTTGTTCCTGTTGAATAAATATACCTTTACCAAGTGATCTGTTAGGTCACCCGATTACACTAGCCATGGCGATTCTACAGTCATCATCATGATGTCAAATATATCAATAGCCGGTCCACAGCTGGACATAGGCCTCCCCCAAAGAATGCCACAAAGCTCAGTCCTGCGCCACAGCGGACTCCCGCGACGAAAACGGTGCGATAAAATTGCATTGTCACAGAACTTAAAGTATGCCCATTCATTTGATAAGCCTAATGCCAATAAGGTCTAGTTTCCGTATTGCGTTGGAAGGTCAGACTGCAGTCGCTCTCGTGAAAACTAGTGCTTACGCCAATTCTTGGGATTAGGTAGCGGACCCCGGGCATCCTTCAGGATGCAACTGTACTGGGAATAACGCCTGGATGATGATGATGATGGACCCGGGTATGTCCTTAAACTACGACCAAGACCACCGGGGAATGGGCAGCAGCATTCCTAGAGTGCGGTGGAGATACTGCGAACGCCAACCCGCATGCCAAGCGTGGCGATTATGGCATTTACCCCCCATGAAATTGGGGGAGGCCTATGTCCAGCAGTGGACGTCCTAGGGCTGAGTTAAATAAAAGCTTGTAAAGTAGGTACTCACCATGTCAAACTGCTTGTTTTCGAGCTGCATGAGTTGCGAGATGATCTCCTGCTCACGCATCTTGTACAATGCCCGTACGTCGTCCTGCTCTTCAGTCTCGCGCTGAAAGTGGGTCTTCTCCCAGTCCTGGAGAAAAAATCGAGTCATGTTTTAAAAAACAACATACTAGTGGCTCTGTGAGCTGTAGACCTGACTTTTTTTTCAAAGTACAAAATATCCAAAAACTGATTCGACAAAAAAAAACCATATAATTATCGAACCTGCTCACAAAATTTCACGAGAATTGGTTGAGAAATGCGACCTTTAGAGGAGAACATCACCCGGACAAACAGATAGACAGACATACGAAATAATTTTTGTCGAAAGCTGAAACGGAGACGCTTCGCTCGCTCGGTCAATTAATTACCTGGTGAATAAACACCGATGATCTACATGAACCGTTAGATCCTTATATAATTCAGTATCAGTGATCAAAATAACGTCTTAGCCTCCGAAACGAGAGCAAGCCATTTTTACCTATCCTACGCTAATTCCTGTCTATTAACGGCGTGTAGTTGAAGCAGATCTGGCGCCACTGTATAACCAGGTACCCGACGATACCTACCGACCGAATAGTTTCTTGACGGCTTGATCTTTGTCCCAATTTCAGTAGATGGACAGCGAAATCCCACAGACTTTATGAGAGAACCTAACATAATGATGTCAGTTTTAGAGTTTTTTTCGGACTCTACAAAGCACCTTCATCTGCCACGTTGGACTTGCTACTTATTAATTTACTTAGCAATTTTATATCTTTACAGGCAACTTGTCTATTTTATCCGCTGCATTTTTAGAGTGAGCGAGGTGTCGGTGAGTCTCTCCTGTTGCTGGATAATTTGCGCCATGTTGCAACACCGCAACAGTTGCAGCAACACACACACAAGTACCTGTTCGGCCTCTATCCGCTGCATCTCGAGCGTGAGCGAGGTGTCGGCGAGTCCCTCTTGTTGCTGGATGATGTGCGCCATGTTGCAACACCGCAACAGTTGCAGCAACACACACACAAGTACCTGTTCGGCCTCTATCCGCTGCATCTCGAGCGTGAGCGAGGTGTCGGCGAGTCCCTCTTGTTGCTGGATGATGTGCGCCATGTTGCAACACCGCAACAGTTGCAGCAACACACACACAAGTACCTGTTCGGCCTCTATCCGCTGCATCTCGAGCGTGAGCGAGGTGTCGGCGAGTCCCTCTTGTTGCTGGATGATGTGCGCCATGTTGCAACACCGCAACAGTTGCAGCAACACACACACAAGTACCTGTTCGGCCTCTATCCGCTGCATCTCGAGCGTGAGCGAGGTGTCGGCGAGTCCCTCTTGTTGCTGGATGATGTGCGCCATGTTGCAACACCGCAACAGTTGCAGCAACACACACACAAGTACCTGTTCGGCCTCTATCCGCTGCATCTCGAGCGTGAGCGAGGTGTCGGCGAGTCCCTCTTGTTGCTGGATGATGTGCGCCATGTTGCAACACCGCAACAGTTGCAGCAACACACACACAAGTACCTGTTCGGCCTCTATCCGTTGCATCTCGAGCGTGAGCGAGGTGTCGGCGAGTCTCTCCTGTTGCTGGATGATCTGCGCCATGTTGCGAGCTCGCTCCTCGTATTTCTGCAGTGCGGCGGCCTGCAACCAAGCAAAAGTTGCAGGAGCACAAATCACAATTATAGGCGTACAATAATGGCGTTCGAGTTTAAAAACATAAAATAATTCATCGATTATCAAGAATTGGAGGGAGAAGAAAATCGTTATAAAAGTGAACGCAACCAACCCTCTATTTGGCAATGCATACACACTATTTGACATTATTTCTGTTTTATTTTTCTGAATAAAATTATTTGGACTATCTAGTTCCACCGACGCTCGAAGGAGCATTTACATTTTTTGTCAATTCAAAGGTTAAAAGATCAGCTTGTGTGATCTCCTCCGTCAAATTTAACGAATGTGATCTTTCGCGAACCAGCCGCTTTACATATTCATATTTATTTATTCGTAATGATCGATATTACTTGTCAGGGTTTTCTGCTGCAACATTAATAAATTAGTAATTTTCAAAAAGAGATAGTTTTAATTATATTTATTTTGATTTGGTTTTCTTGTAGTCAGGGCTCGGAACCGGTTAATCTCAAAATCCTGAAATAGCCAATTTTTTTAAATTAGTTTATGCTCTTTATGTAGGACTCAATAATGTATTTGGGTTATTACTTCATATTGTTAGATTGCCTGATTGAACACGAAATAGTAGACGAAAGAACGATAAGAACTAAAAAAATACCGGTATTTTTATATGGACAGAATACCGGTTTCCGAGCCCTGCTTGTAGTTATATAGTTTTATCGTGCATAAATAAATAAAAATATTAAAAATATGTGTACAATAAGTAAATGCGCTTGTGACAACCCTATAGATGTAATCTGTAGGTACCCACCTTGCTGCTGCGGTCCACAGTGGGCTCGGGGGTGCGCGCGCCCACGTCGCCCCACACCGGGTACTCGATCTCGCCTGTCCACAACAACACAATACCGTAGTTAACCCGCCACAAGGCACCACCTATCTAGAAGGCTTTGCACAAAACTAAAAATAATGTACACAATAGTTACGTTTTGGTCATTAACTTGTAGACAACTATATGAGGGCAACTTTTTTCAAATCTGACCTTGGAGTCGTATAAAGATACCTCTTGGACGCTCAGATATCGATTTTGAACAAAATCGGAATGTGTATAAAGAAAATCAATATGACCGATACTTTTTTCAAATTTTCCTCAGATTCGTACGAAAATACAATCTAATTTGAACCTTAAATCACAGGATAAGATTGAAATTATATGAAATAGGAACGTTACTAAAGAAAATCAATGTGGCCGCCACTTTTATCAAATTTGACCTCGGTTTCGTACGAAAATACAATCTAATTTGGACCTTAAATAGCTGAACTAAGATTGAAATTCTATTGACACGTATGTGATCGATAAATCGTACTTGTTGCAATAAGGTTCGCGAATTGTCAGTTAACTGTGATGCTGATGAATGTATGTCAGAATTGGCAACATTATAACCAATAGTGAGATAGCTTCCTAGAAGTTTTAGGGTCTGAAGATGTTATACTTCGACATCCCATGATAAAGAAGTGGAATAAAATACTAAAAGGAACGTTACCCTGGGGAACACCACATTGAAACGCAAGGCCCCAGGAACCTTGACATTGAAATTGAAAAGAATTGGACACAAAACACTTTCCTGGGAAACTATGTTCGTATTGTTCGTTCAAAACATTGCGCTGGGAAACTCCCACATCGCATTGAAAAGGAGTGGGGTTCCAAAATACTGATCCGGGACTGAAAAGGCTTGAGTCCAAAACTACCTGAATTACATGGCGCATTGAAATGGTGTCCTCCCGACACAAGGTCCTGGAAGATTTAATTAATCTGTTACCTAGTATGTCACTGGGTGGCTCGCTCCGAGGCGTTGGCTGCGGCCTGGTGGAGTTGGTGGAGAGCCAGTGAAGGCCGATGGTACTGCACTTTAACGTGCCACTGTAAAGGAGTAAACCCCGAACGCTACCCTGGGGCACTCAGTCTCATTATAATGGAGAGGGACCGTAACGCTACCTTGGGGAACTCCACGTCTCATTATAATGGACAGGGACCATAACGCTACCTTGGGGAACTCCACGTGTCATTATAATGGACAGGGACCATAACGCTACCTTGGGGAACTCCACGTGTCATTATAATGGACAGGGACCATAACGCTACCTTGGGCAACTCCACGTGTCATTATAATGGACAGGGACCATAACGCTACCTTGGGGAACTCCACGTGTCATTATAATGGACAGGGACCATAACGCTACCTTGGGGAACTCCACGTCTCATTATAATCGACAGGGACCATAACGCTACCTTGGGCAACTCCACGTGTCATTATAATGGACAGGGACCATAACGCTACCTTGGGGAACTCCACGTCTCATTATAATGGACAGGGACCATAACGCTACCTTGGGGAACTCCACGTGTCATTATAATGGACAGGGACCATAACGCTACCTTGGGGAACTCCACGTGTCATTATAATGGACAGGGACCATAACGCTACCTTGAGCAACTCCACGTGTCATTATAATGGACAGGGACCATAATGCTACCTTGGGGAACTCCACGTGTCATTATAATGGACAGGGACCATAACGCTACCCTGGGGAACCCATGTCTCATTATAATGGACAGGGACCATAACGCTACCCTGGGGAACTCCATGTCTCATTATAATGGACAGGGACCATAACGCTACCTTGGGGCACTCCACGTGTCATTATAATGGACAGGGACCATAACGCTACCCTGGGGAACTCCATGTCTCATTATAATGGACAGGGACCATAACGCTACCCTGGGGAACTCCATGTCTCATTATAATGGACAGGGACCATAACGCTACCCTGGGGAACCCATGTCTCATTATAATGGACAGGGACCATAACGCTACCCTGGGGAACTCCATGTCTCATTATAATGGACAGGGACCATAACGCTACCTTGGGGCACTCAGTCTCATTATAATGGAGAGGGACCGTAACGCTACCTTGGGGAACTCCACGTCTCATTATAATGGACAGGGACCATAACGCTACCCTGGGGAACTCCATGTCTCATTATAATGGACAGGGACCATAACGCTACCTTGGGGAACTCCACGTGTCATTATAATGGACAGGGACCATAACGCTACCTTGGGGAACTCCACGTCTCATTATAATCGACAGGGACCATAACGCTACCTTGGGCAACTCCACGTGTCATTATAATGGACAGGGACCATAACGCTACCTTGGGGAACTCCACGTCTCATTATAATGGACAGGGACCATAACGCTACCTTGGGGAACTCCACGTGTCATTATAATGGACAGGGACCATAACGCTACCTTGGGGAACTCCACGTGTCATTATAATGGACAGGGACCATAACGCTACCTTGGGCAACTCCACGTGTCATTATAATGGACAGGGACCATAATGCTACCTTGGGGAACTCCACGTGTCATTATAATGGACAGGGACCATAACGCTACCTTGGGGAACTCCACGTCTCATTATAATGGACAGGGACCATAACGCTACCTTGGGGAACTCCACGTCTCATTATAATGGACAGGGACCATAACGCTACCTTGGGGAACTCCACGTGTCATTATAATGGACAGGGACCATAACGCTACCCTGGGGAACTCCATGTCTCATTATAATGGACAGGGACCATAACGCTACCCTGGGGAACTCCATGTCTCATTATAATGGACAGGGACCATAACGCTACCCTGGGGAACCCATGTCTCATTATAATGGACAGGGACCATAACGCTACCCTGGGGAACTCCATGTCTCATTATAATGGACAGGGACCATAACGCTACCTTGGGGCACTCAGTCTCATTATAATGGAGAGGGACCGTAACGCTACCTTGGGGAACTCCACGTCTCATTATAATGGACAGGGACCATAACGCTACCCTGGGGAACTCCATGTCTCATTATAATGGACAGGGACCATTACGCTACCCTGGGGAACTCCACGTCTCATTATAATGGACAGGGACCATAACGCTACCTTGGGGAACTCCACGTGTCATTATAATGCACAGGGACCATAACGCTACCTTGGGGAACTCCACGTGTCATTATAATGGACAGGGACCATAACGCTACCTTGGGGAACTCCGCGTTTCATGATGATTATAATGTAGTAGCACCATAAAGCTACCCTGAGGAACTCCACATTCCATTGGAACTTAACATAACTCAAACAAGACAAGGATCTGGGGGACTTACTTAACCCGTTACCTATGTCACTGGGCGGTTTGGTCCGGGGCGTGGGCTGCGGGTTGGTGGTGAGGGCCGGGTAGCGGAGCAGCCAGTCGGAGTAGCCCCCGTGGAGCGCCAGCGGGGGCCGGGGGTACTGCACTTTCACGTCCCACTGGCAAAACGAAAAATGTACATCATTACAACTATTACAAGTCTACCAACTACGGCCACGAAAGCACGGGAGCGTTCGTGGCCCAGCGGCGCCCGCGTACCGCGTGCGGTATGCGAGGTTAAGCAATGTCGGGCGAGGTCAGTCCTTGGATGGGTGACCGCTTTGAGTGGTTACTAACTGAGCGCTCCCGTGCTTCGGAAGGCACGTTAAGCCGTTGATCCCGGTTGCTGTCTATGATAGCAGCCGTTAAGCCAAGTTAGAGGCCTCCGGGCGGTTTGAGAACTTCTAACAGTCAAGTTGCCCACTCACTTGACAAGCCTAATCCCAATAAGGTCTCGTTTCCCCCTCGGGTTGGAAGCTCAGATGGCAGTCGCTTCCGTAAAAACTAGTGCCTACGCCAATTCTTGGGATTAGGTAGCGGACCCCAGGCATCCTTCAGGATGCAACTGTACTGGGAATAACGCTAGGAGAAAGATGATTACAAGTCTACCGACGTGAAACGCCTTCGAGTGTTTCAGGATGGGCACAAGTCATCAGTCACTCAGTTCTGAATAGTTTGACGTTCATAAATTATGAATTTTACAGATGATCTTCAAACCGACATACTTATAAAAGAGCTGAACGTAGTTCAACCCTCTTAGGCTGGGTTGCACCAAACCGTCTGTAATCGTAAGCTGCGTTCGTTAAAATTGGAATGTATGGAAAGTTTGACAAGGTTCTATGGGATGACAGCTCCCAGCGCCATATTTGACGTTGACCAGTCTGTGATCGTAAGTTGGTCCTTAGTGATCTGTGATTTCTGTGATTTAGAATTGAACTTCTTCGTTAACTTTGTTAAGAGTTCGAAACTCGATTTACAAATAATAGAAACTTGTCAAACTTTCCATACATTCAAATTTTAACGAACACAGCTTACTATTAAAGACGGTTTGGTGCAACCCAGCAGACAAAAGCGGTCAACATCAATGATACTCTTTCATGCTACGTGCACGTACCTTCAAAAGGATGGTCTTCAGAAGATGAAGCTTGTTCCCGGGTATGACAGCGGTGCTGCTCCAGTCCAGCATCACTATAAGCTCCATGCTAGCGCGGTTTGCCCACACGGGCTTGGAGGCTGCCGGCAAATTATTCTCTAGAATGTGAGCTGATCGCCTGCAGAGCAAAGAGGTTGTTGTTCTTAATCAGTTTAAGACAGGATATCCCTGCAACGTCCAGTCGACTAAAAAAAAAAGTATACTTTTGTCCCTAGTACTGTCACAATGGATAAAACCCTTATGAAGGCAGAGGCGATTCTTTAATTTAAATTCAATCTTAGTTCTTCGCTTTAAGGTTCAAATTAGATTGCATTATTGCATAAAAAAAAGTAGAAATAAATAAAAATAAAGCATAAACAAAAGAATCCCCGATATTTTCATTCCAAAGCTCAATATTTCAAAAACGGCTGAACAGATTTTCATGAAACATGGCTAAGAACACTCGGGATAAAATTATCTAAGACACAAAAAAGTACTAAACGAATATCGGTTCATCTGTTTGGGAGCTACGATACCACAGACAGACACGTAAACTTATAACACCCCTCTCTTTTTGCGTCGGGGGTTAAAAAAAGTGACTTCTGTTAAAATTAACCACCAAAACTTAACTATGTTGTATATATGTATACTTTGTTTTTCTGGATTGATGCGGTATTCCTGCAACGTTCCTTCCTACACAAAGAAATGTATATTCTTGTACCCTAGTCCTGTCATGGATTAAAATGAATATATCTTTATGAAGTCGACTCTAAATGCCGGTACAGCTTCGGTCCCTCCTTTTCTATGTGGGAGCGTACACCATACTTACGGAAATAAAGGTAAGTAAATATTGCTGGAAGGCGCAATCGCAGGAGTCCGCTGGATGTGGACGTTCTCCAGTGGATATGATGAAATATTGCGTCAGACCCGTGAATAAAAAAAAAATACCCTTACATTAGATCAAATAAATAACTCCTTACCCTGGCGAAATGCTCTCTTCAGGCACGCTGATGCAAGATGGGCAGTTGATATGCGACTCAACGTAGTCCTTCTCTGGCCGAGCATCCAGAATCATCACTTTCATCTTGCCGCTCTTGAGGATGTTGTACAGCTGCTCACTTCGGATCGTCACTTCATCCAGTCCTGAAATTGAATAGACAAAAGTTAATGGGGGAATGACGAAAGTCATGCACAATGTGCTGCAATTGAATTTAAGAAAATTACCATAAATACAAAAGTGTACCATATGGGACACTTGTATTTATATGCATTCTTTAAATCATCATCATCCTCCTAGCGTTATTCCCAGTACAGTTGCATCCTGAAGGATGCCTGGGGTCCGCTACCTAATCCCAAGAATTGGCGTAGGCACTAGTTTTTACGGAAGCGACTGCCATCTGACCTTCCGACCCGAGGGGGAAACTAGACCTTATTGGGATTAGGCTTGTCAAGTGAGTGGGCAACTTGACTGTTAGAAGTTCTCAAGCCGCCCGGAGGCCTCTAACTTAGCTTAACGACTGCTATCATAGACAGCAACCGGGATCAACGGCTTAACGTGCCTTCCAAAGCACGGGAGCGCTCAGTTAGTATATGCATTCTCCTATATGCATTCTTTAAATGTATGTATAAAACTCATAAAATAAAAATAATATAGCGGTTTTTTTAGACATTTTGTTTTCCAAGTGTTTCATTATTAGTAGTTATTTAGTCTGTTTGCCTTTTGGCAAAGGCCTCCTCCAACATTCTTTATTTGTGCCACTCGACTGCGAGTCTTGTCCAGGTTCTTCCAGCTACTTGGACAATTTCATCCACCCATCTCTCTTATATTGCCATCCTCTCTTGCTCTTTTTATCCCTAGGGTACAATATTGCAGCAGCCCTACTCCATTTGTCCCGTCCACTTCCATTTAAGTTTCTTATCTCGCCTGATGGTAAGCGGTCACCGCAGCCTTTGGACGCCTGCAACTCCAGTGGTGTCACATGCCCGTAGCCGACCTTTTCAAATTTTATAGACCTTTCTTGAAGAACCCCATACTGTAGTCCCTCGCGAAAACCTCGGC
This sequence comes from Notocelia uddmanniana, assembly GCA_905163555.1. Taxonomy (NCBI): domain Eukaryota; kingdom Metazoa; phylum Arthropoda; class Insecta; order Lepidoptera; family Tortricidae; genus Notocelia; species Notocelia uddmanniana. The sequence goes on from LR991053.1 coordinate 49,142,252, forward strand.
AGGGAGCTCATTCCACAGTCGGAGCGTCCAAGGGAGGAAACTCTTCTGAAACCGTACCGTACGCGAAAACTTAGGTTCTAAGGTGTGAGGATGAATGCCCTATCGACGGCGAGCGGTGCGATGGTGGAAAGCGGCGTGGGCATCATGTCGAACAATTCTTGAGAGCACAGCCCATTTTACAAGCAATAGAACACGCACAAGGAGGCAATGTTTCTCCTTAAACTTAACAGTTCAATATTGCTCGTGAGTTTGGGAGTCACAAAGCAGGTCTCTGAAGCGAGTCAAAACGCCCAAGCTGGTATCCAGGTGCTCCCGCCCAGAGGTAACAGCAATACTCCGTGTGGGGATGGACTTAAAGTATAATAGAAGTCTCTGTCCCAGGGTGAAGTATCGCTTTACTCTATTGAGCGAACCTAGCTTTTTAGATTTCTAGTCTTCTACTTTTGTTTCTTTCTTAATATCATCCAGTCATTTTTTGTCCTTCCTTTTTACCCCTACCATGCTTCGCTCCATCGAGCGTTGGCAGACCCTTAGTTTGCTTTTTAGCTGTTTTTTACAACTGTAGGATAGTACTGGCAGGATTTAAGTATCGAAACTATCGTTTCCAGGCGTTCGCATTTCTTCTATGCACCTCCTTGTCCATTATAACATTTGGAGATATAATTTGCCCCAAATAGAGATTCATCCACATACTCTATAATGCCTTGATCCACCTTGATTGTCGTAATCATATAAAATAATAAATTGAAGGAATTATAATGTCTCCTATCTAACCTGGGAGTCCTAAAGGTGGCGAGGGCTCCGGTGCTGGTGCGGTTTCAAGTGCCTTCTTCCTATTCTCGTCAATCTTCTGCTTGATCACCTCATTTTCTTGGATATCGTTCAGTCGCTTCTTCTTCTGCTCTTGGTTATACCTTCAAAAAATAAAAAGGGTACAGTATGCCAAGCCAACAGTACTATCAGCATCACAATCCCTTAAAAAGTCTCCATTCTTTGCAACATAGTATAGTCAACAGGGCAGAGATGTGACGGAATGGTGTCCTAGATATAATAAGAGAAGACAGGGAAGACAATGTTGAAGATGGGAAGATGATATTAAGAGAACTGCCGGGGCAACCTGGACAAGAAAAGCAAGAGATCCGCTGATATGGAAAACTCTTGGGGAGGCCTATGCTGGAAAGCAAGACAACAGTTCACAGTAATTTTTCAGGAAGTTATATACAAACAGTATAGGTATATACAAAAACAACAATTGAAATGGTAGGTGGCTGTGTCAGTACCAAGAGACCATTATCACTGAAAAACTGCCTTGCCTGGACACAAGGACGTAAGTGTCGTGAGTTTCCTATGAAAATATGACCTTTTTTAATTCAAAATACAGGATTGTGGTTATAATAAAATACAAATTTGCTATCATTGTAGAGTTGAAATTGAAATGTGCTTGTCTTTTATTTTTGAACTGGTTGACATTGAGTGCCGAAACAACATCCTTCTGGGAGTTTGTTCCAAGCTTTAAAACTGACACTTTTATTTTTTTAAATATAATATCACGCTTATTTTAAGTTTTGATGGTGTAGTCTAGTTCCTAGATTATCAATCAATCTTTGCAAAGTACTGTGTACAAAAATTTAATTTCCTAAAGATGTGGAAATTGAGTAAAAGTGTCTCCTGAGTTTACTGGCTGTAGATTTTTTGATAAATAGTGAGTTGTCTACTGAGTCACCATATTTCTATTAGATTTTATTTTGAATAATGGATTATAATGTGAATTATAAAATAAGGTAATGATATTATTACAAAGTAAAAATAATTTTACTAACTACAAGTCCTCACATTCTTTTTTATTTTATAAAATACAAATGGTGGGCAATGGACAAAAATAAAGTTGATTGGCCCCCATACCAGAGCACAAAACGGAGTTATTATTTTACTAACATGATTAATGTCATCACAACATGTTGAGCATCTTACTAATATGATTAAACATCACAAGTATCTGGATAATATTATAGAAAACAGATATACAGTACAATCTAGATACACTGACAGTCGAGGGACCAGTGATATTATGTTGCTCTAACTGAATGTCACACAAAATTGACTGATTTCTTTAAAGTATTTTGTATGAAAACCAGGAGTGGGGTGGTTTCGTTAAAAGCGGTAAAGCTTTATATGTGGAGTCATTATAAACAGATTCTACTGTAATATAAATAAATAAATAAATATTGGGACACAATCTTACACAAATCGACCTAGTCCCAAACTAAGCAAAGCTTGTACTATGGGTACTAGACGACGATATACATACTTATATAGATAAATACATAGAAAACATCCAAGACCCAAGAACAAATATCCGTGAAAAATGCACAAATAAATGCCCTCGCCGGGATTCGAACCCGGGACCTCTAGCTTCGGAGGAAGAGTCACTACCAACTAGGCTAAACAGGTCGTCAAAAAATAGTAAAGTCATATCCCGCTTAATGTCATAGTGGAATCAAAGGTAACTAAGTAAAAGGTCCTAGGTATACTTTTATATCTTTAATTCCCATGGAGCAAAAGAGCATATTCTAAGTAAATCATTGACCGAACAAGCGAAGCGTCTCCGTTTCAGCTTTCCATAAAATTTCTTTAATATGTCCGGATGTTCTCCTCTACCGCTCGCATTCCTCAACCGATTCTCGTGAAATTTTGTGAGCAGGTTCAATAATTACAATTTTTTTTGTTGAGTCGGTTTTTGGAAATTTTGATATTTAAAAAGAAATAAATATTTTTATTCAATATTTTCATCACTATAAATAAATTGCTTTCATTCCGGAAGTGGGACGTCGAATTAGGGAGACGGGGTCTGACGCCCGCGCGGGTTCGTACCTGGTGCAAAGGTTATCCATTGCCATTCAGCGTGGTAACGCGGCCAGTGTGATGGGCACCTTTTCGCCAGGGGCAACCCGAGGGGGTCTTTTTGACTTAAGCTAGTTTTAAGTATTATACTTAGTCGGCTCATAAGTTCTGTCATATACATAGTATCAAATAAAAACAAAAGTTTAAGTTTATTCCGTATAATTTGTACAGCGTTTGAAAGCTTATAAACTAGAGAATCTAAATGTATAACATTTATTCAAAATGACCGCCATAATTATCTACACAGGCTTGAAGTCTGCGTGGCCAGTCGTCAATGGATTCACGCACCACTTTCATGTCGATGTTGGCCACTGCCGTAGCAAGGGATTTTTTCAGCGAGTCTAGATTTGCATGAGGTTTTGAGCACACCTTTTCCTCTAAATACTGCCATATTTTATAGTCTAACGGATTAAGATCTGGGCTAGAGGAGGGCCAATCTTCATGCCGTATAAAGTCGATTTTATTGGAGGCGAGCCAGGCTTGAGTAGACTTTGCCTTATGGGCTGGAGCAGAGTCCTGCTGGAAAACCCAATGCTGGTTTAGAAACATCGTATGGGATAGTGGTTTCACAATATTAGTCAACACCGTGTCTTGGTACACTTTGGCACTAGTTTTTACTCCTTTCTCACAAAAATGCATACTAGTGACGCCCGCATAAGAAACTCCCAGCCAAACCATCACAGATGAAGGGTGATGACCTCTTTGAATACGAAGAATGCTATTAGACGCTTCTTTACTATTGCGAGCGTACACTCTATTATTTTGTTTATTACAGTTTTCTTCTATGTCAAAAATTTTCTCGTCCGAAAACAGTATACAACAATGCTTATTTTTAGCGTACTTCTTCAATAAAGCTTTAGATCTTTTAAGCCTTAAAGCTTTAAGCCGACCATTGAGAAGATGGCCAGTTTTTCGTTTATAAGCACGAAGTCTCAGGTCTTGATTAAGCACTCTTTTCACCGTGTTTCTGCTCGAACCCATCTGGAGGGCCATAACTTTTTGTTTCCTAGCGGGATTTCTGGCAATGCGTGCCCTAATTGCTTGTACAACCGCTGGAGTCCTAGCTGTACGCGGACGACCGCTTCTTTTCTTGTCATTTAAACTAGAGACCTCACTGTATCTTTCTATGGTACGATACACAAATCTTACAGAGAATTTTAAATTTTCAAGTAGCTTAAAAATTTTAGTCGGCGAGTGTCCATAACGATATAGTGCAATTATTGCGGTACGGCTATCTTTAAGCGTCCACTCTATGTTAAAGAAAACAGAAAATTGCAAAATTATACTACTCAAATATTTAAAAAAGATTCGAAATTGAAATGCAAAACGGTTTTTGTTTTAGGAGTTCCAAATTTAAATTTTAAAGGCCAGTGACAGAACTTATGAGCCGACTAAGTAGTTATTTTTTTTTGCATGGTATAAATAAAATAAACTATCTTTATTTCAGATTACTAAGAATCCATAAAATGTTAGTATCCTTCGTAAAAGGTACATGTTAGTACATTATTATATATAAGAATGCCTGTTGCTACCATTACTAATTATGTAAGTTTTTTTGGTGTAACATTGTTCTCTTGTGTGGTGCAATAAAGCATATTTATTATTATTCTCCTTATTTATTCTTTTTCACATGTTGGGTTTTTTACAATAAATTTATCAAATGTAAAATATAAAAAAATACATACAAAATATAAAAGCATTATAAAAAACCCAACCTAGAGTGCCGCCGGTAGCGCGGCGGGCCTAATTATTATTATATTTTTTAAAAACAATACGATGAAGTGGCCATAAATGAGGTGACTATAACTATAGTAAATACATTACAGTAACTCTTACCTGTCAATTAGACTATTCTTTAACTCTTCAGCAGCATCTAGAGCTTTATTCGGGTTTTTGGCCCCTAGCATTTGGTTGAAATAAGTCTTGTCCTTCAAATAATCCTTGTCCTTGCTGATGCATGCCACAACTCGCAGGTACTTCATGTAGTACACGTAAGAATATTCCTCGTCACCCTTCTCTTGAGCCTCCACAGCGCTCTCGAAAAGTTTTTGCGCTGTTTTGCATAACCTTCAAAATAAAGGACAAATTAACCAATTGGAATTTGGTAAACATGAAACTTCTAGCATCTCTTGATGTAAAAACTTACGCTGTAGCCCTCTTAGACTTCAAATCAGGAATATTGTGTAGTTTATCCAAATCCTCTATGCATTTACCGAGATGCAGTTGCTGTCTTCGTGTTTCCGTCATCTTGGAAATTTGAAACTGCTTCACGGTTAAAGTGATGGATTAGGTATAGTTGTTTTATTCGTCACCAGGACCACTAATCACTACATTACATTTGAGATAAACAACGAGTGATTTTAGTAATATTCACAAACGGAAACAAAAAACAGGCTAGCCTAATCGAAAAACGTCATGTTTGAACGAATGATTTGAATGATAGTGAAACGTCAATCCAAAGAACGAATGACTTACAGTGTTTACAGCCAGTGTACGGATCAAATTGACATTTCGTTTAGTTATTCCATTATGTTAATGCAGTTTATCACAAAAATGTGAATCAAAACTGAAAACAAAGTTCTTCATATAATAAAAGAATAATTTCAAAAATTAAAATGAAATTGAATACCTTTCTTTAGCGGTTTACCTGTTTTACAGAGCAACATATTTAACACAGTCATGAAATATCAAAACGTCGCTCGTAAAAACGTATAGCGCAAAAGCGCAAGTTTTCATGCGCAGTGAAAACCCGTCGAATTTTCCTGGTCGATCGTTGTTCCCTTTAGTTTTTCAGCTGATCGCGCTTTCCACGGCCGTGTTGCAGACTGTCCCGGGGTGTCATGTGCGTAACTGTCGCAGCGTAGTGAAATAGTCGAGTGTTTGTGATTTGTGTAGTTTACGGGTTAGCTAGTGGCAGTGAAAATGTTTTCAGGACTTACTAATCAGGTTAGCTCGTGGATGGGGGCTGCGAAAGGGGAGCCTCAGGACGAGGAAGTCCCGACCCCTACCAAGGAGCCTACAGGGGAGCCGACGGCGGAAGGCGAAAGACAGAGGTGCGTATTCTTTTGTTTACATTTTTCGCTGCAACTTTATCGTTGTACGCCTGATAAAAAACAACTAAATTGTATTTACGTAAGACCCTTAAACCTTATTTTAACGATCCACGTGGGAATCTGAGTGAAAATCTCACAAACTGTGCATAAAATAGGGATTCACCATTTGAAGGTTCTAGAAAGCAGTTGCAAGATGCAATAATGTGGTGAAGCAATGCAATGCAGTTGAAATTGTTTGCATAACTATGGTGGAATATTGATCCAGTGAGGCAGCCTATTTAGGTCAAGAACATTGAAGCCAGGAGTCTTATTAGAGTAATGAAAGCATCTTGATCATGTTTTGATTTCCAATCATGGTGCGACGTGATTACGAGAGGTACCATATGTTATGAAAACTTGGTAACATTCTCATTAATTTATATCCTTAACTGTGCCATGTAAAGTGTTGTTGAAATACAATTTCTAATAAGAGTTAGTTTCATTAGGTTCCTGCTTGATGGTTTTAAGTGTTCTTGTTGGTGTTAAAATATATTAACAACTCTGTTATTCTGAAGTTTATAACTCCTTTTTACTCCTTCACTGAGTACAATAAATTAATAATTCATTTGGAATATTCCAAGTTTGGCTGGTGTCTTATCATAATTTTTCATTCCACATAATGATAGAAACTATGAAGTAGGTAATTTATGCGGAGCTTCTCTGAAACAATGTGACGCATCTAAACAAATATCATTTGCCTTTGAGAATTGAAGATTAGAGTTACAACATTTATCTTGTGTTCCTGGTATGTAAGGTCGCCAGAGCTCCCGAGGATGTGATGTCTTGGGAGTGCATGTCTCTATTGGCTATGTGCACGTCTGAAACGTCAAACGTCAAATGTCCCGAGACAATGTCAAATTTCAGAGATGTCAAATAATGACACATGAATATTTTATTAACAAGAAAGACCCCTTATTGGACATTTTACTGAAATAAATAAGAGAATAAATAAATACATACAAACGAAACGAGTCATAGGAAACCGTTAAGAAACCAATAGAAAACGTGAAAGTAAATTTGACAGTGGTCCCCTGTAAGTACACATTTCTGCCATGGTGTGCGCTACGATCGCCTAGCTTACCCCCACCACCTACTTCGCACATAGCCAATAGCTGTCAACACAACATATCCTTAATTCAATAAAGGGTTGTTAACACACTTGTGATGCTTTTGGAGTCACAAGCGTCCATAGGCTGTAGTGTCTGCTTACCATCAGGCATTCCATTAGCTAGTTGCCACCATTGTTGAATGAAATAAAGTAAAACCGGCCAAGTGTGAGTCGCGCACGAAGGGTACCGTACTATTGTCTATACAACATTAATTAGACACATTATTATAACCTTTTTTAATTTAATTTAAATAATAATATATTTTATTATTTTTTTAAAAGTAATAAAACAAGTGGGCCAATTAAAATCAAGTAGAATTGTGGTCAAGTGTGAGTCGGATTTTAGTTTTCCCATACAGTTTGAGACCCAGTGCCTGATGAACACAACAAGCAACTTTTTAAAAGTTTTTTATTTTAGTTTATTATTTAAGGGATCTCAATCCCTTAAGTAATTTTTTTATTTTGTTTTTAGTATTTGTTGTTATAGCGGCAACAGAAATATACCATCTGTGAAAATTTCAACTGTCTAACTATCACGGTTCAGACAGTGGAGTCTTAGTAATAGAGTCCCGTTTTACCATTTGGGTACCGAAGCTCAAAACTACCGTTAGCTCTCCTCAAACTGCGAACTTGCGGTGTACTCGTGAATTCGTCCAGCACCACCTTCTCGTGGTGTTTAGAGAAACAATACCATGTTACAATCCAACCTGTATCTCAGCACTTCCTTGATCAATTTGGCTTAAGTTTGAACTTGATAATATTTTTTTTCATCATATCACGTACCAAATTTCACGGCTTCCATTCCGTTCAACAAGTTTGAGTTTTCGTCGAACGGACATTTGCACATACATGCATACATACCTATCACATTTGAGGTGTGGCCATCGCGTGGTCAGTGTCACTGTCTCTTTTGTCTTTTCCAAATCAATTTTGTTCCAATTCCAAATCAATCAAAATTTTGATAGCGTTTGGCATGACAGTGTTACCAGCCTTCCGCGTACGAATAGGGCAACATTTTTTAGGGTTCCGTAATGAACAAGGAACCCCTATAGTTTCACCATGTCCGTCCGTCTGTCCGCAGCTTAGCTCAGTAATCATTACTACTAGGAAGCTGTAATTTGGCATGAGTATACAATACATATCAGTCACGCCTTCACAACACTGTAATAAATATGTTGAAAAAAAATTGGTTGTTTGTAAAGTAGGTTTACGATCGAGATGTTTACGTGATAACGTCTTACTTCACTTGCACTTCACTTATACCTGCGATCGCGCTCGTGAGGTTTTGGTGTGACACAAGTTTCTGAACATGTCACCCGACTAAAACGATTTTAAAGACGTTATCACGTCAAAAAGCTTTTTGGGTATTTCCTCTACACGTATTTACGCGGTTTGCGTGATATATTAATTTTTATAGTGCAAAGTTGATGAAGTAATAGCCGAACTTAAGAAATCTCCTTGGAAAAGCATATTTTCGTACAAATTCCATTAATTAGTTACATATATAATATAGTAAATATATTTGTGACTTTAAACTCCGCATAATTTCACTGTTACAGTTACGGAACCCTACATCGCGCGTGACCAGACACGCACTTGACCGCTTTTTTTATACCACGTCTTGCCACAGACGTGGCATAAAAAGCGTTGAAGATCCCGGCAGGAAGGATTCCTCTGAAACCGTACCGAACGCGAACATTTAGGTTCTACGGTGTGAGGATGAATGCCCTGCCGACACCCGACAGCGAGCGGGGCGATGGTCGAACGCGGCCGTGGGCATATTGCATTATGTCGAAAAAAAAACATGACTTAATATTAATATTATCCTTGTCGCATTTCTCTCGATCGGTGTTGGTTGCATACGACGGTAGGTTGGCTATACATCACGCAATATTTTTACTCTTCAGGAGGAAATTCCTAGGAAAGGAATCCTAGTCACAATCTATTACCGTAGGTGAAATTTACAACCATCTGTCCTAATCTAAAAGGCGAACTAGCAATAGCGTGGCGTTCATAGAAATTGATTCACATCTACTTACCTATTCTACTTAAACCAATTTCACTAAATTGGTTTAGAATAAGATAAGTCATTACTTATCAAATCGGAAAAGTAAATCAAAGTAGCGCTAGCTTGCCCATGGGTGTTGTCGATGCCATGTTATTGCCAATTAGACCTTATTGGACTCAGATTAATTTATAACACGGTGTTACTATACGGATAGTAAACCATTAAAATATTGGGTAATTAATTAATTCCCTGGAAGATGGGGCGTGCATTGGTGTGGGACGCCGCTTGCGCTGACACGCTAGCGGCGTCCTACCTCCCATTGACCAGCAGGCATGCAGGCGCGGCGGCGGACACTCGGGAGCGCCAAAAAATAGTTAAATACAGTTGTCTCGGCGCCCAATATGAGTTCGTAGCGTTTGGCGTCGAGACACTTGGCTCGTGGGGCAGGGGCGCACAGATGCTCCACAAGGTGCTTGGCAAGCGGCTGAGGGAGGCAACGGGCGAACCTCGCGCGGGCAGCTTTCTCGCGCAGAGAATTGCAATCGCAATCCAGCGCGGGAACGCTGCCTGCGTGATGGGCACCCTACCCAGTGTATTAAATTTTGATAGGTATTTTTAATTTATAGCTTTAATCATTTTAATTGTAGTTAGTTTTAGTTTTATGTTCTTAGTTATTTATTAATACTATGCATGTATTTTTATTTTCTATTTAATAAATATTTGACGACCTGTTTAGCCTAGTTGGTAGTGACACTGCCTCAGAAGGTAGAGGTCCCGGGTTCGAATCCCGGCCAGGGCATTATTTGTGCATTTAGCACGGATTTTGTTCTTGGGTCTTGGATGTTCTCTATGTATTTAAGTATGTATTTATCAATATACGCATGTATATCGTCGCCTGGTACTCATAGTACAAGCTTTGCTTAGTTTGGGACTAGGTCGATTTGTGTAAGATTGTCCCCACCCATTTATTTACTTATTTTATTTATTTTACTCATAAAATTTTTTTTTGCAATAAGTTGTAAATGATTAACGTTACACCGACATACATAGCAATAGTACATTACTACAGAGGCCGGGACGTAAGGGGTTGCCGGCCGAAGACATATATAGACGGCCGAGCGAAGCGAGGTCGGATAGGTCTGAGGCCGGCAACCCCATATTTCCCGCCGAGGTATGTATAGTGCTTTTCTCAAACATGCAATGAAATAAACAACAAAAAAAAAAGTTTTATTTTTTAGTGGCAGAATGGGTTTGTTAGATGGATTTTCCGATATTTTTAATTTCTTGCGTCTGGGGCGCCCCAAGGAAGATTCACACTTCATCAAGGTAAATAAGGTTCATAAAGGTCCTCATAATTTCATCCATATCGAAGAGAAATACTGCACACTTATGTCTAATTTTATGGTATGGAATATTTCCATCCACGTTGTTCAAATTAGTCCGAATCGTCTTAGTGTTATCTCGGTTACATTCTTACCCTGGGTCCGTTTACCTTATCTAAGAATTAGTAAAGGCACTAATTTTTGCGGAAGTGACCGCCATTTGACCTTCCAACTCCGAGGAGAAACTAGTCCTGATGGATTTAGGCTATTCTAGTTCCATCTATATGACAACAGTGGTCATCATCACCAGTTCCACTTCACTAAATTCGTGGTTTCCGAGAGCCAATGCTTGTTTATCAACAGAAAATACCAAAATCGACATATGTGTGTCTATCGAATTCGAGGAGTTCCCTCGATTTTTCCTAGATTACATCATCATCATCATCATCATTCAGCCGAATGACGTCCACTGCTGGACATAGGCCTCCCCCAAAGACTTCCACAAAGACCGGTCCTGCGCCACCCGCATCCAGCGGCCACCCGCGACCCTTACTAGGTCATCAGTCCACCGTGTGGGGGGCCTGCCCACGCTACGCCTTCCAGTACGTGGTCGCCACTCGAGAATCTTTCCGCCAAAATCGGCCAACGTGGTCAAGAGTTATCCGGAAACATATTCATACATATAAAACAGCAAACATGCGGACGAACTTAGAACCTCCTTCCTTCTATTTAAGTCGGTTAATAATAACGATTCACCTTACAGCTAAAAATAGTAATGTATAATTTGATCTGCCGCAATGAATGTGAAAATTTTGTTTTTACTTCATATGAAAAAGCGGCCAAGTGCGAAACGGGCTCGCGCACCGAGCGTTCCGTACAACTAAAAAAGAAATGTGATTTGTCAATATATTGGTATCTGTTGGTAAAATAAATATACGTAATAATAAACATTATCACCAAATTACAAGTTCATAAGTGAACGGGAAGTAAAAAACTTGATCGGTTTTTTATTAAATAGCTTAATTTTGTGATCTCCCATTCATTTGTTTTGCAATATTTTTTGAAACAAAAACTACAAGTACCTATCGGCATAAAAAGTTTTAAAAACCATACCCTGCTCGATGGGGTAGGTTTAAAAATTCTTTTTCAATATTTTAAAATATTTTTTGTCATTTGAGGACTACATATGGCTCCCACCGGTTGGCTGTAAAACCTGTGTGACAGACGACAGACACGCGAGCGACAGCAATAAGGCTCCATTTGGAGCCTTCGGGCACCGGAACCCTAAAAAAACGAACTTTACCCGACTGAGACGGAAAAGTGCCAAATGTCAAACTCCAATTAACCGTGTTATAACGCGAGTGACAAAATTGCGTAAGAAATAATTTTCTATTGAGAATATAATCTACTAGAAAATATTCGATTAGATAAAAAGGCTGGTGCGATATTTTGCGACAAGTAACATATACGCATAAGAAATTGTACGTGTAGAAAATCAAGTGGCAGGAAAAATAAGCGATCGGAAATTTTTATACAGAAAACAAAAATACTGGAAAAAAGGCTATCGGAAATTTTTATACAAGAAAATACAAATACTGGAAAGGAAGGCGATCGGAATTTTTTATACAAGAAATTAAAAATATCGGAAAATCCATCTAACAAATCCTTGTCCTAGTCGCACCTGAAAGTCATACTTCGCAGCCTGTTATAAGGAACATAACATCAATATTTCATTGCATGTTTGAGAAAAAACCATAGCCACTAGGAAGTGGAAGCGGGCGGGCCATATATGCCGCAGTTCCGATGGTAGATGGGGAAGAAAGTTGCTGGAATGGAGACCGCGAACGTGGCGCAGACATGTGGGATGGCAACCCGCGAGATGGACTGACGATTTGGTACGAGTGGCTGGGAAGGATTGGAGAACACAGGACCGCACTGAATGGGCTAACATCGAAGATACCTTTACTCAGCATTGGGTAGCTTAAATTTGCCCCCTTGAACTTGTGGGAGGCCTGTGTCCAGCAGTGGACGTCCTTTGGCTGATATGGTGGTGGTGGTGGTTAGCTTAAGGTTGAAGAAGAAAGTTTATTAAAATAATAAAAATATGGACTCAAAAATATAAAAATTACGTTTTTAGGGTTCCGTAGCCAAAATGGCTAAAATGAATGAATGAATGAATGAATAAAATTTATTTTGAAACAACAACAATACAAGAAAACAGTTTACAAAAATCATAAATCAAAAAGGTATCAGTTGTCTCAAAAAAGGAGCCCACTCAGCATGAGTCGAGGCAGGGGGCCACGACGCTGATTTTCGGTGGGTCCTATAATGACTAACCTAAAACTAAGACTAAGAAATCGCTTAACTTAACGGGCTTATAACTGTATTTCATTATTGAGTTTGTACAATCAAAATTATTTATTTATCTATCTCTGCGAAAACCAAACCAGAAGGTGAACCATTGACATAATACAAAAATATGGCGGACCTGCGTGATTATACGTGTGCATTTTGTGTGTATGTATATGTATGCTTACTCCAAATTTGATGATGATGGTGATGCATTTCTTGTATACTTATTACAGACGCAGGCAGCTATCCCTTAGAGATTTGATTAGTAAGTAGGTGTTGTTTTAATTTATTTTTAAACGTGAATAATGAATCAGATGTTCTAATAGGCGGTGGGATATTATTCCAGCAACGCGTAGCCGCGTACCGGAAACTGCCGCGGAAACTAGCTGACCTGCATCGGGGACACATGAGGCGAGGGGCTTGTCTAATGTGCATACGGGAAAATGTCAATTTATCAAAGAGGTAGAAGGGTTGTTTGCTAGCAATGATCCCAAATAACAGAGAAGCAAGGTGAAGTGTTCTGCGGGCATCCATTTTAAGCAGTCTAAAATTATTTATATATGGTGTGACATGAGCTCGGTATGGAATTGGGAAACAAAATCTAGCACAAGCATTCTGGACTCTTTGTATTATTAGCTTTGTGCGTGATAATAGACATTCACCAATTACTGTATCCGCATAGTTCAGCTTTGACAGGATTAGAGATTCGTAGAGCTTAATGCGCATCTCGATGCTTAGGTAATCACGAACCTTATACAAAACCTTGAGGCGATAATAGCAGTTACGAACAATTTCCGAAACGTGGTTTTCGAACTGCAATTTTTCGTCCATGAGAACCCCCAGATTTCTAGCTTCTTCTACGCGTGGTATATTTTCATGCAGAATATGAACCTGAGGATTATGGGATGTCGTATTGGCAATTCCGTATTTAGTACCGAGTACTAGAAACTTCGATTTCAAAGGGTTCAGAACTAAACTATTAATCTTAGCCCACTGCGCAATATGGCTTAGGTCCTGATTTAATGATTCAACAGCTAAATTAGTATGCTCGGGTTTGAACGAGATATATATTTGTACGTCATCAGCATACAGGTGAAATTTGCAATTACGGATTCTATGAATTATGTCTGCACTGTATAGAATAAATAAGATAGGGCCCAAGATGGATCCTTGTGGCACACCTCTAGGGGTCAAGACCTCCTCAGAAGACATCACTATACCCTCGGGGTTTTGCACTTCGACCCGTTGGGAGCGCCCACCAAGATATGTTGCAAACCAGTTGATTGCCTTAGAGTCAAGACCGTAATAAGCCAATTTTGATAATAACAAAGTTGTATTTATTGTATCAAAGGCTCGCGAAAAATCCAATAACACAAGGATTGAGGCACATCCATCATTTTGAGCGGCAAGAATATCATCAATTACATCGAGAAGCGCAGTAGCTGTGCTACGTTTTTTCCTAAAACCTGATTGGTTATGGGGCAAGATATTATTTCTCTCCAGGTATTCCGTCAATTGCATGCATACTACCCTTTCCAATATTTTCGACATAAGTGGAAGAATACTGATAGGTCGCAGATCCCTAAGCTCAGTCGGAGATGTAACCTTGGGAATCGGTCTAACCACGGCTTTTTTCCAGGGCTCAGGGAAAACGCCCAAGTTTATCGACTGGTTCACAATAGCCGTAATGGTGGATAGCGTTCGTGGTAGGGTCATTAATAACATATCGAGGGATATACCGTCACTGCCCTGGGCCTGGGTGCTTATTGATCTGATAACTTTACCAACTGTGATTTCTGTTACTGGTTGAAGTGTGAATTGTGCATCACTATGCCTATTAAACTCAAAGTATGTCAGGTCAGATAATCTAGTTCCGTTTTCGTCAGGTAAATCCAGAAAAAAGTCATTTATGCCATTCGGATCCAGTAAATGTTGTGGTAAATCAAAGTCTTTTTTATTAAAATCGAACCCTTATAATAAATGGAACCCTTATAGATTCGTCGTGCCTGTCCGTCCGTCCGTCCGTATGTCACAGCCGATTTACTCGGAGACTATGAGCACTACAATTATGAAATTGAAATTTGGTAGGAAGGTGTATGCTATGAACCGCTATAGAAATATCCATCCCATACATGTAACAGGGGGGTAAAAAAAATGACATAGAGTTTTCTAAAAAACTTTTTTATTTACTGTTTTGTATAGTGGTTTTAAATGTAGATTAGGAGGTGTCGGTACGGAACCCTTCTCTGTGCGTGACCCGACACGCACTTGGCCGGTTTTTATCACCTAGAACAGGTGTTCACAAACTTTTTTTTTCGTTCTGGTAGACCCCCCCCCCCCTCTACTACATTTCTACCATATTCCCAAAACCCCCATTTTTTTGTCACGCCAGCGTAGACCCCCGTCGAGTCTCCTGTGGACCCTTGTGGGTCCACCTGGACCACTTTGAGAACCCCTGACCTAGAGTAAACTAAAAGACACAAATAGAATCCTTATGTAAAAAATTGTACGCAACAGCAATTTACCTACTATTTTCCCACAATCACAGTCACAATATAATGTTAATTCGTGGGAGCTACGTTTGTCCCAAATTTTTGGCTTTTTAACCCCCGACGCAAAGAGAGGAGGGATGTTATAAGTAACGTGTGTGTCTGTGTATCTGTCTGTGGTATCGTAGCTCCCAAACGGATGAACCGATTTTCGTTTAGTTTTTTTTTGTCATAGATAATTTTATCCCGCGTGTTCTTAGCCATGTTTCATGAAAATCTGTTCAGCCGTTTTTGAGATAAAAGCTCACTTTGAAATTCAAATGTCCGGGGTTTTTCAACTTTTCTAAGTTGTAGTAATGTTGTGCTCTAACTAATTGTAGTTGGTCCCATATAGAATTTTTAGCCTTTCTAAAAACTGGTTCAAATGGCGCCATAAGAAAATATTCAAGTAGCCAGTTAGCAATATTTTTTTTTTTTTTTATTTTTTTTTATTTATTTAATTAATATACATATATATAATCTTCATACTTAAATGACGGGTCTAACGCGACATTTCTTGCCGCTAACATGATCGGCGCAACCCGTTCGAAACGTCGGTAATAGAACTAATCATCATCATGTCAGCCGAAAGACATCCAAAGAAACTCCACAATGACCGGTCCGGTCCTCGAAAAAGTCGTTCTTGGGAAATTGTATCAAATTCTACAATAAAATTCCTAAACACATTACTGAACTTAGCAATTCTAAATTCAAATCTGTAGTAAAACAAACACTTATTTCAAGAGCATATTATAAGATAAACGATTACATCATGGATAGGGATGTGTGGCAGTGATAGCGTCCTGCACGGGTAATCTATCGCGAAAATATATTTTCTACTGTAGCATTGTTATTTAAGTTATTTTGTAGTAATGTAATTTTATATTTAACTATATAATGTATATTGTTTTGAAAAAATGACACCTCGCCGAGTTTCTTACGCCGGTTCTTCTCGTGGCAGAGGTCCTCCGCGCGCGCCCTCAGCGCTTGGACGTATCACTGCGCAATAATTGTAAGTGTACGAAAATTGTAACGTAACGCGTGTGCTTATAGATAATCAAACATGCCGCAGTGTAAGAAGTGCAAAATGTTTGTGTCTACAAATAAGGACGAATCACTAGTCAAGTGTAAAGGCGGTTGCGAAGGCATATTTCACAAAAAGTGTGCCCGAGTTGCGTCCATGGAAAACGAAATCTGTGAAGAGTGCTCGAGACGACCTCTGAGCCCCAAAATTGTGCTGAATATGGATTCGTCAAATCAGGGTACAGTGCTTGAGGACATCAGTAAAAAACTGGAGATACTCTACGGCATGCGAACATCGCTTAATGGCCTGATCGAAACAGTGGAGGTATATGCTGAAAAATATCAGGAGCTGATGGTGTTCAGGGAGAAAGCCGAGAAGAAGATTTTGGCAATTGAGCAAAAAAATGCACATCTCGAGAAATGCAACCAAGCCCTGGAAGAAAGGGTGGCAGGGTTAGAAGCTAAGAACAGAGAAAAAAATGTGGTAATTAGTGGATTAGAAAAAATGGATGAGGAGGATACTAGAAAAATAGTGGTCAAGCTAGCCCAGAAACTAAGTCTAGCGGCGGAGAGTATTGTGGAAGCGCGTAGGGTAGGCCCAGCGAACGACAAGCAAAAGCAGCGGGTAGTCGTGTCGCTCGCCAGCCGCGCGGCCCGCGACTTGTGGCTGCGCCAGCGTAGGAACTCGCTCACGAACGCGGACATCTACGATAACAACAATAACACCAGGGTCTATATTAATGAGGATCTCACGAGACAGACAAGCCAGCTGCTGTGGCGGGCCAGAACAGAACTCAAGCCAGCTTACGCATATGTGTGGGTTGTAGACGGTAGAATCTTAGCACGTAAAAACGCAACTGATAAAAAAATAAGCCAAATTCGCTCAGAGAGTGACTTATATGATCTGAAACAGCAGCTGGAGTGATTGCCACTCTTTTTTCTATTTAGCATTCCCCTTCTGATTATCGTAATTTTACGTCTAAACAAGTTCCAGATAAATCAAGTTGGATCCCCTAGCAGCCATAACTCCAGATGTGGAGTTTACTAAATACACGAAAACAGAAAGATGGATACATGATATAAACAAACAAACCGAATCATTACACATAGTACACCTTAATATTCGCTCCCTTAGAAAAAACTTCAACCAGTTATTAGTCATAGTACACAGTTGCAAACATAAAAACTTAGGGCTAATTATACTAAGTGAAATAAATATAAAAAAAGATGAGATGCCTATGTACACTATTGATGGCTATGAAATGCACTGGACAACCAGAGAAACAAGACGCGGTGGAGGAATATTAATCTACACAAGAAATGACTTGATTTTTGATGCCAGTGTGATAGACAGTGATTGCGCAGAAATAATGCACGGACAACTAAAGTTGCGCACACGTAAACAAATGCATGTACTCGCTGTTTATAGACCACCGAACACTAACAAAATAAGCTTTACTACCCAATTATACAATATTTTAAAAACTATACCTAGTAATTGTGACGTAATGGTTATAGGCGACACGAATATAAACCTTAACGACCAATCAAGTCCTGTCGTAATTAATTACACAACAACAATGTCGGAGTGTGGTATGGAGTGCACAATCAGCGAGAATACTCGGGAGCAGATAGTGGACGGTAGACTCGTGACGTCATGCATCGATCACCTGTGGTTGCGTGCGCGCGCGAGTGGCGGCGCCGCCGGAGCGGGTACCGTGTCGGTTCATGCGGCGGCGTACCTATTGACATGCAACATCTCTGATCACTATCTAATTGGATTACGGATACCTCATGGCGATGATAGCAGTGTGTGCGATTCTAACCGCAAGGTGGTAGTGAAGTTGAACAATCGGTTAGTGCGTGAAAAATTGGAAGCCGTAAATTGGGACGAAATAGCCACGATGAAGTGTCCGCTATTGCTTTTCTCTGCATTGTTAAGTGTCTTTACAAACATATACAAAACCTCTGAAACGAGATGTAGCGCTATTAATAATAAGCGAACTGCGCAACCATGGGTGTCTTCAGACTTGAATAATATGATCGCTAGACGTGACGAACTTTTTAGAATATGGAAATCAAATCCAAAAAATACGAACTATAGACTACAATATACCAGATTTAGAAATAAAGTTAATAGTCGCATTAATAAGGCAAAGAACGAATATAGACAAAAAGAATTGAAACTGTGTAATCATGATAGTAGAAAGATATGGGCTAACATTAATAGCTGGATAGGAAAGCGTAAAGCTAGTCTGGATGATATCATTATGAAATACTTAGGAAAAACGGATAGCATTCAGAACATTTGTAATACCTTCTCTAAAACCTTCACAGAGGAAATTCATAATATCAAGCATAACTGTGTTGAAAAGTTTTTAAAGCGATCGAGTTATGTGAGAGAGTCCATGGTAACACTTCGTTTTGTAAAGACAAGTGCATCTAACGTCGAGCGAGTTATTGAAAGGTTATCATGCGGTAAGTCTCCGGGCGCGGACGGGATTAGGGTCGAGGACGTCAAACGTTTTAAGGAGCAGTTGAGTCCAATTATCGCCTCATTTATTAACATGTGTGTGTCACAGGGCGTATACCCGGAAGAACTTAAGCTAGCTTTGATTAGACCTATTTTTAAACAAGGATGTCACCTGGACTTCTCTAATTACAGACCGATTGCTATCCTATCAGTTATAAATAAAATAACAGAGAAAATAGTAGTACACCAGATAACGGATTTTTTAGAGAGGCACAATATCATCTCAGATGCACAACACGGGTTCAGGCGCGGGCGGAGCACCGCCACTGCACTAGCAGAGTTCACGGATTACGTCAACCAGTGTCTAGACGAAAGAAAGCATGTGGTGGCGGTGTTCATTGATTTCAAAAAGGCGTTCGACACCCTCGACCACTCCCAGCTCCTGCAGGCCATGGACGAATGCGGTGTGCGGGGCCCGCTGCTGGCGTGGCTGCGCGCTTACTTGCGCGCGCGCGCGTTGCGCACGGTTGTGTGCGGCCGCGCCGGCGCGAGCGCCGCGGTGCGCTATGGCGTGCCGACCGGCTCCGTCTATGGACCCGTAGGCTATATTGTGCACGTAAATAGTCTATGTAATGTTGTGCGCGATTGCAATATTTATATGTATGCAGACGATACCTGTATGTTGTATGCAGGTAAAGATCTGAAGGTAGTACAGGAAAAGGTTCAAAATGATCTGGTAAACGTAATTAAGTGGGCACACGACAATGGCATTATAATTAATCTTAATAAAACCAAATGCATTCATATACGATCGCCACACTGTAGAATTAGAGACAGTAATTTAAGTTTGGTTGGGCATAGCTACGAGTGCTTACATAAAGGCGGGCGAGATTGCAACTGTAATAGGATTGTTTTTGTAGACAGCTATAAGTACCTTGGATTAACAGTCGACTGCCACATGTCATGGAAGGTGCATGTCACTAACGTATGTGACAAGCTAAAATCGGTGCTCGGAAAATTTTACCACCTGCGTAGCGTAGTGAACAGAGCTACTTTATATACGTTATATCATGCTCTTGTCGACTCGATTCTGTCTTACGGTCTTAGCAGCTACGGGCGTACCTTTACTTCGTACCTTGACTCAATTAAAAAAATACAAATAAGATTTCTAAAATACCTGGTGGATAAAAATACCAAGCAATCCTGCAGTAACAATTATGAGAAACTTTTTTCACTTTGTAAAATACTACCTGCACAGGAAAAATGTTCTCTGCTTATGACCTTAGAACAGTACAGTCGTGATGATTATAAAAACCCCCTAAATCATCCACACAAAACGAGAAGTGTTACCAAGGAACTATCACATCGAAAATTATTGGTACCGAAAGTTTGTAATTACTATGGGAAGCGTACAAGAAAATATCTAATACCTAAAATCTTAAATCAGTTTCCGGATGATGTGAGATCCTGTGATAAAGATGTCTCGAGAATTGTTTACAAAAAAAGATTAAAACAATCGTTGATGGAAAGATTTGAACGGAAAACCTGATTGAAACCGAAAAAAATAAAAATAAAAATAAATAACAGTAGGCATCGATCGTAACATCCAGCCAGAGTCACTAGTATAATGTAGGGCAGGCTCGCTGTGTTACCCACTCCATGCAATTGCCTATCACTCTCTCTTTATTATTTGTAATAGTGAGCGCACGGTGAGGCTGCCTTGCCTTATATTAACCGAGCCAGCAGTTACTTATAGATATAGTAATGTTACCTATACCGTGTTATGTTACCTTAGCCTAAGACTAGAATAAGTGTACTCATAGGTGTTAATACAGTATTTGAGGGCTTAAGTTTTCTGCCAACAAACTGTCATGCAGTTTGGCAGATAAGCATATTGTACTCTGTAATTCTACTTTTGTATAATAAATAAAAAAAAAAAAAAAAAAAAAAAAATATTTTTCCGAACCGGTGGTAGTTTATTGACGTTCATAGGTGCATGTAATATGCCTAATTTGAAGAATAAACAACTTTTACTTTTACTTTTTACCTGCGCCACCCGCATCCAGCGGACACCCGCTACCCTAAAACCCACCCTAATAAAACTAGAAAAGGTTAAGAAATCATTTAAGTATATGTATAAAGCGCGAGAG
Organism: Notocelia uddmanniana; assembly: GCA_905163555.1. NCBI lineage: Eukaryota > Metazoa > Arthropoda > Insecta > Lepidoptera > Tortricidae > Notocelia > Notocelia uddmanniana. The sequence goes on from LR991053.1 coordinate 49,163,209, forward strand.
TTAAAAGTGCTATAATATAATCTTTCTTTGCAGCCCAACAAAAGGAGGCAGCAAGTTGGACCTCATCACAAATGTCCAATCAAAAATGACCGGGTGGCTCGGCTCCGGGATACCGATTCCCGGTCTGAGGAAAAACGAGGCCCCCGCCGACGCCGCCGCCGCCGCCGAACCTGCCCCGGAGCCCGAACCCACGGAACCTAAGCCCGAGGGCAAGGACGATGACGATAACTCTAGGTATAATAGGTACGCGGGGCGGCAGAACAAATGAGTTTACGTTGTTATGCTTCGGTGTGGTTGGGGCTTTACGGTGACTCTGGGGGCGACTGTTTTGGCGATTTCCTTGATGTTTTCGTGTAAAATTATTTATTTACTCACGCCCGTATCCGACTGGGGTTAGGCAGAGACCAGGGAATGCCAAAAACTGCGGTCCTTACATACTTCTTTCGCTTCAAACACATCAGTAACATCCCACAGTAAGCCAGAAACTGCTGCCAACCCCCGTGGCGCCGGGTTAGAATAGCACCACCTCATTTCTTCCCTTGGGTGGGAGTCGACTATGGGTACCAGGTTGAAGTGTGTTGTGGGCGATGGGCTAGCAACCTGTCACTGCAATATCACATTTTCTCCATCTATAAACCTACAATTGCTTAATTTCGTGTGCTCTGCCTACGCTCTTTTGGGAATATAGGCGTTAGTTTATGTATGTCTGTAAGCCCAGAAAGTGGTGTCCCACTCAGTGGCGGATTTGCCCTGGATCTAGGGTGGCCAGATATTACGGACGGCCAAATGGCCAATCGGTGCTGAAAAAGGGGCGGCTGGTACTTACTATGTGGCCTGGTTCCTTGCGCGGCAAATACTGGGAATTCGCCACTACTACCACTTTTTAACCTTATAATATATAGGTAGACCATTTTATTGGCTGATATACCTACTGAAAATCACCCCAACTTGCCTCGCCGTTGACAAAGAACCTGTAATGCTAGGCGAGGAGGCCATTTTCATACAATCAACAGCAATAAAAAATTTAGAACCAGAATCCAAAATATCTACGGGACATAAGGAAGTCCTTTCGAGAACCTTGACTCTCCGGGGAGCCGGTGGGTTTTGAGATTCACTTTGCCTCATTTCGGTATAAACTTCAATATGTAATTGCTCCCTGGGGCGCCAGCGGGTATCGGGATGTAAATATCCATCCATACGATCCATGAGAGTGGGATGTACGTAGGCTGCAGACGATGATGGCGATCAGGAAGTCGTCAAAACAGGAATGATTACGAAGTCATCGTAAAGCTACCCGATTCTAAGGCACCTGGAACGGCATATTCATGTCCTAAGCTTTTTCCGAACCACTTTGCGTCTCGGCTTTGTGCACTGAACACGCATTTTTATATTTTCGCCACGAATACGCAAAAATAATCATGTTCCGCTTTCATTTATGACCAATATCACTAACTTGTAAAAAACACTTCATTTTACGGTTTTTTCAGGCTGTTATGGTTAAGACTGCACTCACTGTTTATGTCTCATTTTTCTAATACTTTTTTATTAGATTGCATTGGTCCTGGACCTGATTACTGTCTTGGACGGAAGTTTGCGTATGGAGTTTTTTTTTTCAGGAAAGTTTAGTAGGAGTCTTATTATTAAATAAATATTAGGGGACTTTTATTATACGATTCGAATTAGTACCATTGAAAGCACAATAAGGCTTATGTTATGGGTACTAGACGACGGTATATTTAATAGATAAATATGTATAATATATACTTAAATACATAGAGAACATCCAAGTCTCAGGAACAAATGTTTCTGCTCACCACAGAAACAAATGCCGGGATTCGAACCCGGGACGGGACCTCTTGCTTCGGAGGCAGTTAAGAAAGAGTGGGAGTGGGAGTGGGGGTTTTTAAAACACACCGAGCTTGGTCTCTTCCTGACAGGAAAGAAAAGTGTGATTTTTTCTAAAATATATGCCGATGGACCCATTATTTAAAAAAATATTCTTTTAGCCGTTTCCGGTCAGAGAATGCTCAAAATTGGTGTTTTTAAAAATGTTTTTTTTACGAAACCACTGCATGACTGAAATGTAATGGTGGAGTATATTTTTGGAGTCAGCTTATGGCCCTTTGATTTCATACTCTACTCGATCGGTTTCCAAACAAAAATTGATTTTTTAACACAGAAAAATGACGTCATAGCTGGAAAATGCACCAGGTGGCGGATGCCCACCCACATCTAAAATACTAAGACTCTTACTAAACTTTCCTGAAAAAAAAACCATGTTCATACCATATGAGAACTTTCCTAGAGGGCTGTTGACCTCTCAAGTCCTGGAATACTTTGAGATTATTCAATCATTATATTTAAGACAGAATAACTTTACTTTTGGACACCACTACACTAGTGCCTTTCACCTGACTAGTATTGGACCAGTATATGTTTTGCAGCAAGTGTTAAACTGATAATCATGTTTAAATACTTCACAAATCACACTAACAAAATAAATAATGATATAGAGGCCGGGAAATGAGGATAGGGATACGTGGCCTGCAGCCCAACGTTTCTCGCCGTGATTTGTATAGTGCTTTTCTCAAACATATGCAATGAAATAAAAAAAAAAACCACTCAAAAAACAATTTTTTCTCAAACATGCAATGAAATATTGATGTTATGTTCCTTATAATAGGCTGCGAAGTATGACGTTTCAGGTGCGGCTAGGACAAGATGTCGTTAATGGAATTTCATATAAATCTTGCAGACCTAGGCCGGTAAAGTCCCCTTTTTTAATTTCCATTGCACATAAATTTGTGGCACAGGCATCATGACATTCTGCCACTATGCGTATTAAAAATAAAACTTTGATTTTTTTGTTGTTTATTTCATTGCATGTTTGAGAAAAGAACTATACATACCTCGGCGGGAAATATGGGGTTGCCCGCCTCAGACCTATCCGGCCTCGCTGCGCTCGGCCGTCTATATGTCTTCGGCCGGCAACCCCTTTCGTCCGGCAACCCCTTTCGTCCCGGCCTCTGTAGTAATGTACTATAACGGACCTCATGTTTGACATTAAAACATTAAAAAAAAATACTTGCCGGCCTAGGCCTTCAATTTAGTATTAAATTCCTTTACAGTTCTCCCGAGTTGTTCCGCCTGCAACGTGATACTTTGAAGCCTTTCCTTTTATAACGCACGTAATGACGAAATTTCATTGCATGTTTGATGAAATTTCTTTCCACTGTCTTCTCCTATCTCGCTGTTTAGTGTCTACTATTCCTACGGCAAATACAATAGTACATTACTACAGAGGCCGGGACGAAAGGGGTTGCCGGCCGAAGACATATAGACGGCCGAGCGAGCGAGGCCGGATAGGTCTGAGGCGGGCAACCCCATATTTCCCGCCGAGGTATGTATAGTGCTTTTCTCCTACATGCGATGAAATAAACAACAAAAAAATCAAAGTTTTATTTTTAATACGCATAGTGGCAGAATGTCATGATACCTTTGCCACCAATTTATGTGGAATGGAAATTAAAAATGAGGACGTTGCCGGCCTCGGCCAACATTTGTATGAAATTGCATTAACGACCTCTTGTCCTAGCCGCACCTGAAACGTCATACTTCGCAGCCTATTATAAGGAACATAACATTAATATTTCATTGCATGTTTGAGAAAATCTTCTATATATATATAAAACAAAACGTGTTAGTTAAACCGTTCATAACAAGAGAACGGCGGCGCCGATTTTTTATTATTTTTGAGTTTTTGGATTTGTCTTTGCTCCGAATAGCAGAATAACTATTAGTATATCCGTAAAATATACGACAAAAAATTCTCTTCCATTTTGTATGGAACGGTTCGGGGGCTAAACGAAGTTCGTCGGGACAGCTACCCCCTTATTCATAAAACTTAACGAACCTCTGTTAACTAAAAGTTGTTATGTCCCTTTCTCACAAACATAAATGTCAAAGTGACAGATAAGGACAAACCAACTTTAGCGGCTTGTTAACTAATAGAGGCTTGATGGACGTCTATGAGTAAGGGGGCTAGTATTTTCATAAAGTAGACTGCCGCTACTTGAACACGTAATATGGAAACTCCCCCCTTACTATTTTAACTGCACTTGCTGCACACATCATCACTAAATTCCGATCTAACCCGAAAATAGACACGCATCGGAATGTTTTCGAGTTCATTTTACAGATTCCCCAAAATTAGTACAACATAATAGTTTACGACAGCTCATTACCCTAGCAAACACACCTCTGTGAACTCATTGACTCTGCTCAGACCCCATTTTTTATTTCTCATTGTTGTGCATTCTATTAATTATTTTTTGTCTATTTACCGATAAACTAAGTTGTCTAAACACGTTCATTGATAGAAAATTATTTTTATATTATACAGGTTATGTCCTAATTTAGTTTGAGTGAATGACATCGATTTGGTCTTCGGTCTGATCTAGGAGAAATTTTAGAAAAGTCTGAATCGAACTTCTCTCATTTTATAGGGAATAATGATCATACACAGACTAACGCGGACATGTGTACGGACGTTTGTAAGGATGGACGTATCAATGGAATACATCAACGAGAAGTCGCCATCAGTCAGATACATCTGTACACTTGAGGGTGTACTAGTATCGGAACATGCACTCTATTGCCTTGACAACACCTCCTCACTTAAGAGTTAGGCTCTTGTCGCTCTCTCCATCTGACCTTATTCAGGGCCGCCGGTTTGATTCCCGTTTACGGCATGTCTGCAATAGATTTCTTTATTTGTTTAATGTAGCTTATCACCTAAGGTATTAATAAATATAGACGAATGTTTCTGTGCTTCTATGAAGTGCCGCGGAGTCGCTGCACAGAAAGTGTTACACACTTTTAACAAATTGCAAGTACAGACTTCGGAAATTAAAAAGTGGGGAGTTTAGGCTTCTTTGGCAATGTGTACAGGATAAGAAATATTTGCAAATAAAGTAATATTTTATGCGGCAACGTATACACACATTCAGGAAACAAGTAGCTATGGTCTCAAACTAGGCTAGTCCCGTAGAATCAAATGGAAAAATGAACGTCGAAAATTGTGTAGTTTATACTTCACATTGCGAATCAAAGGGTAAATTCTGCCAAGTTTGTACGCACAACGAAATCAGTTTAATCTATGTTTCATTCACTCAGACTCAGACCGTATTCGTTGAATGGAATGGGCAATCGGGTAATGAACGTGTTTGGACCGACGACGAAGTTCAATTTAATTAATGACTAGCTTCCACTTTCCTATCGCTTTGTAAATTGATTGTTGGAGTGTAACCGAGCGTAACCTATTTTAATCGACTGAGCGTGAATTATACGTCATTTTGTGATTGTTTGTTTCTCTATGTCTCTCTGCGTTGAAATATGAATACTAAACCCTGATTTCTAATTCAATTCCAAAACGGGTTGCCATTAAAATTCACATTTTATCTAATGGTTAATTCCTATTTTAATCTAATTTACATTTTATAAATTTATTTAATGGAAATTAACTTTTGGACATAAAATTAGATCGCATCTATAAATATCTAAAACACAATCGTTTTGTGAAAATGAAAACACATTGCACTGGTAGCCCTTCAGATGTTCGCAACATTTGGTACAGTTTTCATTGTATAATCTTGGTATATAATGATTAGTGTTTTAAAATTTCGGAGTTTACGTACATCATTTTGCGATACACAAATAATTCGAGGAAATCGAAAACATGGCTAATTTCCTGTTGATGATAATTTTCTTTACATTGTTCTCAGAAACGAGTTACTTTGTGCCGCCCGTCTGTATGTTGTGTACGAGTATGTATGGGACAAAATAACACTACCAAATTTGACGTACAATTCAAGTCTCGTCGATATTATGGTAGGTTGCATCTGTAATTGTAAGCTGTGTTTGTTAAAATCTGATTATGGCAAGTTTGACAAGTTTCTATGGGATGACAGCTGCTGGCGCCTAATTTAACTTTGATCGTAACTTGTTGCAACCCGCCCTTCTCATATGTTTACAATCGTTAAGCCTTCGGCCTCGTGTACCACACAGCCGTAAGGCGATCTGTAACCGTTTGCTTGTAGCGCGACCGGCGGCGCCGACAGCAGACCCGCGTCCACGGGTGGCACGCCCACCGAGGAGGCGCCGCAGGGCGTAGGCAACGGTATGTATCACAGCCGTGACCGAGCTGTAACCGTGTGCTTGTAGCGACCGGAGACACCCGCGTTCACGGTCGACCGTGCATCAGCCGTAGGGCGTAGGCAACGGTATGTATCACAGACATGACCCAGCTGTAGCCGTGTGCTTGTAGCGACCGGAGACACCCGCGTTCACGGTCGACCGTGCACCAGCCGTAGGGCGTAGGCAACGGTATGTATCACAGACGTGACCCAGCTGTAGCCGTGTGCTTGTAGCGACCGGAGACAGACCCGCGTTCACGGTCGACCGTGCACCAGCCGTAGGGCGTAGGCAACGGTATGTATCACAGACGTGACCCAGCTGTAGCCGTGTGCTTGTAGCGACCGGAGACACCCGCGTTCACGGTCGACCGTGCATCAGCCGTAGGGCGTAGGCAACGGTATGTATCACAGACATGACCCAGCTGTAGCCGTGTGCTTGTAGCGACCGGAGACACCCGCGTTCACGGTCGACCGTGCACCAGCCGTAGGGCGTAGGCAACGGTATGTATCACAGACGTGACCCAGCTGTAGCCGTGTGCTTGTAGCGACCGGAGACAGACCCGCGTTCACGGTCGACCGTGCACCAGCCGTAGGGCGTAGGCAACGGTATGTATCACAGACGTGACCCTGCTGTAACCGTGTGCTGGTAGCGACCGGAGACACCCGCGTTCACGGTCGACCGTGCACCAGCCGTAGGGCGTAGGCAACGGTATGTATCACAGACGTGACCCAGCTGTAGCCGTGTGCTTGTAGCGACCGGAGACAGACCCGCGTTCACGGTCGACCGCGGACCAGCCGTAGGGCGTAGGCAACGGTATGTATCACAGACGTGACCCAGCTGTAGCCGTGTGCTTGTAGCGACCGGAGACAGACCCGCGTTCACAGTCGACCGTGCATCAGCCGTAGGGCGTAGGCAACGGTATGTATCACAGACGTGACCCAGCTGTAGCCGTGTGCTTGTAGCGACCGGAGACAGACCCACGTTCACGGTCGACCGCGGACCAGCCGTAGGGCGTAGACAACGGTATATATCACAGCCGTGACCGAGCTGTAACCGTGTGCTTGTAGCGACCGGAGACAGACCCGCGTTCACGGTCGACCGCAGACCAGCCGTAGGGCGTAGGCAACGGTATGTATCACAGACGTGACCCAGCTGTAGCCGTGTGCTTGTAGCGACCGGAGACAGACCCGCGTTCACGGTCGACCGCGGACCAGCCGTAGGGCGTAGGCAACGGTATGTATCACAGACGTGACCCAGCTGTAACCGTGTGCTTGTAGCGACCGGAGACAGACCCGCGTTCACGGTCGACCGCGGACCAGCCGTAGGGCGTAGGCAACGGTATGTATCACAGACGTGACCCAGCTGTAGCCGTGTGCTTGTAGCGACCGGAGACAGACCCGCGTTCACGGTCGACCGCGGACCAGCCGTAGGGCGTAGGCAACGGTATGTATCACAGACGTGACCCAGCTGTAACCGTGTGCTTGAAGCGACTGGAGACAGACTCGCGTCCACAGGCGGCACGCCCGCCGAAGAGGTGCCGCAGGGCGTAGGCAACGGTATGTATCACAGCCGAGACCGAGCTGTAGCCGTGTGCTTGTAGCGACCGGTTACAGACCCGATGGAATATTAGACCAGAGATGCTCTAATAATAGTCTGTAATTCGTGTATAGAACTTGTACAGTGAAGGAAATCGAATCATTCGCTCTTGTTACAATTACCAGAAAGATTATATAAAAATATGTGTTTACGTTTTCTTTACTGTACCAGTTTTTTGGCTTCCACATTGCAAGTTTGTACATCAATTTCATAATGATATTAAGTTATCACTGTTTACTAGTTTACACAGTATTTAATTTTTTCATTTTCCCATTAAAGTTTGTTGTTATATTTAGTTATTGCTTGAATTAATTTGTTTACATATTTTTGGTCACTGTTTTTGTTCTATCCGTATTTCGCTATTATTTTGTTTTATCCCCTTTTTTCTTTTCGTCACGTTTCAGAGAGCTCCGGCAAAAAGTTGTTGTCCATTGACGCCATCGAAGTACCTGATATGCAGGAGCGTTAGTATTATGTTTATTTCTTTTTGTTTTTCTGTTTTTATCAACCCTTATATTCCTATCCTCGAAAACGTATCCATTAACCTTTAGGACTGAAGATGTGTCTGATTAATATGACCAATATTTTCTTTAGTCCCGTTTTATTTTTTTTCTATCATACGTGGTATCTTGACTTAAACATGAATAGTTGAGCCCTGGTTTTACAATAAATGCCAAGTGTCTCGGTCTTCATCAGTGTTAGAGCTTAAAGTTTTACTAAGCATATGACATGCTAGTGTCTTTAAAAATAACTTACTACCCCTTGAAGCTTCGTTTTGAACAATAAAAAGTCTCTCATAAATAAGTGGGGTATGTTTCTTAGAAAAAAGAGTGTATACCTGTAAAAAAAATCGGCAATGGGCGTGTGACACTCCTGGAATTGTCGCGTGCTAGCGGGCTACAGTGACGGGTTACTATCACGCCGCCCGTAAGTTTGCTTGCCACCGACTCAGCATATCCTTCCTTGAAGATTGCATTCTCATCAAAACTCGAGAGCATCGCTCTTATTGGTGGAGTAACCTCCACTCTTTAAAATTGCATGGGAACCTCACCACCAATCGCTAACCTGAAAGCGTTTCACAGTGACGACGAAGGCGGTCGCCGGCGCCAAGTCGCTCGGTAACTTCCTGTACTCTGCCGTGAACAAGGCCGGCGCCAAGGTCAGCGAGGCGAGCGCCAAGATCAAGAAGACCGTCGAGGAGAACGTGAGTAGCTTCTAGAATTATAATAGCAGTTTATGCAACTGTTCGATTATGCGAGGCATTAAAACACGAGTGTGACTACACGAGCAAGGGTTTTAATGCCTGATTATGTACAGTTGCATAAACTATTTTATCTACACCTATTTATTAAATCCTCTTTCATTCATATGAAACCATTGAGCCGGCGGAAGCATGTTAGCAAGCGAGATAACCCGGCGCCGGCCCCAGCTCCCCGCGCTCATGAAGTTATGGTGCGCGCGCGGGCGTTGGGCGGGGTAGATTGTTAACCTGGTATTTACGAATGGTTTTTGAACACACCAAAGAGGATTTAGGTACTATATGGGTATAAAGAAATTTACTAGGTTATAGGTGAGCTGCAAACAGTACCCCCCCAACGTACTACGTATTGTGCGTTGTGGATCAAAACATGCGGTTTCAAATAAAAGCTGCGCCATATTTAACTTTGATCGTAACTTGTTGCAAACCGCCCTTCTCATATGTTGTATGGCTGTGTCCTGATGCCAACAAAGCGCACACTCTTAATAATGTTCTTACTCCTCACCGTGATTTGTGAACAGCCTATGAGATAAACGGCCCTGGCTGTAAACACAGCACATGCTCAGAAGTATTGGGGATCTTTTTCTCCAATCTACACCAAGACCATGATGCTGCGGTATACAGATCCAGCAGTATCATCATATTCATATTATTCATCATGTCTGTGAATTGACTAAGTTTTTTTTACTGTCCGTGAATAATATCAGTACCACAAGTTTTCTTCTTAACTTCCTGTCATATTATACTCGTTATACAAATAATATTATTTTTAAATTGAATACGTGTTGCAACGACACAAATATTGCAATATTTGAACATATGTTGGAATGTTTACAAAACGTGACGTTTACGTCGTACAGTGGACTTGGACTGGTATCTTGAAATGTAATTGATTCCTGTAACATCGGCTTTTTAAGTCTGCCTTTTATGTATTGTTGTATATCAGGATATTGTACTTATTGTGTGTTTTTACTCTCTGAAATAAAATGCGGTAGTTACACAAAGTTACCTGTTTATTTAGGCAACGAACAACCAGATACGTTAAACATAGGTATTGTGTTAAACGACATTGAGTGCCATTAGAATAATTGTTAACAACGGGGTATTTTTTTGTTTTTTCGAGTTCCCGATACTTCGGCACTGTTGCAAGCACCATTTTCAAGTAGTAAACAAACCACATAAATAAAATAAAAATTGCCTTTATTCTACCATAATTTTGGACTACAATATTTCCTTGCATGCTTAATCATGTTGTAAATTTTAATTACTCATTTTTTTCCACATTAATTTCATTAGACTGTATAAAATTATAATCATATTTAAGATATTATCTGACTACCTATAGTGGCATACAATAAATAATCCAATTTAACATTAAATGTCATTCACATTTTTCCATATACACTATTTGATTAAGAGATGATTTACATATTACAACAATTATTTGTTAATAATTAATTATGGATGGTGCCTCTTTGGCGTAGGCCTCCCCCAGCGTTCTTCTTGTTTCTCTGTCTCGAGCTAGGCACACCCATATGGTACCACAACGCTTTCTAAATATGTCTACCCACCGTTTCTTTGGTCTACCTCTCTTTCTCAGTCTAGTACGTGGTGTCCACTCTATGACTTTTCTCGTTCAACTAAAGCGTGGACACGAAAAAATCTGGTCATGTATGATATGGTAAATCTTGTCAATGAATGTGGATTTTCAAGCAGCACTTTTTTTAAATAATTTGTGGGGTTATCAAACTACATAAAAAAAATACAATCATAATATAACGTTAAGTTGTCTGTGACTTTCAACATTATATATTCCACCATACCTATATTTTGTTGAACAGCGCCTTCGGACAGTCTGTACCAAGATTTGCTGTTAATATTTTTATTTTATTTTTAACTGGATATTACAAATTTTACCTTATTACATCATCCTTTCACAATAGCTAACATTTTTCTAGTTGACTTCAGATTGACGTAGTTCTATTTTTTTTTAATTTTGGTTTATTTGCCTTTTTTACAGAAAAATACCTCCCATATATAACAACTTTCAATGCTTGGAGTAGAAAGTCTTCCTGACTGCCTCAAGTAGAAAAGAGTTCAAACAAGTATGTTTTTCGTAAGATGAAATTCTAATGAGCTTACAACAACTCGTAAAAATATAAATACAATTGTAGCTTTGTAGCAAGAAGTGAGTGAAGATTATCAGAAACCGCTGTTCAACAAAATATCGGCACGGTGAAAATTTATATAACGCTGAAAGGCACAGAAAACTTAACGTTATATTATGATTGTATTTTTATTATGTAGTTTGATATCCACAAATTATTAAAAAAAACGGTGCCTGAAAATCCACATTAATTTTAAAGATTTGCCATATCATGCCTGACCAGATTTTTTCGTGTCCACACTTTATTATTCTTCTTCAATCTGCAAATATGTCCAGCCCACTTCCATTTCAGACTTCTTTACTCTTTCAACAATGTCGGTAACTTTCGTATTTTTTCTAATATCAACATTTCTCACTCTGTCCACTATTTTAATTCCAAGCATACTTCTCTCCATCTTCCTTTGTTGTATAAACAAACCAAATGGACGGATGTTAATGACCATATTCGTTTGAAATCTCAGCAAAATTTTAATTTAATGAAGCTTGGTGTAGGACTTTATGTAATGACGTTGATATGGAAATTTGTTCCCCTTTAAATGGGACCACAACCGATGAACCATAAAACAACGATAAAATCATGAAACCTTGCTGGCATTCTGCCAAGTTTCTCTAAAACTCAAAACGACCCTTACTGCTCGCATGCGGAATAATAAATTAAACAAAACCTTCTGTGATATCCGTACGGGCGACGTGAGGCGACTTTTACATTTACCTAATGGGAATCGAGAAGTTTCCAAAACTCTGAAACCGGGAAATGTTGGTTCTCTGCTATTTGAATATAATTTCTCAAAAACCGTACATTTGTGCGACAATAATCATCATACGTATGATAAAATAATGTCTCCCGCCGCGCCTCTATGTCTGTATGTCTGCGTGACAAACTAAAAAACTACAGAACGGATTTTCATTATTGGACTGAGTGTTTCACGGGGAAGGGTTATGTGTATTGTATGAATCATTGAGGTTTTGTGTAAATTGGCTTTTGGCTATGTGCACGTCTGAAACGTCAAACGTCAGCGGTCCCGGGACAATGTCAAACTCAGGGATAACAAATGCAACACATAACATGACACATGAATATTTTATGCCATCTGACCTTTCAACCCGAGGGGGAAACTAGACCTTATTGGGATTAGGCTTGTCAAGTGAGCGGGCAACTTGACTGTTAGAAGTTTTCAAGCCGCCCGGAGGCCTCTAACTTGGCTTAACGACTGCTATCATAGACAGCAACCGGGATCAACGGCTTAACGTGCCTTCCAAAGCACGGGAGCGCTCAGTTAGTAACCACTCAAAGCGGTCACCCATCCAAGGACTGACCTCGCCCGAAATTGCTTAACCTCGCATACCGCACACGGTACGCGGGCGCCGCTGGGCCACGAACGCTCACGGGGTGAATAGATAGATTTTTTTTAATACAGTCTGAAAGCCCCAGTATTACGAAATGCAGATTGAGACGATATAAATTTCCGTTTCTAAAAGCGTAACTAATTTAAAATGTTCAGAAAACATAACAAGCCGCAGCACTGAATAACAGAAGTACGAGTATATTTAACCAAAATCGTTTCAAACAACAAATTTCGGCCAAAAGTAAAGCAAGAAAGTAATTCGTAACTGAAGCCATCTCTCCCAGATGGCTTTTCAGAGTTTAAACTTTTTAATTTACAGTGTTTCGTAGAAACAGTATCTGTGTAATACCCTAATTAAAGTCGGGACCAGAAATTTCAGGGAAAATTTCGAAGGTAAAATAGGCTAAGTTTAGATTTTCTTTAACCACATTAAAGCGCCAATAGGCGGGCGGTATTTGTTACGAAGAATTGAATCCAAGTAGAATATCGTGGGAGCCGAACGTAACGGCTACAATGATCCGTTTTTTTTTTTTTTTTTTTATTAAAAATGGGATTGCTCTTGGCCAGCATCTAGCCAGGGGGCAAAGATGAGGCCGACGATGAAGCGAGCTCACCCAGAAGATGCCTATTCACTCGTGCCTTAAAAAGGTCCAGGTTATATGAACTCGGAAATACAGACGCCGGCAGAGAATTCCAAACCTAAGAAGTGCGCATTATAAAAGAAGATGCAAAGCGCTTGGTTCGAATTAGAGGAATTTCGACCAGGTAAGGATGGTAGCCAGCCGTACGTCTGGATGTCCGATGGAAGAAGGGGGAAGGCGGTATGAGCTCATGGAGCTCCTGAGCACACTCCCCGAAGTACAGTTTGTAGAAGACGCACAGACATGCTACTTTGCGTCGATGTGCTAAGCTCTGCAGCTTATTTCCCACTACCGTACTGCCGCCAATGAGCCTCCTGGCTCTGCGGTCCACCGAGTCGAGTGCGGCAAGTTGGTACTTAGTTATTTGTATTTGCATCTGTGTAAGGTCCTTTACTACTTAAAAGCGGTCTGGTTGTGGAATGAGCTCCCTGCCGAAGTTTGCCCGAAGGACCACAATATGGGGCTATTCAAGAAAGGAGCGAATGAATTTTTAAAGCGTTGGCAACTCTTATTTATCACCACTGGTGTCCATAGGCTGCGGTGACCGCTTACCATCAGATGACCCGTACGTGCTTGTTTTGCACTGACGTAATATAAAAAGAACCGGGAGATGACGATCTACCGGAAAGTATTTTTTGCGTTTAAATGTGGACGAATCAGGGATCGATAGATAACATGTTGAAAGGATTTTGGGGGGCTATTGCGTCATTATTCTTGTGTGTAAGAAAAAATACCGACTGTTCAAATAACGATGTTAAAACGGAAATGTGAGACACTTAACACATGCTGCCAAAATCGCTAAGGAAATTGAACTAAATAAGAAATGTACTTATTTAGACAAAGCCTATCATCATAGGCAAGTCTATGTTTATACCAGATATCTTATTTTAGTTCTCAAGGTCAACAAGGCAAACCGCACACACTCAAACCAAACTTTTGGGTCGTGTATGATGTCTGCCAGTATATCTAAAACATTTCAGAACCCCGCTGGTTCCCTGGAGAGTCAACTTTCAGAACTAGTCACATAACGGACAAAAAACGGAAAAATGAGGCAACAAAGGTAGAAATTGACGATTTTCGCCCCAGGGAATACATTGCTTTTAGGTAAAAGTATTAATTGTGACGGGAGGTTCCCTGGGGAAGATTGTTGCAGAAATTAAATAGAGGTAAACTACTTTATTTAATGTGGTGTATGCTAATACCTAAATTGTAGCTCTTGTTAGTTCAACCTATAGCTATAGCTCTCTTCAAGGCAAGAGTGAATGGGCTGTTGCTGAACCAGTAAGATTATTGTCCCTTTCCACCAGATGAGAATAGGGTCCCCCGCTGATCAGTCCATAAAAAACTGCGAGAAATTAGCAATAACTTGATGATGATGATGTATGTGTTCCTGTTTCCCTCATAAGGCATTGGGCTCGCCGAAGAGTTCTCTATTTGTATCGACCTTGCGCGGGCTCTTACAGCTCTTTCCAGACCAGTTGAGCCAGCCTCCTTCTCAACTGATCGCCTCCATGTGCTTCGAGAACACCCTGGCCGTCTTATACCAGAAGATCGCCAGCGTAGACCCTGCTTGGACAGGTGCTTGTCCGATCTTCGAAGCGCGTGTCCAATCCAACGCCTCTTCCTTTCAGGATAGCTATTTAATTTAATTTAATCGTATGGCATTTATTTACGAACCGTGAGATCTTCGAGAAGACAAGTACGGTTGCCAGTTTTTGTTGCACTTTTAGCACCACCCAGGGGTCACGTGTAGGGTAACGGTGAGTACTCCCTACGGACGTGGTGCAACTTCGACCCCCCTTTGTCAAGTGAGTGGGCAACTTGACTGTTAGAAGTTTTCAAGCCGCCCGAAGGCCTCTAACTTGGCTTAACGACTGCTGTCGTAGACAGCAGCCGGAATCTAAGATAAACGATTATATCATGGATAGGGATGTTTGGCAGTGATAGCGTCCTGCAGGGGTAATTTATCGCGAAAATATATTTTCTCCTGTAGCATTGTTATTTAAGTAATTTTGTAGTAGCTGACACTGTAATTTTATATTTAACTATACAATGTATATTGTTTTGAAAAAATGACACCTCGCCGAGTTTCTTACGCCGGTTCTTCTCGTGGCAGAGGTATATTTTTCCGAACCGGTGGTAGTTTATTGACGTTCATAGGTGCATGTAATATGCCTAATTTGAAGAATAAACTATTTTTACTTTTACTGTTTACTTTTATTAACGGCTTAACGTGCCTTCCAAAGCACGAGAGGATAGGAACTTAGTTAAAATAATCCAAAGGCCGGATTGATATTTATCTGACTCGATTCTCTCTGATGCGTTTTGACGCTTGACACGGAATGAGCGTTTACGTCAGACCCAATCTGCCATAACATCATCATCATATCAGCTGAACCCAGTGGACTCCCGCGATCGGTCCACTTTGTTGTTCTAGTCGTTCTACTCACGCTGCGCCTTCCGGTACCTGGTCGCCGCTCGAGAACCTTTCCGCCTCAACGGCCATCGGTTCTACGTGCAATTGTTCCCACCCACTGCCACTTAAGTATAGCGATTCGGAGAGCTATATCGGTTTGCTTCTACTGCGGATGGCCTCATTTCTGATGTGATTACGCCACGAAACTCCCATACAATACGATCTCACAATCCAAAACCTGAATCTATCATATAAAATGAATGAAATCGATAGCGTTGTCACGTCATGACACATTAGTCAAATAAGTTCGTCCGGCCTCATATTGTTCACTTTTCTTGTTTATATGTAAACATTTTACGTTCAGTTGAGAGGGAATATGATGCAGCTTTTACTTAAGTGTCCCTAACATTCCCATATTCTCCCCTAACTAGCACGTAACACTTTACCTAACATTTACTACCTCTCTGGGTCATCAGCCTCCCGCAGTGTACCCGGAGAGCGGAACAAATATCAATTTAGCCCGTACCTTCGAATGAGCACTTAGGACCTGATCGGAAAACAGGTCGGGCGTATATCGGGCTCGGGTTGGCAAATAGTGGCACTGTGGGTGATAATTGAGTAGAATACCAGGTATTCTATCCATACTAAAAATACAGGTTTTTTGTTCGTTTTTTAGGGTACAAAGACTTCGCTGTCCGTCCGTCCGTCCGTCTGTCACCAGGCTGTATTTCAAGAACCGTAATAGCTAGACAGTTGAAATTTTCACAGATTGTGTATTTTAGTTGCAGTTATAACAAAAAATACTAAAAACAAAATAATAATAATAATTAAGGGGGCTCCCATACAAAAAACGTGATATTTTAGCCCTTTTTCATGGCTACCACTCACCGAGCTAGATCTCAAGAACCGTAATAGCTAGACAGTTGAAATTTGCATAGATTATGTATTTTTATTGTGGCTACAACAACAAATACTAAAATAATAATAATTAAGGGGGGCTCCCATACAACAGAGTAGTTGTTGGCGTTTTTTTTCTGGTACGGAAACCTTCGTGCGCGAGTTCGACTCCCACTTGGCCGGTTTTTTTTCAATAATACGAAGTAATAAGCAGAATACATTATTGAGTTCTACATAAAGAATAGAAAATATTTGGCTATTTCGGGATTTTGCGATTAATCGGGTCCGAGCTCTTCTAGTGATATACAGGGTGATTTTGGGGTCCTGAGCCGGAATAATTGTGCAGTCAACAGCAAAAGTAGATGATCATTTTAGTACCTTGTCACTTTCACTACTTCGACGCATCCCAACTGTCGCAATATTGTTACGTTAGTGCGACAAAGTACTAAAATGATCATTTACGTTTGCTGTTGACTGTACAAATACAAAATATTTATTGTTTGAATGTGAGTGGTCGTATAAATGGTGGTAGGATTAGTATTTGGTTACATCACAATCAGCCAGAATTAGGCGTACAATATTAAAATACTCTCAATGTGCATGTCATTAAAATTATTTAATTCTTGTTTAATGTAAATGAGAAAAGAATATGAGAAAAGCTAAATGGCCAAACATTCAAAGTAGACAACATCACAGTTGGTATAAAGGTTTATAACTCAAATTGTAAAGGAAATAATACTTTTTCATACGACTTGGTCATTCTACTTCACTGTCAACTCTTCATACTATCCGTCAAAGAGAATATAGGGTAACCATGTTTTTTCCTTAAATTTCTTTATTCTGTATTTTTGTCATAGAACTAAATTAAAAATGATATGCGTTTGTTTCGTGTCACATTTTTTTTTTAAATGGCTGACATAACACCAATTGGAATTATCGTACATGCAGTGTGACGTCAATTTTACGTCACCGGCACCAAAGGCACGACATCTGGTAATTTAATTTGAAGACATTGACAATAGTTGGTCATTTACAGTAGATTTAACGATCTTATCTTATGAAATAATCCTTTCCCCCGATTGCATAGCTTAGTTTTAACTTAGATCAATTAAGGAATCACAATTTGAAATCAGCACAGATTGTGACCCATCAATGGTCCTGCCGGAAGACCAGCGCAGACTCTTGAGTCAGCACTATGCTGAGGCGGGACCATTTTATGGTAAACTTTAAAAAAAATGTAAAGCTTCTTAATATTTTGTCTGTTTGCCATGAATAAAGTCCGATTTCTATTAAAAATATTATTTTATATGAGCTGCAGAGCTTAGCACATCGACGCAAAGTAGCATGTCTGTGCGTCTTCTACAAACTGTACTTCGGTGAGTGTGCTCAGGAGCTCCATCGGACATCCAGACGTACGGCTGGCTACCATCCTTACCTGGTCGAAATTCCTCTAATTCGAACCAAGCGCTTTGCATCTTCTTTTATAATGCGCACTTCTAAGGTTTGGAGTTCTCTGCCGGCGTCTGTATTTCCGAGTTCATATAACCTGGACCTTTTTAAGGCACGAGTGAATAGGCATCTTCTGGGTGAGCTCGCTTCATCGTCGGCCTCATCTTTGCCCCCTGGCTAGATGCTGGCCAAGAGCAGTACCATTTTAAATAAAATAAAAAAATATTTCTAAATTGGTCAGCTTCCAACATCATCCACAGTAGTACTTATTTTCAAAACTTGCCATTTGTCGTATCCATATGTAGGTATTAGCAGAGACTGGTTGAATAATTGGATTGTCTGTAATCTTGCCCGGCGGGCTTCCTCTGATAGAGCCGTGTTTACCGTTTGGTCCCTTTGTTATCGTCGCTACTGGGAGATTTACTGGTCCTGTGTCAACTTGTCAGTTGAATAGGTAAAGGCATTCTGTTATCTCCGAGTTTCCAATCGACATGGGAAATCTGAAATCAACTTTTCTTGATATCTTACCTGACTTTAAGTTATCGTTTAAGCCGGACCATAATTTGTCGAAAGCGACAACTTGTACATTTAGTACGATTAGATTCACATTCGTGTGACGTGCTTTGACGTGACTGCCCATACTGTGTCACTCGACAGTGCATCAGAGACCATAATGACATGTACTTATAAGTATGAATCCGGCTTTATATAAAAACAGGAGTACTCTACTGTACTGATTATCTTTGGATAATCGCTTGAACTATTTATATAAGGTGTTAATTTATTAGCTGCGGATATTTTAACAGATGATACTTTACTTTAAAAAAAATCACTTTAAATAGAAATTAAGAAACCTTTTCTCATATATTTTTTTTTTTGTTTTCATTTACCGAACAAAAAATTAATTTGTAATTTCGTCTAAAAATAATCACCATGTGCCTGATAAGACGTTTAACACTATCTGTCATGTCACTCATGTCAACAATTGTTTGTCTTAAATGTCATTATGGTTCGACGGAAAAACTACAAATGTAGGATGTAATGTAGGATGGAAATTGGGGCTGTCGTGTTAAAACTAGTCAAGAAAATCCACCCATTAGGATAGTTAACTAATACTAGCCTTTGATAAGTGAGTTAAAGTAATTTTAAAAGCAAGCATGAAGAAAAGAAGGCATTTCAAAATAAGTAAAATTGATTTGCAAACGACACAATCAGACAAAAAATAACATGACATTAACAATCCCAAAAAATACGAGTAAGATAGTCCCAGTCTGTCGCGTCACTCAAGAAAAATTTGAAGAAATTATGGCTCTCCAACGATCTGTGATTTGGTTGCGTACTATAATTATTTATATATTGTAATTTTGAATATAATTATTCTGTATCTATTATAGGTATATGTATTTTTTTATTCATTATATATGTATATTTATTTATTACATATGTAATTACAGGTATTTATTTAGTTATGGTTTAGCTACACATTATATTCACTCATTGTAACGTTGTTGTACACGGTGTAAGTTTGTCTATCTCATTCTTTTTAAAAATCTCCTCTCAATCCCTCAAAGGTTAGCTGGAAGAGATCCCTCATATGGATAAGTTCGCCTTTGTACTCTGATCCTGTGTGACATGTGTGTGTTTTAAACCGTTATTGTGTACAATAAAGTGCTTACATACATACATACATACAATGAAGTATTTGATTTATCAACGTGAAGTGGCCAGTTACAGTTAAGTGGTACGTAAAAGAGGTACTAGAATCTGTTCAATGAGTTCTCATTTAATAATCACATTAACAGGGTGTTTTTACGTAACAAATTTGTTTTTCAATTTTCTCCAAAAAACATCGTAAAAGGTATAATGTTTCATACTTAAATATTCTCCAGGGACCGAGTACTATCAGCTGTAAAAATATCTGCAACTAATAAATTAACACCTTATATATATTATGAGCGGATGTTCTCTTGTTTCGCAGACAAAAGTTTCATATATAGATGTATTGATTCGCAGAATTATTCATTTCATAGAAAGCTTTTTTCCGAAACCATTAACTTTTTAGTTCATCGTGTAGAACTCATTTACGTCTACCAGAAAAGTAAGTTAGATTAGAACTGTGACCCTTTGTGAAAAAAATACTTTCTATGAAATGAAACTTATGGGAAACATACATTCTATAAAAAACTTCTGTCTGCGAAACAAGATACAACTATTATGAGCGCAATGCTTGTGTATAGATTTGGGTCGAGGTAGACCCCCAAACACTCGATTAAATAAACTACACTGAGAAAAACGGGCTACTTACGGTGGGCAAAATCGTAATGGTATTGCAGCAAGCTACTTACTACGTATATTTCAAACGTAAAATGGAAGGGGCATACTTATAAAGCCGCGGCTCAATGACAAAGCAGTATGTAACAACATTCTCTGTAAGTATAACGTCTCCGGGCTACGTATACAGGTCGCGCATCGTTGTAAGTATGCCACATCTAGAATTTACGTAGCCGGCACCCGTAAAAATTACGTATGCCGTTCAATGCCATTAATGGTGCCGCATATCTATTGTAAGTAAGAGCCAACATTATACGTACTCCGCTTCATTAAATACGACTACGGCATACTTCATGTAAGTATGTAGAAACATTACTTCAGGATTCTGTATACGTAAAAACGTATCTGGTCAGTCTCAGGAGCGGAATCATTATACCAGACTCGGACTACTTATTTAACGTTCCCGGCTACGTACATAATGTACCCGAATTTGCTGATACATTTTACGTACTCCGGGTACTTACTAATGACTCCGATTACGTACAGTACATAGCCGGTTTACCGAGCCATTACCGTTTTATTAATCGATTTATTATACGTAAGCGGTCTACTTCTCTTACGTAGCTCGCACCATTATGTAAGTAGACAGCCTCCTGACACAAGTCAGCTAGCTGCGTATCAAACGTAGATAGCTGTGCCATCATGCTTAAGTATACCGACTATTTATACGTATGCGGACTACTTGCATGAACGTTGTTGCTACATTTCTTACGTAGCTAACACAATTACGTAAGCAGTCAGCATCCTGACTAAAATAGGCCGTATACGTCAAATTACTACGTTTTCACGTGAGCGGTGAGCGTACGTCATGACCCCGACTACTTACATAATGTTGTTGGTTAATTATGAAAGTAAGCTACAACATTCAAAGAAGTAGTCCGCATACGTTTAAAGACTCTGTATATTTACGCGTCACATTGCTCTGTATACGTTTTTTACAGAAGCGGTTTGCATCTGTCAGGTGCCCGACTACTTACAAAATGCTGTTGGCTACGTATGAAAGTAAGCTACAACATTCAAATAAGTAGTCCACATACGTTTATAGACTCGGTATTTTTACGCATCGTGGCTCCGTATACGTTTTTTACATAAGCGGTTTGCGTCTGTCAGGTGCCCGACTACTTACATAATGTTGTTGGCTACGTATGAAAGTAAGCTACAACATTCAAAGAAGTAGTCCACATACGTTTATAGACTCGGTATATTTACGCGCCGTGGCTCTGTATACGTTTTTTACATAAGCGGTTTGCGTCTGTCAGGTAGCCGACTACTTACAAAATGTTGTTGGCTACGTATGAAAGTAAGCTACAACATTCAAAGAAGTAGTCAGCATACGTTTAGAGACCCATTACATTTACCCGGCATGGCTCTGTATACGTTTTTTACATAAGCGGTTTGCGTCTGTCAGGTGCCCGACTACTTACAAAATGTTGTTGGCTACGTATGAAAGTAAGCTACAACATTCAAAGAAGTAGTCCACATACGTTTATAGACTCGGTATATTTACGCGTCGTGGCTCTGTATACGTTTTTTACATAAGCGGTTTGCGTCTGTCAGGTAGCCGACTACTTACAAAATGTTGTTGGCTACGTATGAAAGTAAGCTACAACATTCAAAGAAGTAGTCGGCATACGTTTAGAGACCCATTACTTTTACCCGGCATGGCTCTGTATACGTTTTTTACATAAGCGGTTTGCGTCTGTCAGGTGCCCGACTACTTACAAAATGTTGTTGGCTACGTATGAAAGTAAGCTACAACATTCAAAGAAGTAGTCCACATACGTTTATAGACTCGGTATATTTACGCGTCGTGGCTCTGTATACGTTTTTTACATAAGCGGTTTGCGTCTGTCAGGTAGCCGACTACTTACAAAATGTTGTTGGCTACGTATGAAAGTAAGCTACAACATTCAAAGAAGTAGTCGGCATACGTTTAGAGACCCATTACATTTACCCAGCATGGCTCTGTATACGTTTTTTACATAAGCGGTTGGCGTCTGTCAGGTGCCCGACTACTTACACAATGTTGTTGGCTACGTATGAAAGTAAGCTACAACATTCAAAGAAGTAGTCCACATACGTTTATAGACTCTGTATATTTACGCATCGTGGCTCCGTATACGTGTTTTACAGAAGCGGTTTGCGTCTGTCAGGTGCCCGACTACTTACATAATGTTGTTGGCTAATTATGAAAGTTAGCTACAACATTCAAAGAAGTAGTCCGCATACGTTTATAGACTCGGTATATTTACGTGTCATGGCTCTGTATACGTTTTTTACATAAGCGGCTTGCGTCTGTCAGGTAGCCGACTACTTACAAAATGTTGTTCGCTACGTATGAAAGTAAGCTACAACATTCAAAGAAGTAGTCCAGATACGTTTATAGACTCGGTTTATTTACACGTCGTGGCTCTGTATACGTGTTTTACATAAGCGGTTTGCGTCTGTCAGGTGCCCGACTACCTACATAATGTTGTTGGCTAATTATGAAAGTAAGCTACAACATTCAAAGAAGTAGTCCGCCTACGTTTATAGACTCGGTATATTTACGCATCGTGGCTCCGTATACGTTTTTTACATAAGCGGTTTGCGTCTGTCAGGTAGCCGACTACTTACAAAATGTTGTTGGCTACGTATGAAAGTGAGCTACAACATTCAAAGAAGTAGTCCGCATACATTTATCGACTCGGTATATTTACGCGTCATGGCTCTGTATACGTTTTTTACATAAGCGGTTTGCGTCTGTCAGGTAGCCGACTACTTACAAAATGTTGTTCGCTACGTATGAAAGTAAGCTACAACATTCAAAGAAGTAGTCCGCATACATTTATAGACTCGGTATATTTACGCGTCATGGCTCTGTATACGTTTTTTACATAAGCGGTTCGCGTCTGTCAGGTAGCCGACTACTTACATAATGTTGTTGGCTAATTATGAAAGTAAGCTACAACATTCAAAGAAGTAGTCCACATACGTTTATAGACTCGGTATATTTACGCGTCATGGCTCTGTATACGTTTTTTACATAAGCGGTTTGCGTCTGTCAGGTAGCCGACTACTTACAAAATGTTGTTGGCTACGTTTGAAAGAAGTTACAACATTCAAAGAAGTAGTCCACATACGTTTATAGACTCTGTATATTTACGCATCGTGGCTCTGTATACGTGTTTTACATAAGCGGTTTGCGTCTGTCAGGTAGCCGACTACTTACAAAATGTTGTTCGCTACGTATGAAAGTAAGCTACAACATTCAAAGAAGTAGTCCGCATACATTTATAGACTCGGTATATTTACGCGTCATGGCTCTGTATACGTTTTTTACATAAGCGGTTCGCGTCTGTCAGGTAGCCGACTACTTACAAAATGTTGTTGGCTACGTATGAAAGTAAGCTACAACATTCAAAGAAGTAGTCCACATACGTTTATAGACTCTGTATATTTACGCATCGTGGCTCTGTATACGTGTTTTACATAAGCGGTTTGCGTCTGTCAGGTGCCCGACTACTTACAAAATGTTGTTGGTTAGTTATGAAAGTAAGCTACAACATTCAAAGAAGTAATCCGCATACATTTATAGACTCGGTATATTTACGCGTCATGGTTCTGTATACGTTTTTTACATAAGCGGTTTGCGTCTGTCAGGTAGCCGACTAATTACAAAATGTTGTTGGCTACGTATGAAAGTAAGCTACAACATTCAAAGAAGTAGTCCACATACGTTTATAGACTCAGTATATTTACGCGTCATGGCTCGCTATATGTTTTTTACATAAGCGGTTTGCGTCTGTCAGGTGCCCGACTACTTACATAATGTTATTGGCTACGTATGAAATGAAGCTACAACATTCAAAGAAGTAGTCGGTATAAGTTTAGAGACCCATTACATTTACCCGGCATGGCTCTGTATACGTTTTTTACATAAGCGGTTGGCGTCTGTCAGGTGACCGACTACTTACACAATGTTGTTGGCTACGTATGAAAGTAAGCCACAACATTCAAAGAAGTAGTCCACATACGTTTATAGACTCTGTATATTTACGCATCGTGGCTCTGTATACGTGTTTTACATAAGCGGTTTGCGTCTGTCAGGTGCCCAACTAATTACAAAATGTTGTTGGTTAATTATGAAAGTAAGCTACAACATTCAAAGAAGTAGTCCGCATACATTTATAGACTCGGTATATTTACGCGTCATGGCTCTGTATACGTTTTTTACATAAGCGGTTTGCGTCTGTCAGGTAGCCGACTACTTACAAAATGTTGTTGGCTACGTATGAAAGTAAGTTACAACATTCAAAGAAGTAGTCCACATACGTTTATAGACTCGGTATATTTACGCATCGCGGCTCCGTATACGTTTTTTACATAAGCGGTTTGCGTCTGTCAGGTAGCCGACTACTTACAAAATGTTGTTGGCTACGTATGAAAGTAAGCTACAACATTCAAAGAAGTAGTCCGCATACATTTATAGACTCGGTATATTTACGCGTCATGGCTCTGTATACGTTTTTTACATAAGCGGTTTGCGTCTGTCAGGTAGCCGACTACTTACAAAATGTTGTTGCCTACGTATGAAAGTAAGCTACAACATTCAAAGAAGTAGTCCACATACGTTTATAGACTCGGTATATTTACGCATCGTGGCTCCGTATACGTTTTTTACATAAGCGGTTTGCGTCTGTCAGGTAGCCGACTACTTACAAAATGTTGTTGGCTACGTATGAAAGTAAGCTACAACATTCAAAGAAGTAGTCCGCATACATTTATAGACTCGGTATATTTACGCGTCATGGCTCTGTATACGTTTTTTACATAAGCGGTTTGCGTCTGTCAGGTAGCCGACTACTTACAAAATGTTGTTGGCTACGTATGAAAGTAAGTTACAACATTCAAAGAAGTAGTCCACATACGTTTATAGACTCTGTATTATTACGCATCGTGGCTCTGTATACGTGTTTTACATAAGCGGTTTGCGTCTGTCAGGTAGCCGACTACTTACAAAATTTTGTTCGCTACGTATGAAAGTAAGCTACAACATTCAAAGAAGTAGTCCGCATACATTTATAGACTCGGTATATTTACGCGTCATGGCTCTGTATACGTTTTTTACATAAGCGGTTTGTGTCTGTCAGGTAGCCGACTACTTACAAAATGTTGTTGGCTACGTATGAAAGTAAGCTACAACGTTCAAAGAAGTAGTCCACATACGTTTATAGACTCTGTATATTTACGCATCGTGGCTCTGTATACGTGTTTTACATAAGCGGTTTGCGTCTGTCAGGTGCCCGACTACTTACAAAATGTTGTTGGTTAATTATGAAAGTAAGCTACAACATTCAAAGAAGTAGTCCGCATACATTTATAGACTCGGTATATTTACGCGTCATGGCTCTGTATACATTTTTTACATAAGCGGTTTGCGTCTCTCAGGTAGCCGACTACTAGACCCCGGTATCGGCGGTGCAAATTGGTAGCTGTCAAGTTCTTAGGGATGGGTAAAAATTATTTTGAAATACTAGAGGTATGTCGATAATTATAGCTATATGTCGATAATTTTTCTTCACCACAATGAGAGTCTAAGACTTCAATTAAACGTGTTAATTTTATACAACAGGACTATATAAATATTATGTGGGTTAAATAGTTTTTTTTACAAATAAAAATCTTCAATTATTCATCATTACTAACAAATTATCGTTATCTTCATAGCACGAAACATTCACAATTTAATTAAAAGTTAAATAATTTATATACCTCAGTTTTATTTCCACCAAAAGAAAAAAAACGTATCCTTAAAAATCGAAAAAAAAACGATTTCGTATTCTTAATGAACGATCAGTTTTTTCAGTAGCCTTCACTTAGTAATCTAGTGAAGTCGCGATGAATATATTCAACATTAAACCCAATATAACTTAGAAATATATGTCTCGAAATATATTATTAACATTTTTTCTAAGTTAAAGGGCGCTAGACTTCGTCTTCTGTTGCTAAAAATCAATTTTAAGAAGGAACATGACTTTCCTACTTCATACTGCTTAATAGCCAAAAATTTACAATTGGCGTAATTTTTTACTGTATTCTTATTTACATCTGTAATTTCGACACTTTTGCCCTCCAACAAACTTTGTATAATTTGTGTAGTTGTGAATCCAGGATTATTATGTATCACTTTCCGTATTTTTAAATAATTAAGTATTCCTGTTTGATGCAAACGTAATAGTGAAATATTTTTTTAACCTCGAGTATTACATCTAAGGATTCCTTTAAACGTTTTGAATCCTTTAGCTTTGTTACTGAAATAGATAAAATTCTAAATACAAAAAATGGTATACATATAAAACTAATGGTACAGAAATAACAAGAGAATCGATATCGACATCATAAATATTTTTACCCATCCCTAAGAACTTGACAGCTACCAATTTGCACCGCCGATACCGGGGTCTACCGACTACTTACAAAATGTAGTTGCCTACGTATGAAAGTAAGCTACAACATTCAAGGAAGTAGTCCACATACGTTTATAGACTCGGTATGTTTACGCATCGTGGCTCTGTATACGTTTTTTACATAAGCGGTTTGCGTCTGTCAGGTAGCCGACTACTTACAAAATGTTGTTGGCTACGTATGAAAGTAAGCTACAACATTCAAAGAAGTAGTCCACATACGTTTATAGACTCGGTATATTTACGCGTCGTGGCTCTGTATACGTTTTTTACATAAGCGGTTTGCGTCTGTCAGGTGCCCGACTACTTACAAAATGTTGTTGGCTACGTATGAAAGTAAGCTACAACATTCAAAGAAGTAGTCCACATACGTTTATAGACTCGGTATATTTACGCATCGTGGCTCCGTATACGTTTCTTACATAAGCAGTTTGCGTCTGTCAGGTAGCCGACTACTTACAAAATGTTGTTCGCTACGTATGAAAGTAAGCTACAACATTCAAAGAAGTAGTCCACATACGTTTATTGACTCGGTATATTTACGCGTCGTGGCTCTGTATACGTTTTTTACATAAGCGGTTTGCGTCTGTCAGGTGCCCGACTACTTACAATACAACATTTCAGTCGACGAGTAGAAAATTTTGCTTGTAGTTGAAATTATTGTCCGATATTTAAAATAATGCCACAAAATTAAATCTTCTAGCTAGGACAGTAAAGTCGCTTTTCAAACGGACTAGTTGGGTACAATTCGGCGAATTCATATGATTTTAATCATACATTTCTTAAGTTCGGCTATTACTCGTTAACTAGTAATGCTTACTTAGCTCTGGTACCTAATTTTTCTTTTAACTTTATTATGTATCCTACTGCCTTGTTTTTTCTCATGTACCCAGTATAATAGTAACTGTTTAGCTGCAGAAGGGTAGGGGGGGACACTTGACTCCAAAAAAACTTGCGTTTTAAAGTTTAATATTACGCAAACCTATGCCCGAATCAAAAAAACGGATTATAAAAAACCGGCCAAGTGTGTATCGGACCACGCACAATGCAGGGTTCCGTACCTATACCTACTACTACTACTACTACTACTACTACACATCTTAAACCTCTATCCTATACTTTGATTCAAATAGTCGTATCTACATAGGGCAATTGCGGCACTTATACATCCTTTTGTTTGGGCTAGACAGTTTTTCAGTGATAACTCAAGAACCGATAACCCTATAGACTTCTTACAGGTTTTTCTGTAATTTATAGGTAAATAACTATATTCTGCATTTTTTCAAAATTTTAGACCGAGTAGTTTCGGAGATAAGGGGGAATGGTTTTTGTTCGCCTATTTTCTTCATCAAATTGGCTGTGACAGACAGACAGATCCTGTAGAGGTTCCGTTTTTTCCTTTTGAGGTACGGAACCCTAAAACCCAGCATTTTTTTAAACGAGCTATCCAACGACAACCCACACGATTATGAGGGGATGTACCTACTCTAGTGTTTTTTTTTAATATTTTATTGTACTGTTTTGTCACAGTGATTAGGTATGTATTGTCAAATACCAAATTACATCTTTCTAGGAGTAACGGTTACTGAGCTATACCGTGGACGGACATGGCGATACTATAAGGGTTCCTAAGGGCGACAGGTGTATAATTTGATGTTTACCGTTTTGTATGCCATTTACCTACTATTGTTATTTTTAAGGTGAGGAACCATCGGTGTGCGAGTCCGACACGGCTTTGGGCGCTTTTTAACCCTATGTGCCCTAGTCTGGCACATACCTATCTCCTAACTCGTAACACCAACAGCAAAGTGACCAAGAGCATGTCGGGCCATGCTCAGTATATGGTTCCGTAACTGAGGGCCTACTCCGAACTTCGAAAATCGAACTTCGTATCGTGCCGTCCCTTTCCGTCGTATAGTTTATAACACGAGAGTGAAAGGGACGGCACGACACGAAGTTCAATTTTCGAAGCTCGGAGTAGGCCCTCTGCTACTGGAGGCGGCTTGAGAACGTCTAACAGTCAAGTTAACCATTCACTTGACATTGGGGGATCGCCGTTACTCAGCTCAGGAACCCTGCACGTGATCCCTGCCCTGGGTGGTGTTAAAAGAGTAACAACTTTGGCCGATACAGTCTCTTCTGGGCCTCGCAGCCTTATTTAAAATAGCCATACGATAAATAAATAAAAAAACCGCTACTACACTGCAGAAGAAATAACGTTTGCCTGTCTGATTTAAAATAACGTAGATTAAAATGTGACAAACGGACGGACGGACATGACGTAATAATAAGGGTTCCATCTGGCTATTCTGCCTAAGGAACACGAAATAGTATAGTATTGAATTAATTCTCTAAAACGTGAATATCTCCGTAACTAGTAACTCCCATAATTGTCGATTTCTACTTAAAATATCGTTCTTAGGCTAATCATGTAGGTATATAAGCTGATATATAATCCAACGCACGTAAAGAGCCCCGGGCGGCTAGTGGAGGGAGTACGTTTTCGCATACATTTTGTTTGCAGCGCAGGTACATCGCCAGGAGCTCTTTTTACGTGCGTCAAATCTTAAGTGAAAGATGCGTCTTTAATTTTGCTTCTCTCGCCCAATCCAATCAAAGAGAGATTTAGAAAATACGAATTTTAGTTCTTCATTGCGTGGTGGAGACGCATTATACACTGCGGTTGTTAGTATCACACGCAATGTATCAGGAAATGGGTTGGCGGGCCGTAATTCACGCGAATTTGTGGTCGACAGGGTGTTCAAGGTCGTCTGGCGTGGCACGAAACAGGCAGAAACTTGTTCCGTTGTTCCGGTACCTGCTACGTTTTAATAAGTAAACGCCGTACTTCCGTAAGTCAGTTGGTGTTGCCATCACAATGATTTTGCAGGGAATAGGGTATTGGAATCATTGAAGACATGTATCACAAAATGTTTATAAGGTAATGATTATTTATTGGTAATTTTATCTCTGCTTATAGGTACTAATCTCTAAATATTTTTTGAAACTAAAACGCCTTCAATTCAAATCAATTTTTTGTTAATTTCCATGGGTTTATTTTAAGAATCTTGTCAATTTTGTAATACATCTGGATGTTGCACACCGAACAATGGACTGAAGTTATAAACCTGACTTTTACGTTACATATGTTTTATATTTATTTGTTAGTGTATTTTTTCTATTTCAAGAATGTGGAATCACTACGTCCCCAGCAAGTACCAAGTGTGCGAAAATTTCTTCTCCTTATTAAAAATAAAATAAAAATGTATTGAAAATATATTCTGTACATATTTTGCTTAGTTTGTTTTTTGCCACCTTCAACATTTCATTCATCATTATCATCATCATCATGTGAGCCGGATGACGTCCACTGCTGGACATAGGCCTCCCCCAAAGAGTGCCATAATGACCGGCTCTTGCGCTAACCGCATCCAGCGGACTCCCGCGACCTTTACCAGGTCATCAGTCCACCTTGTGGGGGGTCTACCCACGCTTCGCCATCGGATACGTGGCCGCCACTCGAGAACCTTTCCACCCCAACGGCCATCGGTTCTAGGTGCAATGTGCCCCACCCACTGCCACTTAAGTTTAGCGATTCGAAGGGCTATATCGGTCACTTTGGTTCTGCTGCGGATGACCTCATTTCTGATGCGATCACGCAGAGAAACTCCCAGCATAGCCCTCTCCATTGCTCTATGGGTGACTGAGTCCTTTCATGAGGCCCATAGTACCTAAGCGACCACGTTTCAGTGCCATATGTCATCATTTTCAACACACTGGTCAAAGACCTGCGTCTTGACACACTGCGGAATATTGGAAGAAAAGATGTGCCGTAGCTTCTCGAACGCACTTTATTACATAATTATTTTTAATCTAGCCCCTAAAAACGAAATTAACTACCACTTGTGTAACCCATCCTATGTTACCAATTTTTTTACTAAAACTTTTAAATTTTTTACCCTATTGTATTCATTGGTTACACAATCAACTACTTAGTCTATGGACATTGGACCTCTGAATGAGTGGTTGCGATTTCTACACTTTAAAAAACCACGTGGATTGGTGATTTTTAAAAGATAAAAGGTGTCAGATTCCACTGTAATGCCTCTGTACTCTTCTTATAGACCCAACTGGTTACCTAGTAATGGAGAGTTTATCTGTCATTGAAGATAAACTAGGTACTAAGAATTGAGAAAATTATTTTTATTAATTCCTTAGTATGGTTTTTGTTATGCTGATAACTAATTACAAATAAAGAACGATAAAGAAACATAATGAATCGTTATCAGAAATAGGGTCGGCAATGCGCATGTGACACCTCTGGAATTGCAGGCGTCCATAGGCTGCGGTGACTGCTTACCATCAGGCGGGCTGTTTGCTTGTTTGCAACTCACGTTGTATTAAAAAAACAAATCCATATTGCCTTTGTTAAAAAAAGTTGGTCCGCGTGTGACATTATAGAGTTGGGCAAAAATTAATTTAATAAGAATAAGAATAAAAACTGAAATTTTATTCTTATTCAAATCGATTTGAATACGAATAAATTCATGCAATTTTATTTAAAATAAAATGACAATAAATAAATCATGCAATTTTTATTTTAAATGAGAATAAAAACGGAATAATTATTCCAGAAATGGGATTTCTCTAAATAAAGTTTTATTCAAATAAAATGTTATTTGGAATAAAGTTAATTTCTATATTGTAAGTTGATTTTAAGTTTCACCCATTTTTTCGATGGTCGGATTGATTGAGTAAGAGTAAGTAGATTTTCTGACATTACTTTTGGTGACGATGGTCTGATGATGGAATCAGGATTTGGATAGTGGAACTCCTCAATGGCTACTTGTATACCCATCGTTTTCGGGTGCATGGTTTGTTTTTATGAATCCCATGCATTATACTTGTTTCTTGTTTATTTATTTCTATAACAATATTACATTGTGTCATTGTGTACTTGGTGACGGTGGTCTGATGATGGAGTCAAGAGTTCAAGCGAAATCCTCAATGGCTATTTTTACAAACCGTCCGCGTGGTTGCGTCGGTGGTTTCCCCTAGATCTTTGAAAAAAACGTATATCTGCTAAAAGTCTTTTACTATCACATTGTTGATTAAAATTTATTTTCTAAAAGTGGCCAAGTGCATATTGTACCACGCACAATGAGTGGTTCCGTGCCTACTACTACTAGTCCTTATTTAAAACCGCTATTCTATATTGTGAATTAATGGCCTCTTCATAGATTCAACTCTTTACTCCATTATCAGACCACAGTCACCAAAAGTAATGTATAGGACTTATAAAAAGAAATCAAATGAGCCCTAACTCGAGGGGTATACAAGTAACTATTGAGGAGTTCCACTGTCCAACTCCTGACTCCATCATCATACCATCGTCACCAAGTGTAATGTGTAGGACTCATAAAAACAAACCAAATGAGTCCAAACTCGATGGGTATACAAGTAGCTATTGAGGAGTTCCACTATCCAACTCTTTACTCCATTATCAGACCACAGTCACCAAAAGTAATGTATAGGACTTATAAAAAAAAACCAAACCAAATAAGCCCAAACTCTTTAAGCCCAGTCCGGTTTGTCATAACTATATTTTGTTGTCCTCGACTAAATATATTTTTTGTGCTATGCCAAAACTAAATATATATATAAATAATGTAGCATATATAATATATATATATATATATATAAGCAATGTACAAATAAATAGTATGATAGACCTAGTTATCACTCTTCCATACAAACTTCCACCCCGACAAGTGATGATTTCCGGAATAAATACTATATTCTATGCCCTTCCCCGAGGCTCAAACTATCTGCATACCAAATTCCATCAAAATCGGTTTAGCGGTTTAAGCCTGAAGAGGCTTAAGACAGACAGACAGACAGACAGACACAAATCCGCATATTAGTATGGATGGAACCTGCTCACAAAATCTCACGAAAATCGGTCGAGAAATGCGACCTGTAGAGGAGAACAGCCACCGGACATACGACAGCATTTTTGCCGAAGCTGAAACGGAGACATTCGTTCGCTTCGCTCGGTCGGTCAATAGGCGTATTTAACCTGTTATATGTGCTAATATTGCTTTTATGTAATGAGGCTAATTTTACGACCTGGCCCATTTACCATATTTTTGGGAGAAACAATCAATCAATCAATTATTTATTTCATTACAACACAAATTATTGGTACAAAAACGTATAGTACTTAGGTATAGTCTCATTGCAAAATTAATTGTAATTTACATCCTTTTGCAGAATGATATCCATTACTTCCCGTACTAGTTAAAATTGTATCACGGTGAAGTAAGTTCCGCCATACAATAGTATAATTACAATTAAAAATGCCATCGATTCTATGCTTAAACAATATATATATAAAAATATTCCGTTTGAAAATTATTATAATTATAAACTATATATTTTTTTGTTGTGTTTATATGAATAATAATTTCTTTGGACGACATTATTATGATATGTTGGGACATTTTTACTAACTTGTGGCAACACTCACCAGTCACCACATGTTTTGTCGGTCGAGCCGAGCCAGTCAGTAGTGCCGAGTGCCGACCGCATCGTGATTTTTGCTTTGTGCTAATTATTGTAAAATGGACATCCGGGAATTACTTGAGGACCTCGGCCTACAAGAATACACAGAAATATTCTCTGGTAAGTACTCATCGAATCGATGAATCGTTATATACTTAGATAGAAAAAAACCGCGAAAACGTTTGTTCACGTAACTTGTTTTTCAACTTGCAATTGTTTGTGTTTCTAGACTTTACTAAATCAGCTTTCTTGGTCAAGTCTTAAAGTAAAATGTAGCATTTATACGCTCAGTCCGTTGAAACAGTAAATTTCTCTCGTTTTGCAAAAATGAAATGGCCGCCATACCATGTGGTGATTTCAAACTTAAATACACTTAAATGTTGTTTTATTTGTGTTTCTAGACAATAAACAGACGTTGGCCTGGAACTAAGATTTAGTATAATTCACACGAAGTAAGTTTGCATCTGTGTAATTGTTTTGCAATAATGCTAGTAATAATGAAGCTGCGGCCGGTGTGTCATATATCGAATTTGGACACAATTAATGTTGATTTGCCAAGGTCTCATTACGGATTCAGTAAACAAGTTTTTTTTCTTTACAGAAAACGAAATTGATTATGACGCTGCTATCATATTAGAGAACGAGGAACTGAAAGAACTGATTCCTAAAGTTGGCCCCCGAATGAAATTTAAAAAATTTCTAGAGAAATTGAGATCGCTACACTCTAGACCGGACTCGTCAGAACAAAAAGATATTTCAGTAAGTATTAAATTAATTGTAACAATTAGCTTCACTTGTAAGTAAAGACCCGGGTATGTCCTAAAACTACGACCAAGACCACCGGGGAATGGGCAGCAGCATTCCTAGAGTGTGGTGGAGATACTGCGATCGCCAACCCGCATGCCAAGCGTGGCGATTATGGCATTTACCCCCCATGAAATTGGTGGAGGCCTATGTCCAGCAGTGGACGTCCTAGGGCTGATATGGTGGTGGTGGTGGATAAGTAAAGACACTAACTCCAATCGCGTTGAAAATTTGTACACCAGTTTAATTCAGGTGACAATGCATTATGACGGTACCATAGAGCTGGTATAATGATGGAGACTGAAGGTGGCCTTAGGAGCTTCTAAAAATTTATAGATGTATTAGAATTGTTTTGATGACTTGTGACAAGTTCCTAATTATCAACATTATACTTGTTTGTTTGTACTGTATAAGAAGCCTCTTGTGTGAAGCCTATGTGTTCAACACATGTGTGCATACAGCTTTGTGTGTTTTAGTGTGCGGTTATTGTGTGTTGTATTGTATTACTTCATCCAAATTGACAAAAATATATTTAAATACTTTTAAGGGGGCTCCCATACAACTAAAGGGGATCGCAAAAGTTTTTGACCTACCGCCTCGAGTGGGGTATTGTTGTTTAGAACTTGTTGAGTAGATAAATACTGTAATTTGTGTTTTAAATACCACCATCCAGCTTTTTACAAAATTTTGTTCCGAAGACAGTTTTCAAAAATTATTAAGATAATTGTGGTGTTTGATTATCATTTTGTATATTAATTTGGGGCGGCACTTTGAGCTAGAGCTAAATAAATAGATTTAGTCCTCTCAGATTGGTAAGGTAAAGTCCTTTTAATAACATTACAGCCTTTTAATAATTTTTAGGTAGTGGACCATACATCTGATACAGAAAATGACACCACAGAAGAGGCAGAATTAACATTAATCTCGAAAGAAAGCTGTACTAATTGTGTAAGTGGCATTGTATATTTATAATTGTATTATGTATAATTTTCAATCCATTATCATCATCCTAGCGTTATCTTAGTATGTTGGATCCTGAGGGATGCCTGGGGTTCTCTACCTAATCCCAAGAATAGTTTTTACAGAAGCCAATGCCAAGCATATGACTGTCCAATCCAAGTGGGAAAATAAACCTTATTGGGATTAGGCTTGTCAACTTGACAAAGTAGAAGTTCTCAAGCAACCCTGAAGGCCTCTAAACTTGGGGAGCGCTCTGTTAGTAAACAATCAAAGCGGGTCACCCAACCAGGAATTGGACCCGGCCTCCCCCTTATCTCCGAAATTTACCAAGAAAAATTAATGAAAAAATTACATAACGTGAACATGAATATAAATATTACAGAAAAAATATAACCATGTCTCTATCTAGATTAAATTTTATAATATCATCAAAAAACTTTATATTTCACTGTAAGATCACGCTTTTTTGTTTCAGGTATCGAAACTACTAAATGTAATGTTATTTTCTTTTAGTAGATTGTATGAGTATTTAGACAAGGCAATAGTCAAAGTTAGTGTGCTAGTAGAATATACATAGTTAGTAGTATATTGTTGAACCAGCAAAAATGTAAGTACATCCGTATGTATAGTATTTATTTGGTAAGTGTTTGATGGTAGTATACACATTAAAAGGACGATGACTGCTTTAGTACAGAGCACCTTAGGAAATTAGCTCATATTGCATGTCAAAGTGTGGAAGGTTTGTTTAATAACTCAACTGTTGAACATTGTATTCTATCATGTCCTCATTCCTCAACAACATAATCCTCAATTTAAATGAGCAGAAATATGAGACAAAATAGTTCATCGAAATAATGGCTTTATTACTTAAACTAAAAAGGTCATTTTAAATATAAAAACCTTGATCGCAGATATATATTTTTTTCATTTTTAAAGACATAAAAGAACATTAAATTTTGAAGAGAATTAGCTGTGAATTTTACTTATTTGTGAATATGTGGTGAGGGCAAAAAAGATCATCGTCCTTTGATGATTAGAATTTGATTTGATAGTTTTAATTATTTCGTTAAAGCTTGTATGTATAGTTGCGCAATTCCCATTTATTCCTGGTGTTTCCCATTCGTCCGATCGGTCAGTCGGCCCAATGGGATTTCTTTTTCGCTTTTAAAACGATTGATATTTCCAACGGTCAATCGGCCAAGTGGGATTTAAGGGATTAGTGTGGAGAATGGGAAAAAATGTCTCACTGGATCGATTAATCGGACAAATGGGAAACACCCTTTGTTCCAACTTGGACTTTTTGTGCAATTTTAAACTCTATTGCCAGGCATTTGCCAGACATTTTCACAGTTCTGTGGAACAAAAGGGAAGGACCCGTATAGTTACTCAGTAGTATTTATTTAGTTAGCTTAGCATTAGCTAGCTTATCTCGATAACTGCGCGGCTTTTAACCGACTTTAAAAGGAGGAGGTTTTCAAGTCGTCTGAACCTTTTTTTTATGTATTTTCCCAATTAGGTACTCGAAGACCCCTGGACCGATTTGGGAAATTCTTTTTTTTTTAAAGGGTAGACATCCCGCGTGGTCCTATAGTCATCAGGTCAGGGTCAGGTTTGATGG
The DNA here is from genome assembly GCA_905163555.1 of Notocelia uddmanniana. Lineage (NCBI taxonomy): Eukaryota > Metazoa > Arthropoda > Insecta > Lepidoptera > Tortricidae > Notocelia > Notocelia uddmanniana. Next base: position 49,199,897 of record LR991053.1, read on the forward strand.
TGGGATCCTGACAAAATGGTGGGATCCTGAAATCAGAAATATTTATATATTATATACAACGTGTTTGGTATAACGATGTAGGAACTTTAGGCGGTGATGAGGACTATTAGGAAGAGTTTGATCCCTATTTACCTTAGTCCAATATGTGATAGCTTTTTTTAACAGTGGTTTGCTTTTGCGGTTGTGCAACTAACCGTGACCTATGTCGATGTATGGAAAAAACTTTTCCAACGGCAAAGTCAAGTTTGTGTTTTCGTTAGAGAAATGTGAAAAAAAACCAAATTGGACTAAGATAAATTAGCTTCAAACTCTTTCTAATAGTCCCTTCCATGACCTCCTAAATCGTTATACCAAACACCTTGTATATATATAAACAAAACACATTTACTTGCCACTAAAAATAGATAAATAAAAAAATTATTTTTTTCGGGATAGTGTCCTATGTGTTAACCCAAGTTATAAACTATCTGTGTGGTCATTTCATCCAAATCTGTTTTTCGTAATCGAGTAACAAACATTCAAACTTTCACATTTAGAATATAATTAGGATTAGTTTTTTTTAATAAAGGTACATAATCGTATTTGCTTCAAATCTTCTAAGTCGAAAAATATTCAGGTAGTTGGCAAAAAGTTGTGTCTTAAAAATGCTATTGTTATTAACATATTCATTTGTTCAACAACAAATCAATAATGTTTGTGTTTTACATACAGGAAAGTTTAGACGGCAGAGCAATACTCAAAGAGGGAAAAGGAGGCTTATTGACGGAGGGTTCCCGAAGGAAATTGAGCCAGCTTCTAATAAACCACAAACTAGAAAACAATTGTGCGAAGAAAATATCCAGTGAAGAATTTTATAAACTAGCTTCCGAAATTGTAGAAATATTCCACAAAGAAAGTGTTGTGGTGTACTATTCTGCATATGTATCAGCTACAAATAAATTAGCTAAAAAAAATGCTAGTGGCAAGTTATACGAGAGTTACATAGCACGAAGGAGAAAGTTGCGAGAAGGTGGACAGTTGCCGGGAACTAGCCGTTCATCGTCGAAGTCGTCGGGATCATCGCTCAGATCCACGCCAACTATCACAGATGAGGACATCCATAGCCTAGAATCTCTGGAAAGTGGTAAGCAAATAATTACTAATCAAATTCGAGTCGGACTCGCACCGCGAGGGTACCGGTTATATGTTAATACAATATAATACCACCACCACCACCACCATATCAGCCGAAGAACGTCCACTGCTGGACATAGGCCTCCCCCATATTCACGGGGGGTATATGCCATAATCGCCACGCTTGGCATGCGGGTTGGCGATCGCAGTATCTCCACCGCACTCCAGGGATGCTGCTGCCCATCCCCCGGTGGTCTTAGTCGTAGTTTTAGGACATACCCGGGTCCGAATCAATATAATACAAATATTGTTAATTGAACACCAATTCTATGTGATCAAACTAGAAATTGTCAATTTACTTTTGCTGACGACCTTGCTTCTTGCTAAATTTTATTATTCAGCCCTATGTAGGATTATGAACCTTATCAAGTTGTATTAAACATACATACAAGGTTCCTAGCAGGAGGTGATAGAGGAGTTAAAATGCAACAAATTTGACCCCCTATATGTATGGGTCGTAATTTGTATGCATAGTCATAAACTTTTTTAAACCCAGACAATATTGTTTGAACATAACATGTAAATTACCATTTTTTTTTCTTTGCTGTTCATATTTTTTTATGGGGATATTTTATGATTTTTTTATGATTCCCTTAGCTTGGTTAAAGTGTAAGCAACGAAAATAAATTCAAACGGAATCCATCCAATTGGTAACTTTTTAACTCCAAATTTAAAGGTTAAATACTGGGTGAAAACCGAAAAACACTTAAAATTAAAAAATCTTGAAAATTTCTGATTTTCGGCCATCCATATAGGGGGATCAAATTTGTTGCATTTTAACTCCTCTATCACCTCCTGACAGGAAAACGTCGAGTTACTAGTATGAGTATATATATCTCACTTTGCCCTTCCTCTTGTTAACTCATCCCACCATGCATATATAAATTACAGGTATTGTCTATGAAGAAACATTATTGTGGCTGAAAAACAATGTCGATCCATGGAAATCTGTTGAAGAAAAGTGGGCAGAAACTGCAGATCACCGCCTAAACCGCATCCAATGCGGAAAAGGTGAAATAGCGGATTACTTCAAGGATTTCCCAGCCTTGAAACAATCACAAGGCTATACCTTGGTAAGCATATACAGCAGCCTTATTTTTTTTTACATAATCTCTGTGGTTTTTGTATATAAACCTACGCAATGACATGACAGAAGTTTCTTTATTTTTCATAAGACAAGTGTCTAAATTTCGATTGTCATGTAAAATTCATAATGTTAGTTCCCGTTTCTGCCACGATTCTTCTCCTTCCGCACAAACTCTAGACACTTGCAACACCAAAAGTATCACTCGCGCGATGCAGACATTGCAGAACGAGCTATAATGCAGGCAGTAAAAGTGACAAGCTATTCTAGTGCTCGCTTAACACCCCAATAAGCTCTGTGGTAGCGATCCGGACGGACCTTGCACAAGCCCCCCTTTCTCACCAATGAAAATAACATAGCGTACATTTATTGTATTATTTTTTCAGCTAATGAACGATTTCTGTCGTCTGTATCCGGGAAAGGAAAACAAATTATTTTCTTCTATCACCCTCAAAAATGAAGATATTATAAAATATGCTTCATTAAAATTAAGAAAAATTAGAGACCAGGACACAAGAACAAAAATAGCAAATATAATTGCACTCATTGATGGTAAGAATTTTTTCTCAAATATTAGTTCTTATTTTAAACCTTCATAAAGTTAAGTCTCAAATCTTAACCGAAACTTTTTTTTCTTTGAATACAGAAGATGAACCAGAGACATCTAGCAATGTTGCTTTGATGTTGCTGGCTTATGTCATCAACATTTCACCTGCACGGAAAATAAAAGGAAAGCTAGCGTGGAAGCCATCCAGAGCAGAGGTATGCGACGGCTATATATCGCAAGCTGCTTCTGAAGCCGACGTAACCAACAAGATCATTCAAAAAAAGGAGAACCTGCAGAGGCTAGGCCGCACAGTTCAACCATTCGTTATTTTTGTTGGCCCTACCGTTATTGAGGTAAAAGTAGCGTATGTAGTTATAAACGACACATTGTATAGTTTTAACAAATTATTAACCGCAGTAGACTGTGCTTTTAAAATATTTCAGTCGACAGGAGCTTGTTACCCGGAGGAAGCTGGAGACATCTGGCTTTTTATTCAATTGGGTTTCTACGATATTAAAACTAAATTTGACAGGCCTACGCAGGCTGTGAATACTCTTTTAACTGATCTAGAGTTATTACTTTAAAAAATGTTCACGTGTTACTATTGCAAAAAAGCCAGTGCGTCTCCGAATTTACTTATAACTCATGTGCGAACTTTCTGTAAATCAACGGTAGGATTTTCCGGATTTCGCTGTGGTGAACAAGGGTGTTATCGTCATTATATTTCCTCTGCATCTTTCAAAAAGCACTTAGTTAGAGACCACCAGTCATCATTGTCAGTCTTGCCTCATCCAAATAGTAACAATGCGATTGATACAGATACCAATATCTCAAATTTACCTTCAACGTCAAGCAAAGAAACTTACGAAACAGTAAATGCAATTGGATCTCTACTAACTAAAAGACACGAAAATTCTCTTGGTCACCATGCTGCAAGTCTCGTCTCCACTCTATATGCCAACCCGATAATACCGCGTAAAGCCGTACAAGTTCTTGTAGAAAATCTTCAATTATTTCATTCTAGATCACAATGCATTATAGAGCGACAGTTTAATGATTTGGTACCACCAGATCAAAGCAATGTTCATGTTAAAAATGCTGTTAAAAAAATATTTAGCGCGTACAGCGATGCTTTTGAGAATTTAGATTCTGAACACAAACGTTTAAAATATTTTAAAGAAATAGGAACTTATTCTGAGCCCCTTGAAGTGGTTGTGGGCCAACGTAATGAGACTAAAAAAACAGCGGCTGGTTCGTTATTAGTACAAGTAAATTGTACAATGCAGGTGATTCCGTTAAAAGAAAATTTAAAACTTATTTTTTCGTCAAAAAATTTCATGAAGGATACTCTTGAATATTTGGACACTGTACAAAATGATTCTTTCGGTATTGAAAATATAGTTCAGGGTTCAGTATGGAAAAAAATGACAGAAAATTCTGTAGAGCATGATGCAATGATTTTACCTTTAATAATCTACTTTGACGATTTTGAAATAGGCAATCCCTTAGGAAGCCACGCTGGGATTCATAAACTTGGAGCTATTTATGTCTCAGTACCATGTCTTCCACCTCACTACGTGTCGCTTTTGGAAAATATTTTATTATTGGCTCTTTTTCACTCATCAGACAGAACAAGCTTTGGAAACAACATAATCTTTCAAAAAGTTTTTGATGTTCTTAATGATTTAAAAATCAATGGTATTTATCTTGAAACTGATGTGTATAATGGCAAAATTAAGTTTTATGTTGCAACTGTGACGGGAGATAATTTAGGATTGAATGCTATGTTAGGTTTTGTTGAAAGTTTTTCTGCAAATCGGCCATGTAGAATTTGTACTGCTAATAAAGAACAAATTAAAACACTGCTTTATGAAGATGACACATTGTTGAGAAACAATGTCAATTATGAAAATGATTTACATTTAAATGACATTTATATGACTGGTCTTAAAGAAAAATGCTCGTGGCTTGCTTTAGATGGGTTTGACTTATTTCAAAACGTCGCCGTAGATGTTTTACATGACTATCTCGAGGGTGCTTGTCGATATGTGATGTCATTTGTGATACAGAATCTAGTACGAACTAAGATGCTAATTTCTTTTGACAATTTGAAATCAAGAATACGGTATTTTAATTATGGACCTGATTCAACATCGACACCGTGCAATTCTGTAGCAAAAGAAGGCTCAACATTAAAGTTAAAATGTTCGGCTTCTGAAATGCTTACACTTGTTCGTTATTTTGGGCTAATTGTCGGACATAATGTCCCAGATGAAAACGAAGTTTGGTTCTTATACATCAAATTAAGACAATTGTTGGATAAACTTTTAAGTCATAGAGTCCATGAAAATACTATTGATCAAGTAAAATTTTCAGTAGCTGAATTAAACGAGCTCTATCGTCAATTAACTGAAACAGACTTAAAGCCAAAGTTTCATTTTCTTACACATTATCCAGAGATGTTAAAAAAATTTGGCCCACTTACCCAAATCTGGACGATGAGGTTTGAAGCCAAGCATCGTATATCTAAATTTGTGGCCAGAGCATCGCACAACAGAGTAAATGTTTGTAAAACAATAGCTATTAAACATCAATTAATTTTAAACGATACTTTTATAAAAAATGAAACTACAAAGACTATCTCTTATGGTAAAAAGGCAATTATGACAGAAGCGCAAATTGAAAATGTAAGGCTAAACTTTCATTCTCGAGGTATAATCGATAATAATTGTTGGTACTCATTATCATGGGTGAAACTACATGGTGTCCGATTTGAGTTGTCGTCAATTGTTATTCTAGATATTTCAGAATCTTCAGGCTTACCTAAGTTTGGTGAAATAAAAAATATTTATTTACTTGACAATGATGAAGTTACATTTGAGTGTGTTTCATTAGAGTGTATAGATTTTAATCAGCATTACTATGCGTATCAAGTGCAGAGAACCAACGATTACCTATTACATAATTATAATACCCTTGTTTCGCCTGTACCGGCCACAATTACCATAATGTCAAATTTAAAACTTTATGTGACTGTTCGATGGACTTTAGAATAAGTTTTTGCCTTCGACCGTCGTTTCCTCGTAGCCAAACTAATTCGCGAATCTATTTTGACCACGAGGAATTACTTGTCCTCGTGGCTAAACTATGTATTATTCCTGTGCTATAAACAAATGTGTTTCAGGTGAGACAGATAAAACAAACAAAGTATTGAGCAAATTCGCAGAAGACATAGTCCATTTTGTTACGGCAAGCTATACAACTATTTATGTTTCCCATTGCATTCGGACATTTGAAACCTCTTGACTAATAATTGGTGGAAATTTTAAAGAATTATGTTCCGATTGATATCCCAAAGTTCCCAAAAAATTAATCATGGGGAAAACCCGCCAACTTCAAAATTCTCTGATTTTTTTCAGGTTTTGCTATTTAATTCACAAACCATGGGTTTTTTATATGAGTTGTTACTATCGCTTTGAAATTATGTTAAATTTGAGACAATTTTAGTCCACCGCTCCGTATGTCTGATTGTTTTTGAGACATTATACTTTGAATACTGTCATGTTTTTAACAACATTTAAATTCGAACTTTCGTATTTGTTTAAATATTAAATTGACATAACCGCACATGGTTGACATAAAACATATAACATGGTTGACATAAAACATATAAAGTGTCAATTACATAGCTCTTATACTTTAGATTTTATTGATATCTAAAAAAACGATTTCGTCACTCATTCACTGGTAATCATCAAAATTCTAGGGTACTTCCTGAAGTCCTAGAAAGCTTAAATTTGCTATGTAAGCTGCTAGTTTTAGTACACTTAAGTCTTTTATCAAAATAAAAATAAATGGCATAAACAACAAACTTACAAAACGAAGTAGAATCCCATCAAAAACATTTTCATGTTAAAAGTTGCCAAGACGAGACTGCAGCTGCGAGCTGTGGGCAGGCTTAAATTGTCTCAAATTTAATATACTTTTAAAGTGTTTAGCCACAACTAATGTCAATCATATGCGGTTATGCCGATATTGGGCTGAAAACAAAAACAATAACTTCGAATTCAAATGTTATTTAAACAAATGAAAATATCAAAGTATCATTTCTCAAAAACTATTGGACATGATAATCATAATCATATTTATTGGTAATATAAAATTACATGGAGCTGTGGGTGGACTTAAATTGTCTTAAATTTAATGTACCTACTTTCAAAACGACAATAACAATTATTGTCAAAATCCTATACTTTATGAATTAAACAGCAAAAAACTGAAATAAGTCAGATTTTTTTTTTAGTTTTTTTTGAACCGAAATTAATTTTAGTGTTTTGGAAGATAACGAATATATCTGTCCATAGTTAGCTGTAAAAAATTCAAAAGCGGTGAAAATAGATCGTGCATCGATTTATAGTTTGTTGGTTTTATTTATCCGTCTTACCTTAACACAAGATTCTTCGTGGCCAAACTAGTTTGGCAAATTAGTTTGGCTACGAGGAAACAACCATTACATATCACATACGACATACGTATCCTTGAGCTAAGACTTCCCATCATATCAGCACCAACCTTCTTCGTTTATTGTTCTCTCATCACACACTTACATGCATACAACACGTGCAGAAATTCAGAAACACACCCACCTGTGCGGATCTGTTGCCCGCAGGTGATACAGTTTACACATCTCTTACTTACCCCACCTTACCGTTTTGGAAAAGCGTGAATGCGGGCCCACCACCAATTTGTTTCTTTAACTTAACTTCAGGTTAAACATCAGTACTGAGTTTCATTTGTTGTTTGTATTCTTTCATCGTATTGTGTAATTTAAGCTTTTAAAATCAGTCAAATTTCGTAAAGGTAGAAATATTTAAATAATCACAATATGGGACAGTCAAAACGCCCTGCAATCACCTTCAGAATGCTGTTCTGATTTTGCCTAACGCGACCCATCAGTGATGTGATTTTATTTCGCATTGTCGCTGGAAAGCCATTTGTGTGAGTTTTGGCGAACATTTCCGATGCACTGCACCATTTCGGGAGTCTTAACAGCATTCTGAAGGCGTTGTTGTATTGAACGCGAAGGGCGCTGTAGGCTCGTTTGGTATACCGGATCCACAGACCGCTAGAGTAAAAAGATCGACAATATGCCTTAAATAAGGTTATTTTTTCTTCCACGGAGCATCTAGCGAATCTGCGGGCCAGCATATTACTCCTCACCGACAACGCCCTACGCTCTCTCTCAATGTCGCAGTCATCACACAAGTCGTCTGTTATAATGTGGCCCAGGTACCTGAAACAGTCAACCACTTTAAGTACAACCCCACCAAGAGACACTGGAGGCACAAAATACGGCCTAACTTTACCCGCTTTGAACACCATAACTTCACTCTTGGTGGCGTTGTACAGGAGCCCATGCGCGGAGGCGTATTCTTCGCACTTGGCCACTAACTACCTAAGTGCCCCGATAGATGGACTCAGCAGCACCATGTCGTCCGCATAGCTTATGTTGTTCACACAAGTGTTTTCAATGTAGCATCCGGCATGCATGCTGCTGAGTTCACCTATCAGGTCATTCATGTAAAAGTTAAACAGTTTTGGAGAAGTCAGGCCTCCCTGCCTTACTCCACATTCTAGTTTATACTCGGCCGACAGAGCCTTTGCCCACCTTATCTGACGCCCTTGTATTGTTACAAATATCCAATCGCCAATCATCTCGTCCTTCCCGTAATACGATTGTAAATCTTGCAATGGTGGACACCTGTCAACAACCGACAGACGGAGAAATTCATCGTTCATAGTTTCACGGGTACGCCAAGTGGACGACCATGTAATTCTAGAATAGTATGATTAATTAAGCATTGTTATGGTTTTTCAGTATGTCTCAATTTTACGATTGAAAATAATATGAAACTTTTATTATGTTTCACGGGTACGCGAAGTTGACGACCATGTAATTCTTGAATAGTATGATTAAGCTTGTTGTGGTTTTTTTGTATGTCTCAATTTTACGATTGAATATAAATAATATAAATATTATGTTTTACGGGTACGCCAAGTTGACGACCATGTCATTGGGAACATTAAGTTTTCCAAAAGTATTCATGTTATATTTTTTAGTAATAGTATACGTTATTTGGACTTAATACCTACTATTTAGACAACATTTTTAAAACCTCGATGTGGCGTTTAGTTAAATGACGGATTTTTTCAACATAATTTTGGTTTATATTGAATTAGTAAGGAACATTAAAAAAGTAGTCGTGACATTGACAGACAGATTCCATATCGACCAAAGTAATGTTGCATACATCCGTCATTCAACCAAACGTCACATCGAGGTTTTACAAAAAAGATATTTAAAAAACTATATGTCCTAAAAATAAACTATTCCTAGATTGTGAGTTCAAATAAGAAAAAAATATAATCCCCTTTACCTTTGGAAAACTTAATGATCCCAGTTCTAGAATAGTATGATTAATTAAGCTTATTGTGGTTTTTTGTATGTCTCAATTTTACGATTGAAAATAAATAATATTAATCTTTTATGTCTATTTGCTTTTAACTACGTAAGCCTATAAAACTTTTACGGGGTCTGAGAACAGAATTTCTTCTGTTATTAACCTTGTAAAAGAGTAAATTTTTTTTTATCATTTCTGTGTAGTGTGTACACTGAATGTACCTATATATGTATCGTGAAGTATTATTTTATCTCAATTACCAATTATTGTATGCTCCTCACTTAAGTTTGCTATAAAATTATAATAATATAGCCGCACTAATATCGTACAAGCACAACAGTAGATAAAGCCTGACCAGAGTTTTATATGAATTCATAATGGCAATGACGTAATTATTGCTAGTTAAAGAAAAGAAAAGAAAAAACACGCAGGTTTTAAACCATCTGGTCAGTTTTATAATGATACATCATTCTTTAGCGTACCCGCACAATTATTTATAAGTAGATATCTATGTTACCAGTGAAGGTTGTACTACTTATACTACAAATCATAATGTGTATAAAACGTATTAACTGTTATAGTAGAGGTATGAACGGGAAGTCGAAGTGTGGCCAGACCGCCATTCCTAAGAGGGCAGTGCCGACCTTGACCAGATTCGCCGCATCGAGGACGATATAGAAAAACCATGGGAGAGGCATATGTCCAGCAGCGTATATATGCTGAGAAGAAAAATAAGAGGTATGATACTAGTGCGGGACAAGTAAGGCACCATACCATTCACCATACGTACATAGATGGACGACTATTAAACATACTTGATTTTTAGGGTTCCGTACCTCAAAAAAGGAAATACGGAAACCTAAAAATCAATTGTGTCTAATAAGACACACGCCTGAGTACATGCGATACTGCTGCGGGTATAAGGCATGGTGCACTATACGTATTACATATGGCACACCAGGTCTTACGATACTTGCACCTGTATTTTCTTTATGCTGGCATGGTACAGTCAGCGTCATTAATATATATATACAGCCATCTAGTCAAAATGTGTAAACATCAGCCTTATTGTCAGTGACATACTGGTGTGTGGATATTTTTGAGCTCTTGTTAACGTATATATTTATATTTATGACGCTGGCCGTAAGTACATACAAAGGAGTTCATATAATTATTTTGAATATTAACCTATCAAAGTCAATTAAATTTTGTAGATATGGTCTAGAAACTAATACCTAGGTCTGTGGTTTATTACATTTTCGTAAAAATGTATTGTTTAAATATTGCACAGGGTTTTAATATTTTCTTTAATTACTCCCTGCAATATTTAAACTATAAATTTTTACGAATATGTGATAAACCACAGACCTAGATATTAGTTTCTCGATCGTGTCTACAAAATTTCATTGACTTTGATTGGTTAGTATTCATAATAATTATCTGAACACCTTTGTATGTACCATGCCAGCATAAGGAAAATACAGGTGCGAGTATCGTGAGGCATGGTGTGCCATACGTAACACGTATAGTGCACTATGCCTTACTATACCCGCAGCAGTATCGTACGTACGCTGGCGTGGTACATAAGTATGATTCACCGTGCTTTACTGTCCCCGCACCAGTATCGTACGTACGCTGGCGTGGTACATAAGTATGATTCGCCGTGCTTTACTGTTCCCGCACCAGTATCGTACGTACGCTGCCGTGGTACATACGCACGGTTCATCATGCCTTACTGTACCGGCAACGGTACCTTACCTCTACTACGACAGTTAATACGTATGACACATCATGCTTTACTATGCCTGCCACAGTATCCTATGTATGCCGCAATGGTGCACACGTATGGCGCACCATGCTTCACTGTGTCCGCCACAGTATCGTAAGTATGTCGCCGCGGTGCACACGTATGGCTCACCATTATTTACTGTGTCCGCCACAGTATCGTAAGTATGTCGCCGCGGTGCACACGTATGGCTCACCATTATTTACTGTGTCCGCCACAGTATCGTAAGTATGTAGCCGCGGTGCACACGTATGGCTCACCATTATTTAATGTGTCCGCCACAGTATCGTAACTATGTGGCCGCGGTGCACACGTATGGCTCACCATTATTTAATGTGTCCGCCACAGTATCGTAAGTATGTCGCCGCGGTGCACACGTATGGCTCACCATTATTTATTGTGTCCGCCACAGTATCGTAAGTATGTCGCCGCGGTGCACACGTATGGCTCACCATTATTTAATGTGTCCGCCACAGTATCGTAAGTATGTCGCCGCAGTGCACACGTATGGCTCACCATTATTTACTGTGCCCGCTACAGTATCGTAAGTATGTCGCCGCGGTGCACACGTATGGCTCACCATTATTTACTGTGCCCGCTACAGTATCGTAAGTATGTCGCCGCGGTGCACACGTATGGCTCACCATTATTTAATGTGTCCGCCACAGTATCGTAAGTATGTCGCCGCAGTGCACACGTATGGCTCACCATTATTTACTGTGCCCGCTACAGTATCGTAAGTATGTCGCCGCGGTGCACACGTATGGCTCACCATTATTTACTGTGCCCGCTACAGTATCGTAAGTAAGTCGCCGCGGTGCACACGTATGGCTCACCATTATTTACTGTGTCCGCCACAGTATCGTAAGTATGTCGCCGCGGTGCACACGTATGGCTCACCATTATTTACTGTGTCCGCCACAGTATCGTAAGTATGTCGCCGCGGTGCACACGTATGGCTCACCATTATTTACTGTGCCCGCTACAGTATCGTAAGTAAGTCGCCGCGGTGCACACGTATGGCTCACCATTATTTACTGTGTCCGCCACAGTATCGTAAGTATGTCGCCGCGGTGCACACGTATGGCTCACCATTATTTACTGTGTCCGCCACAGTATCGTAAGTATGTCGCCGCGGTGCACACGTATGGCTCACCATTATTTACTGTGTCCGCCACAGTATCGTAAGTATGTCGCCGCGGTGCACACGTATGGCTCACCATTATTTACTGTGTCCGCCACAGTATCGTAAGTATGTCGCCGCAGTGCACACGTATGGCTCACCATTATTTACTGTGTCCGCCACAGTATCGTAAGTATGTCGCCGCGGTGCACACGTATGGCTCACCATTATTTACTGTGTCCGCCACAGTATCGTAAGTATGTCGCCGCGGTGCACACGTATGGCTCACCATTATTTACTGTGCCCGCTACAGTATCGTAAGTAAGTCGCCGCGGTGCACACGTATGGCTCACCATTATTTACTGTGTCCGCTACAGTATCGTACGTAAGCCGCCATGGTACACACGTACAGCTGACCATTAGTTACTGTGCCCGCTACAGTATCGTACGTATGTCGCCGCGGTGCACACGTATGGCTCACCATTATTTCCTGTGCCCGCTACAGTATAATACGTAAGCCGCCATAGTACAGACGTATGGCTCACCACGATTTACTGTGCCCGCCACAGTACCGTACGTATGCCGTCGCGGTGCACACGTATGGCTCACCATTATTTACTGTGCCCGCTACAGTATCGTACGTATGCCGCCGTGGTACACACGTATGGCTCACCATTATTTACTGTGCCCGCCACAGTACCGTACGTATGCCGTCGCGGTGCACACGTATGGCTCACCATTATTTACTGTGCCCGCTACAGTATCGTACGTATGCCGCCGTGGTACACACGTATGGTTCACCGTTTTCTACTGTGCCCGCAACAATAGCATACAGGTGTTGCAGTCGTAGTTTCAGGAGTATTCAGTGCGACTTGCGCACTACGTATACGTAGCCGGATGTCGGGCTACGTACGTACGTACAAAAATCGACCACTAGTAAATACGTAACCCGCTCCATGATGAGCATCAGTATGCCGACTACGTACGACTGACTACGTACGCGTAATGGAGCGGGTTACACACGTCATTGTGGTCGATTTTTATCCTTATTTTACGTAGCGCGGCAGAGGAAATTTTTCTCAGTGTACTTATTATAGAAATATGTACTATCGCCTTAAGATATATCAGAGCGAGCATGCTGTAGTCAACTCTGACAAAACTGTTATGATCATTCAAATACCAATATTACCATCATTCTCGTAATTGACTAGTCTTTCCAACGCGATCATTTATCACAAATAAAAGCCGTGAATGGTTTAGTCTGACTCTATCGACTTCCCCGTTTAACCTGGCTGACATTATGGCATTAGTTAAGCCTCTACTCTAAGTAGGAGTTGTTACGGTCACGCTATGAGCTCATTAGTTCCCACTTACTCCGGTTACATTCTATTAGGAGACTGACCCGAGCATTTAGAGGGACAATTGAGCTTTGTTTATTTTAGTGTGGCATTTTTATACCACGTCGGAGGCAAACGACTACCTACAATGTGTGTTTTTCCGTGATGTCGAAAAGTGAATTGCCAATACGTACCCCCCAGGGATTGGAGTATCTCCCTCAAATAGGATTGGTGACTCATGTCACGATTTATAACACAGTGGATATACAAAAAAAACATAAAATTATCACTATAATAAGTAATATAGGTAGTTAAATAAAAAAAATGTATTAATTTTTCACTTTTTCATTTCGGTTAAAAATTATTATTTGAAAAAGAACAAAGAACATACATACATACATACATAAACTCACGCCGTTATCCCATGGGGTAGGCAGTGACCAAAGAACGCCAAATACTACGGTCCTTACATACTTCTTTCGCTTCAATCACATCCATACATTTTCTCATGCATGCGCAAACGCGTTGTGGACGGAAGAAATTTCTTTGAGGAAGTCTGATGTGATGGACTAGCTGACAAAAGGTCGCGCGGACATCAAACCGGTACTTGAAGTGCCGCCTTCTTTAAGCTGGCGAAGCTCTAGCTTCTGACGTAAACTTTAAGAGGGCGCAGTACGATCGTACGTAAACGTATTTATGCTCTCATTTTAAAACGCCATGCTAGAATAACATGAAATTTTGTATACACAATGGGATCCGGCATATCTAGGTCGGATCATAGTTTCTGTTGCTAGAAATTGTAAAAGAAAAAAAATACAGCGGCTTTTTGAGTTTTTTACGGCTTGTATGAAAACCTTAATAATCGCTGTATTTTTTCTCCATTATAATATCAAGCAACACAAACAATGATCCGACCTAGATATGCCGGGTCCCATTGTTTATACAAAGTTTCATGTTATTCTAGCCTGGCGTTTTAAAATGAGAGCATAAATACGTTTGTATGGAGAACCGAACGTACTGCGCAGTCTTCACTGCAATAAATATGGAAGATCGTGCCTTCCTCGTATTGGTCTTTGCAGTCCCAGGAAACTGTGTCTAAACAGCAATGCATGCATCGTCTAATAGAAGTAAAGGCATATGGTGGTGACTCTCTGACAGAGCGCTCGTGGCCCAGCGGCGCCCGCGTACCGCGTGCGGTATGCGAGGTTAAGCAATGTGGGTGCAGGTCAGTTCTTGGATGGGTGACCGCTTTGAGTGGTTACTAACTGAGCGCTCTCGTGCTTTGGAAGGCACGTTAAGCCGTTGATCCCGGCTGCTGTCTACGACAGCAGTCGTTAAGCCAAGTTAGAGGCCTTCGGGCGGCTTGAGAACTTCTAACAGTCAAGTTGCCCACTCACTTGACAAAGGGGGGTCGAAGTTGCACCACGTCCGTAGGGAGTACCCACCGTTACCCTACACGTGACCCCTGGGTGGTGCTAAAAGTGCAACAAAAACTGGCAACCGTACTTGTCTTCTCGAAGATCTCACGGTTCGTAAAATATATTCCATACGATTAAATAAATGGTGACTCTAACAGCAGATTCAAAAATCGATTTTGCCTAAACGTATCCTTATCATTCCCATAGCTTTAAAAGAATGAATATATATGGATAGGTAGAACAAAATCGACAATACCTCACCACTCGACATCAAATTGAATTCCCCGTCCCAGCTTTATCTTGGAAAAAATGTCACGATCCCCGTATTAATTTCCGAAGGGAACTCCCAGTAAAAGGCCAACCTTTAATTAGAGAGTGGCGAAGGAAAAGTAATATTGGACAATAAATGTACCGAAGTTATTATTGATTTCGTTTGCGATATAATCTGGTTATACAGTGTCTTGGTATTTGGCAGTATCTTTATTGGAAACTTTATCTTCTATAGAACACGTTTAAGGCTTGAACACGCATTTTTTTTAACCCCCGACGCAAAAGAGGGGTGTTATAAGTTTAACGTATCTATCTGTGTATCTGTTTGTGGTATCATATCGTTTTTTTTTGTGTCATAGATAGTTTTATCCTGAGTGTTCTTAGCCATGTTTCATGAAAATCAGTTCAGCCGTTTTTGGGATATTGAGCTGTGAAATGAAAATGTCCGGGGTTTTTCAACTTTTTAGTAAAATTAACGGTTCAATGTTTTATTTATTTGTCGCTTTCGCTCAGCTATTATTGATTTACCCCTTTAAACGCCAAGAACACTTAAATATGTTGCTTGTTGTTGTGCCTATGGCGCCAATGATGACTAAAGGTGTCATGACGTACGTGGTCAAAGTCACCTTCGTGCTTTACACTAAGGTTCATATTCTATCTCTTATGGAAAAGAGTTGGCGTGTAAGTGTCGCTGCCGTTCATGAAGAATGGGTTTATGGAGTGAGTCGAAGGAAGCTTTAGGAATCAACTATTCCTTGCTGTTATTCTGTCTCGTTAGTTAGAAGACAAAACGACTATTATTAGGAAAAAAAAATGATACAACAGGGACTTCTATTAGCTTACTCGATGACCCATAATAATAGAGAAAAATATTGAAATTGAACTCCTATATTTAAGTATGTCTTATATATAAATAGGTTAGGCCCTCAACTGTTTTTTCTCCAAAATTTAAGCTACTTAAACCATTTCTCATATACATAATAATTAAGAGTTTATTTGTGTCTTCTGTTCCTCCTCGTAACGTCACTTTTATTACATTTCTCCATTTAGATCCAACCAAACACCAAAAACAAACCAAACCACCAAACCATATCTTCTTGGTGTTACAAAAAAATTGAAACTTTTTTTTCCTGTGATCAAATCTAAATTAAATTTTAAATGAGATCCTCTGCGTCCTTTGTTCCGGCTAGAAGATATATTATTTGAATTTACGAGGTAACTTTGAGTATCGCTTACTTAATATTCAACCCTGTAAGTTCATTCGTCGCTTGTTATAGATAAAATCATCTTTCAAGTTATTGAAAATCGCATTCAGTTAGTACGAATATTCTTAGCGTCTATAAGACATCGACGCAGATTATTATAGTAGTCTATGCAATTGTTTTATAAATAAATAAAAAATGATTTATTGCCACATCAAAAAATACACAGTAGTACCACACGTCTAGACATATTTACAGGTGATTGATTCTGCGACAACGGGCTCAGGTCTCAGCATATGCTGCGAGCTGGGTCAGCTGCGCAGCGCTGGTTTTCAGCCTGCACCCTATCTCTCAGTTACATTTTTGCGAGTTACGAGGGAAACATTGCACGCTGCTGTACCTATCTTTATAGCTAATAAAAACAGAACCAAGTTTTACTTTCAATAGACACATGCTTATTAAATACACAGAATATATGTATTTAAATATTAACAATATTAACATAACACTTCACTAAATCCAATTGTCAATGTACGGAAAAAGGAACAAAACCAAGTTTATTTTTGCAGTTTAGTAAAAGTCTCTACTTTGAATTAATATTGAATATAAAATTTATAAATTTTTATTTTTATTTTATTTTTTTATTTATAATTATAATTAAACGACACCTGCTATTAAGAAGACTAATTGTTACCCTTATCAACAATTTATCAGTGATCTAGACACGCGGTAGCGTGTCCAGCCAAGTTCATCCCAGGAACTGGCAGACAGCAGCCGTGTGTTATTTTACACGAACCGTTTGGAGCCGCTTTTGACCCCCCAATAACTCCAAATCTATTTAACATAATAAAATGAAATTTAGTACATGTATTAACTTACTGGCAGTTTTCTATGCAATATGTTATAATACCATAAAAGCTGTTGGATATTTAAGAAAACTGCCAAGTTAAAGCTCGAAATGCATTAAGCCGCAGTAAATTAGTTTTACTGTATACAATGTAGTGCCGGACTTGGCACCATTTCAGAGAATTTACGGAACTTGTCACCCATTTAGATCTCAATTCTTTTGTCGGTGAAGACGACAACCAAGCATCGCATATTCTTAATATTAAACAAGGCTCCCATTTTTACATTTATGTTTTTGATGGGATTAGTTTTACTGTAAACAATCTAGTGCCAGACTTGGCACCTTTTCAAGTAATCTACGGAACTTGGCACCCATTTAGATCTCAATTTTTTTGTCGCTGAAGACGACGACCACGCATCGCATGTTTTTAATATTGAACTTGTCTTCCATTTTTACATAATGTTTTCGATGGGATCATATTTTACTTTTCATCCCTGATTTGAGGGCGACAATGTCTTTTCTAAATAGCAAACGTGAAAAGCAATTTGTCGGTAGCGAAATTATTTCCATCTTGGGCGTAAACGTAAGCACATGAATCCCTCGCTGCACCCGGGACTATATTGTATAATCTTTCGCTTCACTCAGTGAAATATATACCTAATTTTGCTCCCAAGAGACAATCAGTAATTTTCATGGAACAGGAACGGTATTATCAAGCGTACTGGTATCGTTTATTTTTAGAAGAGCGTCTCCATGCATAATTCGATTTGCCTCGCTTGGAGTGGAAGCCCTAATGAATGTTATTTATTCAAAGGTCGCACTCTCCTCTTATTTGTGGCGATGAAGTGTTACTTGAGTTTGTTTTATTATTCCTAAACTGAATGAATAACAAGATAGACCTGACACTAATGTGCGCACGAGTTTGCGCCGTATTGCATTGAGATAAGGTTGAGAAATGAGTTGGGATTCGGGAGACGTGAGCAAGATGAACACTACGGATTCAGTAGATCATGGAGCTACTGCTTCGTGCCACTATTAGTGAAATTAACGTTCATTTATCTTTGGTGTTAAAAACAAAATGTTTTAAATTATTTACGAAATTCATGGTCACTCTACAAACAGAATACTTCAGTCAAGTGATACATGAGTGCTACGTGACAAATTGAATGTCATCTGAGTTCGTTTTTTTTTTTAAATATCGTATCTCACTTAATGTGACAATTTACTTTCTTCGTAATCAAAGTGCTGTCATAACAGTTAGAGGTTTAATCTTTATAAGCCAGTTGTTGTAGGATGACCATGATTGTAGAGAATTAAACTTTAACTTACCAAACATTAAAATACAGAAAAAAGGTATGGGTGTTTCACTTAAATACAATGGTGAACGATTCATTGCCATTTACTACGTATGTAGTGTTGGTCCTGCTCACGTCTCGATCCTGTATGTGTGAACTCAACTGTACAACACAGATTGTGACCCACCAATGGTCTCGCTGGAAGATCAGTTCTGAATCCTGAGTCAGCACCATGCTGAGGCGGGGCCATTTTGTGTTAAACTATTCTATAATTATAGGTTATTAGTTTTATTACTCGCCTACAACATCGTAATTTTATCATAAATCATTTTCTGGCCACAATTATGGTGTAGTCTGGTGCTGGCTTTGATAGAACGACATCATCCGCTTCAGATTTATCCATTTTTTGATGCCAAAAAGGACCTTGAGCTCATGTGTTCGCTATTGTAGCGAAACTGCTATGTAGCCGTTTTACTTCTCAAGAAGTCGCCAGAACTCAAAATGTCAACATGTATTAGATAAAACCTATAATTATCTTTATTAATGACGATCTTCCAATTTTAACCAACTTTCTTGGACATGTGCACATTTTGACCTTATTATTTTTTTTAAATTGATGTGTCGACTCTTGAGTTGTCTATTGAATAGCTGTAAGTATGCCAACGCACCGATTCGGAAGAACCGTGAAGTCACCATTCCCACATTGGCGCCCTAGTGCCTGGTTTCAGCCTCGGCTGTTGGCGGCTTGCCAGTGACAATTGGGGCGGCATAATGCAGCAGTGACGCAAGACGCCTCGGACATTGCAATAGTATAGTCACACGTTTGTACAGCAGACATATATGTAAAGGGGCAAAAAAATTAACGGTACACTATTGAGCCAACCACTTTATTCTTTTTTAAACGGTTTTTCTATACAAATTACGTGACGAGTATTTATTTTATTCTTCTAGAGTGATATTATTAAGTAACGATTTATTTTATAAACTAAAAATAAAAAATACCCAAAATATCCTTTAAAACCAAAAACTCAAAAACTACTATGACTCTGGTGCTGATTTTGAGGTTACATGAGGAACATAAATTTAAAAAGTAGTTTATTCTTCAAATTAGGCATACTTATATAACATGCACATATGAACGTCAATAAACTACCACCGGTTCGGAAAAAATATACCTCTGCCACGAGAAGAACCGGCGTAAGAAACTCTGATTTTATGAGTAACATGTACAGTCACCAGCATAAATATCTGCCACAACAAAGTGCGCAAAAATATCTGACACGACTCTATTTGTAGGGCCGTTAGGATGTTTCAGATATTTTTGCCGACTTTGGTTAGGCAGATATTAATGCTGGTACCTCAAAATCTGTGGTTACAAGATCCATTATTTAGAGGGCAAAACTTTAGGTTTAGAAAAAATCTCGGATTTCAAAATATTCAGACACAAGAGGTTACTGCGGATGCTTAAAGTTGTATTGTGTGCACAGAAATATTTAAAACATTTGAGGCGAATATGATGCTAACGAGGCAGCATACATTTTTAAAGAGTCGCAGCTGAACATTAATAAAAAACATAATATCTTAAGGCGCAGGGTAGTGCAAGCCATTCTCCATACAAAGGTTGTGCAAGTTTTTTGCGTTAGTTTTGGCACTACAGCATTTAATTTAATTTTTTGTTGGTACATATTGGATATACGCAGAACTTGATGTTCCCATTTGCATTATTTCAAAAAAAAATACAAAAAATATTTAAAATTAAAAAAGAAAAACATCAAGACATAGCTAACAAAAAAATAAGCATATCGACCAAAAATAGTAACTGGAGTGCAAACACAAACGAAGAAAAACTTGCACAAAGTTTGTATGGAAAGAGCTTGCCCACCCCTTCGCCTTAATGTGTTTCACTTATCGGCTACGAGTAAAGCGCTACGAAATTGATGAAGAGCTACGCTCGTAGCCGTAACATGCAAATAAACCGTAAGTAGGGGAAGGCGCCTACGAGACGCGCTCCCGCCAAGCGGGTTCCTGTCACTGAAAGTGTTAATAATCAGTGTAGATAGTCATCATCATCATTTCAGCCGAATGACGTCCACTGCTGGACATAGGCCTCCCCTAAAGACTTCCACAATGACCGGTCCCGCAACCCTTACCAGGTCATCAGTCCACCGTGTGGGGGGCCTGCCCACGCTACGCCTTCGGGTACGTGGTCGCCACTCGAGAACCTTTCCGCCCCAACGGCCATCGGTTCTGCGTGCTATGTGCCCCATCCACTGCCACTTAAGTTTAGCGATTCGAAGGGCTATATCGGTCACTTTGGTTCTGCTGCGGATGGCCACATTTCTGCAGATAGTATTACAAATGAACACGTTCAAAGAGCACATTTATTCCTCGGAAGCTCCGGTTGTGGAATGAGCTCCCTGCAGAGATTTTCCCGAGGAACTACAGTATGGGATTCTTCAAGAACGGAGTGTATAAATTTTTAAAGGGTCGGCAACGTGCATGTTACATCCCTGGAATTGCAGGCGTCCATATGCTGCGGTGACAGCTTACTATCAGGCGGGCTGTGCGCTTGTTTGCCACCGACGTGGTATTTAAAAAAAAATATTCACTGCCAACCTTTTCGTAGCAGCTCTTTGTGCGTAGACAATATTAAATAAATGTAAATAAATATTAGGGGAAATTTTTTATACAAATCTAACTAGTCACATAGGTATTAAGCTCAAATAGGCTTGTGTTATGGGTACTAGACTACTATATATTTAATAGATATATTATTAAATACATAGAAAACATCCAAGTCAAGTGACAACCACAGAAACATATGCCCTTACCGGGATTCGCACCCGGGACCTCCAGCTTCGTAGGCCGTGTCACTACCAACTAGGCTAAACAGGCCGACAAAAGTAGCATATAATATATCCATGCGCTTTGTCGTAAGTGAGGGACCTACATTTGTCTCCAGCTGTTAATTCGAAGAACCCTTAAATTTTTCAACGCTCTGTCAAATACAAAAGCTGGCACTCACATGCCATGACATTGTAATGAAAAAAAAATTTGGCCAAGTGCGAGTCGGACTCGCGCACGAAGGGTTCCGTACCATTATCTATAAAGAGTCCGACTCGCACTTGGCCGGTTTTTAATATTTGTTGTTATAGCGGCAACAGAGATACATCATCTGTGAAAATTTCAACTGTTTAACTATCGCGGTTCTTGAGATACAGCCTGGGGGCAGACAGACGGACGGACAGACAAGCGAAGTCTTAGTAATAGGGTCCCGTTTTTACCCTTTGGGTACGGAATTTTTCGAGTGCGCACAAGGCAATTTTATTGATTATCGGTACTGAAAATTCGTGACAATGTTCTATCTCGAAATGGGTTCATTGAATAAGACATGGCCAAATATCAACGCTGAAATCCGGGACGTCCCCATATTGATCACATCTGTCATTATTACGTAAGATTAAAAGTGCAATCAACAGCAAAACCAGTGCATTTGCTCCTTTTTTTTATATATACAAATATTGTGTGTGTATTATGCCCGTAGGGTTGCGATCAATCCTGTCACAGGGACCAAGCTGAAAATCAGCGCTGGGTAGCACGCCTAGCATACGTTGAGACTGGTACCCATTACCTTGCATTTAAATATGTACCTATCTAGAAATAAGTTATTGTATATACCTTTATTGTCTTGTATTTTTTGTGTTTGCGGCACGGATCTATACCTAAACCGGATTGAGTACTGTGACGAAAAAGTGTGACCGACAGAGAAGCCAAACTCGAGGATTGCATCTCGTTTTAATTAGGGTGACCAAGTACATCTGTGGATATGAGGATTATTTCTAATTAGGTTCTATGTACAATGAAATTTAAACTAAATTAGGTAGTAAATAAAATAAGAATATTTTGCAAAAAATATTTATTTTGGCTAATCACAAGTTTGTGTATCCAATTATCCATACATTGTTAAACAATATAGTCTTGTGTAATTTTTGCCTAAGCCCTACTTTATTTTCCAAATCTCTTAACAAATGTGTTCTCCCGTGATGGGCCATGCGTAAATTAAAAAAAGACGAGGACGAGTTTTAATTCACCATCAACAGATCAGCACGGTGGTGCCATGATACACGAGTTCGGTAGGTAACAATACAATATAACTGTTACCGAACTTGCCGGTATCCAATTGAGCTGAAATGTAGCATACTTATGTACAGTATGCGTGAAAATTAGCATACTGTACACAAGTATGCTAAATTTCAACTCAATTGGATACCGGAAAGTAGCTGTAAAATGGTTAAAAAATTGGAACGACAACTTAAGTACTTGCACAGTTTAATCACATACAGTCCAAGTTAAACAAAAGCTCATAATGATAACAAAATTGTTAAAAGATTGAATTTCAACTGACCTTTAGAAAAGGTTTTCTCACTAAACACTTAATAACGAATATTTCTGCAAAACCAGCCCAAGTCATAGTCAGCCTAATCAGTTTGACATTTGTCTTGTCGTTTTATCGTAAAATATAACAAATTGTTCCTTACCTGTGACATGATATTCCACAATTAATAAAACTTTCACTTTTACAACCCTTTACACAACATGTTTTCACTTTTTCAACTAATTTCATCAGCCGCTTATTTTCATAATTTCAAATTTGACACCATTAAGGTTGGGGATACCAATTAATATTTGAACAATACTACTATATTTATTGCAATACTAGGTTTTAGTCAGTTAATAATGTTGATATTTTATACAATTACGAATGAGGTCAAATGTAAATTATGCCTGATAAATATGCAGTACTAGTTAGTACAAGCAAGTAATTGTTTTCAGTATTCTAAAATACCACAACATATTTTTTTTTTACACTGGCAAGTTGTGCGAGTGGGACACCGCCCTCCGGTTGGTTGCTCTCGCTCGGACCGCTTTCTCTGGTCTGTCTGTCATAACAGGATATTAACTGTATTACACGAGAATAAGGTTCAAGTTTGACTGGCTCATAAAAGTTTGTACTCAATCCGGTTTAGGTATAGATCCTTGGTTTGCGGTAATAAATGTATTTTGATTTGATTTGAAAAGTAAATGATCATTTTAGTACTTTGTCGCACTAACGTAACAATACTGCGACAGTTCGGGTGCGTCAAAGTAGTGAAACTGACAAGGTACTAAAATGATCGTCTACTTTTGCCGTTGACTGTACTGCGTCAGTTTCGAGCACTGGGACATTACCTTACCTTAAGAATAATAATAATAATAAAATGATTTATTGTCGCAAAAAAACAATTAACAAAACAAAAATACAAATGCACAAAGAAAAAAAAAAACAGGAACGGTGCGACAATAGGCTCGAGCTCAGCGTTTGCTGCGAGCCTGGTCGGCTGTACAGCGCTGATTTTCAGCCCGCACCTACTTCACAGCTCAAACAAAAAAAAAATTAATAGCTGGCTGGAAGGGGAGCATTCGCTTGACTACCAAACAGGAACTTTATACTACTTACTACTGACGCCCTGTTAAGCCTAGTTGGTAGCGACTCTGCCTCCGAAGCTAGAGGTCCCGGGTTCGAATCCCGGCCAGGGCATTTATTTGTGCATTTATCACGGATATTTGTTCTTGGGTCTTGGATGTTTTCTATGTATTTAAGTATGTATTTATCTATATAAGTATGTATATCGTCGTCTAGTACCCATAGTACAAGCTTTGCTTAGTTTGGGACTAGGTCGATTTGTGTAAGATTGTCCCCCAATATTTATTTATTATTTATATATTACTTTATACTTGAGTGTGTATAATTGGTAATGGTACTTCGTTAAGCAAAAGAGCACGAGGAACACAATAGGGATAAGACGTAAAACTTTAAAAATTCAACGACCGAAATCAACATAAATACTCTCACTGTTCAGAACATAAACGCCATTTTGTATGCTGAAGAGCGGCCCGCTTGTCTTTTACTTTTCTATTTCTTTTTAAAGACTGTTTTTCAACGTTTCCACTGGACAGTCCCCGACAAAGGCTACAAAGGCATGAATAATGAACGATATTTACTTTTCAGGCTAAAAATACATCGACAGAGGTGGAAAAGGTTGTACTTTGCTTTGTATCATATTTTAGTTTCTCGGTATGTTTCAATTTAGGGTTGGCACCAATCGGAAGCAGTGTTCGTTAAAAGGGAATTTAATAAAAATGGGGCATTCCAATGTTTTCTCAGAGTATGGACTTTTTGCTGCCCTATCGAAGAAGAAAAAACTGTCCAAGGACGAGTCGAATTCGCGCACCGAGGGTTCCACCTAAAACACAAATGTGATTTGTCACCACCACCACCACCATATCAGCCGAAGGACGTCCACTGCTGGACATAGGCCTCCCCCAATTTCACGGGGGGTAAATGCCATAATCGCCACGCTTGGCTTGCGGGTTGGCGATCGTAGTATCTCCACCGCACTCCAGGGATGCTGCTGCCTATCCCCCGGGGGGCTTGGTCGTAGTTTTAGGACATACCCGGGTCCGGGGTGATTTGTCAATGTATTGGTATTTGTTGGTAAAATATACGTAATAATAAACATTATCACCAAATTTCAAGTTAAACCGTCAATGGGAATTAATGGGAAGTTAAAAACTTCGCAACAAAATGTTTGACAGACGACAGACGGACACGCGAGTGACAGCAATAGGGCTCTGTTCATAAAAAGTACCCTAAAATGTGTCCCCAAATTTACATAATAAATTTCGATGTCGAATTTGCTACCGCTATACAGAAATGTGGAAGTCTTTGGGGGAGGCCTATGTCCAGCAGTGGACGTCTTTCGGCTGATATGATGATGATACAGAAATGTTTACAAAGAAACAAAACGGCTCTGGTTACACTTTTTTCTTTGTATAGAATCAATAGCGTTATTGATTCCGAGTCGAATGAGCCCAAAAAGTCCATATTCTGAGCAAAAAAATGAAGTTTGCAATTTGTTTCGACGCAATACCTATTTAATGTTGATCGGTATGTAATCGTATGTTGCTGCAACTCGCCTTTAGTCTATACTACTTTTTTTTATTAAAAATGGGATTGCTCTTGGCCAGCATCTAGCCAGGAGGCAAAGATGAGACCGACGATGAAGCGAGCTCACCCAGAAGATGCCTATTCACTCGTGCCATAAAAAGGTCCAGGTTATATGAACTCGGAAATACAGACGCCGGCAGAGAATTCCAAACCTCAGAAGTGCGCATTATAAAAGAAGATGCAAAGCGCTTGGTTCGAATTAGAGGAATTTCGACCAGGTAAGGATGGTAGCCAGCCGTACGTCTGGATGTCCGATGGAAGAAGGGGGAAGGCGGTATGAGCTCATGGAGCTCCTGAGCACGCTCACCGAAGTACAGTTTGTAGAAGTAGTACTACTATATATAATAGTTTATTTTACAGGCTATTTATAACGTTTTATAAAGATCTGTCAAATAGGAGGAACTGCGCCCCGTGACCTAGATATTATCGGGAACGCGAACTTGGCCTGGATTCCAGCTTTATTAATGTCATATTGATTTTATTGGAGTGCTCTTCCGTTTCCCAGCTTTCCGCCTCAGGGCGGGATTATTCGAATATTTCCAATACTGTTGAAGCGCGCCAATCTTGCTTCAAGTGTATGGAATAACGAAACGTATTTTCAATTAGTACAGTCAGCATCGAAACTAGCTTCGCATTTTACTGATTGTTTTTTTGTGGTGCATGATTACACAGTAAAATTAAACAGTAACAGTTTGGCGAAGTTAAAAAAAAATTGTTTGTAAGCATTTACCTTCTTGAAAAAAAATAATTAAAAAGTTCAAAAGTGTTTTTTATAAGGTAATCACCGCTTATGACACCTTCATCGATGACGGATGACGAAATCGATGTTAAATAAGATTATTTCAATCATTTCATTTTCGGTACAAGCTGTACGTTTATTGTTGAGTATACTTTTTTTTCAAAGTCATCAACAACTTGTTGAGAGGGTTCCAATGAACTAAAACATGAATGGTTTATCTTTAAAAATATATTGGGGGACAATCTTACACAAATCGACCTAGTCCCAAACTAAGCAAAGCTCGTACTATGGGTACTAGACGACGATATACATACTTATGTAGATAAATACATACTTAAATACATCGAAAACATCCAAGACCCAAGAACAATTATCCGTGCTAAATGCACAAATAAATGCCCTGGCCGGGAATCGAACCCGGGACCTCTAGCTTCGGAGGCAGTGTCACTACCAGCTAGGCTAAACATGCCGTCAAGTTACTTGTGGATTTGCTATGGCCACCTTCTGTGTCCGTCATAAGATCAGTTTGTTGATACGAGTATATTGCAGTGCCGCAGAACGTACATAACCCAAATTTGAACTCAACCATTGTGGATAACTGTTTTAAAAATCACTCGCAAGATTTGAAACGAACATACAAACATTACAAGTGAAATAAAAGCTTGGAAAATATAGAACTAAATTTTGAGAACATTTACATTAATCTTATGAAGGCTCCAAAAGAGCAATGGGCTATGCTGGGAATTTCTCTGCGTGATCGCATCAGGAATGAGGCCATCTGCAGCAGAACCAAAGACCGCGCGATATATCCCTCCGGATCGCTAAACTTAAGTGGCAGTGGGCGCGGCATATAGCACGTAGAACCGACGGCCATTGGGACGGAAAGGTTCTTGAGTGGCGACCATGTACCAAAAGGCGCAGCGTGGGCAGACCCCCCACAAGGTCGACTGATGACCTGGTAAGGGTCGCGGGTGTCCGCTGGATGCGGATGGCGCACTGGCGCATCAGGACAGGTCATTGTGGAAGTCTTTGGGGGAGGCCTATGTCCAGCAGTGGACGTCCTTCGGCTGATGTGATGATGATGATGATGGTACATTACTTCTCACCTAATACCTTATTTAGGGTAGGCCTATGTCCAGCAGTGGACGTCTTTCTGTTGATATGATGATGAATATCCAACCGAGCTAGTCAAATAAACGAAACACATCCTCACAAAAACAGGCACGATCTGGGTCCCTTCGAGGCAGGCTATTACTGAACCAGTGTGCAACAGCTTAGGCCTTGCCATTGCTTTCCATTAGTTGACACTAGGGACAATCGCTGCTCAGTCAATCTTAAAAAAAACAATGTGGATGCTCACCCTTAGTCTAGTTCTGCTGGGAAAGCAGCCTAAACAAGGATGTGCATAACCTACATACGCCGAGTTCGCTAACGAAAAGCCCTTTCAAAGAAGTTTACATAAGGTTAAATATTACAGCGGAAAATATTTCTCGCAATCTGCCGTGAGCCTTATTCGTAATCCCCTAAAAGATTTGTCATCGTTACGTACAAATCTCCTTGTGTAAACAGGATATATCACTGCTCACCTTTTTCTTTGAGCGTATATGAGATTATCTGACGTGTTTCTATAAGGAGTAGGTAGAGGACGTAAACAGATGATATCAGCCGGTGCACTGATATATATGATGTTTTAATTTAGTTACACTACCGTCAGAAAGTTTAAGACCAAACACAAAATATGCAAATGATCAACTAAACTGATTGATTATTCATTCAACCTTGATTCATCTGTCCGTAGTACTCTCGATCAGTTTGCAAAAGTCCAATCCTTGTGACAAACAGCCCACTGTAATCTTTTTCCCCTGTTTGGTTTGCGTAATAATTTATGAAAATGAAACTAAAAATTGTGTTTGGTCTTAAACTTTCTGACGGTAGTGTATATTATAGGTTTTAATAAACGACGCAGCACGGAGCAACACCTATTTCTTTCTAATTCGCTTGCCCTTTTCCCATTTATTTGGGGTCGGCTCAGCAATCGCAGCATGTCTTTTTTTCAGACATCTCTGTCACGAGTCATCTCGTCATTTCATCAGCAGCAAGCAACCAACTCCCACTAATCTATACTTACTAATATTATAAAGCTGAAGAGTTTGTTTGTTTGTTTGAACGCGCTAATCTGAGGAACTACTGGTTTGAATTGAAACATTCTTTTTGTGTTGGATAGTTCATTTATCGAGGAAGGCTTTAGGCTATATAACATCACACTTCGACCAATAAGAGCGAAGACGAGAATGAAGTCGCGGGCAACAACAGCTAGTCAAATATAATTCTGTAATAATATTATAAAAAGAAAATAAAAATACTCAAATCGGCGTTAGGTGCCCAGGAGGCTGGCTGCGTTGCCACGTTGAATGGCAATGATAATTGCTACGATGGGCTAGGTATGAGCCAGTCCTCTGGTCAACGGAAGCATCAAGAAGGCGTTTTGAAATTTTAAAATGTTGTAGTGCGCTGGTAACCCACGGCCCTAAGGTAAGGTTCAAAAGGCTCAAACATGTAGCCACTGTCGATGACGGCATATGTGCGTCTTTTGCGTCAACAGCACCAGCAGCAGCAGTTGAGGTACCAGGAAGTTGGGACGGCGCAAGGGTATCGACGCAAGTGGCGTCCCAAACAAGTGGCCGTCACAAGCTCCATGGCAAGAGCGTCAATACTAATATATATATAATACATAAAACATGAAATTTAAGAATTTCATTTCGGCAACAGCATTTTTTACAGTAGCACGACACTAACTTTTAATCATTAGTGACGTACTTACTTAAATCAGCATTATATTACTTTGTAACTAAATGAGCCTCTGTAGATTTCGTCAAGTGAAAAGATATTCAGCGGAAGGCATTGTAGAATAAAATAAAACCATTTCTGAACTTAGCAGACAAGAGCCAGTAAGCCATCTAGGTGACGCCTTTATCCGCGTTGCATATACGTAAGCAAATCCAGTACCTGACCTACTTCCCATACTTACTGGTAATGTAATACGTACTATGTTTGCTGTAAGATTGCATTGTAACCGGACGCTGCGTAATGGACTTTCAGATTGCATTCTGGTTGGAACTTTGAAGGTTTTGCGACAACGGGTAACGCTAGTTGGATATGTTTGTATCCTTGGACAGTTTGCTGTCGCAAAGCAGAACAAAGTTGATTAAAAGCGGAAATTTAACAATGTTGCCAAACAAGGTCTTTTGTGAGGTTTCCTTGTTTAGATAGAAGAAAAGCTAACCGATACAAGGAAAGATAAAAGTGCATATAACAATGTTCATGACGACACATAATTATTCGTCACGCTTCAGAAAAATGCTGCCACGCGCTACGGCATAACTTACGTACATAGAGTTCTTGGGGCTCGAATGGTTTAGAAACTCCATTTGACATGGTGCTACGGAAACAATAATTTTGATTGAGGCAATGAAAGTAAATGATGTAATTGTTGGTAGCGATCGATGCTGGATACTTAAGTCCAGAACATTAATTGAACAAACGATAGCTGATCCACTGATTATTATTCTGATAATATTAACGAGAAACGATAATACACATCTGCCAAAGACCACCTAAGCAAGAATAATTTGACATTGAAATATATAATAAACATCATCATACATATAAGAGCCCATTATAAAACCTAGCTTTCGCCTTCTCTGCCAATTATTTTGATGTTTTGAGCTCGAAATATAATGTAGCTCTATACCATGTAATATCGCTCTGGGACTTAGATCTCTTAGAATTAAATACACAAAGCTCCGAATACAAAACCTCGTATCAATTTGTTGTCTGCAACGAAAAATATTCCATATCTTCATCGACTAATAAAGTCCGCCTTTCTTAAAAGGAAATGTCTAAGTTGTCTGGGTTTCTTCCAAAGTCACCCTTGTTCCAAAGGTAAAGCCCACCTTTCTTAAAAGGAAATGTCTAAAGATGTCTGGATTTCTTCCAAAGTCACCCTTCTCCCAAAGGCAAAGTCCACCTTTCTTAAAAGGAAATGTCTAAGTTGTCTGGGTTTCTTCCAAAGTCACCCTTCTCCCAAAGGCAAACTCCACCTTTCTTAAAAGGCAATATGTAAAGATGTCTGGGTATCTTTAATATCTCGTAAAAGTGCTATTTGCAGATGCAACTAGGATTTTATATACTTTAGATACTTTAACTACGTAGCGTTATTAATTTGTCCGAATAAATGTATTTGGTTCTCTTATTTCTCCAATCGACCTCATATAATTACATTAGAAGCAAAGATGAGTATTTCAGGCTAAAATAACTTCCAAGTGACACGATAAAATCAACACTTTCTTTAAGCGGTATTTCGAAATGTATCCATTGTTAATTCTATTTTTGCCGAAGCCCTCCTGTGTTAGTGTTGATTCAGTAGCATTTTACCGAAGCAGCGTCGCTTTATTGTGGAACCTTTTTAATCAGTCGGCCACGTTCAGCCCCTTTTTGTTTATCTGTCACGTTCGCTTTTTTACCCTAATCCCACGTTAGCATTGCTTGCTTTATTTCAAAGTTACTATTTATTCTAATTTATGGATACTCTGAAAATTACAATGCTGAAACCTGATAGATTTTCAGAGTCCGCTTAAATTATATGCATAATTATAATGCGTATACTTGTTTCATAGTTTAGAGATGGACGAGTTAGTTTTAAAGTTCATCAAGTAAATTCGTTTTCACACAAGTTCTCGTTGCTTAAAAATTAATATCAATTATATGGCGGTCAAATCTACCATGACTTTTAGGGTTCTGTAGCCAGAATGGCGACAACGGAACCCTTAGATTCGTCATGTCTATCCTTCCGTCCGTATGTCACAACCGATTTACTCGTATAGCCGATTTATCCGTATGCAATGAACCGCTATAAAAAATATTAAACTGGGCACCCCATACATGTAACAGGGGGTCAATTTTTTTTCAATGCACATAGATGTGCGAGGTGTCAATAGATAGGCCTTCAAAACTTTTCCATTTAAGTCAACTGTTGGCGAGATATTAACTGTCAAAGTCGTAAAAAGTGTGATGTATAAAATTTTGAAAAAAAAATCAAGATGATGTACAGTAATAAATACTTTATAGTTAGATAGGTCTAACGGTTTTTGATTTATTGCTGAAAAACTGTCTTGCCCAAACAAAAGGGCATAAGTGCCGTTTTCCTATAAAGATACGACCTTTTTTGTTTCAATGTATTGGATAGTGGTTTTAAATGTAGATTAGGTGTCGGTACGGAACCCTTCTTTGTGCGTGGTCCGACACGCACTTGGCCGATTTTTATTGAATACCATGTCTTATATTTTTGCAATCACTCGCGGTAAATTCTCATTTTTTAATAGCAAGCAATGGGCCTCCACATTTTTGCGTTGTCTCTTATCATAACGTTATCTTTGTGTTGTATTGGCAAAGTTCTTTACTTACTACGCTGGCTCAGCGACCCAAAGTGAATCTTGGCCTCCGCCACTAAGACACGCCTCTGTGCTCTGTCCTGGGCAGCTTGTCGCCAATCAGAGTCGGCTGTTTGAAGCTGGATTTTAGGACTTCGTCTATCTAACGATACCTTGGTCAGCCAATTGCTTCGACCATTTGGACGTCCCAAGTACGCTCTTTTGGCAGCGCGATCCTCTCCCATCCTCTCAACGAGGCCGAACCAGCACAACCGGGCAGATTTGCTATCTCCGATGACGATGGGCTCGGCAACCAGTGCGTCGTCTTCCACATTCCTCCTCACCCTCCAGCTACAGTCTTCCCTTTTTGTAGGTCCCAGAATCATCCTCAGGATGTTTCTCTCTGCCACTAAGAGTTTGCTGTCCCCTTTCAGCGTCAGTGTCCAAGCTTCGCACCTATACATCAAAATCGGTCTTATCACTGTCTTGTACACTCTCATCTTGGTTCTTCTGCTGATAAGTTTGGACACTAGTATTCTGTGGAGAGCCGCCGAGCATCTTAGGGTGTTCTGAGTCCGGATGTCTATTTCCGGACTCAGAACGCCCGGGGAATTTCCGGGTGTAAATTTCATTACTCGAAAAATTCTATAGCAATATTCGGCAAATGATATACATAAATATAACGCATGATACCATCAATTACTTCAGTACTCGGTTTACTGTGTACCCTAGTGACACCACATTTTGGCTTATGCGAAATTCATCTATAATCTTCATCCAGTATGTACTAAACAACACATTTAAAATTTCATTCCCCCCAACGCTCTTATCCAATGCTTCGTGACATACCCTTCTATCAGGTTTCCAATCAGCCTCCATATAAATACGATACGCGCCATCAACATAAATGAATACCAAGCAGTGCTCGATAAACACTCTTACATCGTCTTACCTCAGCAATGTCAACCTTTTAATGTATACAATACAGTTCACATTTCCAAGCATTGACTGGATAGTTGATACTGTGAAAGCGATCAGGTGATATTTCACGCCACCCTTTTGTAACGCTTTGACCCAATTTGGATCTTTGATTTATCTTTTGTAAATCAATCAGATTGTAATATGATAAGTATCTCTTTTCTTGCAGATTGATAAGTACTTTATTCATTTGCACAACTTACGAGTACCTACATGGCTTCAGCATAAATGTAAAGTGACAAAAAAATTGTCAAAAAACATGCGACTTTATTTTTAAGTTACACTTAAATAAAGCATACAAATCAAAACTAAAGTTTTATTATTTTCTAATAAATAAATGAAAAGAACGATGTGTCGTGACAGAGAATAGGCGCTGGCTCGGCACAATGATGCGACAGCAACCCACATTACGGATATTCTGCCAGAACCTTATTTGATAAAGTTGGTGTTCAAGAAAAAATATTTAATTTCATAATTGCTTTTTGAATCTGTTGACGATTTCAATGCGTCCTTTGAGCTTTGGGCAAGTAGCGGATTCAATGATCTATAATTGACTAAACATTAAATAATGGAAATGATACAACCACACTAAGTTAATGACTTAAGAAGTTAAGGAGTCCCTGTGTTGATCGTACACATTTTTATTTAATTACAAAGCTTGGGTACCTAATGGATCCCAGCAACTATATCCGTGTTCTATTATACCAGTTGTGCGAGATTCAGCAACATTGTGCCCGAATACATCACTCGCACCATTGGCTCGAATATTTCATCTCGCCCCATTGCTTGTCGTGTTTATGGATTCGATTTGAGTAACCGAGGTACCTACTGCTATGACTATAAGCTATGTCGGACTGAACTCCAAAACACGTCACTATTCTGATGTTTTGTACTAACTAGCGGTGTTTAGAAAAAACATGTTTTATACATATTATAACCTTCTATATCTCAACAGCCCCTTGACCGATCATGTTCAAGCTTTTTTTCCCTCCTCGTATCTGCCAGATTTCACGACGTCCAGGCCTCAGATAATCGAGTTGAAGCCGTAATAGTTTAGTTGTCATTTTCAGATAAGGTTTTGATGTGTATACATCTTTTAATCATCATCATCATCATGTCAGCCGAAAGACGTCCACTGCTGGACATAGGCCTCCCCCAAAGACTTCCACAATGACCGGTCCTGCGCCACCCGCATCCAGCGGACACCCGCGACCTTCACCAGGTCATCAGTCCACCGTGTGGGGGGCCTGCCCACGCTACGCCTTCCGGTACGTGGTCGCCATCTTTTAATGTTTAATCCTTATTTGTATAATTAACAATATCAATTGGATTAGACGTAACATGGGCATTGATGGGGGTAGGGTCTAATTGGCTAAGATCAGTAGTCTTAGGGAGGTATTCCACTCATCCAATATCTTTGTCCAATATACATTTGATCAAAGAAATTAGATGATTTCATCCAACTTGGATGAGACCCCGACATTTGATCAAAGATTCTGATGACATTTATATCAATATGGCTACTTATGAAAAAAAAACTTGGACAAAGATATTGGATAAGTGGAATGGGCCTCCGTCAAAGAAATTTGATCAAAGATTTGACAAAGAAATTGGACAAAGATATTGGATGAGTAGAATACCACCACGTATTAAACTCATCCAATATCTTTGATCAAAGAAATTGGATGATTTCATCAAACTTGGATGGGACCCCGACATATGATCAAAGATTCCGATGACTGTTAAATCAATATGGCTACGCATGAAAACAAAAACTTGGATAAAGATATTGGATGAGTGTCAAAGAAATTTGATCAAATATTGAACAAAGAAATTGAACATGGATATTGGACGAATGGAATACCACCCTTATCAACTAATTATAATACAACGGACTACAGTAAAAGCGGGTGCAGCGGCGGAAAACGCCGAAATTCTAAAGCGTAATAAATACAAGGGCCTCGGCAGAGAGTACATGTTTGTACCTTTTGGCGTCGAAACTCTAGGTCCATGGGGTCCCAGCGCGCATAAGTTATTTGCAGAAATTGCGAAGCGTCTGGTTGACGTAACTGGTGACCGAAGAGCTGGCGGTTTCCTCGCTCAACGTATCAGCATTGCGATACAGCGAGGAAATGCCGCCAGCATCCTCGGTACAATGCCTAAAGGGCCCGTTTTAGATTTAAGTTAGTTTTAATTTTCTTTATATTATTTTGGTTAAGTATTCTTGTATATATTTTCGTTGTACATAAATAAATGATTATCAATTATAATATACTTTAAACATGATCAACATTGAATATAAGCTGAACATGATAATAAGATATTTTTGTAAAGTAGCAAATAATAGTAGTCTCCACCAATTTTCGCGACGACCTTAAGCCGTATTCAAGCTTATATTTTTTGCTCAAAGCTTTTAGCTGCGGCCTTCTCACTAAATAGAGCGAGGGCTGGAGGTAAACGATATCGCTGAGGTTAAAAGGATGGGTTTATGCTCAAAAAGGGTTTATTTTTCTATCAACTCAATTTTAGATTGAGACGGATAACTGGAATTGAACATATAGCAAACGTTTGTATTTTAAGTTTAGATGGGTGGAGTTCAAGTTATGGGGCCATAAGTCTTATAATTCGACTACAATTAAATCGATTCCGTTGAGACACAAACAATTGTCATACAATCTACTAGTGTATGGATAATCATCATTTTAATTTTAGACAAATTAAAAAATATGGTCCTGTTATTTGAACTCCATCCAGATATTAACGTTTTTTTTTGTAGATTTCTGAAGTTTCATGCTTAGTTTGGGACGGTGAAAATTTGCATTTTTATAATTTAATTTTTCAATACTTCCGATATTTTTTTACATAACTCATACTCGTATTATATTTGAAACAATAATCATCGAGTGTATAATCGTCTATTTGTTTTGTTGTGTTTTATATTTATTGACTGTTTATTGTTTAGTATAAGTTTTATGAAGTGTGTTGCATATTTCATACGTTGGATGGATGAAGTTTATTGCGGATACTCGGAATGTTATATTTTGGACGTAATCTGCGTTGTGGTTCCTGCAGATACATAGGGCTAGTAGTTAGTTGTAATTATTTGTGTCATGCATTTGTTATATTTCGAGTTAGTATGGATTTTATCCAAGGAAATGAAAATTCTAGCGAAGTAAACTATTATGAAGTCAAAAGGGAGTGTTAAAGTGAATTGTACAGACTGTCGACATCTATATATTGTGGCGTACTAATGTAATAGCTAGTTTCTATGGATAAGCTATAGGATGGCTTATGGTTAAGCTTATTTTTTTTCCTGTATCATTTATTTCGTATGACAAGTGTCATCAAGACCTCTGCTAAATACAACAACACCATCTATGAACACACCAAAAAAAACTCCTAATAATGACGGCCTGTTTAGCCTAGTTGGTAGTGACGATGACGCTGCCTCCGAAGCTAGAGGTCCCGGGTTCGAATCCCGGCCAAGGCATAATTTGTGCATTTAGCACGGATATTTGTTCCTGGGTCTTGGATGTTTTCTATGTATTTATGTATATAAGTATGTATATCTTCGTCTAGTACCCATACTACAAGCTTTGCTTAGTTCGGGACTAGGTCGATTTGTGTTTATTTTCTCCCCCAGTATTATTATTAAAAAAATTGGCGCTAAAGTGTTGTGTGATGACCACCTCGAGAGAGTCACAGTCACAAGGTATATACTTTCATAGTGTATATAATTAACAAGTCTCTGGTACCGGATAGAAAGCAGAAGCCAATTAGTTTCGCTCCTTGTTAATTTACAAACACTCCAGAAAAAAAGAAAAGTAAGACGCTATAGCTGACGTCACGACCAATTAGGCCCCCCAGTGGCAAGTTCATATCTCGCAGTTATTTAATGGTGCTCCCACACTGACAGATATGTTATATAACATAGTGTAACAAGGATAAGGCTATGTAACACTCTGATGTTGAAGAGAGATAGTTGCTGTTATATAACATTTAAATACACTTTAAACTCTCTCCGTTAAATTTAATCTTAAACGCAGTAATATGGACTAGAATTTTTAAGAAGTATATTTAGAAATGCAATTAATACGATCAGATTAAATAATAAACATACAAGTGTATTGAGTTGTTTTATTTCTAATTACTTTTCTAACCTGATTATGCAGGAATCTCGTATGAAGAAATTAAAAGGTAAAGGTTATCACGTTATCAGATTGTCTCCCATTCACAAGATACACGGTACAATACGAATAAAAAAGTAAGGCAAGCGTAATCGTTTCTAAGCTAGATGAGGTTCTTTTAATGCTAAAAACTTTATAAAGAGGACCAAGTTACATTTTAATGTAAGTATCGCAAATTGATGCGGTGATCATTTATTTTGTAATAGTTTAGTCTGTTAAATACTCAGATAATATATTGAAATGTTTAAAAAATGTACACAGATTTGGGTTTCTAAATGTCCTTTCAGAACGGTGTCCCATTAAAATGTTCCAATAACACTTTCCTTAACGCCATAATCCGGGGATTCCGTTATCGCCCCTCATTTTCCCCTGTTGTTTTTGATTAACTTTGTCCATTAATAAAGTCTGCTAGCCGTTAGGGGGCTCTTAACCCACCTTTAAAAGTGATTATCATTATTGCTTTTTCTATTAATGTCTTTGCATCTGGATTTCTGCTAAGGTTTTTCTTTTGTTCCCCGGCACTGTAAGTACCTAATCAAAATTTATAATTTATTTTGTTTACGGTTGCTGTATTGTCAAAAGTTACCTGAGTTGTCCTATTGGTGGGTAACTTATACTTTTCTAACAGTTTAATGATTTCGCGAAGCAGATGGCAGTTTTAAAATGAAGCGAATTTCAAGCGACGAAAGTAAACTCATTATGCAAAATCGCTTTGAGATGATGATTTATTCTCTTTTCCGTTCCTAGCCCAATAACGCGGATGTAGCACTCTTCCGTAATGGATATTGCGTGTATCACACGCTGATCGAACTTCCCTCTTTATTACTTTGGCTGGCCCCCTGTTGGGTGCCATTTTTCCTTTACTAATAATGTTTTACCTATGCCACGTGTAAGCGTTATCGTTTATAACAATTATTGCGATTGCAGATATTAAGTGTTTTTTACTGGAAAGGGAATGTGAAGAAAACGAAAAGTTATCACTTCATTAAATAAATTAACCTCACAGTCCATTCAGATCGCTGAATCATATGAAATCATGCTATTGTGAGTAGTGAAACTTGGATGAACCAAATAATCATAAAATATTGAAGATATTTTAAATACAAAACACGAACAAGTAATAAAAAATACTAAGGCGTCGAAGCTCCTATTAGTCCTCAGAACTTGACAAAGCTGAATTTATCCAATTAATGAAGTGGATCTTAAGCTAAACAAGTTTAAAAAGCCATTCGCGCTAACGCCGACGTAATTCAGCAGGTTAGGCATTTCAGGCCAAGTCATAATACAATTACTTGACGGCGGAGAGCCATTTAACTGCATTTTAAATAACAAATTTAAATCTAGAATCTACCAGGGCCATTTTAGGGGAATGTTTTGGGTAGGTGCTCTTAAGTACATATTAATTATGTCTTTACCTTTATACCGCCGCTAAGGGTTGATACCTTCAAGGGTCTTTATGAGCTTTACACAATATACCAAGTAATATTCTTCTTTACTTATCTCTACCCAAAATAGCAATTTAATTACCTCAATATGAACTTTTTGGATCGTAAAGGACCAAAACAAGCAAAGCTATTAATAACATGCTTTTTTAATTTGTGACGTAAATAAACAGTTTTGACACTGATGTTATCGCCAACATTAATTCTGGAAGCCATTTAATAACCAGCGAAATCTAATTCAAAGGTGTCGACACCGATACTGTAATATTATGGAAATATGACTCTCATCTCATTCCCGTGGGATTTATTATTAGATAAGCTCGGGCTTTGCCTATATTGCGGAGCTGGGTGGATTTTTTTGCAACAGACTGAGGATTTTTAACTGGATATTTGCCGTTACCATGTGTTATTACGCGTTAGGTTGTGAATAAATTCTTTATTACTGCACGCTCTAGCGTTGTACGTGCTTCCTTTTACGTCTTGTTTCCTTTTAGACTCATATCGTCATCTTTATTTTGATATGTGTTAACTTCAGATTTTACTTATTTTGTGATGATTGTTTTGATATCTTTTAAAGACCATTACATGTTATTACAGCCGTCAACGTAACAACATGTGTTATTGAAGCTATCACAAAGTTGATGGAAAGGATTTACAAAGTAATATTAGCTCCAGGCTCTGGTGTAAGTATATTGTTAATCGGATCTCTGGGTGTATCGAAACAGATTATAACTTTCACGGTGGTTTACTTGAAGGAAGAGTTATTTTTGTGTATTTCTCGAACGTAACATCAATTTTGATATTACACGTGTACGTACGTATCTTTCAGGGGTAAATAATTCATCAATACAAGGTATCTACATGTATTAGCGCCTGTAAAATACATATTTGTTTTGATTTCCTTGATATAAAATCACATGACGACATTGTTAAAATGTTCCTTGCGGTTTCTCAAGGTTGCATCAATCTGATTGATTCAATTTTCTATGACTCTGACGCATACATCCGCATGGATAGAATTATGGCCTATGTTATGTTGACTTTAGGGGCAACGATGGATTGCGGCTTATATACCTCTGTGACTTTAGAAAACCCCATAAAAATGTCTAGAGGGTTCAAATCTCTCAAAACAGTCAAAATCAGAGTCGACTTTGAAGAGCCATCGCGTCTGCCGTAAAATGGATTCAAAGCGCGCATGGTTTGCACTAACGAACACTCATTTTCATAATGAAAGTTTTATCATTTGGATGTGCTGTTCAATTCAATCTTGTAATTTGGTATCAGTGATTGAATAATAAAAATTAAACACATTTTGATAAATCCTGCCAAAACAACATGCCCGCACAACCTGTCAAACATAGACCCGTTCTTATTGGAAATGGAAAATCCTTTATTACCGATTCATCATGATATGTTAGTCTTCGGTCGAACCAGATAATTTTCGAGTTAAGTAATTATTTTGTAAATTGTACATATTTCTGTTAATTGTCGTATTTATCTTAACCAAATTGCCCAATACTGATTTTATGGTCAATAAATTACTTTCAGATAGTCGTTACTTTGTTTCGTATTGAAATATCCCTATCTATGTGAAACACATACCAATAAAACAGTAATGTCACATAAATTGTCAAGAAATTTACACTCTTTTCAGTCCGTGCGACATTGTACGTCCCTTAAGTGACAAGTACGCCTCGGAGCGGATGTAAATTATTGCCTTTCCGACCTTCCTCAGGCAGAGTTGAGTGGCCTTTTCCTTTTTTTGTATATTCTCTCCAATTTGATATTTTGATCCGACACAGTATGTAGGGAAATGGCGCCTTGTTGCGACGCGAGGGTCCCACTTTTGCGTGCCTTCTGTATCTTTCCAGGGCATTAAACTTTATGTTCAATCGTACTTACCTCCTACGTGTTCGTTGTGCATAATAAATTGATCATCGTCTTATTTACGCATATTATTTTCTTCCAGCTATGCTTACTTTTCTTCTCTTACTATCGAATAGAATGCTCGACTTGATTGTAATGTCACAATGTATTTTTACTATCCAAGACAATAGTAGATAAGGTATATTAACCATAGTGTCTCTTATGAATCTTATGTCTTTTCTCATCCAGACGTTCAATGTACTATTCGAAAGGAACATTGGCTTATTTGTGTTTATGTTACTATTGATTCTAGTGACATGAAGATTGATGTGTCGTTGCTACGGAATATGCCCCTTGTCAAAGGATTTCATGTTGACACAACTTTTATTGATGGGCGCACTGAATTCGTTTTTCGTGTGTGTTTTGTAACTAGGGCAAACACACGCAGTGCACCCCGTGTGTGTTGAGTTGATGTTTTTTTTAAACGAAGTCAGCTATTTATTAACTATTTTATGTAACAACGAATGTCCAATACTTTTATTTGTTGATATGTGGGTGAGAAATATTGTACCTTATTACTTATCATCATCGTCATCGTAGACCTTATGCCGTTCATTTTTCAAGATTGTTTTTTGCTGTCGTTTTCGTCCATTTAGCACGATTCCAAGTTAGGTTTGTCTTAGCTGGAGTTTTTTTCCACCGACGAATAAGGTGATCTTCTGAGTGTTCGTGTTGTCGTTGGTATCGCCAGTCCTATTGTGACCATCAGAAGTAACTAAGCATGTGAAGAGGTCTTAGAGGTCAAAAGTCTGTATTGTAAGGGAATGAGAGTTTTGGAGCTCTTCATATGCGTAGAGCTACTTCTCATGTTGACTGTACAATGTACATGTCCAAACCACTGCAGACGGTTCTCGACCAGCTATCCGTGATGGGTGCGACTTTAAAAACTGCCTCTGACGTATCTGGTACCCGATCTGTGCGTAATTATTGGTGTTATTATTAACATACACTGGATTAATGTCAAATGCCATTACAAATGGTCAGTTAACTCTGATGCTGTTAGTAGGTACGAAGATATGGTTCTTTGAGCTTTTCGGTGAAGAGAAACGTCCCAAAACCAGCATAATCCGAATAAGGTCTAGTTTTAAACTGGTGCCTACGCCAAATTTTGGGATTACCCCGGGATCATTTTAGGTAAAACCGAGAAAATGATGGAAGGATTATAATTATTGTCCTTCGAACTGGATTTTAGTACACGTATAAGAAATATCCAGGCTACAAGGCATAGTTTTCTACCCAAAAATTAACGTACAAACATTTGCCTTACCTTGCGTTACATATGTACTGTAAATATTCGGGTAGGGAAACTTGACACGTAGACTAAGAGTACCTATTTAACGGGCTATTCGCAGAGGCCTCCCCTGACACTCATTAGTGGGGCGAGAGTTCTTTGAGCCTAGGAACTAAACGTTGGCTTGCTCAGACCGCTTTTGCTTGCTATTTTAAACACCACAAAACCGGGACAAGCCTCACCTAAACTAAGAAATTTTAAACAGTTTTTTTGGTAATTTTGGTAAATACTTGTGGATTAAATTCAAAATGTAACGAAATCATGTAACTAAGGATTTTAGTCTAGGCCCAAAATTGAAAAACGCGTCTCTAAACGATGCAAGCGGCAAATCATGTAACAGTTGGGGTGACAACGTTATCAGAGGGTTTTCACTCTGCAGAATACGGATCTGCTTGGCGCCATTTCGAAATTTGAACCGGAAGTACGGTAAACCGGAAAAGGTGCAGCCCATACAAAATTTTTCGTCGTACATTTAGTAAATCGTTGTTCCGTGACCTTAAAAAAAGTCCGAGTGTTATGGTTTTTTGATATCTTGTAAAGGACTATGTAGTCTTGGTAACCCAAAGTTTTTATCTCTCCAGCTCTATATCTTACTCCGCTATCTTGGAAAAGCTGTCACTTTTTTGTGTTTTTTGTCTATTCTGTCGTCAAAGTCCATTCTAGTGTTAATCATAGTTCTGGAATATTGTAGAATACAAAATTTTCTAAAACTTTTGTTTTTAACGTTATTTTCTACGACCGCTGGGGACTAAGTTATGGAATCGTCTATGGGGAGCTAGCGTTAAAAATTGCTACTTCTAGTTTTCTTCCCACTAAACTTCCTTAAATAGCTGTATTATACATATATAATAATTCTAGTATGGTCGAATTTACAATTTGCACTGGCATTTATTGCATTAAATATAAGTTAAGGGTTGCAGCTGAAAATAAACCCGGCACTTGAGCACCTGATAAGCTAGCAATACGCGATGTCTGTACGGTTGTTTCCCTATCATTTGTTTTTCTACCTCGACTGCGCCAGTAACAGATGCGCGGCATAAAGGCTGTATTTATTATTTAACAACCGGTGTGTGAATTACGAGGTTCGCCG
Source organism: Notocelia uddmanniana (assembly GCA_905163555.1). Classification (NCBI taxonomy): domain Eukaryota; kingdom Metazoa; phylum Arthropoda; class Insecta; order Lepidoptera; family Tortricidae; genus Notocelia; species Notocelia uddmanniana. The sequence goes on from LR991053.1 coordinate 49,242,570, forward strand.
TCTGCGGGCGGACAGGGACCTGCATGTTTTATTAAGGAGATGGATGGTTCATTTAACTTTATTTTATAACTCGAAATGGGATACGGGGGCCATAAATCAAATCTTACGTAACGTATTCATGATACTTTCCGTAATTTGGTTTGATACCTTCAAAGTTAAGTCCGTATCCGTATCAAAAGTTTTGTTGGAAGTTGATAGACGGGCATTAGGAGCTCCTGATTCATGAATTGTAAGGCATGGTTCTTCTTAAAATGATTTATTTTCATTGTAGTTAGTAGTTAGTTTATTAATGAAATGAGGTCTGTGCCCAAAGGTAGGACGTATATAGGTTGCTGATGGTGATGCCAATTAGAAGAGTCGGATTTAAGTAAAAGAAAAAAGATTATGACGATGACGTTATCATGATCTCTGTACGAGTACTATAAAATATTATGGGTTAGGTATATGTTTGTGCTGATGGCGCCTTCAGTGGTAAAATTTTGCAATATCAATTATAAACTGCACTCCTATAACTCATACACTAAAACACAAAGCTGAGGCAACCTAAAAACTCCATTAACTCGGCCCATTCTACCGTCCGTCCACACTTACATTGTTACATTCGTCCAGTCCAGTTCACGCAACTCAAGTCTCTCCACTACTAGATACAATGGTTATGTTAGCATGGTGTACATATTTTCTGTTACATAGTGTGAAAGGACATTTTCCTGTAATCGTGTTAAAGCAGCCCTGTTGAAAGCTAAATACGGGTGTGGCTGATTTTTCTTTTGTGCTGTACTCGTCTGATTCGCTTTTGTCAGTTTTTCTTCTTGACGTGATGGTTTTAACTATTTTACAACGATCACGTAAGAAAGAAAAACTCTCCCAAGAATAATTACGCTTTAAAGGCAAATGTTACTGAAAATATAAATTACTTATATCCAAAGCCAGTAGGTAACTTTCCTTTATAGATTTTATCGAATTATGTCTTTCGTCTCCAACTTAGTACTTACCTAATACATTTCCAAAACGGAATAATTAATTATTCGAAATCAGAACCATTAAATGGACTTTTTTGTACTGAAAGGAAACAATCCAGCTCCTATTACCGAAGTTCCGTCAAGATATGAATTCGTATTTATGAAGTTTCATTAATCTTGGAGGAGAAACGTCGTAAATGACCGCTGGTTCCTACGTTACATGAGGTCTTCTAAGATGGGTGTGAACAGAGGGTTTTGGCAGCGAAATAACTTCCTTCAGAATTAATGTTACGTCGCACCGCACGTGTAAAAAATTAATTTGGTTTGTTGACAAGTTTTGTTGGTCACAGTTGATGGGATGTCATAGGCGAGGTCGCGCTTGGGACGAGTAATTACTTATAAGTTATACAGGGGGAAAATGAGTTTGAACAAATTTTCATAGAAATTGAACCATTTACATCTTGTTTGTGTCGTAGAAAATGATATTTTTTTGGATAAAGTTTTGCACGTAAATTTTTTTTTTTTTAGGTATATACTAGATGAAACGATTAACACTGTTTTATGTTTTTGTTTAATCTCCTGCCGTGCCTTAAGTAAAAAAATTAAACAATATGTTAAGCTGGTGATGACGTTTTAGAGTCTTCGTCGTTTATTGTCTTTAATTGCCCTATACTATTCTGCATCAACATTTTTTATTAACAGGTGTATATTATTTCTCTGAATCATTCTACTATTATTTCTAGAGTTCATTCTTTCCTTACTAAATCTGCTCATTTCATCCTCATTCATTCAATCATTCATTTATTGATTGCTAACCATGGTATTATAAGATTGTACAAGGCGTATACAGTGCAGCATGGACCCTGTTAGGGCAAAGCAGTAACCTATAACTGAAATGAACAACTGCAGCTTATGAAGAAACACACTTTTATTAATCACTTTTACAACGATTTACACTCATAACAACTTAGCACTACAGCGAGCAAGTTATCTGTCGACTTGAATAATAAGGAATGACTCCCCAAGAGTCATCGGGTTTAATATATAATACCTGCCCCACCAATCAGTGGAGGGGCGCGGTAGGAGAAGGCACGATGCCGGCCTTGCCGTCACAAAAGTGGAACTACCCAACATTTAAAAAATCATGACATTCGGCCATCCGACATCGTGCAGACTCCAGGCGCACGCGTTCTAAATCAATTTAAGCAAAAGAATTAATACAAAATCATGACATTCGGTGAGGCGAAGATTTAAGTGCTACTCTTATACAGGTTAAATATAAATTTAATATCACTTTATATATTATAAGTCTTATAAGTACATCACAATCTATTAATGTTTATTTTCTACTCATTGTACCTAATCTATCAATTGAATGACCAACATCAGTATCAAAACAATAAAATTTACACAACAATGCAACTCTATACCACGGACAGTTCATTACATGACTGGTAGGAGAATCATAATGGATTATATCATCATTATGTAACTGTTGCATAAAATACTATTACATAATCTTATACTTGTATGTAAGTATTGCTTTATTGTACATAAAACACGACAAAAATGAGAAACGAACAAAAAGTAGACGTACAAAGGCGAAATTATCCCTCCAAAGAGTCTCTTCCAGCTAAACTTTGAGCAAATTAGTTAATTAAAAACAAATAGAGGATGACGACAAACAACCAGTGAATTATGGACCGATCCGAATTTAAAACAAAACAAATTAATTTTGAATACACACTACCCTGCTATACTTATATAAAGTTTACCCCTCTTGGTCATCTGCTATTCTATGCCTATCGTTGGCTAGGACTTTTGTTATTTTATTTGGAACTACGTATTTCGACAGCAGCTTTGTACTTTTCCCGTTGCTATCAAAATTATTTCTCGAGATCATTTTAGCTCCTGGACAAGTGACCGTGTTTTAAAATGTTCAATAACGAATTCATCGCAGCATGATTTGATAGCATAAAGTCGCTACCTATACGATAATGTTACTGTAAGACTATATGACAAAGGTCCTGCATTCAATTGGTCCAAAGGTGTATAACTCAATACTGATAGACGCTAAGAATGCATCTAGCGATAGATCATCCATGACCAAGTTAAAAATAAAACTGATTGATGACGCGTTATACAGGGTTGACGAATTTTTCAAGTCACCTCAAAGTTAATGCCTGATTGCTTGCCCATATTGACAGCAATACATATGTATCTTAAAAAAAATATTAAACGATATCACTATTAAATAACTGTGAAATACAATAATATGTTACTACAATAATAAATAGTTAAGTTGTGATGCACTGCATACTTCATCGGCTACACCGACAAGAGTTTTAAGTACTCTTTTCATGATGAAGTTGTAATGCATGACATTATATAAATTGTTCAAAACTGACATGTAAAATAATCGTATTTTATGTATTGATGGATTATTTTTGGACAGATTGATTGATTAAGAACAAGGCTAAATTAAGGCTAAAATGTTAATTGTAGCGTTAAGATCTATTTTTGTAAATAAATAATTTTTACTTTTACTTTTTTTATTTTACTTAATTAAACTCTAGTCATAATAGTCTACCTAATGTATCGACTAGAGATTTTTATTGCTGATTAAAGGTGTAAAAAGAAAGAACAAATAGAACATTTCCAGTCTGAGTTAGAGATAGCTAAGAACGAGATTGCCAGGATATTGTTAGAAATATCAGACTTGAGACACAAAGGAAATCGCTTTATATACATCAATAACAACTACGGATATCATTAAACAAAATCACTATTCTTCAAGGGACGCTGTCTACAATGCCCTTCATTACTACATTGCGGAACATTGTGTTGTGTTGTCTTTAAACCTCCAGATCGCAATAAATAACACACTAAATAAAGGCATGGGAGATGTAGTAATAGTACATTTTAATATCCAAAGTTTAAGTACCCATAAAATGTCTCAAACCGAAATATGGTTATCTTCCAGTGACGGTAAAGGCGTTGACATACTACTGATAACAGTGATAACTGAACATCATAGGAAAGTGTCACAAATTAAGTCATTTCAAAACAACTGGATTTCTTTTGGAGAGGATCAGCTATTGCAGAGCTCGTAAAAAAAAAGGAGGACCTGTTTTACAAGATTTAGATTCATAATATTTGGTGTTTTCAATAAAAAAAATGTATTAAGCAATAGCCTGTTCACAAAAAACCTTATAAATTTGCTTTAACACGTTTCACTTGAAACCTCGTGTAAATGAACTGACCCGCATTACAAATCATAGTAGTACTTGTATATTGTGTAACATGGAACTTAAACTGTCAATGTGGCAAGATCTTTCCTACAACAAGTATTCTGGGGTTTCGTTTATGAAACGAAAAACGCAAGCATAGGTTTCAGTTAATTTCATGACATTTTAATACTAAATTTTAATAAATGTTGTCTAAAGATTAGAATTAAAAATATGAATTGCCAAAAGTATAATCGTAAAAACTGGCCGTCATAAGGCATTAGGAATAGAATGCAGCGAAGCGTCATTTATTTATCATAACTAAGCTTTGTAAAATCGAGAGACACCTAGCTCACTATAAATTGTATAGTATATTGCTAAAAAGGATCATAATAATATTATTCCAGAAAAATGTTACGAAAGTAAAATGGCTAATTCTACAAATAAAGTACAAGCAAAGTTTACATAGGATTGTCACATGGAAAATATAGCAATTCGTAATTAAAAGCAACGCTCATGACATACATATCTAATAATTATTGTGTAAATGCTGCGACAGACTGTAGCAAAAACTTTCTATGAGATCAAAGTTGGTCTTTTAGAGCTTACTATGTTTGTTGCATGGTTTTCCGATCAACAGGCAAGATAATGATTCTTCATGTCCTTTGTTGGCATCCTTCTGCAAGACTTCCATTGCTTCCGCTTAACTTATTCATCAGAAGAATTGCAAAGTAGAAGGGCTCCTTTGCCAACACCGTTTCATGGAACGCTTTCTTCTTGGAAGCGTACTGGGCAGTGTGCCGCAGTCACTGCCGCCAGACATCTCACTTGGAGGCTGAAATGTCAATTTTCTTTGAAAGTAACATATCTTTGAACCACTTGCATCAGAGATATAAGCAATTATTTTATATAACTCATTGCATGCTGCTGAACGTGAAATAAATATTATCTGTTATTTTATTATCATTATTAAAGTTTAAATAAATGTGTAGTATTCATTGTTACAATAAGTAAATAAATTAGAAAAAGAGTAAACTAGGTAGACAAAAATTAATCAATGGGCAATCATAGTCTATCCAAAATCCAGTGAGTAGGCATATTCAATCTAGTAACCACATAATGACAGATCATAGTTTATTCCTGAATTATCCGACAACGATACGCAGTTCACTCAAGTAACCAGCGGAAACCTCATCCGCTCAATAATCCAGCGAACATACGTATCGTGCCCGTTTAATGTATTCATTCAAGTAATCCGACGCTGATGCGCAGTTCGCTCAAGTAACCAGCGGAAACCATATCCACTCAATAATCCAGCGAACATACGTATCGCGCCCACTCAATATAAGTAAAACTATGCATCTAGCTAATCCGACGCTGATGCGCAGTTTGCTCAAGTAACCAGCGGAAACCATATCCACTCAATAATCCAGCAAACATACGTATCGCGCCCACTTCAATGTGAGTAAAACTATTCATCTAGCTAATCCGACGCTGATACGCAGTTCGCCCAAGTAACCAGCGGAAACCATATCCACTCAATAATCAAGCAAACATACGTATCGCGCCCACTCAATGTGAGTAAAACTAAGCATCTAGCTAATCCGACGCTGATACGCAGTTTGCCCAAGTAACCAGCGGAAACCATATCCACTCAATAATCAAGCAAACATACGTATCGCGCCCATTCAATGTGAGTAAAACTATGCATCTAGCTAATCCGACGCTGATATGTAGTTCACTCATACAATAAGTAACCGGTATAAAAACCTTATCTACTCAATAATCCACTGAACATACTCGTACATATAAGTGCATATAATAAAATGTTATTTTAAAGTATTATTATTATCAAGCGAATTAAATTGGCTAACACCACTGTATAAATTGTAGGTACACAGTTGTATTCATGATATAGAAAAACTGGTAATGGGGGACTCATCGTGGGGTATTTAAAGCATATTGATCATAATAATTAACTAGAAAAAGTATCGAATGATAACAATAGGTGAAAATAGGTCAAAGATTCTCGTATATGAACATTATGAAATGCGTAAAATGAATAGAGCTGCACAAGAAAAACGCATTAAAATGTAAAATAGTACGTAACACAGTATCATTTGGAAAGGTAAAAGAAATTAATATTGCAAACACTTTTAACGAACGGTGTACATTAGTTAAAAATAGACTTTGCTACAATAGATATTGGTAATGTACTTTTTGAAGTTCAAAAGTAAAAGGTTAGTGCCTTGATAAATTTGCGATTGTATTCCAGCTGATAACTTCAGCAAAGTTAAGCTCAAGACATGTTGCAGTGCCCTTGCAGGGTTTCATAGTTGAACTACATAAATGTACCACCATCTGTATACCTATGAAAGCAATAAATACTGAAATACTGGAAATACTGGAAAGTACTATTATACCACCCCAGTACGATAATAGAATAGAAACGTTGTCAGGGAGTGCCCTGACCAAACGTCTACACAAATAAAATACCAGCGTGAAAAACAAGATCAATTTAGAAGCATCAACACAATACTGTTATATCATCCAGGTACCATACGAGTACAGAAACGTTATCAGGGATTTCCCTGACCAACGTCTAACAACAAATAAACTACCAGTGAGAAAACCAAAAATAATTTTAAAATAACATAATCGTCTTAAGTGGGCGAACAAAATCTGTAGCAAGTTAAATATAATTAATAGATCATGGAAGTTACGCACTCTTTAACTTTTGTCCCCTTTTGGGTGTATCCCACTGCTGAAGTGAAATGAACAACTGCAGCTTATGAAGAAACACACTTTTATTAATCACTTTTACAACGATTTACACTCATAACAACTTAGCACTACAGCGAGCAAGTTATCTGTCGACTTGAATAATAAGGAATGACTCCCCAAGAGTCATCGGGTTTAATATATAATACCTGCCCCACCAATCAGTGGAGGGGCGCGGTAGGAGAAGGCACGATGCCGGCCTTGCCGTCACAAAAGTGGAACTACCCAACATTTAAAAAATCATGACATAACTAGATTAACATATGGCATAAAATATAAAGAAAATTATTGCCTGACTAAACAAAGAAACATCGAGATGGGTATTTATAACATTTAAATTTACAATTTCCATGTTACGTGTTCACATATTCTTTCACTGTGTAAAAAGCTTCAGACAGTAGATAGTTCTTTAATTTTTTAACAAAAAGTGTATATGTACTTCTCTTCATCTGATATTTCTCTCGGTAAGCCATTATATATCTTTATTGACATGGAATGTGGTCCTTGGTGGTGTGGTTTCCTCGACTAGCAGCTGGACTTTTTAGAATAAGTTTTAATTTAAAACTTTTCATATAAGTATTTTCATTAAATTACACAGCTCGGTCTTTTACTCTCGCCTTTTTCTCGTTAGTAACTCAGCTAGCTCAGAGAGCTCACAGTATTGTTTGAACTAAGAGAATTACAACAATACTGTTGAAACAAAGTTCGGTCAACAAGAATCCCGTTTTCAAACGCTCGCGACTTTTTATTCGTTTCAACGTCTGTGTCTTGCAGAAGACTTTTATTATTCACAAGGTTTGCTTCGCTCTCTATGGATTCAATTAAGCTTTGAGTTTAGTTTCATTTCTTTTCAACTTTGTTGCTTTGGGTTTGTGATAATGGAATATGTGCTATGACGTGACAATTACGTTGAAGCTGTTTATAAATTAGTCGGCCTGTTTAGCCTAGTTGGTAGAGACACTGCCTACGTAGCTGGCGAATGGCGATCCCGGGTTCGAATCCCAGTAAGGGCATTTGTTTATGTGATTAGCAAAATCATTTGTTCCTGAGACTTGGATGCTTTCTATGTATTTAAGGATATACACATACTCATTTATTTGCAATGATTTTATACATTTCACGTTAAAATTAATTTCAAACACACTAATATCTAGTAAATTTATCGTCGTCTAACACCCCATAACACAAACCTTATTGAGCTTACCATGGGACTAGATCGATTTGTGTAAATTTGCCCCCTAATAATTATTTATTACTAGCTGGTGCCCGCAACTTCGTCTGCGCAGGATTAGTATCCGGAAAATTCACACAATATCTTTATAAATTGTAGCCTATGTGTTATTCTGATGTATACACTACACTGGCACTGGTACTACTGTGTGTGTGTCTATGTGTTACTGTGGGACTAGTTCGATTTGTGTAAAAAATGTCCCCTAATATTTATTTATTATTTATTTATTTATTTTATATATAAGCTATATTATTGTAAAGTTTCATTAAAATCCATCCAGTAGTTTATACGTGGAAGAGTAACAAACATCCATCCATACTTACAAACTTTCGCGTTTATAATATTAGTAGGATAAATTATGAGATTGGTGGGTGTAAAAAGCAGATAATGGGAAAAAAATCGTTTGCTTTTATTTGACTTGCCCTTTTCGTATGTAAGTTGTCTTCAAAATTTGCAATACTTTTTTCAGCCACTTGCCGGTATCCGATTGAACTGAGCTGATATAAATAAGTTCGGTGACAATGCAATGTTATAGTACCACCGAGCTGATCTAAGTGAATCATGGAGATGGCCATAGCAACTCACACAAGTTAAACCCATCGTGTTTGGGCTCATTGGAACCCTTTTAAAGAGTTTCGTCATGTCTGTCCGGCCGTCCGCCATCTTATTGCTCCAGAAAAGTGATGTGAAATTATGAAAAAAAATTAAATTAGGGGGAGCATCCCATACATGTAACAGGGCGATGAAAAAAAATAAAAATTCAATGCACGTAGGTTCGTGATTTAGTTATAGGCCTTTTAAAATTATAGGGGTTTGAAAAAAACTTTTCCATTTAATCCAACCGTTGGTGAGATATTAGCAGTCAAATTAAAATGTAAAAAGTGTTCCCCCCTCTAATTTCCGAACTGAGAAATTTAAATATCTTAAAAAATTGAGATGGTGTACGTTAATAAATACTTTCAACGTTTTTGATTTAAACAAGATAGGTCTAGTTTTTGAATCAATGTATTGTATAAGTATAGTGGTTTTAAATGTGGACTAGTAGGAGTAGTAGGTGTCGGTACGGAGCCCTTCTTTGTGCGTGATCCGACACGCACTTGGCCAATTTTTCTTAATAGTATACTTGTATAATTATCGAATATCAATAATGTAGAGCGAACTTATAACCTTCAATACGAAATGAAGTTATTACTAAAAGTAATTGAAAACAAACTACAAAAGCAGCTGTCTATGTAGTTCGTGTAATAATGGTCGCCTTTGTTTTTTTTCAGTATATAATTTTGTGTTGAAATGGGTCTAAACTCTAATGGTAACTGTTTGTTTTCATCAAAGTTTAATTTCCGACTCATGATTACTTAGGTGTGAATAACTTTATTTTGCAGCGTAGCATTGTTAGTCAGAAATTATTGATCCTTGGAGCCGGATTATGATATAAAATACTTCTCTTCTCTTTTCGTTCTCCGTATGGTGTTTTTACTTCTTTCTTTTCTTCTCGTGGGTGTCGAATGAGTCGACTGTAGCAGTTGGGTATACGTGTGATGTAGGCGAAAGACATAGGAATCTATCACAACAATATCATGTTTTCTCCATCTCGTTCATTTTATCTTTCGGCTAAGTAGGTGCGGTGTGGCCTGAAAAATAGCGCTGTACGGCCGACCAGGCTAGCAACAAACGCTGTCCCCGATCCTATTGTGTCATTGTTACGTTTTTGTTTTGTTGCATTTTCTATATAGGTGTTTTTTTACATGATTTTATGCATTTATATTTCTTTTTTAGCGACAATGAATCTTTATATTACCTACTTATTTATTTACCTGTTAATCTACACATGGCGCTGAACATTAAACTTCATGCGCCTTGCCTGCCACTTGTAGGTGTAAAATTATATAATGCCATGCGTAACTATTTTTTCCCCTCCCCAGCTTTGAATTTGCAAGTAATGGCGGGTATATTTACCAGCGAGAATTCTTCTGACCTTCAAAGCTCCTACAAATTAGTAAAATATTAAATATTAATGACCGGGTAATTATAATTGTGGAAAGTTTTCTCGTTTCAAAAAGGTTTTTTTTTTCATTAATGGTTCGCGGGTCAGTACTTCTTTTACTTTTTCTCAAAATTAGAGCAAATGGTGTTTAAGTAATTAATAATTATTTCATCAGCCACAGAATTAATTTAGAATTGAGAGATGAGGTTGAAGAAATAAGCATTAAAATGTTATAGGAATTTCCTTTGTAGATAATTGCTTCTATTCATCATAGTTTTACTCGTAATAGGTATGGTAGAAATAATAGCATAGAACAATATTTTCTTGTAATGTAATATTATTCATCTTCCAGGGACGAATTATAATTAACAGCTTTTATCAAAAAAATCTCTCTGCGACTACGACGCTTCTAATAATGCTCCTGGAGCAGTATTAATAGGTACTCACAAAGCATAGTATAATATAGCACTTGTATGCCCTAGGGCAGCAAGGATGCAATATAAGCCGTTTCCACACGCTCTGATGTTACGTATACGTGCAAAGCGTTATTTAGCGCCAGCTCGCGGCGTAGCAAGAATTAGGGTTGTCTGTTGGTGAGAAACAATGTATTGAATACATACAACCATTCTGCTTTGACTACTTCCATATCCATTTAAGTTGATGTTACGATAAGTAGATAAAATATTGTCATTCTTTACTTTCAGTAGTTACTTAAAGCGTGATAAGATAACTCTTAGATTCCTTAGTATTCTCCCTTTTGACGATCGATTTTGGTAGCAATTCATTTAAAAAACGAGGGTTAGGCAAACAAATTAGGCGTTATGAATAAGTAACTTACCTACCAACATGGGAAATATTGAAACCAATGAAATACAAATATAATAATAATAATAATATTGGGGGACAATCTTACACAAATCGACCTAGTCCCAAACTAAGCAAAGCTTGTACTATGGGTACTAGACGACGATATACATACTTACATAGATAAATACATACTTAAATACATAGAAAACATCCAAGACCCAAGTACAAATATCCGTGAAAAATGCACAAATAAATGCCCTGGCCGGGATTCGAACCCGGGACCTCTAGCTTCGGAGGCAGAGTCACTACCAACTAGGCTAAACAGGTCGTCAAAATGATGGTCACTGGACTAGTTAGTGCTGATGAATTGAATATCATGCTGTGCTATTAAGTTTCTATGTTGGGATGTTTATTTTATTCCATGTTTGTCACTTAAACATGTTAAATCAGCTGAATGCATTAGAAATAGATTTGCATATATATAGTTTATGACCAAGATTAGAACACAGGATACTTTTTATCTGCAGGTAATTAATTATTCCACAAACAGATTGAATCAGGGGTATAGTAGGGTCTTGGATGTTTCCGGAGACGAAGGCGTGACAGAAGCTACTGTGAAGGATAACTTTTAATATTGATAAAATAGATTCTCTGCGCAGTGCTAACCCTATTGTGTAAGGTTAAATTGTCGGTGGCACGCTGCGAGGCCGCGAAGTTGGGGCTTACAGTCCAAGGGAGTTTCTACGCGGTTTGTGCGCTTTTAACTTTATATAAAGGCTATTTTGCCATAAACAAGGCTGCCGGCGGCTAATAGTGTTATGAAATTTCCGTTGATTGGTTATATTTTGTTTTATATATAAGTTACTTAAGTTAATTGATTGTTCTCTCCTTGTATATACGGCTGACTTTTCGGTGGACTCTTTAATATCTCCATTAATATATTTTTTCTAACTTGCATACTCGTATTAAAAGTCCCGCGATCATTTAATGTTACGATAGTTATTCAGTCTGACTAGACATTTTTACGTATTAGCTCTGAAATGCTTAGCAATTTCTGTTTCACTTTGTTGGTGATCTTTTTAGATTATGTTGTAATTATGTTGATTTGCAAAGAAATAAATAATTTTGCTAATTCATAAAGGCGCATCGTCATCACTCCTTACTAATTAGCCAAATTATTAAATTGATCCATATATTTGACACAATTTACTCTGAGAAGTAAGCACTCGCATTATTACCACATAACCCCTTTAACGCTACCAACGTAATGGTCATAAGGTTTATCTTGCAAGTGTCGGTACGAGTAAGGCACTTAACCGCTTTTAACTGTTTTTTTTTATATCCCATGACGCTAACACACTGGCGCTAGCGTCACTGGAAAAGGTCCTTAGTGTTTTGATCTCTCATACACTTCAGTTATTTTAGCCGACAATACGTATTGTCTACATCGTAATCGTAAAGTTTTATGTGCCGTTATAACTTTGAATCGCTTTCTCAATTATATCGCTTCATAGATACGTGTATATTAACGGGAAAGGAATACTCAAGTAACTTACAGTCCCTGATCACCTAACCATAGGTACAGTAACCATTTTCGACGTTCTTTTTCAAGATTTTTGTTTTGTTCTGCAAATCACCAACGAGGCTGGAACTCCCTTTTTTGCCAAGTATAATGTAGAAGAGAGTGATGTTATTTATAACTCACATGACTATACTCAGCAGTGGTTAGATTCGTGCTGAATCAGTGTTAAAACCAAATATAATGCGCAACAAGTTAATGAGACAGCATGATTCTGATAGTACAGTCATGGTTAATGATATCACAATACGGGGGTGTCAATATTATCGCAGTTTTCAGAATTGTACGGATTTTTCTTCAATATTCACGTGATACGGATCGTGATATGAGTGATCCGCGTGATAGTGATGACCGAGTAAAGGACCCCATGGTTTTATGTGTTACCTGCTGGGAAATCACTTGATGGTTCCATCGGAAGATCAGCGCTGGTAATCGCGCCAGCAACACGCTGAGATGGAACCATTTCGTGCAATACCCGTTGTGACTTGTTTTTGTTTTCTATTTCTTTTTTGTTGTATTGTATTGTCACGAATAAATGTTTTCTATTCTATTCTATTTTCTATATACAATCATGATTTTAACGTTAAAACAGCATGTAACAGCATATTAATATTAGTATGGTGATAAAATGTATAGGTGCATATTGGTACCCTTGACTGTACCAATTCACAGGACTTTTACTTCAACGCTGTTTATCCAGCCAAATTCTAAAGCCCTTTGTTCCATTTTTTTATAAAGTACGTGCCTTTGTTATTTGTCAATTAAAGACGAATGGTAATTTGAACTTCAATCGACTGCCTTTGATGGTAGAAGAAATTGTCGACACAAATATCAATGACTCTTTGATCAAACTGGCTTTTATAAAAATAAAAAAAACTATTTGTATCGCTACCATTTAATCCAAATTTCTATACCGCAACCCTATTATTAATGATCAAAGCAGCAGCAAATAGTTATCCCTGTTGTTGATGGGGTCTCCTTCAATCGGTCAATGTTCAACAAGAATGATATTACGGTTTGTTACAAGTCCCATGACCCAGTTTACCGTCCCGTTGTCTTTTATTACGCCCTCGGGAACAAAAGGGATGGTCTATTCTAACCTAGCACGCGGAGAAACGATGTGCATAGTAGATTGGTTTACCCTTGTTTGGCCTAGAAAACGATTTTTTTTATATAATTTGGCTTAACGTTGGTAAGTAAGGTAATGTCTGCACAATAAGGAAATCACTATTCAGAATATGATGCCCTCAGATTAGGTTCAGTGACAATAAACAAAGGAGACTGGTTGAGATTAAGAAGCTGCAGATTTTCTTACACAATCATTAATGACCGTGAGTTAGTTTGATTTTAGGTTAAATTATAATCATCCTAAAGCATAGCCTAACTTTAAAAAAGTTACGTTTGCTGAAATGAGTAGACTGACGTAGGTGTATAGAATTAATAAACTCTTATAAGAGTAGTTCTGGAAGCCTAATGATTGATTATGATAAAAAAACAACAAAATTGACCGAGTGAAACGAGGTCTCCGTTGATTGCTCCGAATGCTTTCGTATTTTTGCAACTAAAATTTTCATTATAAGTCAGTCTCGTTTACCCGCTGTTCTCCTCTACAGGTCGCATTTCTCAACCGATTTTCGTGAAATTTTGTGAGTAGGTTTGATTATTTTGTAGAATTTCTTGTCGAGTATTTTTTCTTGGTAAAATCGCGAGATCTACAGCTCACAGAGCCACTAGTTAAAGTGTTTTTGATTGAGCTGTTATATATATTACTTCAATATATTCACAAGTACCTAAATTCAACACATAAGCACACTGTTTGAGTCATATCGATAAACGGCTACAATTTATGTAGATTCCTCAACGAGTATATCGCTCCCGATATTAACGTCTTACCATCGCAATAAACGCCGATGTTCAATATTTGACGATGGGCTTTCCCGAGCCAATGTTTTCCCTCATATTCTGACTGGAATAATATGTTCACGGCAATAAATGCGTGCCTGCTTTCGTCTGTTATCCTTCTATTATATGTTACGAGTAAGAGACGAGAGAGAGAGTAACTGTGTGAGTTCTCGAGTGGTGATCACGTACCGGACGACTCAGCGTTGAAAGGCCGGGGCCACGAGGTGGGCTGATGACCTGGTTAAAGTCGCGGGAGTCCGCTGGATGCGGGCGGCCCATGGCCAATCGTTTTGGTAGTCTCTGGGGAGGCCTTTTCTTTTTTTTCCGGAGGGAAAATCTATTATGGATACCACCGTACGGCGGGGACAGTGCGGAGGTTATGTTGGACTTGCACCGACTAAAAACCCCTCGATCGTCCTCCCCGACTCATTTCGGACGGCTCTAGGATCTTCTTCGGAACGCACCAGTGCCGCGCTAGAGTCACACCTCTGTGGGACCCACCATCTGTTTTCATTGACGATCGCAGCCCCCAACTGTCTCTTCGACCCCAAGGACCTCCTTTTAGTCGCCTTCTACGATCAGACGGGTAGAGGATACCGTAGCCGTATTCTATACAGTCCAGCAGTGAACCTCTTTCGACCCTTTATTCCACCCAGACAACCAAGTTTGATAACTGGTTAACTAGACGCACTATTTCTTCCGCGGAGATAACCAGTTAGTTATGTGAGTGGAAGTCTAATTCCATATTCTTAACCGAGTTGGATTACTGGAGATACATTCTACATATTCTACTTAAGGCAGGTCGGTGTAGGTACGACGACGAGCGAAGCGAGGAGGAGTGTTAGTTAAACTGCGACCTTGCGAAACTGCGAACTAACAATATATTTTATATACTTCTTTATATATAATATGGTTTAATTCTCAATATTACAAAATTTCAAGTAGTAGATTGTTAGTTGGTGTGATATATAAGTCGGAATATTAAAGCATGATGATGACTGGCTGGAGGTCTTGAAGCAGAAAAGTCTTCGTCGTGCTCTACCACCTCTTCTAGACTCACCTTTTGTTTGCGATGTGGCAAGAAATTCTGCGCTGGACATAGCCATCAACGACGATGCGGGAACCCGTAAACCCACAAGCTCCGCAACGAACATCTACAATAGATGCTGTGGCCAATAAAGTGCGCGTATTCGTCGTTTTCTCGCGGCTCACGATCGTCACCAATGATAATGTCACTCCATTTGACGATGCATATTAGACGCCATGTTAACTAGCTGCATAGAATCTAAGGCTTTCGTGATCATGTCATACAGTTCAGTATATTGAAGTCACCTTTGGTTAGACTTTTCATCGATTTGGTCCCATAAATAAGCTGTTTGTGTTTATATTCGAAGCCATGCTTCTTGATTATAGGATCAAACTTGAGCTATCTTAACTAGGCGTCTTTAATTTGAGAAAATGCCGATTTGTAAAATCCCTTTCAAATCCTAATGTACTTTTTAAAAAGCAACATTTGTATATTTATTTGTTTGTTTGTAATTGAAATCCTGAAAACTGCTGTAACGATTTTAATTAAATTTACAATATAGGGCTTTACGAGTGCGAAAAATCGATCTATGGCCTCATCTTCGGAAACACTTGTATGCTTTGAGAAAACACTAGCAGAGCTCGGTCGCCCGCCTATTATGTATAAATAAACAAACAGCTGGGTCGGAGATGCCAATATACAAGAATAACTGAAGACTGATGAAGCTATTCGCTATTTTTACAATTGTTTGCGTACTTTTGATCTGCATAATTTTATCTTACGTGTAGCAAACGGTATCGAATGCCGTCTATATCAAAAGCAACATCATGCTCAGAAGATCGTTTCCTCTGAATGAAAAGAAAATTTAACGAATAAATAAGTCGAGCGGCTTGTATCTAATTTAAACTTTTCTAAGCCTTTTTCTTGTATGTGCCTTTGAGAGCCGAGAGGTTGTTTCATTAAGTTTACAATGTACCGTGCTTATTCGACGGCGAAACTCCTTTACACACTTAGAAAAAAGGTATATAAGCAGCACGACGGAGGAAATTAATTTACCCAAATTACTTTACCTGTATACGAACTCAGACTGAGGCAGACTTGAAGGAAATTGGCGTTTTCAAGGACTAAGCTTACTTAAACCGTGAAATATACGCACCTAGAGTGCCAATCCAATTTGACCATGCAAGTTAATTCTAAACATGGTCTATACAATTTCCACGTTCACTTGTCGAATTAGTGTGTCCTTTAATTGAGGTGTGCAATAAAGAGTATTGTATGTATAAGTATGTATATAAAACAGTCAACTTTAAGGCGAAGGGTAGGGCAAGGCATTCTCCATACAAAGGTTGTGCAAGTTTTTTTCGTTAGTTTTGGCACTACAGCATTTAATTTTATTTTTTGTTGGTACATATTGGATATACGCAGAACTTGATGTAGAAATATTGTTTTATTTCAAAAAAAAAAAAAAAACAAAAAATAATAAAAAAAAAACAAGTCATAACTAACAGAAAAATAAGCATATTGACCAAAAATAATAACTGTAGCGCAAACACAAAGGCAGAAAAACGTGCACAAAGTTTGTATGGAAAGAGCTTGCTAGGGGTAGGCCCCTTCGCCTTAAGAGTGCGCAGTACGCTCGGTTCTCCATGCAAACGTATTTATGCTCTCATTTTAAAACGCCATGCTAGAATAATATGAGACTTTGTATACACAATGGGATCCGGCATATCTAGGTCGGAACATAGTTTCTGTTGCTTGAAATTATAATGGAGAAAAATACAGCGATTATTAAGGTTTTCATACAAGCCGTAAAAAACTCAAAAAACCGCTGTATTTTTTTTCTTTTACAATTTCTAGCAACAGAAACTAATTTCCGAACTAGATATGCCGGATCCCATTGTGTATACAAATTTTCATGTTATTCTAGCATGGCGTTTTAAAATGAGAGCGTAAATACGTTTGTATGGAGAACCGAGCCAGACCGAGCGTACTGCGCCGTCGTAAGTATTGGCTATGTGCGAAGTAGGTGGTGGGGGTAAGCTAGGCGATCGCGGCGCACACCATGGCAGAAATGTGGCTACAGGGGACATTATCAAATTTTCGCCATAGTTTCCTATTGGTTTCCTACGATTCGTTTGTATTTACCATCCATACCACCATATCAGCCAAAGGACGTCCAATGCTGGACATAGGCCTCCACCAAATTTACGGAGGCATATGCCATAATCGCCACGCTTGGCATGCGGGTTAGCGATCGCAGTATCTCCACCGCACTCCAGGGATGCTGCTGCCCATCCCCCAGTGGTCTTGGTCGTAGTTTTAGGACATACGCGGGTCCCGTTTGTATTTATTTACTTTTATTTATTTAACTTCTTATTTATTTCAGTTACATTTCCAGTAAAAGGTCATTCTCCACCATCCAAGGACCATCAGGCGGGCCGTACGCTTGTTTGCCACCGACGTGGTATAAAAAAAATTCTCGCTTACTGAAATAAATAAAATATTCATGTGGCATTATTTGACATCTCTTGAGTCATTCTCCACCATCCAAGGACCATCAGGCGGGCCGTACGCTTGTTTGCCACCGACGTGGTATAAAAAAAATTCTCGCTTACTGAAATAAATAAAATATTCATGTGGCATTATTTAACACCCGTTTGACATTGTCCCGGGACCCATGATGTTTGAAGTTTCTGACGTGGCCGTGGCCGTGGATATGGCCAATATGGCGCCGGCAGCTGTCATCCTATAGAAACGTGTCACACTTGACAATCAGTTTTCAAAGTTTTTAACGAACACCGCTTAATATTACAGTTGGTTTTGTGCAACCCACGCTTAATATATGATCGCTCTTTCCGTATCAGCCTGTTGCATAACCGGCTTCACGTAACTAAACGATATATGTTTTATTCTACGGATAAATGTGCTTTTACAACATCGTCATTAGACATGACAAAAGTTACCCCAAAAATTCCTAATTCAGTTTCAAACGATCCAACTTACGCAGAAAAGTTATCGGCAACACATAACGAGCTGACAAATCAGAAGCGAGGATGTGCCACGGCCATCAAATTAAAATTAAATCCTGCCCTCCCATTGGCGGGTAGCGCGGCGCGCGCGCCTGCGCCTTGCGCGGATCAATAAGTGTTACGTAACTCTCAGGCGTCGGCGGTGACGTCTTTATGAGGCTTTTGTGGAACTATTGTAGTAATGAATTAGTCAACGCAATACAGGATCGAAATCTGCCGATTTGTTGAAAGACTTGAAAGTAAAGTAATGCGTATGAATACCTTTCGATTTTGTCTTTGATAAAAAACCGAACCAAATGTTATTTGGGATAAGAAATAATCTTTTAACGATATTGTAGCTTGTAGCGCTACGCTCCCAACTGATACCGCGGTTATCCCGATAAGTAGAGGAGAAGCGAGCGCCCTAGCGGGTTCCTGATTCCTGACGATGGAATGATAAAAGACGTTTTAGCACGTTAATAGGAGCCTTTTTATTTTACTTATTCATGTACCGAATCACAACGTGATATTTCGTTATACTTACTATTTTTATCGCTGGCTTGTTACTTGTCAACATATCATTATTTTCGGTAGCTATTTTAGACATTAGGACTTCCTACTCGATGTTTTCACGTCTTCTTCGGTATTTTGACGTAATCCTTAGGGATTTTAACACGACAGGCGGGAGACAGTGACCAAAAAGATAATAATGTAGGTAGAGATGTTATTTTCGAATGTATAGTTCAATTAGTTTAAAAGGTCTTAAGTAGTACGAGGACTCCGTACTTCTTCATGACGTCGTAGTTTCTGACAATATAGTCGCGATTTTTCTGGTTTAGGACTTGAATACTGAAATGCTAATTACATATTCCCAAATTATAGAAATAGAAAAACATTTATTCGTGACACACACACAATTGGGTAAGTAACAAAAAACAACAAGAAAAGAAAAATGTCACGAAATGGTTCGAACTCAGCATGTAGCTGGCTTGAAATTGTATGCTTGATATTTTTCATATTTAGTCAACCCTATCTTGACGAGTCCAGAGACTAAATGTTATTGAATTTGCCAACATAACCTACCCATCACTAAGTAATGAGATGGGATGCTCGCTGCTGGGCATATAAGTGATATAACGGTCACCGTCGTCGGATACGAAAACAAAGACTATACCAGAAAAGCTACCAGTTTTATTCAGTTACAGCAGATCCCCAACATAAAAAAATTATACATAAAATTCCCTTAAACGTTTGTAAACGGACGTGGCGCGTTGTGCACCGATGCAAGCGATAAACTGGCGGAGAGTAATTGCATTGCTTCCGCTACAATCAGCGGGAAATTCCGAGGGGTGCATTCAGTGTTTGTGCAGGACATTTAAATAGGAATGTTTGTGGCGGGTTAGTGATATGAATGAAATTTTTATCAAATTGACGTCGAAGAGAGAGTGATTTGAGTTGTATTTCGCTTAAGGGCCTTCACACGCTAAACATTGATTTTTGACGAGTTTTGAGTTGATATTCCTTGTTCAAAACTGTAGATATATTTATGGTACAAACGGTTATCGGTTCTTCAATCCTTTATCCAAATTTACAAAAGCCGAATTTTGAAAAAAAAAACTTATTATTATGATTTGTTCGAACATGTTAAAAAAGGCTCTCTTTTCGATATTCGTACGTTATTTATGCACTTATATATATATAAAATTCCTTATTGAAGTATCTAGCAACGTAAGCGAGACTTTTCATTTTTAAGTTACGTCCAAAAAATTGGCTTTTTTGGCCAAAAATTGCAAATTAAGCTTGATGCCATATAACTCGGAAACAGTGAGTTTGAAGTAAATATGGGATACTATTTCTATACTTGTTTTTAATACGATAAGCCATTAAGACACGAGAAAACTGAGACTTACATTACAAATTGAAGTTCATTGGGAACTAGGAGCACGTGATGTGATTGGATTGGATCCGTAACCGAAAATAGTCACTGTTGGCATCCCCAACACAGATACGACAAGTAATTGTGTACTTTCATTCATTCGATTCAATCTTGCATTCATTTATATACATTCGTTCTCTCTCTTACTCAGCACGCCGCTGCATCGACATGTAACCTAGTTATAAAAGTGAGAAAATTAATACAACGTCTCCTAGTGAACAAGCCGGCCTTTACTTTACCTCCTTCCACACGAGTAACCAGCCCACAACATCACTGCAACGCTGACAGTCACCGCAATTGTTTCATCTTCATGAATAAAACTCACTTTATTGTCAATGTTCTTAGTTAAATTACACATTTATTATTTTGACATTTCTGTTCTTACATGAAACGGCCACTTCATAAATAAAAACTCAGCTCGATTACCTATCAACACTTTGGTGGACACTATTCCAGACACAATAGAAATAACAATAGAATTACGCCTATAAGCGTCTACTGTCCATCAATGCATTAATGAATCTAACGATTGAAAATCCGTCAGTAAAAGCCAATGCGAAACAGGAAGCGATGTAGCTGGATACAAAACCTAACCAGCCTCGGGTAACACGGGTGTCACAAAAAACAAAAATGTCCGTCCATTCATCGACACAGGTAGCGTTAGCGCGACCGAAATTGATAAATGGCATGAAACGTACGTACGACTGAGTTTGTGCAGGGTGATATGTTTTCGGGTTTTTGAAGACAAAAGCTTTGCCATTTATTTTTGTGATATTCGCCTGTATTCGATGTTTTTTTAGACACATATTTTTTAGACATATTACATGCACCTATGAACGTCAATAATCTACCACCGGTTCGGAAAAATAAACCTCTGCCACGAGAGGAACCGGCGTAAGAAACTCGGCGAGGTGTCATTTTTTCAAAACAATATACATTGTAAAGTTAAATATAAAATTACAGTCTCAGTTACTAGAAAAATAACAATGCTACATATAAAACCTATTTTCGCGATACCGTGCAGGACACTATCACTGCCAAACATCCCTGTCCATGATGTAATCGTTTACCTTATAATATGCTTTTGAAATAAGTGTTTGTTTTACTACAGATTTGTATTTAAATTTAGTTTGTTTTCAGACGTGTGCTTTGTGTGCTTGATCAAAGTTGACGGTGGTGAGATAGGCATAAAAAATTAAGTACTCATTGTCTGTTATGTGCTATAGAGTTTATAAAAAAGGTTAGCAGAAATGCACTTGAGACATCTTGGCGGCTAAGAGGTACCCTATCGTACTAAATGGAATCTTTCCATTGCCGTAAAGAACTCTTCTACTAACTAAATCATCATCCTCCTAGCGTTATTCCCAGTACAGTTGCATCCTGAAGGATGCCTGGGGTCCGCTACCTAATCCCAGGAATTGACGTAGGCACTAGTTTTTACGGAAGCGGCTGCCATCTGACCTTCCAACCCGAGGGGGAAACTAGACCATATTGGGATTAGGCTTGTCAAGTGAGTGGGCAACTTGAATGTTAAGAGGTTCTCAAGCCGCCCGGAGGCCTCTAACTTGGCTTAACGACTGCTATCATAGACAGCAACCGGGATCAACGGCTTAACGTGCCTTCCAAAGCTCGGGTGCGCTCAGTTAGTAACCACTCAAAGCGGTCACCCATCCAAGGACTGACCTCGCCCGACATTGCTTAACCTCGCATACCGCACGCGGTACGCGGGCGCCGCTGGGCCACGAACCCTTCTACTAACTAAATGTAATGCTAAATTAGTCCTGTCATCTTACGCGGATGCTGTGAATATGAAAGAATACAGTGTTTTAGTAATATTATAATATAACACAATCGTAACCCGCTAACGATATACACACTCACTATCAAATCTTTTACCCGATATTGTTATAATAACAAACTAACGTTTGCATTTTATCTTTGTAATATTTAATAATTGCCAATTCTGTCGTAGTAGTTATATTGTAAAAGTGAAAATTTATTTTGCTACCTACCTTTCTGCATGCTAGCTAAGTAAACAAACGTTTTTGTTAACCTACATTTCTCATGTCAAGTGAATTGTATTCTGTTAATGTGAAATAAATGTCTTAAACCGAAACACTTACATCATGCTCGTAGTGACCTACTAACGATGGAGTAAAATAAAATGACCAGAGAATCCCACATTTACGAGTAGGTACCACATACCACACTTAGCGTCAACAGCACCTACTGTCGCCTCTTCTGCCAACGACACTCATGGCCACATAATCTAAATTCCAACTTACTAGGAACCTAATCTAAATTTATTCTCGCCCCGGGAGCTGGGGCCATTGTCAGCGAATCGATGGAGAGCGGCTTATGACGGGCATTCAAATTTTGCTCTCGAGCTTCCGAGAGGCTCGACTTTCTAACAAATATGCGAGTTATATTTAGGTTTGGAATTCTCTGCCCGCGTCTGTATTTCCGAGTTCATATTACCTGGACCTTTTTAAGGCACGAGTGAAAAGGCATCTTCATCGTCGGCCTCATCTTTGTCCCCCAAGAGCAATCCCATTTTTAATAATAATAAAAAAAAATCTGTCTCTGTATGTGAATCAGACAGAAAATATCACCTAACGAAAGACGTATGTACGTCGTGAACTGCTGGTCATATAGACCTCTCCAAATTCTATTTTAAGGGTCACTAACAAACCAAATCTCAAACTTTTATTTTGTATTAAAATTGTGGGTATTCCCCAATATGCGAAGGCAAGAAAACTTAATGAAGCCGCTGTTGTATGTAGTGGTGGGTTGTTCGAACTGTTTTTGGTTTGGTTGTGTTTATTTTACATTTTTAAATACGTACATATACCGACTACGTATAATATGTTGTCTTGGAATGTGCTACAGCTGCTTAAGTTTTTTTACTTATCAGAATCATCCCCGCAAGGGTTTTTTTGTTCAAGTGGCCTGTTAGAGAGGCATCTCGTAACAATTTGACCGTCTATTTGGCGACATTTTCGTAGAGCTAAAAGTCTCAAGAGTAGAGTTGCATTACATTCAACTTTGCTATTAAAATAAAATCACCATTTACGGTTGATTCTCATAGTAGACCGGTGAGATTTCCGTAGGTACTTTAAGAAACATTGGTAGCAAATTCGTATACGATAATCGATTTAATGTAAATGGAGTCTTGTATTCATCTCCCCGCTTTATCCAACATTAACATGTCCTGAAATAGCTGGCTAAATCCACCCTCAACGTGAAAGTCTGAGTGCCTCTCGAGTGTTTCCGCAGTCGGGGAGAACAGTTCACTTAACTATACAGCTTTCAGGATAAATCTACCTCTACATTTTTAGCTGATGGAGTTGAAAAAATATTGTTTGGTTATATCGTCAATATAATTATTCCTTTTATTAATCATCGAGTCTGGCTTCAGATGACATCTGCTGTTGAGAATACATACATACCTTGAAAATTAACGGGAAACGTATAGGATTTCTTGCACGTAACATAATTTATGAGTAGGCTGATTGATATTGACAGTGAAATACAGTATCAGTACATTTGAAATAAAAACCTACGAGGCTGGTTGGCTATTGATTAGATTGGATATATTTATGTCCTTCTAGAAACGACAAAGTTACATTAAAAAATGATGAATTCACCAATAAGGTAGCATGATAATATTTCCAACAGCCCGCATTCGCTAACAACTTAATCAATATTTATTTAAAATTTTGGCATGTGTCTAGTAGGTACAGTATACTATTTAGTAGGTATAGTATTTGGCAGTGATAGTGTCCTGCACGGCTAATCTATCGCGAAAATAGGTTTTCTACTGTAGCTTGTTATTTTTGTAGTAACTGAGACTGTAATTTTATATTTAACTTTACAATGTATATTGTTTTGAAAAAATGACACCTCGCCGAGTTTCTTACGCCGGTTCTTCTCGTGGCAGAGGTTTATTTTTCCGAACCGGTGGTAGTTTATTGACGTTCATAGGTGCATATATGATGCCTAATTTGAAGAATAAACTACTTTTACTTTTTACTTTTTTTTTTATACGAGCTCAACTTCAAAATCAAAACAGAGCAGAAACGCTGAGCATGTCTACGTGGGGACGATTTGGCTGTATTAGCGATAATGCGAACGTATGAGGCACTTAGACACCCGCTCAAATAACGTGAACTAGTGCGCACTGAAAGCTTCTCGTGCCATTCCAGCCTCCCAGTCACGGAGCTGTACGTACACCCTAGAATTATCCTTGAAAGGCTTGAAGTAGCTATCATACACCTCCGAACTTTATAGCGTAGATTTCGAGCCCTTTTTTTTTACCTGGGGAAATGCATTTACGCATCCCGCCCAGCCGTGGAACTAGGACAGGTATGACGGACTCCCGGGAACCGCCCGGACCACCGTCTAAAACCACCAGGCCCATCACGCAGCATTAGTGGCGGTGACACGGGATCGCCAAGGCACACAACCGCGAACACCGCCTGCTGCGACAGCCAAACCTCTCGGAACAGGCTTGCGCCCCCCACCCGACGGCAAGCGTGCAGGGCGTCACCACACACTTGCCGACCAAAGGATCTCCACGCCAGAAGAGAATGAAAAACCCCGGATTCACTCTCTCAGGTCCCCTTGTAAATTTTTATAGAGGTTTTCTCCCTCGTAGCCACCACCCGGCCCCGCCCTGACGGTGACAGCCCCCGCTTCCGACTATAGCGGCCCTCTGCCGAAGTCAGGGTTACGGGTCCGTAATTCTTTAAACAGGCATACGGCATGGCCTGTCCGTCTCGCCGCACCTGGGGAGTCTTGCGACTCCCTGATGCGGAACCCCCCATCCCACCCATTGGTCGCATCTGGAGTGTCCTCCGCTAAACAGAGGAACACCCAGAGCGACCCCGTCTCCGGGTTATTGGTAGCACCGGTAAGCGATCCCTCCGAAGATGAATCACTTACCGTTGCCTCCAGGGCGCAACGGCCAGAACCCTTCCCCTTCCCCCGGACCCGCGAGGGTCCAGAGGAACTGAAAGAGCCCAGACACTCGTGGAGGTTACCCGACTAGCGCCCCAGATTTCGAGCCCTGCGGCTGTGTGGTTCTAATGCAGATTTGAACGCACTAAACAATTGCTCAAATAACGTGAGCTAGAGCGCACTGAAAGCCTCGAGTGCCATTTAGCGTCACAGTAACGGAGCTGTACGCACACCCCAGACTTATAAATGTCTTGAAGTAGCTATCAGGCTCCTCGGAACGTTATTACGTACATTTCGAGGCCTGTGGCTGTGTGGTGCTAATGCAGATTCGAACGAACTAAACACTTGCTCAAATAACATGATCTACAGCGCACTGAAAGCCTCGAGTGCCACTCCAGCATCCCAGTCACGGAGCTGTACGCACACCCCAGACTTATAATGTCTTGAAGTAGCTATCAGGCTCCTCGGAACGTTATTACGTACATTTCGAGGCCTGTGGCTGTGTGGTGCTAATGCAGATTCGAACGCACTAAACAATTGCTCAAATAACGTGAACTAGAGCGCACTGAAAGCCACGAGTGCCATTTAGCGTCACAGTAACGGAGCTGTACGCACACCCCAGACTTATAAATGTCTTAAAGTAGCTATCAGGCTCCTCGGAACGTTATTAAGTACATTTCGTCGGACGCACTAAACACTTGCTCAAATAACGTGAACGTCGCACACCCTAACTTAAAAATGTTTTGAAGTAGCTATGAGGCTCATCGGAAAGTTATTACGTACATTTCGAGCCCTGCTGTGGCTGTATATTGCTAATGCAGATTCGAACGCATTAAACACTTGCTCAAATAACGTGAACTAGAGCGCACTAAAGTAGGTTTGTCGCGTAGATTTCGAGCTCTGCGACTGTGTTATGCTGAGTCATAACATTAAAAAAAATGTTCATATTTTTTTCAATGTAACTTACGGACTTATTATTTTTAGGACAGTAGCCTATTCTAAATTTATTATACCGTTTCCATCCTCTGAGTCGCACAGTCCCTGGACGCAATACAATAAAATGTGATACAGCGTAATGTGGAAATATAATGGTATTTTTATTCGGCTAACTTGCCCCTCGGGCCGTCACTGTGCTAAATCATTGTGGATCGTCCTCAAGGGACGTAATGCTGTGCTAGAGGGTGTATTCTTCAGGTCGTATTATATTCGAATTTGTATTAGTCACGCGGCAAGCTCTACGTTGCGTAAAAATGCCTGGTATCGGGGCACTTATCATCAAACAGGTAGTGTGGCTACGTTTTACGCATGGACGTTAACAGATTACCCAAAGCAGTGTTCTCTTCAGAACTCTCTCGCCATGGCAATAGCCATAAGGGTACCTTTATCCGGGGAACGCCACATATCATTGTGTTTGTGATTATAGCCGAAATATGATTACTTAAAATTTTCTCGATTTAAAAAATCCATTAAAAGGTTTTTTTTCCCTTTTTCCTTAGTCTACTAAACTACGTTACATACAAAACTATATTACATGTCACAATCAAGTTAAAAAGGTTGATAGCTGATTAAATTTAAATGTGATAATGATAAAACATATTGGTTACATACACGTTATGTATACCGTAGCATTAGCTCAAAGACTGCTAGCTTAACAGTCTCCTGACACGGAATTGTTATTTATGATATCCACTTTTTTATTTTGACCTTTAGAGACCTTTTACATCTCTACAACCTAATGTTTTGACTATGGGGACTCTTTACACCTCCGCTTTTATCTATAATATTTTTGACCATAGAGACTCTTTACATCTCTGTATTATAGGATAAGTTCATCGAAAGTGTGCCCAGGTATTTATTTGTTGGTTTATACTGCTTTGTGTTTATGTCACTAAATGATTTGAATTGAACTGTAATTTTATATTTAACTATACAATGTATATTTGACGACCTGTTTAGCCTAGTTGGTAGTGACTCTGCCTCCGAAGCTAGAGGTCCCGGGTTCGAATCCCGGCCAGGGCATTTATTTGTGCATTTTTCACGGATATTTGTTCTTGGGTCTTGGATGTCTTCTATGTATTTAAGTATGTATTTATCTATATAAGTATGTATATCGTCGTCTAGTACCCATAGTACAAGCTTTGCTTAGTTTGGGACTAGGTCGATTTGTGTAAGATTGTCCCCCAATATTATTTATTTATTTATTTATTTATATTGTTTTGAAAAAATGACACCTCGCCGAGTTTCTTACGCCGGTTCTTCTCGTGGCAGAGGTTTATTTTTCCGAACCGGTGGTAGTTTATTGCCGTTCATAGGTGCATGTAGTATGCCTAATTTGAAGAATAATCTACTTTTACTTTACTTTTTACATCATATTAAATTGGTTTTGTTATTTAATAGTGAGCTGTTTGAGTAGGCTGAGGAAAAATTCAACTTTGGTTTAGTTTTCATGTTTCTGCGAAGCAATTATTAGACACCGCGGGCGGGCCCCAATAACCCGAAAGATTTTAACCACGTATTTTTACGACACTACAAGTAAATAATGTTATGTCAACATGGATCCAATTATTTGTTTCAATTAAACTACTATTTCAGTATTTCTTTATTGACTGCTACTTTGTGAACAAATCTTTAGGTGACTTGCAAATGTCTTCAAGACAAGAAGTGTAAAGTCAAAAAAGTAGTAGGTGTCTACGTCACGCCTTTAGGATGTGTTAGACTTGAGATTTGTTTTAAATAATTAATATCTTTTAAATTATGGGTTTTTGGGCTATATGTTATACCACATTCTATACTCTAATTAGGCCCTAGAATCTTTGGTTTAAATCTTTCGGGTTATAGGGGCCCACTGTGTATATATAGTCAAGAATCATATATCTAAAAATCAGTCCTTCCTTTTTCCCAATCTCGCCAGAGCGGAATTTTAAAGAACGCAATATTTTTCATTGTACGCCCTAACGTTCAAAAGTGCTTTCTCATCTGACTGTACTACTGCGATGCGACTCGGGAGGGCGAAGTCAGCTCTCCTCTTTCTAATTTATACCGTGCGAGTGAGATAGGAGTATCAAAGTCGCGCGTAATGCGAGTTGGCTGCATAGTTTGTACTAAAATAATTTCCTTTCACAAAATAGTACAAGATTTATCACGTGCCCGGAATGGCCGGAATATTACGCACATTCACTTAAAATTAGAGTACGCTTGAACTTATCCCAGATGAACGTGTATGGGGGTGAAACAGAAATTTTACTGAAATATGTGGTATTTTTCCAAATGTGTTTTTTTTTTTTTGGACCCGGGTATGTCCTAAAACTACGACCAAGACCACCGGGGAATGGGCAGCAGCATTCCTAGAGTGCGGTGGAGATACTGCGATCGCCAACCCGCATGCCAAGCGTGGCGATTATGGCATTTACCCCCCCATGAAATTGGGGGAGGCCTAAGTCCAGCAGTGGACGTCCTAGGGCTGATATGGTGGTGGTGGTGGATGTGGTATTTTAGGAACGAATATAGATATAACTTAAAGACAAATACGATTAGAAAAGTTATTAAGAATGTTTATAGTAGTCTTTGTACTAAAATATTTTTAAACTGGCACAAAATTGGTCCATAGAAACTAGATTTAAGTAACCTTAGTTATAGGCTTATATTACTGTTGCTATGCCCTTGCAGGGCGTCACATGTAAACCTACCTTATAAGATGTTCCATTCATTCATTTACTTAGTGAAATATGAGCTTACCCTTGAATTTTATATCGGGTTAACTTGAGTAAAGCAGGATTTTGTAGTATGTGGTATTCTAGGAACGAATGTACAATTAGTGTAGTAAAATTATTTTTTTTGTCTTGTTTCAGGTAAGTCACCCCGGTCGGCTATTCCAGAAATAATCTAGGGTAGTATACCTCTATTCAACAGCAGCAAAGTACCTTTTTAAGAAATTGGTAAAACGCCTTCGTACGTATCGGATGGAAGTCTTAATTCAGTCAAACATTTGTGACGTTCCACGGTAAAAGGTACCTCATGGAAATAGCCATAAGGTACCTTTATGCATGGTACGCCACATTTAGCTATGTAAATGGATTCGGACGGTAAGTGCACATTTTATGTCCCTGTCTCTATACTTAATTATTGATAGCTATTTTTGTTTAAGTATCTGTTTTGTTTACACGATATGCTACGCCTATCGATTTACGTACTCGTCCTCACCTCTCACCTCATACCTCACCCGTTTTTGTATGGAAACTCTCAAAATTTGACAAATGACATTTGACAACTTCCTTGTAAAAACGGGTGGGGTGTGAAGTGACCGGTGAGGACGAGTTGGTTTGTAAATAAGAGGGCTGGTCGACCATAGACCCGTCGCAAAAAACACATCGCATGAAAGTTTAAATTCAACTACAAACACAGGGCTTAGAAGTTTCATAAATAAACCGGCCAAGTGCGAGTCGGACTCGCGCGCCGAGGGTTCCGTAAAATATTTTTATTATATGATGTAACTAAAAATTTAAGGTTTTCGCAATTTTTCCTGTATCTGTGCTATAAGACGTTGCTTCGTACCAAATTTCAAGATTCTGAGTTCACGGCAAGTACCCTGTAGGTTTTGATTCCCTTGCGAGTGTCGAAAATTTGCGGCATAAGCGGCTGTATCAAAATTGCGTTGGCTTAGAAGTTAGATTTTTTCACAGGTCCAAGGGACATATAAATTCCAGCTTGATACCTCCGCCCGTTCCCGAGAAAAAGGGTCTTGACAGACAAACAGACATACAACAAAGTGATCCTATGAGGGTACCGTTTTTCCTTTCGAGGTAAGGAACCCTAAAAATGTTTTTTTTGACATCTTCAACATCACGATTATCATTTAAATTCATAAAAGGCTTCCGCCTGTTTTCTTAGCCCTTTATTTTGCAAATAAAGTTCGCAAATTGAGATAAAAGATAGCAAAATAATCGTCGTATGAATGGCGCTCGCTTAAACTACGTAAAGTCGAGTCCAGAATTAGGCGAACTAACTTGACAGTTCATTGTACACTAATGTTGCCACGGTTTGGCTAGTGCTGTTCATATCGATCTATTAAAAGTCTAGTTAGTCATTATTATTGTATTTGGAATCAAACTAATATTTTTACTAAGCAAAATAATAATAATAAAAATTGATTGGAATTAAAAATACATCGAACATCATTTCGGACATCGTTAATTTTTATTTATTTATTATTCTTTATTTCGGATCAGTTGCATCCATATATGTTGTTAGTACAAGTAGCGTTTGACTTAAGTTAAGGACGCTGTCCGCCATTTTGTTTTGTTGACAGTGCGGACCATTGGCCAAACAAAGCAGGCCATTCGGCTTTCGACAATACTTACACGACAATTACTTGATAAAATATAAATAAAATTAGATTTATAGAAGACACAAGGTTATATCGACATATTTGTGTCGACTTAAACCTATCACTATTTATTTTTTCCTATGTCTGGCAACATTTTCGGCTATCAAGTTAGTTCGCCTGATTCTGGACTCGACTTTAATCGATACGGTGCTACGAATAGTACTCGTAGTGCTAC
The DNA here is from genome assembly GCA_905163555.1 of Notocelia uddmanniana. Lineage (NCBI taxonomy): Eukaryota > Metazoa > Arthropoda > Insecta > Lepidoptera > Tortricidae > Notocelia > Notocelia uddmanniana. The sequence continues at coordinate 49,273,528 of LR991053.1, forward strand.
GGCGTAGACGTGCTACGTCGCGTAGCTGTGTCGGCTGGGTATCATTATGGTTCATTGGCATTTCTACATAGAAACACACATTTTGCGCCCTTGATCTGACATGTTAACACTTTCAGGGTTCCTTGCTAGGCGTGCCTTCGTCTCGTAAGTTTTCCTCTATATATACCGTTTTTCGCATTTTTTTATAGTGCCACGAAATCTATGGCGATGCACCGTGTTGCGGAATAGTGGCGCCAGATGATCGATTTGAAACTTAAAAGCTTTTAAATGAGGCAGCCAATATTATTATTCTAAAAAAGTATGTGTAAAATTATCTTATAAATACACTGAACGCTTGAATTTCTTGTAAACATTAAATACTATTTCCAAAAAAAACTTGGAAAATACCGTTTACAATTACAAATTATATTTTGCTACTACGTCTTAACCACAACAAGTATTATTAACGGTTCTCTAAAGAAAAAGATTGAAAGAAAGATGACAACATGAATTATTCAAAATTCGCAAGATGGTCCGTGCGCGATCGAAGAGTAAAGCATATCGAGATTCCACTAGTGAGCGAGCGTGACAAAATTTAGACGACTACGTTCAGACATGACAGTATAAATTATTTGAAATGACAGTGGAAGTATTAGATTTCAGGAATTTAGTGCAAATTTCGTTATTTTTCGTAAAATACAAGCTCTGGTTTGACGACTTTCAAGTATACATAATGATTGGTAATTCGACCTATTCCTTGAAGGGCGTTATACTAGTGCTCATTTGCAATGATTTTGACACGGTCAACCAGGGGTTTTGAGTTTTTTCTTAAAACCAACCTTTCTACCTAAACCTGGTTTAAAATAAAATACTTCGAATAACCAATCACCCTGTAGACAAATGAAAAGCGTTTTTCCATCACATCCTAGTCGCCCGGGGACCACAATCCCATTACGGATTCGTTTGTTCTTAAATTACAGCGATATGCGAGCCAGATGCTGTCCGCTTACCTACATTATTTAAATCTACAATTTATTATAAAAAATACATAATAAATTGTAAATATGGAAGAGCGGTGCCTCCTGGCACAGGTTATTTTGCAAATAACCTACAAGGAGACGCCGGTCACTATAAGATATGTATTAGTTGTTAAAGAAATAAAGAATTTTGAATTTGAATTATCCTGCTTACATCACTCACACATTGGTGATCACAATCAAAAACATGAAAAACAAAACCAGCTTTGGTCATGATGAAATTCCGCCAAATTTAATAAAACAATGCCGAGACGAATTAGCGATGTCTTTAACGCATTTAGTAAAAAATTCCTTTTCTGAAGCAACTATTATTCAACTATTGATGACCTGTTTAGCTTAGTTGGTAGTGACACTGCCTCCGAAGCTAGAGGTCCCGGGTTCGAATCCCGGCCAGGGCATTATTTGTTCTTGGGTCTTGGATGTTCTCTATGTATTTAAGTATGTATTTGTCTATATAAGTATATCTTTGCTTAGTTTGGGACTAGGTTGATTTGTGTAAGATTGTCCCCCAATATCCAATATTTATTGTCGGTAAGGAAAAATGACGAGGTATAAAAATGACGAAATGATGTTTGTTACGGAGTATAAAAATGAAGAGAAGCGGAAAAGAAAAGTGGTACTATAAGTGATCTACAACGGCCCCAGGTCTAGGTAGGTTAGGTTCGTTAGGTGTCTTCAGATGTCCGAAGGTCAAACTGAGCAGAAATAGGAGCCCCGGAGCGGGGCTCCGTCAATTTTAATGCAGAGTGAAATTAGTCATTTCAGTACTTCGACTAAATTCTATTTAGACATTTTTATACCTAATCATTTTTCCTGATATACATAAGTTGCCAAAAGGCATATATAGTGCTTTTTTCAAAGTACCCGCCGCCGCCGCGCCCCGAACGTAAAAGTCGGTTTCTTTTGGTGGCCTAGACCTTAAATTCTGTATAAAATTCCATTAACTACCGATACTTCCCGGCCTATCATAACTAACATAACGTCAATATTTCCTGGGCATGTTATGTGGAGGGATGAAAGTGACAAGAAAAGTAATTAGCATGAATGTGGACGATAATCTAACTGACGGGCTATTTTATTTTTTTATGTCACAAATGATCCTAAGCCTATAAAACTCAGTGGTAGGTAACGTATCAAGATTGAATAAAATGGTGTGATAAGGGTGATTTATCACATTTTAAATGTCGCATGTCAACCGACACCCTTATATTCCTGATATAACTTGTAACCGTGAGTTATATCTCATTTTATCACAACAGAGGACGCAGCTGACCGCTCCATTACTGTACGGAAGCGCTCCACGCATCACAAAACGTAATATCTTCATACTAATATAATCTTAGTTACGTTCTTTTGTGCCTGAAGAACTGTAAAGCCTCAGGATTCAACCATTTATCATGAAAAGTTATAACTTTGTATGAAAGTCGTGGCAGCTAAGTCATTTTGTTGCTGAGTACAAGCTACGGAGTCCGTCCGGTGGATTTATTCAATTTCCAAGTGTAAATCTACGATACTGAGCGCCTTTTGTGACTGAAATGCTAGAAATACTTGTTGTTAGTCTGTATCGACTTTCCTGCCCTGTATGTGTAGCGGTATACAATACAATACAAATAATCTTTATTGTTCACCGAAAAACAAAATAAAACAACGGCAATAAAATAACGGTAGACAATTGGTGGTCTTATCGCTAACGAGTGAACTCTACCAAACAACCCCACGTAGACACAGAGCGGAGGGTTTACATTACAGAGCGGTATTGTATGATCGTAAAGACATCTTTTTTTTTAAATAGCATACAATGTGTCCCACCGCTGAACATACGCCTACCCTCTTTTCCACGACTCGCCTTGGTCCTGTGTTAGTGTCCGCCAAATGCAACAAAATCATCCCGCCATCTCTTGTTCGTTCTGCCTCTGCCTCGGTAGCAGTTATCGGAATTAGTTGAGCTAAAATACCTATTCTTCGCAAGAGGACATAATATGGAGTGGTACAACCTGGTAGATAAATATATATTTTCATGAATACCGGGTTGACCAGCCAGACGTTACAGACCAGTTCTCAATTTAGCTGCGTAAGAGCTATTCTGTCCTACTTGGTGGAACTGGTATATGATCTCTATAGAAACCGTAGAAACGGCCGCCGTCAGCCGTGCATTTTTACGCTAAAATACCGTTTTAAACATGCTCACACTTTATAAGGCTTTATCCACTGTTCTATTTCTGTCCGCACGCAATAAAGATCAACCAAAAGTCAACATCCCGTGGCGACCGTCCATCACTATACATACCTATTTATGTTCACATCCCATCTTCAATGCGAACTCTATTTCCGTTCCGACGAAATAAAGCCGTTATTTCGACTTAACATTCGTAAATCATTAGGATGTTCTGAAGGATACCGATCGGCAGAGAATCAGAGTAAATTAATTGTTCACTCGGATTACTTCGAAAAAAGACGCTCATATATTCTATTTTGTTTTTTTTTTTTGGCCGACCTGGTAACATTTACGTAAATAACCAAAAGTGTGTTGCCTGTAGATCATTAACATCTGCAATCTAAACTCATGAATGACTTTGGGTTAGAAACATGTCGCCCAATAGTAGTAGTGACGATAAAAAAATGAGTGTTGACAGCCAAATCAGCAACTTTTTACGAAACGTCATAAATGGTCGAATTGTTAATTTTCATGTTAATTTATTTGAAAAAAAATTTTGCGTAAATGCGCTGAAGTTGATTTATTCCGAGTATTTTCGTATGATTTGTTTATTGGTAGCGAATAAAATACCCTAATGGTATAATTCTAAATAAGGTATGATTCAAGATTGTTATAATTCCATGTATTTCCTTGCTTCATGAGGTATCTATCTGTTAATTTTCCCTAAAAAAGTGACATATGAGAAGGTCCTGCTAAAACAGCAAACTCCAAAACTCGTGTTTGTACTTTGGTCCATATACAGCAGTACAGCACAGTGATGATTGTCACGCTATACACTTAATATTGAAGTGGAATTATGTGAATATTGAAGCGCAATCTGAAATTCGCGTTTTGAAATCATAATGAACAATAATTTACATCCAATGACGGTATTGTGATAATAACCTAAACACCGTAAAAGGCCCCATTGAACATTCCTTTAGCAGTATTGAACTAGTCCCAAAATTTGTCGAAACCTCTTGTCTCAGTATGTAGTATTCAGAATAATTCGACTTACGATCAAAGTTGCCAGACTTAACTGTTTAAAATTACTCGTAATTCGGCTATTTAACATTTCCTGTGTTCGCTAGACGTCGCGTCGGCCGAAAGGCGCCGGAGTGTCGGCCAGCTGATTTACAGTTAAATTGCCCCAATCTAAAGTACAACAGGAGTTTTGGCAAAAGTTTGCGACGGAGGCGAATGCCAGCAGGGGTGAAGAATGCATAGTCTGGAGATAATGGCAAAATATTTTTGGTCCTAATGAGTGGAGAAGAAGTTAAATGTTTACGCCTGGCTGGTATATGTGTTCTTATGTTCCAACGCATTATTTAAAATCGAATTAAAGAAGAAAATTCTGCGGGGTACCGTACGGTTTAGGCACGTGTCACAAAACGGACTTCACGTTTTTTTTTTGTCAAAAAAAAGTTAAATACTTATTTTTATCACCGCATTGCCATACTCTCTGAACACGATTCTTACCATTTTCTCAACATAATTGTATGAAAATTTCATTTCAAACCAGTATATGCTGTGCCACTTTTTCTTAATCATATTTTTCAACATTGCCGTCGTTTTATCCCAGCCACTCTCAACTGCATGAAGTGCGAATGCATTAGAATTCTAAACGTTGCTTTCGAGTGCACTTCGCCATTGAACGCGCGCCACTAAATCCGCTATTGCTGCCCGTGAACAGTTGAACACGGGTTTTCACTTGCGCCGACTATTCACGAGAACGTTAATATTGATTATCATGAAAGGTTATTAACAAGATATTGAATCGCGGAAACTTTGCTGGTTTTCATTATTTATTTATTTAATTTAATCGTATGGCATTTATTTACGAACCGTGAGGATCTTTGAGAAGACAAGTACGGTTGCCAGTTTTTGTTGCACTTTTAGCACCACCCAGGGGTCACGTGTAGGGTAACGGTGGGTACTCCCTACGGACGTGGTGCAACTTCGACCCCCCTTCGTCAAGTGAGTGGGCAACTTGACTGTTAGAAGTTCTCAAGCCGCCCGAAGGCCTCTAACTTGGCTTAACGACTGCTGTCGTAGACAGCAGCCGGGATCAACGACGAACAACGACGGGCACGTTAGCCTTCCAAAGCACGAGAGCGCTCAGTTAGTAACCACTCAAAGCGGTCACCCATCCGAGAACTGACCTGCGCCCACATTGCTTAACCTCGCATACCGCACGCGGTAGGCGGGTGACGCTGGGCCACGAGGGCTCTAGGCTTTCATTATGACAACCAAGGAGAGTAGTAGTAGGGGAGTAATAAAGTATGTATTAGTCGAGTGAACTCGATTGTAGTATTTACCTTTGTGGCACTATTTTGGTGAGGCCTATGTCCAGCAGTGGTTGACCCCCCTAACGAATGATTTTCGGGATAAAAGCTATCCTATATCCTCCCCGGGGTCTCACACTATTACCATGCCAAATTTCCATTTAAATCCAGTAATCGGTTAAACCGTGAAGAAGCAACACACAAATCAGTCATTATCGCATGTGGAATGGAATGTTAGTATTGATTTAAATGGCAGGCTTAATTTCTTATCAACTACAGACCATCTGCCCTTTCTACTCAGTTTTATCCCCATTCTCTTGGTACACGTCCTCGAAATAAACATTCAAAGTGGCAGACAGAACAAACAATAAATACCCCAACGCTCCTCGCTTAACTTTTCATATCGTAAATCCATCCCTGACCTTTCCCATCGATCTGACGTTTCGGCACAGCGGAGATTTGGCCGCGGGCGGGCTCCAGAGACTCGCTGGCTGGTTACCGAGATGCTGATTCAGGCTGAGGCTTGCTAATTACTAGAAGGCCGGCGCAGTAAAACTAGGTATAAATATATTGGTTTACTAAAATGCTAATGCATAATAAACACGATAATGGTGGCAGAGCAAAGTCACCCCGGTTTAAAATATACCTCTTCTCTTACCGCTGGAGCAAGCGCCGGCCGTTTCTATCCTCTATACCTTTACTTTTTGGTATGACACGTCCTTAGAATGCCTATACAAACGAAAATAAAAAAGACGCCCGCTTAGAAGCGTAAAGTATTCTAGCTGATAGCCTTGTTTGTCCAGTCTGTGAACGTTAGTGCTGGAACAAACAAGTCTGGTAAACAGTCCAAATGGCTGCTTCTTACCTTTACACAAATACTACTTTCGCAGCGTAGTACTAGTTTCAAATGGTTTCATTTTTTTCATGGGATGAGTATAATAATATTTGTAACAGTGGTAGATACTTTAAATTCAAGTGGACATTTCCGGGGCCGTCTACCACCTAAACGTTTCCACTAATGGAATACCTACTCAAAGAGAGAGAGAGATAGCTTTGCTCGAGTCAAAGTAGTGAAATCACCTAATGGCCTAACCTACTCGTAGCTAAGAAAACGCCAGTATTAAGTCACCTAGAGCTTATCTAAACCCTCTGTTTAAATAGCCACTTTGTGTTCGACGGTGCGTCGACTTACAGTAATTTATCTGCCACATTATATACTGCATCCAATACACCTAAACTACATTGTGGGAATCCTCAGGGTATGCAAGAATGTTGCATGTTAATGTAAAATTGCTTTGGCGGTATACGAGCGTAGGAACGGCATTCGTACTTTATATCTGTTTATATTTTGCCGTAGTTATTCCTTTATACTGCGTTTTAAAAATACTAGCTCAAATGCTGGCGAAGCTCTCTCATGGCGAAATTCCATGCTGGCTTTTAAAGAAAATACTATAGAGGGAGTAATTTCACGGGTATTTATCCACTTGTTCTGCTCTTTCTGCATGAAAATTGCAATTTTTGATAGACTGCGGCGGAATTGTGTTTTGTTTGACATTTTTCGCTACATTTTAGTTATTCACACACTGCTATTCGTTTTAGTTATTCAGTCTTTTGCCGTAGCAACGATATCAAGAAAAATACCATATGCCCATGTGGCTAATGTACATTGTCGAATAGGTAATGTTAAAAGAATTAAAAGATACAGCCTATTTTCACGATGCTAGTTGATGATGATGAAAGTTCCCAATCCGCACTGTACCAGCGTGGGAAATAATACCCCTTCTCTCACATCCTTGAGGGACAATTGGGGCGTATATAAGCTAATGATGATGTAGATGATATTCTTGAGAACCAGACAAGTGCTCAGGTCCTGTAGGTAAACGAAAATGCTCTGTATAATTGCGGTATAAATATTCCCTTGGGCCTTCCACTAACGAGCGGGGTTAATATAGACGCATAGCCGCACAAATTGTAACGAACGGGGCGATTTGCATAATTGTGACGCGACGGGACTTGAAAGAGTTATTGGTGGGGAAATTCGCGGACCCGTACAAAATATTACGTAAACTTTACCTAGACCTGCCTACCGGACGGTACGGACGGCTTTTAGGCTTGAGATGGAATATATAATGTATTCAAACCTACGTTACCTGAATGAAAAGTAAAACGGACTTATTCAAGGAAAATGCCCGTCTGGACTCCAGAGGGACGTTTTCCTGTCTCTAAATCCACGAATAAGCACTCGAGAGTCCCTAGTGCTTATGCATGGATTCAGAGATTTGCATTTGAATTTTTGATCCCAGTTAACGCTGTTATCCGACATAACACAAACAAAGGTATTATATTAAGAGAAAACCTTATTTGGTGACATGGTTATGACTTATGAATGACTATGAAATGTGATTTGTGCCACTTTGATTTATGCTCAAAGAAAGTACATTATAAAGCATTTATTCTAATGTCAGAAAATAAAACTCGCCCAAAATTAATGATGGGTCGTTTTCGCCTCGTTTTTCCATTTCACCCCGGTCTAACCCTCAAAGATATAAAAAGAATGACAGTAAAAGCTCCATTAAAATTAATATTAATTTAAAAGACTCGGTTCATAAAGATTAGGGGAAGCAGATTTTTTTTATAGCTATACATAAAGACTTCTTACTTACCATCAAGCTAGAAAAGTTGGAATTATGTTAAGGATATTTTAAGATTAAATAAGAAATGCGACTGAGAGATACGAGCTGGATTCTGTGCAGACGCGGAAAGTGCTTACTTTGCTCTTGTGCGGAGACCAGGACTTTTCAGGTGAGGAATTAACGCTTTGTGCTTCATTAACTAATTATTAATATTATTGTTTTGTTTTGTTTTAGCCTAGCTATTATTGATTTGACATTTAAACTACATCTTATACATTTGACATTGTACATTTTAGTATTATTATTGAATTTTTTGTTTTTTATGTATTACCTTTCATTTTAATTTTTGCCTTGTATTCAATTTTGTTTATTATTCTTATACACTCTGACGAGCTTTTTGTGAATTCATGCTATTTTATTGACATTTTATTAAATAACATGTAAATTTCCAAATAGAATTTAATTAATCTAATCTAATCTAATGCCGGAGTGTTTAGCAAAACCGTGATATTTATTGTAATTAAGTCCTGTTTCTTCAAATGTTATTCGTAAATTAGGTGTGGGAAAGGTAAATAAGTGCGGTTTTTGCTCTACATATCCCAATGTGCCAGTTTAAGAAAGAGTTCGCGGGTTCGAATCCTGGGCCGGGTCTGGAGTTTTTTGGTAGCTTGGAACCGATGTACGGAAAATGATATTTGTATGCTAATCAAAAAAGGAAAACAACGAGTGAATTTGCTAACATGTTCAAATACGTGTGTGTACCTAGTCCCCAATCCCAAAACGTGCTGGGCCAACGTGGTGACAGAGGAGACTCGCTGATGAACACACTGCCTACGAAGGTGGAAGTCCCGGGTTTGAATCCCGGCAAGGGCATTTGTTTTTGCGGTGAGCAAAACCATTTTTTCGTGTTTTTCGGTTTTTAAGTATATATTTATTAAATATATCGTCCTGAGTACTCAGTACCCATATAACACAAGCGTTATAGAGTATACTATGGGACTAGTGAGATTTGTGTAAAAACTACTACTTTGTTTGTCCCCTAATGTTTTTTTATTTTTATTTTCAATTAAGAGGGCGCAGTACGCTCGGTCTAGCTCGGTTCTCCATACAAACGTATTTACCCTTTCATTCTAAAACGCCATGCTAGAATAACATGAAAATTTGTATACACAATGGAATCCGCCATATCTAGATCGGCCCATAGTTTCTGTTGCTAGAAATTGTAAAATAAAATAAAAAAATACAGCGGCTTTTTGAGTTTTTTACGGCTTGTATGAAAACCTTAATAATCGCTGTATTTTTTCTCCATTATAATTTCAAGCAACAGAAACTATGGTCCGACCTAGATATGCCGGATCCCATTGTGTATACAAAGTTTCATGTTATTCTAGCCTGGCGTTTTAAAATGAGAGCATAAATACGTTTGTATGGAGAACCGAGCGTACTGCGCACTCTTAAGGATTCCGAGGAGGAGTTTATGCAACTGACTGTACGCAGAAAGTAAATTGCAAAGGGACATTCCTACAGTCGCCCTATACGACTATTAGCAGAAGCTGTAAACAAGCCCCATATTCGGGCATATAAACCCCGTCGTGTCCTATAAAAAGCATTGTGAAACGGCCCCCGGCCTCGCTATGGCGCTCTATATAAGGCAGGAGGAAATCAACTGGTTTTACGTCCTATTTACTGCCCGTCCAGTTCCATTGTGGTCAAAGGTCATTCCTCTACACTTTCGACTTAACCCTTTACTACATACATATAATCACGCCTGTTTCCCAGAGGGGTAGGCAGAGATCACGGATTTCCACTTGCTACGATCCTGACATACAACTTTCGCTTCATGAATTTTCATAACATTCTTCATGCATGCGCGCCGATTTAGGGTGCTCCTGACCTGGCCCTTTACTGTTTAGGTATTAACTTGAATATATATGAGCTATACTATACTCTGCAAAAAATGCTCTAAATTGACAACATTTCATTTTTTTAAGCAGGCTTTTTTCCGATGAAATCAAATAGAGGATAAAAAGTTAAGTAAAACCACATTTTTAAATTTTCGAAAATATCCCAATTTCTGCTCACCCACGCTACTGAATTATCCCGGAGTATCTCTCATGCGTGGCGCAGTATATCAGGTATTACCTAATAACACAACCTAAAATTCATAGGTACCTAAATACCTATGGAATTACCTCGGTATCTGCCGTGTCTGCTACAACTGTTTTTTTTTTTCATATTAGTGGCACAAACGGCCCGCGCAAGTACGTACGAGGGCCGTTACGAAAGTTTCTAGCTGCTCTCACTCTATTCATGCGATATATTTTTTATTTACATCATTATGTGGGTAATTTCAATAGTGATGAGCTGAGATAAAATAGTTAGTAAGCAGCAATAATAATAGGCATCTAATAGAAATAGGCATCTTCTGGGTGAGCGTGTTCCATCTTAGACTTTGTCTTAACTTTCCATCAGGTTAGACTAAGGTCAAACGTAATCCCATTAACAATAAAAAAAAGCAAGGATTTTTTACAACATTTCTTTTATAAAAAGGCCTTTTGTATGGGCTTTTAAAAATTTGCGAAAATAGTACTATTTTTGATACCTAAAAATAGTTTTGGCAACGAAATCCCTAACAGCTGTAGTGGAAACTGCCCGGGATGACTTCCTAACTTAGTTTTGCTGATTTTAATGTAAAATCACTAAATGAATTATTTAATTTAAGTTTTTTTTGTGATGATGACCAGTCCCTAGTCTCGCGACCTAGACTAATATTCGACACACCTGCTCATTGTCGCTAATTTTCATGCAATCGAAACAGATTACGTGGGTAGAGACAGGGAAGATTCATAGTTTGTGGTGTATAAAATTTCGTTTAGTTGTGGTGACGTATTAATCAAAATTGGCCCGCTACACAAAATTGGTATTGTGACCCGTTCATCGCATATTAGATAGGGCTGTTGACACGTCGTACTTAAAACACAATTAAAAAAAACCCAAGCGACTTTCATCAACAGTTTCACCCCAACACGTATTTATCGAAATTACCCGCATAATGGTATCATTTAAACATATATGGCATGAATAGAGTGAGAGCAGCTAAAAACTTTATGAATAGCCCTCGTACTTTGCACCCAAGCTTGAAAGCACTAACCGTTTTATTTTCGCTCCGACGAGGAACTTCCCTCGAGCTTCTCCACATGTTCGACGTTCCTTTACGCTTCGCTGCTTGCTCGGCGCTATATTTGATCTTTCCCCGACTTGGAATTCTTGGTTGGAATCTACTTGTGTTGTTCGTGTGTACCGTGTTTTAAAGACGTGGAGACGCGAAGGTCTCAGGTTAATAGTAACCACTGCCTATCAAAATTAAAGGTAAACGATTTTAGAGCAAAATATAAACTGCTCCAAAAATGCACGATAACTTATAAATGTATACAATAAACTAAGCGCACACAGAGCGTGACGATGACGTGAGATGCATGCTCAAGAGTTTGCAAAAGTAACTGATGACTGATAATGATAATGATTCTGTGACGTCCTTTAACCTATGTTGTACGAATAAATGATTTTATTTTACATTATCTTTATTGTAGTTAATACGACAGATAACGCACAGAATGTGATACGCATTTGCTTTCCCGCATTTCGGCGTAGCTAACAAACTTGTATATACGCTCCCATTTCCTGTTAAAAGTGCGCAGTACATTCGGTTCTCCATACAAACGTATTTATGCTCTCATTTTAAAACGCCATGCTAGAATAACATGAAACAATGTATACACAATGGGATCCGGCATATCTAGGTCGGAAATTAGTTTCTGTTGCTTGAAATTATAATGGAGAAAAAATACAAAGATTATTAAGGTTTTCATACAAGCCGTAAAAAACTCAAAAAACCGCTGAATTTTTTTTCTTTTACAATTTCTAGCAACAAAAACTATTTTCCGACCTAGATATGCCGGATCCCATTGTGTATACAAAGTTTCATGTTATTCTAGCATGGCGTTTTAAAATGAGAGCATAAATACGTTTGTATGGAGAACCGGGCGTACTGCGCCCTCTTAAGCACTCGACGTCAATGGCGAATTGCCTCGCCTGTATGCTCGAGACAATAGGCCCGTCGGCAGTTAATTAAAAAAGATAAACAGCCGAGATAGATTCACGCCCCGATAACTCTCGTGTCGGTAATTGGAAGAATGTCGGTTAAAGACAATTCACAACCTCTCTTTACCACCGGTCAACTTGACTCCGAAATTCTTAATGCGTAAACGGAAGTCAGACTTAAGTATGGTGGTTTGCGCAAGACGAGGTACCTGTTGCTGGAAAACTTGTAAATACCAGCAAAGGCTATACTTTCGTCTCTATAGACGGGAATGGTTCTACCATTGAATGAAATCCAGTGAAGCTATAACTTTAAAGACTTCGCTTAGGTTTCATTGCGATTTTTGCTCAATACTTCCATAATCCTAAATATCAAAACGAAAAAGTGTCTCAATACTCTCAATGCCTACCTCTAGATAAATGCCAGAAAGCCCATTTTTAAAATAATAATTGATAGTTAAATAGCCCGCGGGGCACATATATAGAATACCGTAGTATTCCCTCGCGGTATACCTAAGGGCGGGATGAGAATGACCTTCCTTCGTTCGATCTTCCTACATTTGCTTAGTTGGTATATATCCTCGTACTTTTCCAAGAAGCCGCGTTTAATCATTTTACGGGCCGATAGCTTTCATTCGTATTAAATCTGAGACGGTCGGATAGCGGGAGCCGAAGAGAGACGCTTCGGACTGATTTATTTGAGATATAATTAAACAGTAATCGTGATGAAGTCGTCTTCGTAGTTGTAGCCTCGCTGCTGAGGGTCGTGATTACCATAAACGTCTCGTACAAACTTCTTCCAGGTGCTTTCTTCTGTGCTATTCGTAAGCAAGCCTGGGCGCTGATGGTTCCCACGGCTGCCTTTACATTGTTTATGTCTATCCACCGGGTAGGCGCTCTTACTCTACCTCTCTTTCCTTCCATGTGACCGGCTATTATGATTTTTTCTAGACTAAAATTTCACGTGATAAATTATTATAATAGTAAAACTGACAAGAAAGCTGGCTGCTAAAATGCGTAGTTTAAGGAAGAAATGTAGTTTTACTAGAAGACGTTATACAAGTGGGTAAAATGACAAAGTTAAAAAACATATGGTCTTATTGGAGCGAAGCGAGCCGAATTTGAAGCGAAACTCCACACTCCCGATTCGCGTATATCGTTTTGATTCTACTACGCGAACGGTGCGTAGGTTTTTTAGAAGTAAAATCGAAAATCAGACATACCACGGAGGAATAATCACTGAACCGACTGCATGTATAGACAATAGCTTTGCTCCATTACGTCAGGCCACCCTGCTTACGACCCATTCGATCTTATGCTGATAAATGACAAGTAATGTAGAAAAATTATAGTCTTATAAAACCAGGCCTAAGGCTTTTTATAATAAAATCTCTATTAAGTATTTACTAAAATGTAACATGGCCATCTTTTTGTAGATTTCAACAGTCATTACTAACGATTTCCGCGAACTTACCTGACTTAGAAGTTCAACCTGAGTGGGTCTCAAGGATAACAGAGGCCTAGTAAAGCCGAAAAAGGGACGGATCTGCGTACTAAAGCGACTCACATGAAAACTCTGAAGCAGGGAGATTTTGTAGTTGCTGCAGTATGTAAGATAATGCAGCATTGACCTCCTGAGTCCGCATAAAAAATATATAGTAATTTAATCTTATAAGTGACTAGCTGTTGCCTGCGACTTCGTCCGCGTCTTCGCTCCTATTGGTCGTAGCGTGATGTTAGATAGCCTAAAGCCTTCCTCGATAAATGGACTATCTAACACAAAGATAATTTTTCAATTCGAACCAGTAGTTCCTGAGATTAGCGCGTTCAAACAAACAAACCCTTCAGCTTTATAATATTAGTATAGATTTGGATAGTAGTTTATAAAGTTTCATTTGTTTAAAATCAAACGAAATAAAGGAAAATCAACTTCATTTCCTTAAAAAAATCTTATTTCCAATGAATTATTTTGTTCTTTCTTTAAGACGGCGCAGTACGATCGGTGTGGATCGGTTCTCCATACAAACGTATTTAGGCTCTCATTTTAAAACGTCATGCTAGAATAACATGAAACTTTGTATACACAATGGGATCCGGCATACCTAGGTCGGAAATTAGTTTCTGTTGCTAGAAATTGAAAATGAAAAAAAATACAGCGGTTTTTTGAGTTTTTTACGGCTTGTATGAAAACCTTAATAATCGCTGTATTTTTTCGCCATTGTGTATACAAAGCGACAAGCTGGATCCCATTGTGTATACAAAGTTTATGTTATTCTAGCATGGCGTTTTAAAATGAGAGCATAAATACGTTGAGATTCAGGAGGATAGAGGGCAAAAGATCATTATGGTTTCTGCAGGTTTGTTACTAGTTACTAAAGTACCGAAGTGGTAAGTACTACCATATAGTTCCTCAATTGCTGTGAAATAGCTAAATATCTAAATAATTCGAAGGGTGGCTGTGATAGTTAGGTATACATATATTCTTAAATAATCATCTTAGTTATATTAAGGGTAAATAGCATCAATTAACCTAATATTCGATACCTCCCTTACCTGTAAATATGTATCTCCTATTCTCGAGATATTTCCTTTCGCGTTTGTGTTTAGTCGACAAATCTTAATTATTTCACCCATCTTTGATCATTTGACATTTATGGCTTAATCCTCGCTACCTCACCAACGTAAAACAGACTTCTAGAGACTTTATTGCTAACGAATAAGGTTTATATTCGCTTGAAAGATACCAATTATTGTCACCTCACTAAAATATAAGTTGCTTCGCAGTTATTAGGTGTCTTGTTTCGTTCCGTAGGGTTTATGAGATTTGGGAACAAAGGTAAAATGCGATGGAGCGAAAATGGCGTCTCCGTTATTATATTGAAGGAAACGTTCTAATAAAGGTAAAATTTGGACTTAAATTTTATTTTTAGTTTAATATTGAATCATTAAATATTTTTCAATGAAGACGTCGACAAGGCCTAAATAGAAATTTTTTTTTAACAGGTACCATTAATTTGGTGAAGTGAAAAAAAATATGTTAATATTCGTTATATAACGAATGAAAAAGTTTTCTATCTCTTAAACACGATTTGATTAAATCGGCTCGACGGAAAAATATCTCGAAGGTAAGTCTTCCAATGTTTTTAAACAATTCATTTGTCTTGTTTATTTATTTCATATAAATGAAAAATGTTGCTGTTTTAGATTTTACATATCGTGCCTAGTTTTTTTTAAATAATTATTTATTTATTTATTTGGAGAACAAACAGAGATGGATGTACATAAAACGCTTAAAAACTATATAAACTTATACTAAACATGCATCGACCTCCTTACTAGTTCCCACTAAGTAACATAATATTAGGTGTTGCCAGGTTGGAATATCTTAAATGATGACACAAAAAGGAATACTATTTCCACACTTACAAAAAGAGGATACTACTTTCAAGAAATAATAATAAACAATTTTGGGAACATTCTATCGAAAATAAAAGAAGATGGGAACAAATACTAGACAATTTACGACAGTTATTCACTTTCAGAAAGCACACTGAGAATTTCTTTTCTAAATTGGCTATTTGACGTATTGAATATATCGGCTGAGACGAGGTACTTATTGTAAGATTTGTACATGCGGTGCATTTTTCTTATTATCTGCTTGTATAGCAGGTACATAGTTTCTCCAGTTAGATGCAGACAGGCATAGCCAAGGTCATTGGCGCTTGTCAGGATATTGAGGCACCGGTACCTGGATCCCAAATTTTTGTCTTGCTCGCTCGCTAGTGGTAGAAGCACCTAGTTGCGAAATTTTAATTATAATTAACATTGTTTAAACGAATGACTATTTAGGAATATCGAACGTTCAGATTTTAGATAAATTAATTAACCAATCTTATTTTAAAACGAACGTGAGTGTAACACATGTCGTTAGAAGTAGAACCAAATCATATGTTGAAATCAACTTTACTTCAAGTTCTTTTGTGACCTCGTAGACCCCGAGATATTTAGCTATGTGTCAGACAGACGGACAGAGTTGTGGTTCCAAAACCTTGGAGTCCATGAATTAAAAGTCCGAAGGAACGATAACAACACGATTTAATGCACTCTAACACGTACATATAAAAGAAGGAGAAAAATTATAATTTTGCCATAGAATGTCCGAAAGCACAAAGGAGAAAAGTCAAAGGCACAAGCACAATAACAATAATTAAATAACAATTTCAAAGCGCAAGCGTATAGCGGAGCGAGTTAATTTTTGCATACGAGCAGCGTGCGGTCAGCGCTGTAGCGACATGAGTACTGGCGCGGCCGCAGCCGGCGGGCCGGCGCGGGCGCACGGCCGGTGGCCACGCGCAGGTAACGTGTTCGCTGCATCTAATGTGAAAATTAGTTCGCTCGTCCGCGCATCACACGAAATATTTTATATTGACAATTTGTTTTTAGCAAATAAGTATTACTGTTAAGTACATATTTAAATGCATGTTGTTAATACTTAGTTATATATATTTATTTATATAATAATAAGTTTTTAGAATTAAGTTTAGTTTTAAGTTTTATATTAAGTTTATATATTTAATAGGTAAAACTTGTTTTATTATTATTATTATAGTTAAGAGTAGGTAGTAAGTACACTACATCACCCCTTCCCAGAGACCGTCAAGGGCGATAATAGTCGGGAAATCGAATGCGGCGTCCCGACCGCGTCGTTCTGACAGTGTCATCCCTGGTATTAGGTGATGTCTGGTGATCTGTGGGTGAAGTTGAGTGATGTGTAATGTGGTCTGGTGGTGTAACATGTGAGGTGTCTGGGTCACGCAGTATGAAGGCCGGCTTAAGGCGGTCTATTGATACTGATGACTGCTTACCGTTCAACATTATCCTGAAGACCTTATCCCCTCTGGAAATAACCTCGTAAGGTCCGGTGTACGCAGGTTTCAAGGATCCTCCTATCGTGTCGTCCCGGAGAAAAACAAATTCTGAGGTGGATAGGTCTTTAAAGACAAACGTAGTACGCTTACCACTGTGCCGTGCGGCTGGTGATGGGCGCAAATCTCTCAGAGAACCACGAAGTCGTGACAAGTAATCCGTCACGTCAATGGTCTCGTCTGCCTGAGGGTTGAAAAAGTCTCCTGGGAGGCGTAAAGGTTGCCCATAAAGAAGTTCAGCCGTGGAAGCCTGAATATCTTCTTTATAGGCGCTTCGTATCCCCAGTAACACGAGCGGAAGTGTTTCCACCCAGCTGTTACCCCCATGGCAGGTTATGGCAGCCTTAAATTGCCGGTGGAATCTCTCCACGAGGCCATTGCAAGCTGCGTGGTACGCGGTCGTCCTGCGGTGCTGGAACCCGGCAATGGTGGATAAGTGCTGAAATAGGGCCGACTCAAACTGACGTCCTCTATCCGTCACTATATCTGTGGGGCAACCGAAGCGGGATATCCAGCCGCTCAGCAAAGCCCGTGCCACCGTTTCAGCCGTGATGTCTGGCAACGGTATTGCCTCTGGCCATCGCGTGAACCTATCCACGGCTGTGAGGCAATAGCGGAACCCTTGGCACAATGGCAACGGGCCAATTAGGTCAATGTGTATAAAAGCAAGCCTGGCTCGAGGTAATTTAAAGTTACCTAAAGGAGCAGAGACGTGGCGAGTAACCTTGGAGCGCTGGCAAGCTAGGCAGGTACGTACCCACTCGCGGCAGTCTTTTTTGACTCCCGGCCAGACGTAACGCTCCGCAACCAATTTGGCTGTGGCGTTGGCACCAGGGTGGCTTAAGGAGTGGAGACCATCAAACACTGGTTTGCGTAGCTCCTGGGGTATAAATGGCCTCTCAGCAACGCCGCTGACGTCGCAGTAAAGGTAACTATGCGAGCCCGGGATTTTTACCTTTTGCAGTTGCAGGGAAGACTTTGCTTCTTGTAGCTGTTTCAGCTCCTGGTCTGCCCGTTGGGCGGAAGCTATCCTCTCAGCGGTAACAGGTTGCGAGATCTCCTCTATGCGGGACAATGCATCCGCCACGACGTTATCTTTACCTGATATGTGCCTGATGTCAGTCGTAAACTGGGCTATCAGGTCTAGGTGTCGAAACTGTCGTGGGGAGCATTTCTCTTTACGAGAGTGAAAGGCAAAGGTGAGAGGCTTGTGATCGGTATAGATCGTAAAGTCACGAGCCTCCACCATATGTCGAAAGTACTTCACGCTCTCGTAAATCGCTAGAAGTTCACGATCATAGGGTGAATATTTTACCTGCGCTGGACTCAGCTTCCGCGAAAAGAATGCCAACGGCTGCCACTCATTCTGACGTAACTGCTGGAGCGCCGCGCCTATTGCGGTGTCTGAAGCGTCCGTCACCAACGCGAGCTTCGCGTGGCAGTCTGGGTGGGCCAGCATAGCTGCTTGGCAAAGGCTGTCCTTGCAAGCCTGGAACGCATCTGCTTCCTGTGTGGAAAACTGCACGGGATGGGACCCTTTTACCGATCCTACCAGCAGAGCGTTTAGGGGTGCCTGATGTTTAGCCGCGCCTGGAATAAACCTGCGGTAAAAATTGAGCATCCCCAAAAAACGACGCAACTCCTTGACCGTTTTTGGCATAGGGAAGCTCTGAATTGCCTCGACCTTGGAGGGCAGTGGTGTAGTTCCTTCAGCTGTAATGTGGTACCCGAGGAAGGTAACCTCAGATACGCCGAAGACACACTTTGCTGCATTCACCACCATGCCATATTCCTTGAGCCTGCGGAACAGTTGGTGTAGGTGTTGCTCATGCGTCTCTCGATCCTGCGAAAAGACTAAAAAGTCGTCGAGGTAGGCGTACACAAAGTCAAGTCCCCTGAGCATTTCATCGACGAAGCGCATAAACGTCTGACCGGCATTACGAAGCCCGAACGTCATGTAAGGGAATTCGTATAGGCCGAAAGGCGTCGTAATGGCGGTCTTCGCGATGTCGTCAGGGTTCAGGGGAATCTGGTTGTAAGCCTTGACCAGGTCGATGGTTGAAAATATGGTACAACCAGCAAGGCTATGCGCAAAATCCTGGATGTGACGGATTGGGTACACGTCCGGAATGGTTCTCGCGTTCAGCATGCGATAATCCCCACACGGACGCCATCCGTCATTCTTCTTTGGGGCCAGGTGGAGCGGGGATGACCACGGGGACTCCGAGGGCCGGCAGATGCCGCTCTTTAACATAGCGTCAAACTCTGCCTTCGCTATTTTCAATTTATCTGGCGCCAGCCGACGAGGTGTACTCGATACTGGCGGCCCGGGCGTAGTACGTATGTGGTGTACTGTACTATGTGTAGGTGTGTGGTGTATTCCATGTGGGCGTGTTATTTCGGGATATTGTTCGAGAATGGTGTGGTATGTAGAATCACCAGACATTACCTTTACCGAAGTGACGTCCACAGTTTTTCTCGCAAGCAACGCCGGGGTCGCAAGCGATGTCGTGCCGTCGATGAGGCGTTGATTCCTCACGTCGACGACGAGACCATAATGCGATAAAAAATCCACTCCTATTATCGCCCTCGTTACATCTGCAATAATAAATCTCCAAGCATAGTCACGGCGCAAGCCTAGATTTAAAATGAAATTAACATAGCCGTACGTATTAATAGTTGTACCGTTTGCCGCGCTTAAAACTAAATCATTTTTTATACACTGAGTTTTTAATTTTGAGCGAGGAAACACACAAAGGTCACTACCGGTGTCCACTAAAAATTGTGTTTTTGAACGCTGGTCCGTTATTATGAGGCGACCTGTGCTCGGGCAATCGTCGGCCGCCATTACAGATTGCCTCGGCCGTTTCCCGCGAAATCACAGGGCTGTACACACCGAGTAGCCTTGTCTCCGAACTTATGGTGGTACCAGCACGTTGGAAACTTCCTATAATTGGAGTTCGACCTTCGTACTGATGATGAGCGTCCACGTCCACCTTGCCTCCGAGGTGTATCCGACCGGCCACGCCGCGACATTCTGTCTACCTTTAACATCAGTGTCTGTACCTGCTGGGATAATGCCGCGACCTCCTGGCTCAGGGAATGTGGGGCTGACGACGTTGTAGCTGCTGCTGTCATCGATACTGCCGCTATTTGCGGTCCTGGTGGAACGACCTCATGGATGCGGTCAGCTAACTCGGCTACTTCGTCCAGGGGTAGTTTCGTTTGGGACGCGATGATGGTCTGCGTACTCGTGGGTAGTCTGCTGGTCCATATCGATCGCATAAAATCTTCAGGAACGTCCTTACCAGCCAGGCTCTTCAAATGCCTGAGGAACTGTGACGGCTTCCTATCTCCCAACTCTTCGTTCGTAAGAAGCTGGTGGATCTTCTTCTCCCGCGAAACTGATAACCGCTTAGTAAGTTCGGTTTTTAATTGCTCGTACTTATCTGTCGCTGCCGGTGCAGTAATTATGTCTTCCACTATTGATGCTGTAGGAAAATCCAGCTGAGCTAAGGCGTAGTGAAATTTTGTAGCATCCGTTTTTATATTGGCCAACTCGAACTGACTCTCGAGCTGCATGAACCATAACGCCGGATTATCGGGGTAAAATGGCGGTACCCTCACTCCAACTCTGCTAACTTCGGTATCGCTTCCTGGCATGATGTGCTCTTTCTCGGGGTCACCAGTGTGGTTGGTAGGTTCCAAAACCTTGGAGTCCATGAATTAAAAGTCCGAAGGAACGATAACAACACGATTTAATGCACTCTAACACGTACATATAAAAGAAGGAGAAAAATTATAATTTTGCCATAGAATGTCCGAAAGCACAAAGGAGAAAAGTCAAAGGCACAAGCACAATAACAATAATTAAATAACAATTTCAAAGCGCAAGCGTATAGCGGAGCGAGTTAATTTTTGCATACGAGCAGCGTGCGGTCAGCGCTGTAGCGACATGAGTACTGGCGCGGCCGCAGCCGGCGGGCCGGCGCGGGCGCACGGCCGGTGGCCACGCGCAGGTAACGTGTTCGCTGCATCTAATGTGAAAATTAGTTCGCTCGTCCGCGCATCACACGAAATATTTTATATTGACAATTTGTTTTTAGCAAATAAGTATTACTGTTAAGTACATATTTAAATGCATGTTGTTAATACTTAGTTATATATATTTATTTATATAATAATAAGTTTTTAGAATTAAGTTTAGTTTTAAGTTTTATATTAAGTTTATATATTTAATAGGTAAAACTTGTTTTATTATTATTATTATAGTTAAGAGTAGGTAGTAAGTACACTACAGAGTCACGCCATAAGGGTTCTCTTATACGTTTTTGATACGAACCTTTAAAAAAGTCGTACTCGCGCACTGAGGGTTCCGTATTTTTTTTATTATATGATGTAACTGTATGTCGGCCTGTTTAGCCCTGTTGGTAGTGTCACTGCCTCCGAAGCTAGAGGTCCCGGGTTCGATTCCCGGTAAGGGCATTTGTTTCTGTGGTGAGCAGAGACATTTGTTCCTGAGACTTGGATGTTTTCTATGTATTTATGTATATATCTATTAAATATATCGTCGTCTGGTACCCATAACACAAGCCTTATTGAGCTTACTGTGGGACTAGTTCGATTTGTGTAAAAAAATGTCCCCTAACATTTATTAAAAAAAAAAAAAATTACGAGTCGCATTTTTTCCTTTATCTGTGCTATAAGAAATTGCTTCGTACCAAATTTCAAGATTCTGAGTTCACGCGTAGTACCCTGTAGGTTTTGATTCCCTTGCGAGTGTCGAAAATTTGCGGAAATTTGCGGCATAAACGGCTGTATCTTTTGATTGCGTTGGCTTAGAAGTTTGATTTTTTCACAGCTCCAAGGGACAGTAGACCTGAGTATTTGATATACATTCCAGCTTGATACCTCCACGCGTTCCTGAGAAAAAGGGTCTTGACAGACAGACAGACGGACGGACGACAAAGTGATCCTATAAGGGTTCCGTTTTTTCCTTTCGAGGAACCCTAAGAATGAATGTAAATATATAATATTACAGCAAGAAATAAAGTCCCACTCCTTATTAATTTCTCCTCCACAACTTGCTCTCAGTATTTTCTGAGTATTTTTTAAGTATTTTCTAAGTATTTTCTAAAATCCCGCTCTCTACAAAGTATGAATTGCAGTTATTAATACAAGTAAACCAGCCTACCCGCTATTTCCCGTGACACGCGCAGACTCGTTATCGCGTTTTTTATGGCCCGACATTTAAAGCTGTTTTTCACATTTCCCTTGCTCGTAAAAAATATACAAAACTGCCTCGCGTTGTGCATTTTGAGATGTTTATTTACTTCGGTGTTAAGGAACATGTGTAAGGGAGAGGTTACCGTAATTTGTCAAGATAATAACAACTGAATTTGTAAAAATTGACTCTTAACGATTAAATAGGGTTCGCTTGAGAAAAAATAATCATGACAGTAAGGATAGACAAAATTGGTTACTATTAAGTTCTGTTACTCGATTTGCAAACTCTTTTCTTGCGTTAAAACAAATTCTACCGAAAAAATAAAAAATGACATATAATGGCGGGTTGTCAGTTATAATTTTATAGCACACACAACACTTATCTCGTCATATTTAAATGGATTGGGGTCTAAAAGAAAATCGTGTCGCTGTAATTGCGTTGCACAAATGCGGGCATCCGCCAAACGTGATTTTGAAGTTGCTTCAAAATCTGAAAATCAACAAACAATTCGTTTATCGTACCATTAATAGGTACAATAGTACCCTAAGCTTTGATGACCGCAAGAGGTCTGGAAGACCACGCACCGTTCGGACCCCAGCTCTAATAAAGGCAGTGAAGGAGAGAATCGCAAGAAACCCCGTTCGGAAGCAAAAGTTGTTGGCAATTCAGATGTCTGTGAAGAGAAGCTCCCTTAAAAAAGTTATCAATCAAGACCTTAGACTACACGCTTATCGTAGACGGAAAGGTCATTTGCTTAATGGACGATTGAAGACTATGAGGCTGATGAATAGAAGTCGCGTGCTACTGAAGCGGTACGCACAAAATGGCCACCGAAATATATTATTTACAGACGAAAAAAATTTTACCATTGAAGAATGTTGTAACCGCCGAATGACAGAGTGTATGCAAAAAACAGTCAAGAAGCGAGTGTAGCTGTTCCGAGAGTGCAACGAGGCCATCATCCCTCTTATGTCATGATTTGGTTAGGTGTGTCATCAGGGTTAACACAGGTCCATTTCTGTGAAAAAGGTGTCAAAACTGGGGCTAAAGTTTACCAGGAAACCGTTCTGGAACCAATAGTGAAGCCTCTAAGCCACTCTCTATTTCAAAACCAGCCCTGGGTCTTTCAACAAGTCTCAGCCCCTGCACATAAGGCAAAAGCAACTCAAGCCTGGTTTCGAAGCAACAAAATTGACTTCATTGCCCACGAAGACTGGCCCTCCTCCAGCCAGGACCTGAACCCCCTGGATTATGCTATATGGCAGGTTATTGAGGAGAAAGCCTGTGCTAAACCCCACACAAATCTTGACTCCCTCAAGCGGGCCATAGTCAAGACAGTGACGGAATTAGATATGACAACCGTGCGTGCCGCTATTGATGACTGGCCTCGTCGTCTGAAGGCCTGTGTTCAGGCCCAAGGAGGCCATTTTGAATGGAATTGACAAATGTAAATCCTGATTGTGTGTACTTCATTTTAATATGTAATTTATTTAACTTTCGTTAGTATATTTTATGTAGATAAGGATTATTATTGTAACATAACTTAGTAACCAACTAGGTAATTAAACTGAGCTAACTCGAACTAAATGGAATCATCTAAATTAAATGCAGATATCTGGTACAAAATTAAAGTCCAACAGTTTTCAGTTTCCGATTAGCTCATTAGAGGAAAACCAGTTCTGTCAAGCTGGTTTATTTTGACAGACGTGCAGACGTACTGAGTAATGATTGCAAGGATATTAGAGGGAATGGGCTTCACTTCCAGTGACTTAGAAATACTTTTCCTTACGGCGCATGTATGACGACCATATCGACGAGTATCTATCTAAGATTTAGCCCGTAACCTGTATGAGTAAGCCTTTTTAGGGTTCCGTACCCAAAGGGTAAAAACGGGGCCCTATTACTAACACATCGCTGTCCGTCCGTCCGTCCGTCTGTCACCAGGCTGTATCTCAAGAACCGTAATACCTATTGAAATTTTCACAGATTGTGTATTTCCGTTGCCGCTATAACAACAAATACTAAAAACAAAATAATAATAATAATTAAGGGGGGCTCCTATACAAAAAAACGTGATATTTTAGCCCTTTTTCATGGCTACCACTCGCCGAGCTAGATCTGAAGAACCGTAATAGATACAGTTTGATTGCCAGTTTAGATGTAGGGTCAGATAATATTCTGTTACATAAGCCAACGTCTGTTAATTTAAGTTTGCCCTGTGATTCAAATGCACTGCTTTCTGCTCCGATCCGAGCACATTCTACCAATGCGTGGTAGGTGTCTTCTCTCACATCACAAAATGTACGTCTTTGGAGTTTGTGTTCCCGCTTTTGATGACCTAGGCCATACAGTAACCTCCAGTCCCTCTTCAGTGCTCCATTCGTGTCTTCAGTGAGTGACCGCGAAATAAGATTTCAAGCTAACAAGGTAATTTACATTAGAATTACTGTTCAGAACGGGGTGTTTATACTATGTAACATACCTATTAAATTTATTGAGTTCCCGATATTTGAATTCAATAAATGTAATACTTATACAGTGCGTTGCCGGCAAGCGGGCTTTTTTTAAAACGGACAATAGCATGTTTCATTAACAACTGTTTGCATGTCATAAATTTTTGAATTAACTATACAATTTATTTATTTATTTAATCTTTATTGCACAATAAGAAATCTTAACGTACAAAAGGCGGACTTAATGCCATGAGGCATTCTCTACCAGTCAACCTTTAGGCAGAACAGAAAGACTGTAGGCGGTGCAACTATAAAATACCAGAGAACAAATTTGGTAAGCTTGTATACAAAATATTGATTCAAATATATACATCTGTCATATGGTTACATAAATAATTATTTAAACTATTACATCGACATACACAAATACATAATTATAGATAAATAGATATAGGTACTTATATAATGACGAATACCTACTAAACAGATACCCTAAGAATTCCGTAGACTACCAGCAACAAAAACGCGTACAGCTTTTTTGAAGGCAAATTTGGACAATTAATCTTCTTAAATCTGCACCTTCAATGTACTAGGTGCACTTGCTTAAGATGACATTGTAGTAAACCTCAGAGTAAGGATTTCTATAGAGCTCCTATACGAGTTTCACCAAGGCGGACAGAAAAGCTCTTATCCAGCTAAATTGAAAACTTGTCTTAAACGTCTGGCTGCTTACCATAAGCAACCTCTTTAATCTGGGCGGGTAATCGTTTATTTGCCTCAAACTATTTGACATGACGTTTAGATGAATTGAAATTGAAAGAAAAGCGGAACTGTGACAAGGACAACAAATATTATATCCCTCTCTGTCGCTCTTATTCAATTTATGTAGCTACGCTCGTAGCGGTATTATTATTTGAAGTCTACTCTGGTAGTCTGAGTAGTAAAATATTAAGGGCTGTCATTTGTACTGTCTTGACAATTGGCTTTCCTTTACATTGCTGAAATTTAAATTTTGTTCGAAAACAAATGAAATTGAAAATTTAGTTTTATAATAAAACTAAGCTCATGGAATTATACGTTTCGAAACCCTGTTTAAAGAAAAACCCGTATGCCGGAAACACACTGTATATGGTAAATATCCCGTTCTGAATAGTAATTCTAGTGAACGAGAATCTTCAGTACCTCGAGTAATTTTTTTTAATACCACGTCGGTGGCAAACAAGCGTACGGCCCGCCTGATGGTAAGCGGTCACCGCAGCCTATGGACGCCTGCAACTCCAGGGGTGTCACATGCGCGTTGCCGACCCTTTAAAAATTTATACACTCTTTTCTTGAAGAATCCCATACTGTAGTTCCTCGGGAAAACCTCGGCAGGGAGCTCATTCCACAACCGGAGCGTCCGAGGGAGGAAGTTCCTCTGAAACCGTACCGTACGCGACCATATAGGTTCTAAAGTGTGAGGATGAATGCCCTGCCGACGAATTTCAATAAAATCCTTATCTCCCACAATTTTGACGGCTCTCCATTATCCGGCGGACAAGTTATATTACTTAAGACCCGTGTTTGATCCATAATCCGGCGTCACGTTTGACAGGGGATCGTGTCGGATCCGATCTAATCATCGTCAATGTTCCGCGATTGTGCTCCGTTGTTCTCGACAGGTTCTGAGACGTTTCGGGGTTTAGTGCTGTCATTGTTGTCTTGTACATTTATCGAGATAGGTAATAATGGATGGTGATGAACTGTACTTCGGTGAGTGTGCTCAGGAGCTCCGTGAGCTCATACCGCCTTCCCCCTTCTTCCATCAGACATCCAGACGTACGGCTGGCTACCATCCTTACCTGGTAGAAATTCCTCTAATTCGAACCAAGCGCTTTGCATCTTTTTTTATAATGCGCACTTCTAAGGTTTGGAATTCTCTGCCGGCGTCTGTATTTCCGAGTTCATATAACCTGGCCCTTTTTAAGGCACGAGTGAATAGGCATCTTCTGGGTGAGCTCGCTTCATCGTCGGCCTCATCTTTGCCCCCTGGCTAGATGCTGGCCAAGAGCAATCCCATTTTTAATAAAAAAAAGAAGTATACAGGATGGAAAAACATTTTGGGCCCTGGAGGGGAACTACCTTAAAACGTTGAGATATCTCAGTTTGCTGAAAGAAAACTTTATTTTATTACTCCTAAGCAATAAAACTGCATTCACAGATTAAAAAAAAAATTGTCAGCAAAACAAAAGTTTTGTAATTTTTGTCGAAAAATGTTTAATGCCAATTGATCCTATTTCTATTAAGGAACAAAAACTTCTAAGAGACCAACCTAGTCTAGGAGACAAGAGAGGCCAGAAATAATAAAAAAATTAAGTACAATTAGTATTGAAAATAGGTTTTTATGTCGGTGACTGCAGTTTTATTGCTTAGAAGAAATAAAATAATGTTTCCGTTCATCAAAATGAGCTATCTCAACGTTTTAACGTAGTTCCTCTCCAGGGCCCGTACAAAAATTCCACTTCATCCCCCCATTCCACCAAAATCCATAAGACGAAGGTACGTTTTCTGCACAGACCATATAGACGCCGCAAACGCGCTCAATAGTCTGGAAACCGAGCGTGTCAATTTTTACGTGCCTACTATGACGTCACGTAAGCATTTTAGTGATGTCCAATACTACCGCCGCGTTAAACCGATTCAAAGGCGCTGTCGTCGGTTTAGTACTCAGTAGGCCTTTGCGGTGAGAGGACGTACGCAGCCCGCCCGCTTTAGTTTACGTTCTGCATTTTACTTCAAAATTCAAGTAATTAATTTATGTATTTACGTTAATACGTATGTTTTAACCATACAAAATGTTCCGTAATAATAAATCGCGATTTTTATGATTGATTTTCTATTGATTATTTTATCGATCATACTTCGAGTTTATAAACAGACAATGAGAAAGTGATTCAAAGATTACTAGTGGCTCTGTGAGTTGGAGACATCGCAATTTTTTTTTAATTTCCAAAAACTGACACGACAAAGTAATTCTATATAATTATCGAACTTGCTCACAAAATATCACGAGAATCGGTTGAGAAATGCGAACTGTAGAGGAGAACATCCGAATAGACTGACAGACATACGATAGAATTTTTGTCAAAAGCTGAAACAGAGACGCTTCGCTCGCTCGGTCAACAAGTTAGAGTTTTTTTTTAACACGATTGCCCAACAGAAGGATTGCAATGTTTTTATAACAACAACCTTTCATCGATGCAAAACTATAGTAGTTCATTTCAGAGAGGAATACACGTAATGAAAATAGATATTTTATAGTGCATTTTTTTGGATAGCATTCCATACGTGAAATAGTGTCATAAATATGCTTGGGGTTATTAAATAAATGCAATTAAATAATTGCATATTCTTCTTCCCTTAATACCCAGACACCAACGTATAGTCAACAATCAAATAAATATTCTACTAAGCACTTTATGAAAGCAGATCCATGCTTCTGTGACGCTTAAGAATCTATGGCTAAAAATATTATTAAATTAAAATTATTAAATATTTCATGTAAAAGAATAACATTATTGTATAGTAACTAGCCTTAATTATCAATTATCATTGTCCGTCACAAAAATCGATTATAAATCGAATTGCACAGTGATATTGCATGAAACATCGCAGTGATATTGCATGAAACATCGACGGACAATGAGAAAATCCCTACTACCCTACAACGTGAAGCTTTACGAAAAAATCGTTTGCTTCACTGTCCATTGCGGCCTACAAATATCAGTCCTTAAGTATAGTTTAAAGTAGAAGCCGCAATGGATGGCGTACTTCGAAAATATACTGTGTGTAAATATTTTGGTAAAAACGACACGACATCACTTCAAGTTGAAAATAATTAAAATTAAATTAATTAAGACGAAATTTATTAGAAAAAATACTTACTTATGAAAGTAAACGTCACCGTTTACTCGACTAACCACTCTTGTTGAATTTGAACGGTTAATTACGGCGCAGTGTGGCATTTTCTAGTGCAGCAACAAACGTCTTACAATTAGAACGACAGGAGCGCGACTGAGCGGCAAGTGGTGCACCGCACCATTTAGATACACGCGAAGTACATACATTTGGGGCATCTAGGTTTATCTAGGTCTGAGGTTTTCTGAAATTTCCGTGGAAGCAATGTGCATGTAGATTCCGTCAACTTACGAGTACTAATGATTACATCGTTATCTATACTAATATTATAAAGCTGAAGAGTTTGTTTGTTTGTTTGAACGCGCTAATCTCAGGAACTACTGGTTCGAATTGAAAAATTATTTTTGTGTTGGATAGTCAATTTACCGAGGAAGGCTTTAGGCTATATATAACATCACGCTGCGACCAATAGGAGCGAAGACGCGGACGAAGTCGCGGGCAACAGCTTGATATAATATATCCATGCAAACAATGTTAAGAGGGCGCAGTACGGTTGCTTCTCCATACAAACGTATATAAAGAAAAAAAAATACAGCGGTTTTTTGAGTTTTTACGGCTTGTATGAAAACCTTAATAATCGTATTTTTTCTCCATTACGATTTCAAGCAACAGAAACTAATTTCCGACCTAGATATGCCGGATCGCATAGTGTATACAAAGTTTCATGTTATTCTAGCGTGGCGTTTTAAAATGAGAGCATAAATACATTTGCATGGAGAACCGAACGTACTGCGCACTATTAAGTTATATTAAACGAGAGAACACATTTATATATCTTTTGAGTGAATGAGCTAAACACAATTGAATCTGTTACCAATATGAATTCGCGTGGTTACTAAAGTTGCAGATATTGTGGTGAATATTGGAAATCCAGATACATACGAATTCATGAGAAGGAATTTAATTTCACGAAATTCAGTACATTCGCCATGAAAGTTGTTTTCGATTTGTATTCCATAAAATATTCATTTGTTTGAATATGCTAATCGGGCGCTGGCCGTTTTCTATCAATGTAAATTTCATTTACAGTACATATGGTGCTACTTTACCGCACGAGTGCGGTAATCAGCAGATTACGTGCATAAGTCGAAACTTTAAAGAGCCATATGTACTGTAAAACGGTAATTCGCAACGAGTGGTGATAAATTGAAACACGACCGAAGGGAGTGTTTTAAATCGACACGAGTTCCTGTTCTCTGCACTTGTATCGTAATGTACTATATTGTTGTTGTTCTAGGACCACCAGATCGATAATCGCTGGGTGTTCATTTTGATTTCGACTTTCTGTGCGATTTTAATTGAAAACGTGACTTTAAAGAAGCTACAATCAGACGCTGTTATTATGATCAAGTAAGAACCTTGATGTGAGATGGTATCCGGCGCGAAGGACTAACGACTTTGAAAAGTTTTCAAGTTCATCTCTTAGTTCCGTCTTTCCCGTTCCATCACCGGACGTCCAGACGTGGTGAGCGGTTGCATCCTTACGTTGTCAGTCTACCATTTATTCGCACGAAGCGATTTGCTTCTTCTTTCCTAATGCGAACAGCTAAGGACTGGAATTTGCTGCCGCCGTCTGCATTTCCTGATACATACGATCTGGGTCTATTCAAGACAAGAGTGAATAGGCTATTAATGAACCAGCGAGCAACATCTTAGGCCTTGTCATCGCTTTCCATCAGTTGAGACTAAGGCCAATCGCTGGTCAGTCTATCATAAAAAAAAAAGTTATTCATAACATAACAAAGATATCGAATTGTTGTTATCTGGAGATTTCATGCCTATTGTACAGTATTTCGACCCTGTTATTTGGAATAAAGATTCAAAAGAGGTGGACGACTTTCTTAGCTTACAGAACGCTCTATTTATTTATTATTTATTTTGAACTTTATTGGACAGATTGCATAAGTCTAGTCGCGGAATCAAAAGGTTAGTTTTTTTATTAAAAATGGGATTTTTCTTACCCAGCATCTAGCCAGGGGGAAAAGATGAAGCCGACGATGAAGCGAGCTCACCCAGAAGATGCATATTCACTCATGCCTTCAAAAGGTCCAGGTTATATGAACTCGGAAATACAGACGCCGGCAGAGAATTCCAAACATTACTTAGAAGTGCGCATTATGAAGGATGATGCAAAGCGCTTGGTTCGAATTAGAGGAATTTCGACCAGGTAAGGATGGTAGCCAGCCGTACGTCTGGATGTCCGATGGAAGAAAGGGGAGGGCGGTATGACCTCATGGAGCTCCTGAGCACACTCACCGAAGTACAATCTGTAGAAGACGCACAAATATGCTACTTTGCGTCTATGTGCTAGACTCTGCAGCTTATTTCCCACTACCGTACTGCCACCAATGAGCCTCCTGGCTCTGCGGTCCACCGAGTCGAGTATGGCAAGTTGGTACTTAGCCAAGCCATCCCCAAAGGTGACTACAATACTCTATGCAAGAACACCGTCACTTTTCGACCTCAACGGCATTAAGATACAGTTAAAAAGTGACCTTTTCATCCCGCGACTGGAGCGTTCGTGGCCCATCAGCGGCACCCGCGTAATACCGCGTGCGGTATGCGAGCTTAAGCAACGTGGGCGCAGGTCGGTTCTCGGATGGGTGACCGCTTTGAGTGGTTACTAACTGAGCGCTCTCGTACTTAGGAAGGCACGGGAGCGCACGGGATCAACAGCTTATGATCCCGGCTGCTGTCTACGACAGCAGTGGTCAAGCCAAGTTAGAAGCCTTCGGGTGGTGAGAACTTCTTATAGTCAAGTTGCCCAGTCACTTGACAAGGGGGGTCAAAGTTGCACCACGTCCGTAGGGAGTGCCCACCGTTACCCTACACGTGACCCCTGAGTGGTGGTAAAAGTGCAACAAACTGGCAACCGTACTTCACTGGAAAAAAGGGTGGACTTATTGTCATGAGCACAACAAACAAACACACTCGCCAATAATAATATGATCATATCAAATAAGGAATATGAGTATCGTAAGATCATTGAATAACTAAAGTTTTCGGTTAGTAAGTTTCCCTAGACCCTTTCTCAGACCGTCAGCTTATCTTCAGTGATACGTGACCTTGGTGGTATCTTTAGCCCCAGACTTGCTATTTGAATAGCTCAACGCCCTAAACGTTTTGTAAGCATTACATAACGGTAAATTATTCATAACGGTTCCATTCTCGGTTTCCATTATTGCCGTGCCCGGGGCGAATCATAAATGTATGTTTGTATGTATCCTCTTATTATAGTAGTAGTTGGTTTGTGTATTATTAAGACAATGTTTGGTAAAACTGATAATGTTTTGATTTGTATATGGTTCAGTTCAGCATGGTTTGGCTATTGTTAATTTTATTTAACTATCCATAGTGTTTTCTAGTGAAAGTCTTCCTGTTCAAAGTTAGGGCCAGAAGTATCGGTCGAGCCGAATTGTTCAACTTTATTGAAATAATTCAAATTTCAGCAGCCTAATATTTACACTTAAATTGTTTATAACTTCAGAATAACGCGGAATTAGATTGTGATTTTTATACTATCGATGGAAGTGTGTATACATAAGGACTATACGGTGTAAATTCCTTAGTTAAAAAAAACAGTAAAGTGGTAATATTGATATTATCTCGTAAACGATCCATATTACTGAAACAATTTATTTATTTTGTTATTATTGAAATTGGGGGAGGCCTATGTCCAGCAGTGGACGTCCTAGGGCTGATATGGTGGTGGTGGTGGGATCCATATTACCGAGTTTCAAGAATGGTCAGAACATATGTCCAATAAAATTTCTTTTAACACGTTGAACGCCAGGCCAAAAATGTAGTGTTTCCATTGAAGCCATGGGGGTCACCGGTGAGCCAAACCATGTTGAACCATTGGAGCCACGGGGGTCACCGGTGAGCCGCGGTGAGCCTTCATTTCAAACCTGTTTTACAGGCCACCGATCACTTATTCCATCCAAAAACGTATGAAGGGTGAGCCGCGTGGCCTCAGAGAAGATACTAGTTGCCTTGGTTCTTTTGTACTGTAAAGGACTTATGATTTTTTCACCATTTTTAGGGTTCCGTAGTCAACTAGTAACCCTTATAGTTTCGCCATGTCTGTCCGTCCGTCTGTCCGTCCGTCCGTCCGCGGATAATCTCAGTGACCGTTAGCACTAGAAAGCTGAAATTTGGTACTAATATGTATATCAATTACGCCGACAAAGTGGTAAAATAAAAAGTGGAAAAAAATATTTTATTAGGGTACCTCCCCTATACGTAAAGTGGGGAGTGTTTTTTTTTTTCATTTTAACCCTAACGTGTGATATATTGTTAGATAGGTATTTAAAAATAAATAGGGGTTTACTAAAATCATTTTTTGATAATGTTAATATTTTCGGAAATAATCGCTCCAGAAGTAAAAAAAAATGTGTCCCCCCCCTCTAACTTTTGAACCATAAGTTTTAAAAATATGAAAAAAATCTCAAAAGTAGAACTTTATAAAAACTTTGTAGGAAAATTATTTTGAACTTGATAGGTTGAATAGTTTTTGAAAAAATTACAAAAACTACAGAACCCTACACTGAGCGTGGCCCGACACGCTCTTGGCCGGTTTTTTTATACTTTGTTAGGGTTGCCTTACACATCATAAATAAATATATAGTTGAAAACTGACAAATAAAGCTTTTAAACATGGAGTTTGATAAAAAATAAAAGTAAATAAGTTATTCAAGTATTATATATTTATTTAACTAAATAAAACTAATAATACTATTTTT
Source organism: Notocelia uddmanniana (assembly GCA_905163555.1). Taxonomy (NCBI): domain Eukaryota; kingdom Metazoa; phylum Arthropoda; class Insecta; order Lepidoptera; family Tortricidae; genus Notocelia; species Notocelia uddmanniana. The sequence continues at coordinate 49,307,058 of LR991053.1, forward strand.
GGTTAAGCTTAAAAATAAGTAACGTGGTTTGTTTACTTGCTAGGATGGCACAAAAGTTTCGAAAGACTATCTTCTTGAGCTATATTTGTAACATATAATTTATCACAATGGAGATTATAAAATAAAAGGTATTCTCAACGTACTTAATATTTAAAACATTGTATAAATCTTATCAAAAATAACAACACCCTACAAAATCAAACAGAGCATAAGCATCAGAGATCAATTGTAAGAAATCAGTCGTAAGTATTTCAAATAGTTATTAAAATTAGTTTTATTCCGGATCAGTCATAAACTATAACACATTGCTGCGTGTCTTATTTCACAGAGAACACTCAAGAGTGTACTTTGTTAAAGCAAGGCAAACACAGAAACGGTTTTTCAGGGCAGATTGAACAGTATGTGGTCACTTTAATGGTTTTAGATTTAGCCATTTTTGCACCCATAGTTTTGGCACTCTCTTTGTAACATTGCCGACAGGTACGTCTAACCTTTCTAGCTATGCCCTCCTTTTTGACTAAAAGGTGCTTCATTCATTTGGGTCGTTGTACGGTGACAACGTCTTCATTTTTATCACACAAATCCATCAAAATTTGTTTACGGAAAGCTACAATCTGGATGCTCTGCTTTTTAGTGGTTTTGAACAGTGTTAAAGCATTCACCATCGCTGTGTTGAGAAGCAAATCAATTGCCAGTTTCTTGTACCACTTTACTGATTTCCGCAAAGGGCTCGAATACGATGTCATTTGGTCAGATAAATCGACTGCACCTTTGCCCTTATTATAATCTATAATGATCTGCGGCTTAGACACTATTTTATCACGCTTTGTCACGTTATGAAAACGCACAGAGTGCTTGGTAGACAGAACGAGAACATCTCTTTTATCTTTCCACTTCATTACAGTGATGCCGTCTGAACTTTCCTTGGCAATGTATTCGCCTTTTTTCAGTTTTTTTGCAGTGACACTTTTTGGAATGTGTTTCCGATTCTTTCTTAATGTTCCAACTAAATGTGTCTCCAGGTCTAATAGCTTCCTTGCAAGATCAACGCTAGTGTACCAGTTATCTGTGTACAATGTGTGTCCTCTATCGAAAAGACCACTACACAAATCCATTACTACATTGGTTGGAGAACTGTTTGCAGAATCATTTTTACCAGCATAAACAGTGACTTTATAAGTGTATCCAGGTAAGGTACATAGTTTGAATTCTTTGATCCCGTATTTGTGTCGTTTCTGCTTGTTGTACTGTCTGAACACTATTCTTCCTCGGAACGGGACAACACTTTCATCAATACAAAGGTCTTCAGATGGCACGTAGTATTTTTGAAAGTTTGAGTTCAGCATTTCTAAAAGGTGCCGAATTCGATGCAGCCTGTCAGATTTGTGAGCCTCGTCGTCAACTGAGAAATGGAGCATTTGTAGCAGCAGCTCAAAGCGGGACATTATGGTTCGTAGGTATGGGTGACCTATAATCTCATCCGTAGACCAATAATCAGCTATTCGCGGAAGTTTTACCGCACCCATGAATAGTATAAGGCCAAAAAGCTTTTTAATATCTACGACATTGGTAGGAACCCACCTGTTAACCCTCACGCATTTGGAACCTTGCTCAGATGCCGCAATTTTACGAATAGCAAAAAGGTTAGTGCAGTTAACAATCTCTTCAAATATTTCATTAGGCACCATAAGTGCGAAGTAATCACATGGCAATTTGTTAATCATGCTGTTACGGTATTCAACTGGCATTCCGGAAAATTCTGAGTACGGTATAACAACTCTCTGATTACCTAAGGGATCCGTCCATCGGTCCGAAGAAGGTGTATTACCTGTAAAATATAAACTGTTTATTGTTAGCTGAATTTAAATATTATAATATTAGGTAAATTAGGTAAGATATTATTTTTATTATTTATTTAACATAAACGATAACATAAAAACATATTTAACGTAGTTCAATAATTTAACTATCAACATGGATACTAGTTAACATTAGGTACTAAAGTTTAGTTTACTTACCCGAAGAATCAGGCACAACCCTATCATCAATTTGACTTTCTTCGGAGTCGGAGTGCAGTATACGTCGTTTTTTCCGATGCGACGATACTGGCTGCAACTCATCTTCTGAACTTAGTTGAAAACTGCTGTTTAAGAGGTTTATTTCTACGTTTTCAATTTCAGCTAAGTCATCTTGAGTTAGAACAAAGTCTTCAAACCCATCGTCATCCATAATACACAAACAAAGTAATAATACACTTTCTAACAAAATAAAAGACGTAAAATCGTACGTAAATAATTACTCGTGGTACGTGCAGTGCGTAACTGTATACTAGCGGCACTGTCAGTCAGTCGTGAGACTTGCGAACGCGCAGGCAAGTGCGAGGAGCGCGGGCGGGTGAGCCGCGGCATGACCCCCGCGGCTCCCGTGGAAGAAAGTTCGCAATTCCTTCCGATTACGCCACGCGGCTCACCGGTGAGCCTTTTAAGGAAATTCGAGTATTTTTGACGTTTAAGCAAGTATCTTTTAATCTATAGTACTAAATATAATGTTTTACATCCAAAATAATCAAAATCTTTTTTTGAAAAAATTGCGTATTATTCGTTTTTACCATGGCCCCAACGCATACATCGTGATGGCCCACCGGTGGGTGGTGTGGCGTCCAACGTGTTAAGTAGTTCAGTTTCATTGGTATGTTTTTTTTGTGATTCTGGTGACCCTTAATGCGGTTAACTTTAGATCTTTTTTCTTAAAAACTACATGGCGTATCGATGGGGGAGTTTCAGTTCGAACGTTCGTTTTAGTGCTTCAATTCGAACCAAGAGCTTTTCATCATCTATACAAATCTATATTAATAATTTCGTGCAGGGGTACGGTAGACCCGAACGAGACCTGTCTCAAATTGAAGAACGTATAAAAATAACGATTTTTGAGTTGAACATATGTATCCGCAAAATTCGGATTGTCGCGTATTTTGCATTTAAAAGTGTTAATTTGATGTCAAAACGTCGGCCATATTGCCCACAGACTATATTGCTATATTAAATTTGTTGGTTGACAGTGTCGGCGACGTTCGAAAATCGTGAACTATTTTTGCGTCCGGTATGTTGGCCAGGTTGCTGGGCTGCGTTCTGGGTGATGGGCCATCATCGCCCATTGTGTGGATTCGGCTAGCCGCGTCTGCAGCGTTTTGTTTTTGTAGTTTTCAAGCGTTCTATACACCTATCAGCCTAGCTAGCACGATAACTTATACCGTCACGTTATATGGGCGAAATGTATTAAAACGTCACATAAAACGTAACGGTATAATCTATCGTGCTAGCTAGACTGATTGTCACAACAACCGCCTTCAAAGCGAATGTATGGGGCCTGTTACATGGATTCATATCACGATAAGTATCACGTGAATATTAAAGCAGAATCCATACAAATTTGAAGACTGCGATAATATTGACACCCCAGTATTGTGATAATATTAATCGTGTAAAGGACACCACTTGAATGTTTGCTGAGTCTGTCCGCCATCTTAAAGCTGCGTCTCTATTTTGTTTGTGACAAACTACTAGGTGACTTATGGCTTTTAAACGTCTAGCAAAATTCTATCCCTATCTCGCTCTATCTTATAACTTAGTGGTACTGGGGGACTACTCCGAAATACGAAATCCGAACTTCGTATGGTGCCGTCCCTTTCACTCATATAGTCTATGAAAGGACAGTGAAAGGGACGGCACCATACGAAGTTAGGATTTTGAATTTCGGAGTAGACCCTCAGCTCATGCCGTTCGCCGCGCTCGGACGTTAGAGGCGCTACTGCGAACCGAAAACGAAGTATCTGCCTCTCTCGCACATGTATATTCGAACGACAGAGAGGAAGATAGTTCGTTTTTGGTTCGCGGTAGGCCCTCAGGCGTCAACTTTAAAACGAATAGGGTATTTTACTATAAGAGAAATAAAATTCAAAATGTAATAAAAACCAGCCAACTGCGTCGAAGTCACACACTGAGGGTTCCGTACAACTAAAAAACAAATGTGATTTATCAATAGGTTGATATTTTTGGTAAAATATACTTCATAATAAACATTATCACTTAATTTCAAGTTCATAGGTCGATGGGAAGCTCAAAAATTATATGTGTGACAGACAACACACGGAATGTTCTTTGACTTTCTTCGACCGTCCGCCACGCTCGGACTAAGGTGCTACCAACCGAAAACTAAATATATATGCCTCTCTGTCGCACTTGCATATTCGAGCGCGGAGAGGGAAATACTTCGTTTTCAGATCGTGGTAGGCCCTCTGGTCTGACGGCTCCTATTCCTGGATGGTGCGCGTATCGGAATGTGAAATACCTTTGGCAAAACGGAACAAGTTGTTAAATAGCTTCCATTAATTGAAAATATTACCAACTGTTATTATTATCACGTAAAACACTGAATATTGAAGCAACATTCATAGGGGCCTGTTACATGGTTATTATTATCACGCGATATACTCATATCACGATCCGTATCACGTGCAATGAATATTGAAGAAAAATCCATACGATTTTGAAAACCAAGATAATATTGACACATCAGTATTGTGATAGTATTAAGCGTTTAACAGACCCCATACAATTTTAAAAATCGCGATAATATTGAGTGTAAAGGGCCCCACTGAATAGAATTTGGCGGAGAATAGAGAGCTTCTATCGCGAAACGAAAACGAACGAGCATCGTGTATTTCCCTCTGTGTCGCTCGAATTTGCAAGTGCGACAGAGAGGGAGATACACGAACTTCATTTGTTTTTCGCGTTAGCAGCTCTGACTTCGCACCAAAAATACTGACTGGCACATCAATATTTAACAATGCACATCTGAATTTAATTTTAATGAACGATTAGTATTTTAGCTATACAAATCAGTACTGATTACGGTGTCAAATTTTTTATGTGCCTTTAAATACTACCCTTATAAAAATGCTTAGGATTAACTTGCAAAGATACTAGCCTTTGCCCGTGACGTCGTTTGCGTAATCTTTTACTCCCAATTCCATATAATTCCATACCATACTTTTATTCCCAATCCAGACTACAGACTATATTTCTATACGGTTCGAAGTTTCATCATAATCCGTTGTTGTAATGTTTTTATTTTATACATTTTTGTACACTATTTCTTTCGTCGTTTGCATAACTGTCACGAATAAATGTTTTGTTTATTTCTTTCTTATTTATTTCACCCGAGCGAAGCCGGGCTTTCATCTAGTATTATATAAAGCTGAAGAGTTTGTTTGTTTGTTTGTTTGAACGCGCTAATCTCAGGAACTACTGGTTCGAATTGAAAAATTCTTTTTGTGTTGGATAGTCCATTTATTGAGGAATGCTTTAGGCTATATAACATCACGCTGCGACCAATAGGAGCGAAGACGTGGACGAAGTCGCGGGCAACAGCTAGTCTTTTATAATGCGCACTTCTAAGATTTGGAATTCTCTGCCGACGTCTGTATTTCCGAGTTCATATAACCTGGACCTTTTTAAGGCACGAGTGAATAGGCATCTTCTGGGTGAGCTCGCTTCATCGTCGGCCTCATCTTTGCCCCCTGGCTAGATGCTGGCCAAGAGCAATCCCATGTTTAATAAAAAATGCATCAATCATGTATGTGCACGGTAAATGGACGAATAACTCGGTTGACGTCGGTTTTTTAGGGTTCCGTACCCAAAGGGTAAAAACGGGACCCTATTACGAAGTCCGTCTGTCACCTGTTTGTGTATTTCTGTTGCCGCTATCAGCAAATACTAAAAACAAAATAATAATAATAATTAAGGGGGGCTCCTCGTATTGATGGGTCGCGTTCCTGCGCAAAGACCTAATATTGTCGTTGTGATCGTTATTTTAATTGCCTACCTTTATATTTGGAAGGATTTCATGTCATTCTGAAATATTGCGAGGAACGTTTTGTAGCTTACTATTTACGCAAAATTCGTCAGTAACTAAGTCAAATTGTGGACTAACATCAAGGTCTTGAAAGCAACACCCTACAAAACTAATGTTATTTTGTCTAAGCGCAGTGTTTGCGCGTATAACTGGGTTTTTCATACATACAGACATACAATCACGCCATTTATTCATTTATTTATTTTATTCCATAAAGACACATTAAATGTTACAGTGTCAACTGTACTGCCAAACTGGCAGTTTGTTGGTAGTTCGTATGCTCTTGATACACTTGTGTCTTACATCTAGTATCCGTACAGTATTATTTATTACATATTAGTTAAAACATGCATTTCTGACTTTCGTTGTTGCGGTCAAAAGGGGTACCTATTGTATACATGCGTATCCCTTCTCACCGCATTTGTGTACCCATACTAATAGTTTTCTATAAGATATTTTTTGACATTGGTTATAAACGTATTTATTCTAATTTGTTCATCAAATAACTTCTGCGGCAATGCGTTATATATTCTAGGAGCCATATACTCAAATGTGCGTTCTCCATAGTAGTTAGCTGCATTATACTTTTCGTGGAATAATTTAGGTTTTCTTCTTGACACCCAGTTGTCATCCGGTAATTTGCGTATAGGTATAAAAAGTTCTTTTTTATAATTATATGATGCCACTAATAACTTGATTTTTCACTTACAGGTAATAAATTACATAAACCAAACAACATGTCGTATTCTTTGTTACAAGATTGCTTCTGTTTGTGGCTTAACAATCTTCCTGCATGCGCGCCTGCAGAATGTTTCCGATATGTGCTTTAAAAAAAACCTATGAACTAGAAAATGTTTGATATTTATTTCATTTCATTTGTTCATAGCAACCATGGTATTATAAGATGTTCTTATATCTATACTTATAAATATAGAGTTGGTATGTACAGCATGGACCCTGTTAGGGTATAGCAATTTAACTTAATCTTATCTAAATAATATTACATTTGAAATTAAATTATATAATGAAATTAAATTATAAACACTACAATAAAATTAAAGAATTAAAGTATTATTAGTAATTATCTATTATAGCATGTCAGATTTATAATAAGAATAGTAATAGGAATAATAGTATAAATAATTGATTAAACATCGAATTGGCTATCTTTAAAAAAGTCGTCAATAGGGTAATAACATTTTCGAATTAATATCTTTTTTATTGTTCTTATTAATCTGGTGTAATTTCGTTCTTGTAATATGTTCGGCGGTATTTTGTTGTATATTCCCACGCATCTGCTATATGGGCCGTTTTTGAAAATAGTTAAGTTAGATTTTGGTAATACTAGTAAGTTTTTTGATCTCGTGTTGTAATTGTTACATAGGTCTCTTTTTTGACTCTAAAATATATAGGGAAGGAAGTGTGAGGAGATTATGTTTGATGAAGTGTGGCCTGCAGCTATTTCTGCCCTTTCTATTGACCAATATGCGGATACATTTTTTTTGCAAGACAAACAAATCATGTGTATCTGTGCTGGCGCCCCATAATATTAGTCCATATCTAAGCCATGAATAAGCATACGCATAATATGCTGACAGAGCTGCTTCAAAATTTGTGTTTGCTTTCAGGATGCTAAGTGCATATATGAACTTGGATAACTTATTGCATATGGTTTGTATGTGGGCTTTCCAATTTAACCCGGTGTCTACTGTTATACCTAAAAGATTAAAATGGTCGACGAGTTCTATGTTCTGGCCTCTAAATTGTAGTTTGATATCGAGAGGTCGTTTTTGGTAGGGTTTAAATTGTATGATCTTGGTTTTGCGAAGATTTATCTCTAAATTGTGGTCCTTTAACCCGTTGAAAATTACGCTAAAGTATTGTGACAGTTTTGTGTTTTGTGTTATCCATAGCTTTTAATTGAAGGAGAACATCGTAAGGAAACCGATAAATCCCTCATCCCACAACTGCTTCTAGTTTAAAATATATTTCAATAACAATAACCCTTATTTCAGCCGCATAACTTTGAATTTTCTGCCATCGCACGGTAATTACTTTACTTGTTGACGGTAATGAGGTAAAGGTAAAATGTTAGCCTTTCATTACCAGGCCCGCTTTGGGCTTCGTTCGCCGTAAATGGAGATTGATCGATTGCCGGTAATTATAAATCATGGAATAATGCGGATAGATGGATAAGCCGAAGCCACCGGGGTCGCATTTCGATGCTTATGGGTTGTTTAAAAGATATTCGTCTATAATACTCGTAGGTAGATATTTAATTTTATTCGGATATAATGCTTAAGTGAATATTGCACTTGGTGTTGTATGAAATTACGGACACTTTTCAAAGGGGTACGTATGTGCCTAAATACCATAATTATTAAAATGCTATTCTTACGTACTATGTTGGGGTCCGGTATAAAAATAAATAAATGGTGTGGCCAGAAAACGCGATGGATCGACCTCACGGGACTTATTGACGTAAAATAACTCTTGCTCAATCTCTTTTGCTCTCTTTTCTGGATTATGGTGACATCGCGTTTCTTGATCTCAAGGAGGAACTCTTCTCTCTCTCTATTTATTAAATTATAAATATTTATAACTTGGGGTCGCGTGACTCATTAAGAGAATTTTTCAAAGAAATAGATATTCTAACCCTGCCGTCCCTATACGTATTTGAAATAATAATGTATGTAACGCTGATAAACCAATAGCCACCAGAAACACTGGGAAACTGAAAATAACCTTCTATAGACTAGTAAAGGCGAAAACGTCGTTCTTGGGAAATTGTATTAAATTTTACAATAAAATTCCAAAATACATTACTGAACTTAGCAATTCTAAATTCAAATCTGTAGTAAAACAAACACTTATTTCAAGAGCATATTATAAGGTAAACGATTACATCATGGATAGGGATGTTTGGCAGTAATAGTGTCCTGCACGGGTAATCTATCGCGAAAATAGGTTTTCTACTGTAGCTTGTTATTTTTGTAGTAACTGAGACTGTAATTTTATATTTAACTATACAATGTATTATGTTTTGAAAAAATGACACATCGCCGAGTTTCTTACGCCGGTTCTTCTCGTGGCAGAGGTATATTTTTCCGAACCGGTGGTAGTTTATTGACGTTCATAGGTGCATGTAATATGCCTAATTTGAAGAATAAACTACTTTTACTTTTTACTTTTAACTACTTGATAAGCTGGAGCGTCTGCAAAATATATGTATTAGATACATATTTGGTCTTCGCAAATATGATCACATCTCCGTTTTCCGATCCCAGCTTCAGTGGTTACCAATCCGCCGACGCAGAGACATGCATATCCTGTCGTTACTTTTTAATGTACTGTTCAATCCTGCTTCTCCTCCTTACCTTACGGAGCGTTTTAGTTATATGGCGGACGGTAGTGGTCATCGTTTACGATCGAGCACTAATCTTACCCTAGCTATACCGCCGAATAAGACGCGGACTTATTCCAGGTCTTTTACTGTGCGCGCTGTGAAGCTTTGGAATGTGTTGCCGTTGTCACTAAGACGGTGCCCGTCTGTTGCGTCACTCAAGAGTCATTTAAACAAGTTGTGGCTTTCCAATAACTTGTGAATTGGTTAAATACAGTTTTATAAATTTTATTAATTTACTCTATATTTGCGACATTTTGTATATTTACATATTTATATAATGTACTTATATATCTACCGATTAGATTTATGCATATATTATAAGTTTTATTTTTCATATATATTGCATCTGTTTTATTTGTATTGTACATGGTTTAAGTTTGTCTATCTTATTCTACCTGCCTTCTACTCAATTGCTCAAAGGTTAGCTGGAAGAGATCCCTTATAGGGATAAGCTCGCCTTTGTACTTTAACCTTTTCGCCGCCAGACGTCAAAGTAATTCGCCGTGCCCCTGACGCCACAACGGTAAAAAAATGATGTGTAAAGAAATAATGCCAATATAAAATTGGGCAGCTTCTGAGTAGTTTTTCATAAAAAAAAATTGTCGGCCAGTGCCGTCGTTGGCGTCGGGGTGACGCTTTTACGTTGTCGGCTATGGCCGACCGTGGCGTTCAAAAGGTTAACGCTTTGTGACCTCTTTATGTTTCAACATGTAATTGTGTACAATAAAGTGTACATACATACATGTAAACTTGCAACTTGTTCGTCAGGCCCTTGGTCACTTTCCACGTTTAGCAACCAAAAAGCAATACTGATTTGACTACTGACTCGTGGATGGATATATATATATATATATATTTATTTATTTATTTTCCATATGTGCGGTCAACCAAGTTGATGACTGTACTTACGAAGTATCATCAGATATTTAACGGTAGTTATTGAGTAAAGGAAAACCGGTTTAATTCAAATTATGAAAAATAAAAACCGAATTAGCACCGGATGGATGATTTGGCGACAATTTGTGACGCCCGAATGCCTCTTCGATTGATGGGTAAAATCTATAAAACCGTAATAAGACCTGTCGTCATGTATGGATCAGAATGTTGGGCCTCAAAGGTGATGGATGAAACGAGACTGCATGTTACAGAGATGCGAATGCTGAGATGGATATGTTGTGTGACGACAATGGACCGGATTCGGAATGAGTATATAAGGGGAAGCCTGAAAGTAGCGCCCATTGCCGAAAAATTAAGTGCCAATCGCCTGGCGTGGTACGGGGCATGTAATGAGGAGGGATGAAAGCCATGTAACCAGAAAAGTATTGGATATGAATGTGGATGGATGCAAGAAACGAGGTAGGCCAAAGAAAAGGTGGATGGATTGTGTGAGAGATGATATGAATAGGAAAGATGTGAATGAAGAGATGACGCGTGACAGAGATATATGGAAGAAAAAGACATGCTGCGCCGACCCCAAATAAATGGGAAAAGGGCAAGAGAATGATGAAAATGAAATATGCTACGTCGTTTCTATGGCTATACACGGCTATATGCTTGCAGGAACGGAAATATATACGTCCGCTGGCTTATAAAATACCAAATATATTTATATGAAAGAACCGAGCTTTATCTAATTCACAAGGTGACAAAACGAACCCTGTAATTGATTAGCGCGTACATTTATCAGCAGCTCTCTAACACTGAGCAAGAAAGTCGCAAGAACCATTAAGAGGCCTGGCTCGCATTCATAATATGCATTGACTCGCCTCAATGCTCACTAGAGTATCTTGACGCTGAGATACGTAACGAATGCGCGTGATCAGAGACCAGATTTACATTGGTTCCTTTCAGGCAATTCTGTCAGCGTTATGACCCAGGCATATTCGCAACGTTTCACTCTACCTAGGGAAAGCAACTTTATCTTTTTGCAATACTTACAACTAAATTTGAAGATACACCGCTTACGATTACAGACGGTCTGGTGCAACCCACCCTGAGTCAGAACCTTGATTATGCATTATAACAGTGAGTTGTTTCCCGAGGAATCAACGACAAGAATAGGTTTCTTCAAGAAACGAGTGTGTGTTTAGATTATATCTACATTTCAAGTGACAACTTTAATGTCAGCTACCCAAAGACGTTCCAAAGGTCCTATCCCTGGAAAACGTGGGTATGAGGACAAAATATCAACTGACAGCAACTGATAATCTACCACGGTTCGGGTCTGTCAATATCGAGTACTATCTCCATTCCGTCACTCGCCAAAGGCTTCGATTTTACCATTCGTGAACATCAATCTGTTACACCATCAATGCAGAAGTATTGAGAAGAAAAGTGCGTAAGACCAGCAGCCTTAACTTCTAGTAGCCAGCTACGTTTTGAACCAGGTACGTGTTTTCCACCACTTTCCCTTTTGCTGCTTCAGCGCGCAATCCTCGGAGTCACGGGCGTTCATAGGCGACGGTAACCGCTTAATATGGCGTTGCAGGCGTGCCTCTCTTGTTTTAATTGGCACCAACCAGGGACGAATCCCGGTGTCAACATATACTGGCGGTGAGTGAGGGAAAATTATGAAATTTGTGAATATCATATAGCCGTATAGGCTGTTCAGCCGAGGCACGGCAGAACAAATGGCCGGTGATCCGGCGCCGGGTGCGACGCGATAAAAACGCTCATTAGCGCGTAACGAGGTGAGCGTTATATATGACACGTGTTATATACACGAGGGGTATGTAGCTGCGCGTTAATAGGTTTAATTATTCGTTAAATCGACGATAAGCCGCTTTGTACAGTGTATACAGAGTGAGAGATATACAGGACGAAATCGCAGAATGTTTTCTAAAATATGTTAGGCGACTTCATGACTTGGCTGCGCGGGATCGGCATGTGGTATTTTGTTCTTTGACGTGACATTACCGATTTCCTCTCTTGACGGCTTAATGTATGTATTACATTTGTGTAGTACTGCATTCGAATGGCCCTCGTCAGTTAGGAAACACTCATATAAGTGTCGCCACGCAGTATAGGAGCGGTACTGAGTCGACTGTCAGTTGTTATAGACAGCTTTCTGTTATAGTACCTACCACCTTCGCCCGCACGCGTACAAGTCAGATTAATTAATTATCATTTATTACTTTAATTAGGTTAAGGCGCTCTCGATCAAATCTTTCAACTTTCATGCTTCTTGTTTCATGCACCCGTTTTTCATATATTCATAGGTCTATAATTTTGACACTATGTTTGCGTCCTCTCAAATTGGTAGTTTAACACAAAGGAAGCTAACTTTTTCGGCAGCATCCTCGGAGAACTTGGAACAACAATGCAATGCATACCTAATATTGCAGTTCCACAACGGCACTGGTTTTCGAAACAATATGTAAAATATCTCAAACTTGACCGCCAGCATTGTACCTATAAGTTAACCCTGTTTGAATTGAGTCCTATTTCCACTTCGACACAACTTCTAGGTATAACAACTTTCGTGCACTACATGATTAATAATTAGAAAGAAAACTGCCAGAAAGTCGATCATATTTAGCGATCTACCATAAAACGTTTAATGAGAACTCTATTTTATTGGGCATTATAGATACATATTAGGCTGTTTGGTACACCAGAATAAAAGCAATTCCTGGTGAACCAGTAGCACCACCACTGAGAAGCCAAAGAGGTCAGACCAAGCTTTGGTCACCAAGATATATGGAGTGTGCCCACTTGACCTCTAGTAAGTTACTATTTCTTAAGTTAAATTTTCTCGTATTGCCTTGCCTCTACAAATTTGAAGTTTTAAAATCTGTAAGACAGGATATGACTTTATTTAAAACAGCTCATGAAGTGTTTCCGAGAAAGACTAGAAATAATATCAAGCTTGTTGCAGATAAACAGTTGAGAAATGCACCTTTTAAGAAAAATAGTTACTCAACGTGTCACTATTTACAATAAGCTACCGGAGCATATTGGAGATGAGAAAATTGAAAAACAGCGCTCTTTCAATGGTTGTTATCTTGTAGATTTTATTCTGTAAAGGAATTCCTACGTAATGATCTATCTTTGACCTCTTTAATTATAAGTTAGGTAATAGTAATAGACCAGACGTATGTACCAAATTTGCATGCTGGGCATAGACAGCTTAAATAAAAAATGGGACATGTTAAAATATTTAAATGTAACTCTTGTTATCATTTTAGCAAATAAACAATGATGAATTATGAAAAACAAGTTTTTTCTCGGTCTGAGCCAAGAATCGGTAATGTGCATTTGATATGCTAGTACCTACATATATAAACACAAGTAATAAAATAATTGTTTGTATTTCTTAACTAATTCTGAATTCACTTTAGCATCAAAGAGCTCTATGTCACGTTACGTGGGTGTCTAGGATACATCAAGTTTTATTGCCAGGGCGTTGATACGTGAGCGGATTTCAGGCCCGTCGCAGCACGTGATACCTACGCCGTCTAACGTTATACCAACCTGCCTAGACAGATTTAGTGAGGCTCAATCAATGTCACGTAGGTTTGTATCACATGGTGACTTTCGTTTCTTCGTACAAGTTTCGTTCTTCTTTATGCCGGGATGACACATTTGGAGAATTGTCTGAGGTATCGGAGAGTTGAAGTTTCTTTGGAGATTGTATTCGTAATAATGCACCAGTTTATGCGTAATCAAATGGTAAAGATCAGGAGGCATTTAAAAGTCTGGATCAATCTCTCGTTTGTGGGGCCATCGGGTGCCGGTTATCGAGTTTTCTTTCGAGACAGTGGTATACTTTTTACATTTTCCTCGGTCATTCGCAATTTAACCTCTATAAAAAACGCTTCACAACTTGATCTATTAACAAGACTTTGAATTTTTAACGCAATGCTACAGTGTAGCCTACGTTAATACGCTCTCTGTTCGTATAATCTTTCGTCCATTTACTAGAAGTTTTGACACTTGATTCTTTGTTGAGGAAAGGTTCACGTAACTTTTACAAACTTCGTTCAATATAGATGTCCGATGTCTAGAATACGGTGTTATATTCCAACTTTTATTACGAAGCCTCGATACGTGAGCTGGTTTCAGGGGATCCCGAATGATTGGAGGACGCCAGAAGCGTCCATTTTATTATAGGAATAGCTGACAAGATAGTTATTGTCAATAGTTTTAGGTTTAGAAAAATAAAACCTGCCGACCCGTAAGAAATCTTTTTACGCCTTTTTTGAAAAGTCCCATGCTGTAACAAACAGGGAATACCTTGGCAGGGAGCTCATTCCACAAACTAAGTGTTCTCAGTATAAAGTACCTATTGACCCCTACTGTACGAGAACGCAAAAGGGTTCCAAGGTGTGCGGATGAGCTCTCTGGCGATGGCGAGAGGTGCGATGGTAAAAAATAGCCGTGGGCATCATGTCAAATAGTTTCTCAGTGCACATCTATAGTTATTATACAGGCGGTAAATCACGCACAAGGAGACAGTCTCTTTTTCAATTTTAGGCGGAGCATACTAGAAACACCGTCACTTTCCGACCATGTTCACAATATCCGATCGATGTCGGTGTAGAATCCGACATCGGTATAATGTGAACACGCTCTTACTTAGGTCTCGCCGGAAGATCAGCGCCGGCTCCCTGAGTCGGCATTTATGCTGAGGCGAGACCCTTTCGTGACGAATTACGATTTTTATTTTATTTTTTATTGTATACTAATTATTTTTGGTCACGAATAAATATCTTTCTTTTTCTTCTTCTTCTTCTCTCTTAAGATCGAGCGGTTCAAGGTCGCCTGTTGCACTAGGATCGTCGACAGTCATGACACTGAGACTTATAGTATGGGATTCATCACGAAAGGAGTGTACATGTTTTTAAAGGGCGGCAACATGTGCACCAGTCACCCCATGTTTCACTGTATACACACAAACAAATCACACCAATTTTTCACTTTACGTCAAATTCGTCTAATTGTAAGTAAAGCTTTCTAAAATAAATCGGGTTATTTGTCGACAACGTCATCTAATGTACGGATTGGGTGTAATTTATCTCCGCACACTCGGATCCATTAGGACGTTTTGTCCTCAGCCATCGAGTGGGAATCGAAGGCTAATGGCACTTGTCTTCGATTTCGTTCCCCCAAGGTGCTCGTGGCGTATTGGAGGGATATAAATGTATATAGTGCTGTGTGTTGTACTACGAAGAGTCAACAAAACTCCCATCGACTTACCATCTTGAGATATTAGTATAAGGCATCCTTCAGGATACAACTGTACTGGGAATAACGCTAGGATGATGATGAGTATAAAACATTAGAATCAAAATCAGAATTATTTATTGTCACACTTATTAAGTGTGTACAGTCACCAGCACCAATATCTGATACAATAAAGCGCGCATAAATATCTGACACGACTCTATTTGTAGGGCCGTTAGGACGTGTCAGATATTTTTGCCGCCTTTTGTTTGGCAGATATTAATGCTGGTGACTGTACAATGAAAAATATTAAAACGCCGAGCTGCCGGTAGAGCGCGTCTCATTATCATCATATCAGCCGAAAGACGTCCACTGCTGGACAAAGGCCTCCCCCAAGGATTTCCACAATGACCGGTCCTGCGCCGCCCTCGTCCAACGGCTTCCCGCGATCTTGACCAGATCGTCAGTCCACCTTGTTAAGGGCCCTCCCACGCTGCGTCTTCCGGTGCGTGGTCGCCACTTAGGAATCTTTCTGCCCCAGCGGCGATCGGTGCTACGAGCTATGTGCCCCGCCCACTGCCACTTGAGTTTTGTAACTCACTGAGCTATAGCGACGACCCTGGTTCTCCTGCGAAGCTCCTCATTACGGATTCGATCTCGTAGGGAAATTCCGAGCATAGTGGAGCGCATCTGTCTGTAATTAATCATCACTAGAGTCTGAGCTCTGGAGGATGCGCTGTGTTGAGAGTGAGGGAACTGCATGTCTCTAGCTGTCAACACAACGAATCCTCAAGTCAATAAAGGGTCGGCAACGCGCTTGTCATTCTACTGGAGTCACAAGCGTTCATAGGCAACTGTGTCTGTATACCATCAGGCAGGCAGTAAGCTTATTTGATGTACAGGAAGGAACATTACCACGAACTTTCCTGAAATAATGTTGTCATTCAAATATGGTACAATCGACTTGTAATCATTAGAAAATTGTGTTAGAGAGAAAAAAATAATCATTAAAATAATGGCTTTTAATATTAGTAACAACCCGATTGATTTAACATTATCAATTATATTTTGAAGTGCCACTAGCTTTCTTATAAGATAGGGTTGAAACATGCTTTTTTTAATTGATGTTAAAAAAGCTGTCTATGATAGCAGTCGTTAAGCCAAGTTAGAGGCCTCCGGGCGGCTTGAGAACTTCTAACAGTCAAGTTGTCCACTCACTTGACAAGCCTAATCCCAATAAGGTCTAGTTTCCCCCTCGGGTTGGAAGGTCAGATGGCAGTCGCTTCCGTAAAAACTAGTGCCTACGCCAATTCTTGGGATTAGGTAGCGGACCCCAGGCATCCTTCAGGATGCAACTGTACTGGGAATAACGCTAGGAGGATGATGATGATATTAAAAAAGCTATAACTCGAATACGGTTACAAATATTAATATAGTTTATTTGGCAAACCAACGCTAACCTATTCCTTGTTTACAGGAAAGTCCATCGTTCTGTTCCACCCGGTATAGGTACGCCATTTAATCACAAAACTGTTAAATTTGCTGCGTAATAGTTACGAAGCTAGTAATTTCTCCGGCACGTGTCAGAGCTCGAATCATTTTCAATAGAACTCTTAGTAATCATATTCTAGTTCGAGTAACTTTGGTAGTGTCTTCAACACGCTCGTAGATGTGGCTAGTAGTACGTCCTGTTACGGGTCCTCTTTGTCCGAGGCATCGGGCGGAACCTTTGTTCCCTAACGAGCCCCGCGAGCCTTTATGAACGGTGCAGAGACAGAGACCCAGATTTCCGCACCCGAATATTATAATGTGACTTGGTTGCGCGCGCAACGCTTTGTTTCGTTGGGTTTAGTATACATATCGTTGGATACCGTCAGTACGGTATTTATAAGGAAATTTATCATTGAGCTTATTTCATTGCATTCAGGTTGTCTCAAACGGAAAGATATTTCTCCATGCTTGCAATTTAACTCATTGCAATAAAACTCTTTTTAAAGTAGACTCGCTCGTACACAAGCATTCATCACTAGCGTAAGTATTTTTCAAAACTAACTAAAATCGTTTCCAAATATAGTTTTCAAACGAGAAAAGATCGAAAGAGCGTCCCTTCCTTAGAGTATTAGCGAGACAAGATGAAGCTCCAAACCGCTCATTTGACCCGGCATATACGTCGGCCGTGCCGGATTACGGCACCGGACCGGAGACACATCGACCCCCGGCCACACTCTGACCTCCGTCCCACTTGATATATCACCCGTCAACCTCATTACCTTCGGTGTACAACCGATAATCCAAAAGACGTAACATTCAGAAATAAACAATGCCTATGGACCCTATTGTCTTTAAAATTCACTGCAAGAGTCGAATTCTGAGAAAACCTAATAACTCTTGGTAACTGTATAGGCGAACTGTGACAGATCAGGTACGGTTTTCTTTATTTATTTCAAAAAAAGTGACTTATGAAATGAAGTAAGTAACATTCTTTTTGGCGAATAGTGCAGCGTTTATTTATAATGTAAGAACCATTCCTGAAATAAAGACAATCTTTTATTAGATCAGAGTGCCTACCGCGAACTTCGAAAATCGAACTTCGTGTCGTACCGTCCCTTTCCGTCATAAAGTGAAACGAAAGTGAAAGGGACGGCACGAGACCAAGTTCGATTTTCGAAGTTCGCGGTAGGCACTATGAGGTCGTGAGAGGATCGTTTTATCTTCGGAACTTGGGATTAATTGTATTGCCAGGAATAAAATCTTATCTGCGCTGAGTATTGAACCGTTTCATAATTCATTTTATTTCATTTTGCGTGTGGCAAGTGCCGTTTTGCTATAAAGTAAAAGGCAGTCGCTCCGAACATTTTACAAACATCCGAGTCGGCTGGTGGATCTTGGCGATACCACCCTGGTTAGCAAGTTGTCTTCGGTAGTATGGGACTTCGACTGGGTCTGGCTCCAGGTACTACATATTTGGGTCTGACTTAAAGCGTCATTTGTGCATGAGTTCGGCACATCTATCCCTGAGAAGCTCAGTTTCATAATGATATTGGATACTATAATAAAGTTAAAATGTAGATTAGTAATGAAATCTGCTTCCCCATAAATCATAAGTGTTTCTAACAAGTCACAACACCTCAGCCTCATCTAAGTTTTGCATCGCCATTGACACTACTCATTACTTTTTCCTTAATTTGGTTCTACTTGGTCTATCTTTTCCGCATTCCTTCTACTTTCCCTTCCACAACAACAGTACCGTCGTGTCATATCAGGCTGTTCATGGAGAGGCTCAGAAAATAAATACATGGAGATTGTTCCACCGAAAAGAGCTGAAAATGATAAAAAATGATGAAAATTATAACTACTCATTATAAATTGATCCGGTGTACCGCAGTTCATGTAAATTTTGACAATATTGATCAAAAGTCATCTTCTGTGCTTTCCAATTAAACATTGTCCTATGTAACTCTGAAACGAATAATCGTAATCCTGATTCCGATTAAATCTGCATTGCGTTCCGTTCCGGCGGAACAAATTCGCGATCACCACAGAGGCCGGATAATCCCCGGCCGGCGATCGGCAATTTTCCTTTAAATACAATTATTGGACGAAGGGAGAAAAGCCTTTTCACTTTGATGGTGATTGGGGCGTTTAAAAAGACGCTTTTATAGCGGTTCTTGTTGTTGTTCTTGACGCTCATGTTTAAACAACGGTTCGTTTAGCTTATTTGTGGTATTTTAACAATCTTACATGGAACGGAAACATGTACTCGTATTTCAAGAGTTTTTTGGACAGTCTACCACCACCATGTCAGCCGAAGGATATCCACTGCTGGACATAGGCCTCCCCCAATTTGATGGGGGGTAAATGCAATGGCAATCGCAGTGACTCCACCGCACTCCACGGATTCTGCTGCCCATCCCCCGTTGGTCTTGATCGTAGTTTTAGGACATTCGCGGGTCCACAGGGCCCTGTCCTTGTGTCCCAGGGTTGGACAGTTTACTGATATTAAAAATGTGAATTAATGGTTCCTCGGCCGCTCTCCTGATGATTGGTTTGATGTAGCAGCAATTTATCAATCCGATTTGATATAACAACAACGCAAACTCCCGAGGAAAGACCCCGAGGAGGACTTGATAATACATAATGGTATGCACTGAATAGACTATATGCTCTGCATCGGGTAGTATCCGATTTAATCCGGAACATTCGTTTCGGTATCCCACATTAACTCCAATGAGGTGTGGCCATGTTCATTAACGTAAATATCGGCTGCCTCTGGCATGGAAGTATTTAGTGCTTATTTTGGTATTCGCACTGTTATTTGAGATTTACTTAAATAACTTCACTCTGTTTTAGTTTAAACGAAATAAAGACGTTTGAAATTGATGAATACATTTTTAATATGTTAGTTATTTTGCAAATCGCAGTCAGCTGTTGATTAATCAAGAATACTCGTATATATCAGCAAAGAAAAAGGCGAATTTTCATTGAAATCCAACTCAAAAAGAAATCAATATAATATTTTGATTTCATTTTGAAACGATATGTAATGAAAATAATATCGTGGATTAATTTTGAATTGATGTGATAAGGAAGCTCATGTATCTACGAAATTTATTTATTTATTCGGAGGTTTAACAGCTATTTATTATCATTTCAATATTGATATGATAAGCATATGATATGATCCGAAAAGCCAATCATTTGATATCTAACAACAGCTTTTCTTTAAAGGAAAACATAGTGAAGAAACAGGTCTAGTTCTAACAACGCATAGCTTTTGCCTCTAGGTTGAAAAGTTAAAGAAATTGTGTAACGAAAGTTACCCATAAAAATTGTACTACTAATTATCGTTACACGGTGGAATCAGTTAAATTTTTGACGAAATTTAGTCCTTAACTGTGTCCAAAAAGATTTTATTCAACCTTGTGACGCCAAATCTTGGGGCTCGGTGCCAAAGCGCCCTGGAGGAAAATGCTACGAGAATTAGTATATTATGGAAGCTCATCTAAATATATAAAAGAAGAAACTGACTGACTGACTGACTGACTGACTGACTGACTGACTGACATATCAACGCACAGCCCAAACCGCTGGTCCTAGAGATTCCAAATTTGGCACGAAGGTTCCTTATAAGGTCTAGGGGTGCACTAAGAAAGGATTTTTCAAAATTCAACCCCTAAGGGGGTGAAATGGGGGTCCGATGTTTGTATGGGGAAACAAGATTAGTTGGACTATTTTATTCGAAACTTCACAGGAGTATTTCTAACGATAAATGAGTAAATACGTGTTTCAGGTTTTTTGAGAAATAAACCCCTAAAAGGGGGAAATCTGGTGACAAATTCTGAAAATCGACATGGGTATTGTTTATGATATACCGGGTCGCTGATAACGAAAACAACAATGATTTTAAAATCTCACGTGGAGGACGTGAACTACCATCCCCTCTGTTGGGGTGCGAGGGGGATGAAATGTCTAAATATTAATATGGGTGTCGTTTTTATGGTTTTTTGGGACGTTAATTACGAAAAAGGCATCGGTTTTGTAATTTAATATTGTGGACATGAAAAATTTTGAAAAAATTGTGCCAAATATCAAGAAATAACTGACTGACTGACAGACTGACATATCACCGCACAGCGCAAACTGGTGGTTCGAGAGATACCAAATTTGGCATGTAAGTTCCTTATAAGGTCTAAAGGTGCATGAAGTGCCGTGAGTTCCCTATGAAGATACGACCTTTTTGATTCTATGTATTGTAGATGGTTTTATTAATCAGTGCCATCCGATACGATTTCGACATAAATCGATATTTGAGCGTCCGAGAGGACTCTTAATAGGAATCCGAGGTACCTAAACTATGAAAAAAATAACGGCCATATTGATTTTCTTCATTTCTATCCCGATTTCGTTCAAAATTGATATCTGAGCGTCCGAGAGGTCCCTAATACGACTCCGAGGTAAAATGTGGAAAAAGTCGCAGTCATTGATTTTCTTTTTTTTACGTCCCGATTTCGATCAAAATCGATATCTGAGCGTCCGAGAGGTCTCTTAATACGAATCTGAGGTAAAATTTGTGAAAGTGGCGGCCATATTGATTTTCTTTTTTCGTCCCGATTTCGTTCAAAATCGATATCTGAGCGTCCGAGAGGTCCCTAATACGACTCCGAGGTAAAATGTGGAAAAAGTCGCAGGCATTGAATTCTTTTTTTTTCGTCCCGATTTCGATCAAAATCGATATCTGAGCGTCCGAGAGGTCTCTTAACACGAATCCGAGGTTAAATTTGTGAAAGTGGCGGCCATATTGATTTTCTTTTTTTTCGTCCCGATTTCGTTCAAAATCGATATCTGAGCGTCCGAGAGGTCTCGTAATACGAATCCGAGGTATAATTTAGAAAAAGTGGCGGCCATATTCATTTTTATCATTTCCGTCTAGATTTCGTTCAAAATCGATATCTGAGCGTCCGAGAGAATTCTTAATACGAATCCGAGGTAAAATTTGGAAAAAGTGGCGGCATATTGATTTTCTTCATTTCCGTCCCGATTTCGTTCAAAATCGATATCTGAGCGTCCGAGAGGTCTCTTAATATGAAGCCGGGGTAAAATTTGGAAAAAGTGGCAGCCATATTGATTTTCTTCATTTCCAAACCGATTTCGTTCAAAATCGATATCTGAGTGTCCTAGAGGTCCCCTAATACGAATTTGAGGTAAAATTTGAAAAAAGTGGCGGCCATATTGATTTTCTTCATTTTCGTCCCGATTGTGTTCAAAATCGATATCTGAGCGTCCGAGAGGTCTCGTAATACGAATCCGAGGTATAAAATAGAAAAAGTGGCGGCCATATTCATTTTTATCATTTCCGTCCAGATTTCGTTCAAAATCGATATCTGAGCGTCCGAGAGAATTCTTAATACGAATCCGAGGTAAAATTTGGAAAAAGTGGCGGCATATTGATTTTCTTCATTTCCGTCCCGATTTCGTTCAAAATCGATATCTGAGCGTCCGAGAGGTCTCTTAATATGAAGCCGAGGTAAAATTTGGAAAAAGTGGCAGCCATATTGATTCTCTTCATTTCCAACCCGATTTCGTTCAAAATCGATATCTGAGCGTCCTAGAGGTCACCTAATACGAATTTGAGGTAAAATTTAAAAAACTGGCGGCCATATTGGTTTTCTTCATTTTCGTTCCGATTTCGTTCAAAATCGATATCTGAGCATCCGAGAGGTCTCTTAATGCGAATCTGAGGTAAAATTTAGCACTCCATTCATACCTATATGTAAAAAAAGTTTAATGTTACTATATAGGCGTGTGGGGTATCTATGGATTTGCTTTTAAAAAGACATAGAGGTTTCGATATTTTTTCCATTTAAATCAACCTTCAATTCTTTTTTAATCGTATGGCATTTATTCACGAACCGTGAGATTTTCGAGAAGACTAGTACGGTTGCCAGGTTTTGTTGCACTTTTAGCACCACCCAGGGGTTCTGTGTATGGTAACGGTGGGTACTCCCTACGGACGCGGTGCAACTTCGACCCCCCTTTGTCAAGTGAGTGGGCAACTTGACTGTTAGAAGTTCGCAAGCCGCTCGAAGGCCTCTAACTTGGCTTAACGATTGCAGCCGGGATCAACGGCTTAGCGTGCCTTTCAAAGCACGAGAGTCAGTTAGTAACCACTCAAAGCGGTCACCCATCCAGGAACTGACCTGCGCCCACATTGCTTAACCTCGCACACCGCACGCGGTAGGCGGGTGCCGTTAAGCCACGAGCGCTCTAAATTCTTGATAGTTTGTGCCAAATTGCAATTCAATAGGTCCAGTAAAAGCAACTTGGTTGTAACAGACGGACTGACAGTAAGGAGTGCGAATGGAAGTGAGGCCAAATTTTCTTTTTGGATGCTCCAATGGTAACTGGCAAATCTACCTAATAAATTTAATTGTAGGAAAAATAAATGTTACACATGATATTGAATTAGCCGTATTTCTGTACTTCAAAGGACCAGAGTTTATGGCCGCTGCGCGCTGTTAGGTCGTTTACAGACCTATTGGTGTTACTGTAGTACACAGATACTTTTACTAAGAGCCATTTCAGACATGCTTTTATTTCATCGGCCCTTTCCCCTTCGGCCTCTCGGAAATGTATGATAATAGTTTTAGATCCTTATTTTTGCCAAAATCAAATGAAATTCAACAGTTTGCTGGTTCTCAGAATGTATACTAATTTTTTATCTGTTCATCTGTTAATGAATCACAATCACCAAACTTCGTATAGCGAAACCCCAGAATGTAACAACTACTTTTCTGGAGACCGCATCTAAATCGGTTCAGCCAAACGCGAGATAATCGTGGACAAACATACGAACCTGTTTTTTGTAGACGGTTAAAAATTTCGCTTAGTACGCGGGCGAAGCCGCGGGCAAATGCTAGTTGTTTATATAAAATTGTCGGCCTGTTTAGCCTAGTTGGTAGTGCCATTGCCTCCGAAGCTAGAGGTCCCGGGTTCGATTCCCGGTAAGGGCATTTGTTTCTGTGGTGAGCAGAGACATTTGTTCCTGAGACTTGGATGTTTTCTATGTATTTAAGTATATATCTATTAAATATATCGTCGTCTAGTACCCATAACACAAGCCTTGTTGAGCTTACTGTGGGACTAGTTCGATTTGTGTAAAAATGTCCCTTAATATTTATTTATTTATTTATTTATTAAAATCATGCTGATATTGGACGTTTTTTTAATTAAAAATGGGATTGCTCTTTGCCAGCATCCAGCCGGGGGGCAAAGATGAGGCCGACGATGAAGCGAGCTCACCCAGAAGATGCCTATTCATTCGTGCCTTAAGAAGGTCTAGATTATATGAACTCGGAAATACAGACGCCGGCAGAGAATTCCAAACCTTAGAAGTGTGCATTATAAAAGAAGATGCAAAGCGCTTGGTTCGAATTACATGAATTTCGACCAGGTAAGGATGGTAGCCAGCCGTACGTCTGGATGTCCGATGGAAGTACGGAAGGCGGTTGAGCTCATGGAGCTCCTGAGCATACTCACCGAAGTACAGTTGGTAGAAGACGCACAGACATGCTGCCTTGCGTCTATGCGCCAAGCTCTGCAGCTCATTTCACACTACCGTACTGCCGCTAACGAGCCTCCTGGCTCTGCGGTCCACCGAGTCGAGTGCGGCAAGTTGGTACTTAGCCGAGCCATCCCAAAGGCGACTACAATACTCCATGCAAGACCGGACTTGGGCTTTATATAAAGATAGAAGCTGCCCAGGGGTGAAGTATCGCTTGACCTTATTTAGGATGATAAGCTTTTTGGCCGCTGTTCCGGCTTTGGACTCGATGGTAGTTCCGAAGTTAAGGTTTCAGCTTAACCTCATGCCAAGCAGCCCGAGATCGTTGGCTACAGACACGGTCGTACCTCGGAAAGTAGGAGCCAGATTGAATGAGCTCCTTTTTGCGGTAAACAGACACGCTTGCGTTTTGGTGGCGTTGAAACTAACCAGATTGTTATCACCCCATTGGGAGACAAGACTTAAGGTTGAATTAATTCGCTCTACCATTGTCTCTCTCTCAGATCGAATTTCATCACGACCAACCCCTGCGCTAGACAAATATCTCTCCATGACCGTACTGTCATCTGCGTATGCGACAACTCCTGTTAGAAGAAGGTCGTTAATATGAAGCAGGAAAAAGGTCGCGGAGAGAACAGATCCGATCGGTCGTTACATTTCGAAGTCTGTACAGTACTTAGCCCCAATACGTCACTTTCCGACTTGATTTTATTCCGGAGTAAATGTTTGCGCCGTGTTTGTGTTCAAGGCACCTTCACAAGGGAGGCGGAGGGGCGCGAAGGTAAAGTTCCAAATTTTGACTTTAATTCCAACGTAAAGGCATTAGGGTAATTAAGATATTTCAGAGAAAGGGTCAACTCTTATACATTCTGAACTAAAAGTAATCTTGTTAGGAAAGATAAAGGCTACATTGAATTAATAAAATGTCTAGCTGAACTTTTTTTGGAAGCAAAACTTTTCTAATTTATTTAATATGCTGCCACCAAAAATGTGTCCCTGTCTAGAATTATAATTTGAAATGTAATTTATGTATTAATGAAATGTAATTTATGTATTACATTGTAATTTGTTTACTTGTCGAATCGTGAGCGTATTCTAGCAGGGATGGTTAATATTCACGGGGACTTCGGGGATTGTTAAATAAAACGATACTCATTTTACAAGTTTTACTTCTCACTTCGCTTCAGTATTAATTCAGATTCATTTATTTCAAGATAATAATTACAATACAAGTTTGTATTCATGTAAAAGTTAAAGGATGAGCATCCTGATTGTTAATTAAGATATAAAATAATAATAATGAATTGAAATATCTCCCAAAAGAGATCGTCATTACACGATTCACATAAAATCTAAGTAATTTAACACATTTAAAATAAAAGTAGCATTGATAATTTAAAAGATAAAATAAATAAATGTCAAAGAATAATTATAGGGAGTTCACAATAAAAATAATCATAATAATTTTAGAAAAACGTCCCTATAAATTAAAAATGCAATTCCATGTACTCAATCGTACTCTTTTACATTGTACAGAGGGTTGTCCAGCAAAGGGTAGGTACTCGTATCTCAAAAATTGGAACAAATATAATGGGGCTTAAGATTCCGTCACACCATCTCCGATTTCTCACCAGTAGCCTTAATCGTCTTTCCCAGACCTTTATAACATTTGTAAGCCAAGTGACGATTAATATAAAGAGGGCGTGGAACGCAATTATTTCTCTCGATATGCCTACTTGTATAATTACAAAAGACCTTTATAATAATTATGTATGATTGAAAATTTATAAAATTTGGTGGAAGAAACCGCCGCTACACCTGAATGTGTCGAGTGTGTAGTGATGTAGTCATGACTATGCAGAAACAAAACTAGAATTCCTGAAATGGGGACATGATATCTGTGTCACAAAAGTTCCAAATTAAAGGGAAAAATTGAAAAATTTAATGCTCCGAGCAGGATTCGAACCTGCGACATCTGGAATACGCGGCCAATCGCTCTAGCCTCTGAGCTATCGGAACAACCAAGCTCGTCCACGAAATCCTTCAATAGTTCCCTCTTACAACGGCTTAGGGAGGCGTACAGCGACATCTACCGTAGAAGACTTAGGCTTCTAGTAACGGCACCAACGTCTCAAATTACATTGAGAAATCGTCAGTAACGATGCGCCATCCCATACTAAATTAATTTTGTACTAAAGCAGTAACGCTGCTAACGAAAAAGAAGAATTGAAGGATTTCGTGGACGAGCTTGGTTGTTCCGATAGCTCAGAGGCCAGAGCGATTGGCCGCGTATGCCAGATGTCGCAGGTTCGAATCCTGCTCGGAACATTAAATTTTTCAATTTTTCCCTTTAATTTGAAATTTTCGTTAGAAGCGTTACTGCTTTAGTACAAAATTAATTCACAAAAGTTCGTCTACAACGTTATACCAACCAACACTGTAGCCGAGATCCGCGTCAACAAAGCGGCATTAACTAGGTCAGTGGTGGTAATCAAGTAATGAAAGGCACCGCCATGAATATGAAATACTTATGCAAATGATCCAGCTAATATTAGATTTAACGCCGACTCAAAGGGCACGAGATTGAAGACATTCTATTCTATTACTGTAATTTCTTATTCTGGGTTTCGTATTAGTTTGAGCTAAATTTGGTATTCGAATAAACTGTTTAAATTATTGTGAGCACCTACCTAATGATTATAATGATTGACAGGTTCTGATGTGTTACTTTGTTCGTTTGGCTTGCCAACAAGGCTTCTGATCTCAGATTACGCATTTCTCTCCGAGAAAGTTTTATCTCCAGAATAATTAATTCATTTTCCTATAATGCAGGCTTTATAATTGAAAAAACTATTTTCGTCTTTGAACTAGCTTAATTAATTTAATTACAAATACAAACATCCAAAATTAGTCACGATAAAACCAAGTTATCTACTCCAAATCGCACCGTAGTTTTCCTTCAAAACTACAACTGCGTTAGTAGAACAATTTTATGATTAAATGCGACCCAGTAAACAAACCCTGAATATTTGTGTAATTAATATCAGGGATAATTTAATGAAAAGGACCGCCACGGTTGAAATCGTTGACCCAGATTAACAAATTGAATAACTTTTGATTGCTTTTAATTTACACGTACAAGGATTGTCGCCTTTAATGCTCAACTATTTAATTAAGTAAAACTTATACGGTTTGCTTTCCGTACTACTGCTACTTTTATATTCTTAATTCCGGTTACATCTCATCATCATTCGCTTGTCCTTATTAACTCCGAGGCGTGTCTATTAAAAAAGTAAAAGTAGTTTGTTCTTCAAATTAGGCATATTACATGCACCTATGAACGTCAATAAACCACCACCGGTTCGGAAAAATAAACCTCTGCCACGAGAAGAACCGGCGTAAGAAACTCGGCTCTTCTTATTCCATATACCTCTCACCCGTTAGCTCGTTTTTCACAATCCGTCCAACATTCCTTTGATCAACCTTGTCTCTATTGCGGTGTCCTCTCTTACGCCGATGTGTGTAATATGCCTAAATTGAAGAATAAACCACATATCATCATCATCATCCTCCTAGCGTTATTCCCAGTACAGTTTCTTCCTCCACATATATACATACTGTATCTATTTCTCTTCTGGTCACATATGAATCTCGTACCTCCTTACTATGGTTATCACGCAAGTCGAATACTGCTTTATGTTATGTTTCAAAGTTAGTGGCGATTCATATTATTCCTTGACTGCCACCCAATATCTGCCACTTTATTCATCTTTCACTTTCAATTTACCTTCCCGTAATAAACTTGCTCGTTTAGGTCAACCACTGAATAATTCAACGTCTATCTCTGAATTACAAAAATGAAGCCCGAATTGAAGATTAGCCATCTCCAATTTGTTAATCTTAACTCAGCTATTGTCATAAATTGCTTAGTACAAATCTTGAATACTAAACGGTAAAAGAAAATTCGAAGGCGTCTTTCTGAATGGGGTTATAAATGATTATGAAGCATCAGCCCGATGTACGCATAAAAGACATATTCATCATATTTTTGTATTGTGAGAATTGTGTGAAATTTCTCGGCATTTTTATAACAACAACTCTACTCGTAATGTATCATCTTAGATTTTTTTCTATAAAATGTGCGTTGGGTTATTCGTTTGTAAATAAACGCTTTTAATGCACTGTTTTTCTTGCTACGTAATATTAAAATAAGATCGGTAACAAACAAGTTATGACAAAATTAATAAATTAAAAAACAGTAACTAGTAGACAATAGTTTAAGCACATGTGTATAATTTTAGAAGATCGTTGGCTTAGGCGTAGCCTCTTTTGGAATACGCTTAATTCTATCACATTACACAGTTTAGCAAATCGATTAGGGTAAACACGTTCACGAGATTATGTTGTAGTCTTGAAACTCCGACAGACGAGTAGACGCGTGTAATGTTTGAATTATTGAGTCGCTATCAATTACACGGCAGGTATTAATCAACCGCGGACTCACTGGGACGGAAGTTACACGACGAGGGTTGGAGTGTTCTAATTTCTTGGTTATGATTAAATTGTTGGATAGACTGATTTGATGAGCTAATTGGCTTTTTCTTGGAATCAAATCGGCGGTTCGCGGAAGGGGCATCGAAGGGAATTGCTGTAAATGGCGCGATTTTATGAATTGCACTTCAAAGAAACAAATAAAACCCACGGTTTCTTAAAAGTGTCTACCGTTATCTATTCTTGTCTAGCCGTTTGCTAAATCTATCTTCTTGATTAAGGATATAGTCCTAAGTAGGTTATCTCTTCTTCCTCGGTTCCTCATTGCTGAGGATCGCGACCACGTATGCTCGGTCTCCATAGAGTGCGGACATAAGCCATGTCGGTCGCACTGCCACATACTGCCGCCGACCACCTTCTTTATAGCATCATGCCATCTCGTGGCTGAGCAGGAGGATCACGTGCTCAAGGTAGAGCTACCTTGAGCACGCCTGGTGTCCATCAAGTTCATGCTTTTTAGACCGTATCCACCACCACCATATCAGCCCAAGGACGTCCACTGCTGAACATAGGCCTCCCCCAAATTCACGGGGGGTATATGCCATAATCGCCACGCTTGGCATGCGGGTTGGCGATCGCAGTATCTCCACCGCACTCTAGGGATGCTGCTGCCCATCCCCCGGTGTCTGGATCGTAGTTTTAGGACATACCCGGGTCCAGACCGGGTTTAGACCGTATGATATGTCCAAAAAAGCTGAGCGTGCGCTCCCGGCGAATCGTGGAGAGGCGTGTGGTGATTTTGAGCTCCTGAAGGATGGACTGATTAGTTCTCCTAGCCGTGCAGGGTTATGGTTATGGACTCCTTTTTCCGCACTTAGTCCGTGAAAGTCGGACCATTGTGCGTGACGTGAACGCCGGCTAGGGATCTAGCCAGCCTAAAAGCGCAGGATCCTCCTGGTGTCACCACAGGCTTCGCGGAGTGACCTCGGTGTGTTGAGGATTTGAGTCCGTTGTGTAGCTACACCTTCGCATTCCAGGATGACGTGGGGAGCTGTTTCATCGGCCGACAGGCATCCCCTGCGTAGGGGGCTGTCGGTCGTACCTAGAACATATAAATGTTTGTTGAGTGAGCAATGTCCAGTGCCTACGATTATACGTAATGACGCTGAGAGCAGACGCCTGGTAAATCGTGGCTCCGGGTGTGCAGGGTATGCGCAGAAGTCTTCGCCAACACCGCATCTCGAAGGCGTCATCTTTGCTGAGTAGGTTTATATATGCCAGCAATTTTCCTAAGTATTGTTTTATCCTGAACGAAACTTGTGATAAATGCCATCAACATCAGGAACCGAATTGTCAAAGTGTCCACTGGCCAATTACATTTAACTAATATCATCGAAATACGATTGTAAACACGTATGGAAGCTTAATATTAAGTTAGTGTATTGTAAGTAAGCTGGAATCGTAATTATATTATTTTGCAACCCACTTTTGAAGGTCCGGTCATGCAGTGACGTGCCTCATGCGTGACGTTTTTAACTGGTAAGTTTCTCTCTGTCGTTCACTGCGATTCCTTGCCGTCACCGTATTTTAAGCAACGGCGTGGCCGGACCCATAAACATGTGTCCCTATTTTTCAGTTATACCTTAGGTTGCCTGGAAGAGATCACTCTTTACCAATAAGATCACCTATTCTTAACCTCCCGTTTTTATTTTGATGCTTGTAACAAAGAGTATTTGTATTGCATTGTATTTATTTAGAATTTCTTCTTGTCCTCAGAGCATTCTGGGCGAGTTCAACAAGGAGCAAGACGCTTTCATCAAGGGCCAGGGGGGCGCCGGCGCCGCGGCAGTTGCGCCGTGGGTTGGGGCACCCAACGAGGCCGCGCTCAAGGAGGAGTGCCTCTCGCTGTCCACTGTGAGTACATTTACACAAACACCTGAAACGGAGCATCAGGGGCGGGCTCAATAAGGAGCAAGATGCTTTCATCAAGGGCCAGGGGGGTGCCCAATGAGGCCGCGCTCAAGGGCATGTCCACTGTGAGTACATTTATACAAACACCTGAAACGGAGCAACCTGGGCGATTTCAGTAAGGGGTAAGATGCTTTCATCAAGAGCCAGGGGGTGCCCAACTAGGCCGCGCTCAAGGAGGAGTTCCTCTCGCTGTCCACTGTGAGTACATTTACACAAACACCTGAAATGGAACATCATGGGCGAGTTCAATAAAGAGCAAGACGCGTTTATCAAGGGTCAGTAGGCGGGCGCCGTTGGCTCTCCACTGTGAGTATATTTACACAAACACCTGAAACGGAGCATCCTGGTCGAGTTCAGCAAGGAGCAAGACGCATTTATCAAGGGCCAGGAGGGCCGCCGCTAGCTCTCGACTGTGAGTACATTTATACAAAAACTTGAAACAGAAAAGACCAATGTTTATATCCCGTGGTACCCACGCACCCCAGAGGCGCGTAATGTTTTTCGTATCAATTGGCTCTACCTGTACATACTTATAGAATTGAATTTGCAATGCAGCGCTCTGGTAACAGGACAGTGTATTGTAGGTGTCTTGTCTTGTGTGGTCGTTCCATGGGATATTGAAGGTTTAAAAATAACTTCTAAGGCTGGAGTCAAAATACTACGCTGTTCTCAAAATCCCTCTGATAGTACTCTCAAAACTAGATTGGGCAACTTTGCTGCATTCCCAGGTAGGGTAATCTAGCGGCCGGTGTGTTCTACAAGTTGTGTGATTAGCTAGAACAGCGAACGCATCGCTGTTAACTGCTAAAATAACAATTGCAAGTCCCTTGTCGTTAAAACAGTGTTGCTCAGGCAATTACGACATACAACGTTAGTGTATTATTTAACCGCGGTTTCTTTGATGCAATTCTCTAGTTGCGCTGCTGAAAATTTGTCTAACGATGAGACATCACGATTTTGAGTTATTTTAAATATTTTATCCGCTAGTGGAAACGATAATTTATGATCGTAACTTAGCTTTTGTACAAATGGTGAATTTTTCAGGACCGAAGGAATTTCGTCCGCGCGCCGCCCGCCGGCGTGGAGTTTGAATTCGACTACGACAAGATGTACCCGGTGGCGACCGCCATCATGGCCGAGGACTCTAACCTCGAGAAGATGCGCTTCGACCTTGTGCCTAAAGTGTAAGTCTTCTATTTATAATCTATGGTTCATGGTACTAATTATATTACTCTGAAAAATATGTACCGAAACTTTGGAACGTATTTTTAAGCAAGTTGTATGAACCCATATTTTTGCACTCACTGTATTATATTCTACAACGCCGTGGGTTTGTAGGCTTTGGGGTGAGATATAAAGCTTTAGTAAAGTATACATATGTACTTAGGCTGCAAAAGTGCATGGACAATTTCACGAACAATTTCGCCCCCCTGTTCCGGAGATTGTCGATCCACTTTTGCTGCCCATAATATTGCATACCTGAAGTGAAAGTCTCAAATAAATAGTGAGTCGACTGCTTTCAAAGTAAGGAGTAATATAAGAAAGCCAGTTTATTGAAGGCAGATACAAATAGCTGGGGGAAAAAAAAGATATCATAAATCTTTCAATACGGGCCCATAAAGTATCGACACTTTTTAATTCATTCACACCCACACATACACACCCACACACACACACACACACACACACACACACACACACACACACACACACACACACATTCGTTGTAATATACGTATAAACTATATAATGTATAAATTTATACTTTAATAAAACACCTATATATTATAATTCATTACCTTATCCAGAAGGAATTTGTGTAAGTTATGCTTATGACTGATCTGATTATTTTGCATATACTACATGTTTACGCTTAAACCTGCAACTAACAACGGAATGTTGATGTTTCTCAGTCGACCCACATGATTGTTACTTAAATAATTAAAGTGTTTTTGTTACTTTATACTTTCATGCATGCTTAAAAATGATACAAGTACAAGATTTAGGGTAGCTTTAGTCATACACTTATTCACTTATTAAATTTGTAAACCTTATTTAACTTTTGAAATTACGCTATATAAAAGTCGTGTATAACGAGATTGGTGAATCCTGTTTCCACCGTGATACAGTTCAATACTAGTACGGGGAGCAGAGGACGCTTACTCACTCGCACTCGACTATGTAGGTGCCTAGTACCAGCACAACTATATACCCATTTGTAGACCTTATGGCATTTGGCATGTCGGGTTTGCCATTGGTCGGTTGGGTGTGTTGCTATTAGTAAGTACCTACCTACCTTTAAGATAAAAAACAATGTAAGCAGCAATATGTACTTCATTTATACAATAAATTATTATTATTATTATTATTATTTATCTTTACAACACAGCGGGTAGACGATGAGGTTCTATGAAATTTACAAAGTCGTGTCCGATTCACGATAATAGTAAATATTCATCCTTAAATTTTGTATTCGCTCCCGCGCTCGCTACCTTTGGTCTAAGGAAATAGCCCGTCGTTGAAGCGTATCCAAGGCTCACTAAGGTCACAATTTTGAGCAAACCCGTATAATATTTCAGTATCACGGAGGAGAACTTCTGGCGGAACTACTTCTATCGCCTGTCGCTGATCTGCCAGGCCAACGAGGCGGACGCGGTCGCCGCCGGCTCGCGCCAGGCCAGCGCCGACGACTCCCAGGGTATGCGAGCCTAGTATCTTCACCACCATCTCTTGGTACCTGCATGCACGAACAGATGATACCAGGCCAACATAACTGGCTCAAGACTCCTTGTCACGTTGAAATCACCTGTAGTGATCATCCAGGTTACATTTAGCAATTTTGTCATGATCCTTTCTACAGTCGATCAGTTACGTTTGATAGCATCTCCATGATTCTATTTGAAGTTTGTCTTGTACTTACCCACTGTAATTCACACCCAGGTGTCTAGTGGATATAATTGTCTGAATACCTTTGAATATTCAGAATTCTAATGTGGATTATATAATCTATGGGCTCTGGAAATTTTATTGGACTCTACAATCACCTAATAGTTCTGTCAGACATAACATCGTATTTGGCAGTTCGAGTGACTTGAATGGATTTTGCGGACAAATATTGTCGCATCCTATTTAATACAATATGACTAAAGGGACAAGCTTGCTTGACAAGTGATGTCTTTGCCAGTTGTTTTAGCTCAATCGCGTCAATTGTTCATACTTCATGTTTATCCTTGGCTTGACAACAGTGTTCAAGTCTGCAGCTATATCACCCAGCCCTACAGACAAATACATACATTTCTGAACCAAGCAATCAAGTTTAACTATATGTCCACTTTACAACAATGGCGTGCTGACCGATTAAATTGATAGAACTTGATTGTAGACTATACTAAAAGATAGTGGAAGAGGCCGAATTACATGTTAAAAATAAACATTTCGCTACATTTGCTTCCTAAACGTTATTACTTATGCTTATTTTTCTCCTGTCATTTAGTTCGCCATGCACTTTTGATTTTTATGGTTTGTTCATTATTTATTCCTTTCGCCCTTGCTTAGATGTTAAGTCAGCGAGCAGCGAGCTCATTGCCAAAGAGAAGTCGCCTCAGGACTCGATCGACGACGCGAAGCAGCGGATAAAGTCGTTAAAGGTGGATAGAGAGAACGATGACGGTAAGGCTTGAGTCTGTGCGACCGGGGAACTTTCAATTGCGTACCAATGCACTGGATGGCGTCTGCTGGTTAAACTGTTGGCAACCATTTGCATTGTATGTTGCTCTATTTTTTCATTGCTTCGTTTTAAACATTAAGCATTATTTCGGAACGTTTTCTATCAGTTTAACTGGTTGATTTTGTGGGCAATGCTGCAATCGTCCGGTTTGTTTTAATCGCCAGCTTATTTAATTTTATGGTAATACATTTTTTATACCTTTTATTTAAATCCTATGCAATTTTGTTCTATTTCACTGGTTGTTATACGTAATTGACAGTTACCTAGTTACAAAACACAGGGTTACCGGGTCTCGCATTGATCTTAATAATGCTTTTAAGTGTTCCTTAATTCCTTACTTCCTTTACTGTTTTTTTTAGTTGGTTCAACACACATTAGCCATATTATTTAGTATTCGTTCTCATCATTATCTGTTGTGTAGTCTGGTATCAAATAAATGACGATAGGAAAGCATAATATCCGGTGTATGTTATCTCATAATATCAGCTGAATAGTCAAAATGATCTATCATTATCAAGAAATGTCATTGTTATATTTGTGAATATAGATGATTGGTTATTAACTGTGTTATTTTATTAATCCGACAAATCGAAATAATTACTTTTTGAAATAAAAACTCTCACATATGTTACACATAGTTATATTTTCAAAAAATCTTTTACGCGACTTATCGGGTGTGACCACGCAACCCTCGTATAAATCTAGGGTTGGAAAGATAATGATGGATCATTCGACAGTAGACTTAAAGTTGCTGATTGAGCTGTAAAGTTACCGTGATGTGATCAAACCAACTTTGAGAAAACTTGCATGCTCTTTGGATCTTACGATTTATTTGACGATTCACACATGTATATTTGTATATTATATCAAATACTCGGTATATTTTATCATAATTGACAGAAGTAGGATCTCTCGCCAGATCCAAAAGTATTACGATTTTATTTCATTACAAACTATATTTGCATTTAATGTATTTGTTCTGTAATGTATAGAGGACGAAATTACGATTCATGCAGCGTTACGAGTATATAAATATATTATTTTCACTGTGTATTACCAAGTGTGCAAATATAGTTTGTCTACATAAGTGTGACTCTGACAGCTATTTAAAGGCCTTTTTTCCTCCTGGAATGCAGCTTAAGCAACGCATGGACTCCGGGGAATCACTTATAACACCATTGCACGGTTCTGTCATATTCACTATAGGCTCTATATAACAAGTATATATTAGTGTTACTCGAAAGGACCGCGCTGTAAAGCCGGTTTGGGATCATAGTCTATATATCTATGTTTATTTATATCATCGTATTTTTTTACAACATTAGTTTGGAATTAGGGTTGTCACTGTAAAGATGGTTTGATGTTACGATTGGTTTCAAATGTTACATAAATCTGAATGCTGAAAATAAAGTATTTTTTCAGAAATATTATGCATGTATTACAAAGTTGCGGATAGTGTTCGATGCCGCAGTCAATATGATATCCTTGACGAACTTGATTTTTAATAGGAATGGTAACAACAAGGTTAAGGAAAAAAGCGTGATAAGTAAGAATGGTGAAATGCAATACCTTAGTAGATTGATACATGTGACAACTCTAAACAAATACTGTCCGAGTTTACCCTGCAAGTTGATATGTGCCTAATACAAAAATGACTAAAACGTCTGTCAAAAAAAATCTAACCACCTGATGTTTGCGTCTTCAAATGCTGGAGGCCCGTCTGGCTTAAGAGGGCGCAGTACGCTCGGTTCTCCATACAAACGTATTTACGCTCTCATTTTAAAACGCCATGCTAGAATAACATGAAACTTTGTATACACAATGGGATCCGGCATATCTAGGTCGAAAATTAGTTTCTGTTGCTAGAAATTGTAAAAGAAAAAAAAAGCTGTTTTTGAGTTGTTTACGTTTTGTATGAAAACCTTAATAATCGCTGTATTTTTTCTCCATTATAATTTCAAACAACAGAAATTAATTTCCGACCTAGATATGCCGAATCGCATTGTGTATACAAAGCTTCACGTTATTCTAGCATGGCGTTTTAAAATGAGAGCGTAAATACGTTTGTATGGAGAACCGAACGTACTGCGCACTCTTAAGGCATTTTAATACTAAACAGCTGGATAGAGGCTTAAACTAGTTATTGTTGGAGCTGTTGGCACTGGTTGACCCTTGTAGGGTAAATTGGTCAGTGAAGCGGGCCTAAGCAAGCCGTTAGACTGAATACGTGGAACCGGCAATACATAGTCGATATCAAGCTTGGAGAAGTGTACTGATGTTAGGCTCTTCGAGTTTAAATGTTTCGGGTTCGGTCGAATAATGCCATTGGTGTATTCTCGACAATATGCATTATTGTCTCCAATATTTAATTTTGTGTAATTACAGTGTCATAATGTTTAAGAATATAAAATGTTACTAAGTCACAAGCTTAAATTAATGTGGTGCAGTAAAATATTGGTGTAGTTTCAGGGGATTTTAATATATTAATAATAATAATATAGGAGTATACGCACAGCTACGTTCGTTATTGTTTCGAATCAATTAAAAAAAATAACTCATATTTCTGTAAATTACATATATTATCCACTTTGTGGTAATATATCTTTATTACCGTAAAGTGGTGTATGATCGGGTTTCTACCTTTGCACTTAGTGTAGTTTTGGGACACAAAAAATAAAGCAATTATTACGACGATATATTTCGACGACCACTTTGGCTTAGTTGGGAGTGCCCCTGCCTATGAAGCCCGGAGGTCCCGGGTTCGAATCCCGGTAAGGGCTTTATTCGTGCATTTAGCACGAATATTTGTTTCTTAGTCTTGGATGTTTTCTATGTATTTAAGTATGTATATCGTCGTCTAGTACCCATAGTACAAGCTTTGCTTAGTTTGGGACTAGGTCGATTTGTGTAATATTGTCCCCCAATATTTACTATTATTTATTATTATTATTACAGAAGTAATAGTTAAATGGCATTATTCAACCAAACCAATCACTGTTTCACTGTTAATCCTATCACACTATGATTTATGCATATAAAAAAAACTATTGCTGTTTGATTGTTTATATTATATAATATCAGCTCCATATCTCACTGTTGTTATTTATCATCATATATAATGAATGTTATGACAATATTGCTTGTCCCGCCGGACGTAACTGTATATATTGTCGTGTCTTTATATATCACCTGTTGTATCACATAAATATATTACTAGGTCTGTATTTCAATAGCTATAAAAAAAACTACATAAAATTTCAAAAAAGCTATTGAGGTATTCGAACTGTATACTTGTCTATCAAATTTTCAATGGAACCTATTTTAATGTCTACTGAATGTTATATATATGTCTAAGTATTGACTAACTCTTGTACTAAGGTTCTATAGCTCCGTCACACTCTAGTACCGCTCAGTAGTTCGACTAAGTTTCTGGTTTTGACATTGCTACCCGATTCTAAACTTTATCAACATCGCTTCAATCTCTGTTTTGCCTTGACGTGTGCTTTTATGTTTCGCTTTGCATTTCTCAAAGTTGGTATGATGATTTCAACGTGTAGCAATGTTGAAACTTTATTTTTTTGTAAATATGAAGTGTTGTCAGTTTTCGAAGGGATCGCATTCCAGCACAGACATTAAGAAGGGTAACTTTCGCATACTCGCGTACTTTGATACTTCAGTGTCCGCGCTATGAAAATCAAAGAATAATATCATGTTCTCGGTAAAAACGAGACGCGAGTCTCCAAAAGTTTCCCGCCGATTAGCCGCGACATATCACTTATGTGACAGTCAATTAAATAAAACTGCCTCTAAAATTTCATGGATATAAAACTGGCTGGCAACACACCCTTCCGTGTTTCTTTTGTAATAAAATATTTACAATTAAACTAGGTCGTTACATTGTATTTGAGAAATATCCAGTGTAATTAAATTTGTGTAGAATAGTTGAATATTGAAGTAAACATCATCTATTTATAATAGTGTATAAGGACGGGGGCTTTGGGGGCAACTAGCCACATAAGAATTACAAAAAAAATGTATTTGAAAAAATACTTAATAAAATCCACACTAACTACACAGATCACCGAACTACAAAAACCTTACACATGCAGTATTATTAGTATTTCTCCAAAGATGTATTGTCAAGTATAATAGTGTAGCTCCCAACGCCCCCTGGCGTCCGCAAGAGCAAGTTACGAGCACTGGCCTACGTTCCCAGCAGTACCCGAGCCTAAACGCGAACGGAGTTGGCATGTGGGGGGCCGAAGGTGACCGTCAGCCATCATTTACACTTACAGGGCTTTAGGGAGAAATGTTCAGTCTAAAAACATCGCTATAGGTACATACAGTCCTATTAATTTAACTAGGACTTGATAACCTTCGAATACCGAGATATGACAAGTTAAGACGATGTGAATGCGTCGCAGTGTTGAATTAAGTTGAAATTGAATAGCTAATACAAACATGATTGTCTCTACGTATGACAAAAAAATGTGTATGGATTATTCGTAACTTTTTGGTGGGTTTTATTACCATAAAATCAATTGGAAAATGAATGAAACGCATGGAGACGTGAATGTCATATAAAATGTTGATATCTGGCGTAGATTACAGAGAAAAATTCTCGAGTGACACCCCTATTGTATTTGATCAAGGAACTCGGTAGGTACTTATGCGTGGTGACGTCATTAAGTGACCGTGGTCTTGCTTAAGTTGATGATATCCGCTCGCACCTCCACATGTCAAGCCAACCGAAAAATTATAAAGTGTCTTTAAATGTAACTAAATAATCTGGCTGTTGTGTGTTTTGGATCTTCGCCGTTGTCATTGAGGTAAAAAAATAATTTTATAGCGTTCGGTTGCCCGTTCTTCCGTGACACTTGTGTGGGGGAGAAATTGCTGTAACAATAATTCTTTGAATTTGTGCGGTTGAGTTGGACCTGGCCCCTATTTTACCGTATACGACAATCCGAAATACATGGGTCTTTAAGTGGAGAAGATTCTTTGACAAATTCGATACATATCGACCCGGCACTGTACTTTAAATTGTGAGTTTCAGGTGACAAATTGTCGTGTTGGTGAATTAAGGTAAGCGTCTACAGGCCCCCATCGATCACATCGGACGCAACGATCTTAGTATTATTTGTATAGAAAGTCACACAAGTGCATCCACTGAGGTACGGTGCGGATCAGTGGAGGCACTTGTGTGACTTTCTATACTGCCATATCAGCCGAAGGACGTCCCCTGCTGGACTCATGCCTCTCTCAATTTCATGGGGGGTTAATGCCATAATCGCCACGCTTGGCATACGGGTTGACGGTCGCAGTATTTCCACCGCACTTCAGGGATGCCGCTGCCCATCCCACGGTGGTCTTGGTCGCAGTTTTAGGACATCCCGGGTCCAAGACTTTCTATACATAGACGCAAAGTAGCATTGCGTCTTCTTCAGATTGTACTTCGGTGAGTGTGCTCAGGAGCTCCATGAGCTCATACCGCCTTCCCCCTTCTTCCATCGGACATCCAGACGTACGGCTGGCTACTATCCTTACCTGGTCGAAATTCCTTTAATTCGAACCAAGCGCTATGCATCATCCTTCATAATGCGCACTTCTAAGGTTTGGAATTCTCTGCCGGCGTCTGTATTTCCGAGTTCATATAACCTAGACCTTTTTAAGGCACGAGTGAATAGGCATCTTCTGGGTGAGCTCGCTTCATCGTCGGCCTCATCTTTGCCCCCTGGCTAGATGCTGACCAAGAGCAACCCCATAAAAAAAAAGAATATTAAAATCCGTTGCGTGCGATGAAGGTCTGTGGACGCTTACCCTTAGGCGCCTGGTTGTAGAAAAGTAACTGATAACTACGGGAATGATTTGTTTATAAGCTTCCAAATATCATTGTGTTCCATTTAGAGTGTTTATTATTATAATACACGTCTGGACCGCTGTAGAGATTCAAATAAGGTTACATAAGTTAAATAGTTTTCCTTTTCGATTCGTCAATGTCAGTGAATAATTGATGGAGTGCCAGCATGAAGTGAAAGCCTTTGTGAAAATAGCTGAAATGGAAATTGGTTTCATGTGATTTCCCTACGGGTTTGGTTGGTGCACAATAGTACTTCGGTGAGTGTGCTCAGGAGCTCCATGAGCTCATACCGCCTTCCCCCTTCTTCCATCGGACATCCAGACGTACGGCTGGCTACCATCCTTACCTGGTCGAAATTCCTCTAATTCGAACCAAGCGCTTTGCATCTTCTTTTATAATGCGCACTTGTAAGGTTTGGAATTCTCTGCCGGCGTCTGTATTTCCGAGTTCATATAACCTGGACCTTTTTAAGGCACGAGTGAATAGGCATCTTCTGGGTGAGCTCGCTTCATCGTCGGCCTCATCTTTGCCCCCTGGCTAGATGCTGGCCAAGAGCAATCCCATTTTTAATAAAAAAAAAGAACATTAAAATCCGTTGCGTGCGATGAGGGCCTGTGGACGCTTACCCTTAGGCGCCTGGTTAGAGAAAAGTAACTGATAACTACGGGAATGATTTGTTAATAAGCTTCCAAATATCATTGTGTTCAATTTAGAGTGTTTACTATTATAATACACGTCTGTACCGCTAGATGGCGCTGTAGAGAGAATCTAATAAGGTTATATAAGTTAAATAGTTTTCCTTTTCGATTCGTCAATGTCAGTGAATGATTGATGGAGTGCCAGCATGAAGTGAAAGCCTTCGTGAAAATAGCTGGAATGGAAATTGGTTTCATGTGATTTCCCTACGGGTTTGGTCATATGGTGCACAATAGTACCACCGACTGATGGTATATTGTATGCAAAAACGAAAAGGCAACACCATTTGATAAAGTATGGGTAATATAACAGCGTAATTGTAAACTATCTCGTTAACATATATCAGGTACAATAAAAACAAACTTGTAGAACATATGGTCCTTCAAACAGGATCTATTGATACCTACAGGAATAACTTTAGTGATATTATGCCATAACCCTTAATAGGGTACGTGTGAAATATTTCCCACCAGATTTTGGACCTTATCTACGAATCGACGACCTGTTTAGCCTAGTTGGTAGTGACACTGCCTCCGAAGCTAGAGGTCCCGGGTTCGAATCCCGGCCAGGGCATTATTTGTGCATTTAGCACGGATTTTGTTCTTGGGTCTTGGATGTTCTCTATGTATTTAAGTATGCATTTATCTATATAAGTATGTATATCGTCGTCTAGTATCCATAGTACAAGCTTTGCTTAGTTTGGGACTAGGTCGATTTGTGTAAGATTGTCCCCCAATATTTATTTATATTTATTATTTATTTATCTCTTCAAGATATGGTTGAAAACCTGTGAAAAATCGGATGGGATACCCGACCAAGGGATAACAGTGCTTTCCACCCATAGTTTACCGGTTTTGTGTTGTTTTGCATACTGTATAGATAAGTACAGCAATTTCCTCCCTCACATAAGCAGATAGTAATACGTTATTTAGTTTCTAAACGACTTTGAAGTGTACTTTAGACAGTTAGTGTAATTTTACTATCAGTACATGAACAATGTTTAGCGAACAACGTAAAAGTTATGAAAATGGCATTATAGTTAGTTATTATTAATTGAAATAATTATATTATTCTAAAATACATCGGTCTTGTTATTTAAGTGCCGGTTTTAGGAAGTACTTTTAAAGGTAACATCAGTTTCTGGCCTATCGTCCAGATTGCGAAACAAGATTCTCATGGTTTTCTATGAAAACGCTCAACTCTTGTTTCGCGTTTTTAATGGACTGTCAAGTGAAATGCTATTTTATTGAAATTGAATTATAAAAACCTAATCTAATGAAATGTTGCTCGGGACTCGAGGCAATGATAACGTTTGTAATAGTTTGTTCTCTTTTGAATTAAACTGCCCAAGTGGTTTTGGAATAAATTATATAACAGCACATTTTCAATAAGCTTCCAATTTGCCTCCCCGATAACCCATTTCTAAGAAAATACCATTAGTACATATACGAAAGATGTTTTCAATAAAAAAAAACTTACAATAAAAATACGGGAGAATGAATCATTCAGAGAAATTAGTTTTTTGTGAAACATATGCGAACAAGAGATTACAGTAATCAAATAGCATTTCACACACTTGAGAACTCTCCACAACACAATCCCTCACCTGTTGTAATATTTGCAGAGCAATGGGAGAAAGAGTTGGAAGCCGAACTAAACGAGTACGAAGTGGTGGCCGGAGCGGGCAAGCTCGACGACAAACAGTGGGACAAGGAGTGCGAGGACCTCCTAGGAGATGCTGAAGACCTCAAATAGAAGACAAGGTCTAGGCATTGTTAGACTGCTTGGTAACAGCTCCATCTATTAACCCCTCGTTTGTTAAGGCAAGGATCCGTATTAAGGTGTCAGCTCGACTGAACTCGATTCTCCATACAAACGTAGTTTCGTTCTCATTTTAAAATGCCGTGCTGAAATAACATGAAACTTTGAATACACAATGGGATCCGCTATATCTAGACCGGAAATAAGTTTCTGTTGCTAGAAATTGTAAAAGATTAAACAGCGAGTTTTTGAGTTTTTAGGTCAGTATGAAAACCTTAATAATCGCTGTATTTTCTTTCCATTATAATTTCAAGCAACAGAAACTAATTTCCGGTCTCGATATGCGGGATCCCATTGTGTATACAAAGTTTCATGTTATTCCAGCATGGCGTTTTAAAATGAGAGCGAAACTGCGTTTGTATGGAGAACAGAGCTTCCTGCGGACTCTTAAACATTGATCGGTCACGACTTGACGCTAATTGCGGCGCGGTCTGTTCTCTCTTCATTGCACGGTCGAGACGCGCAACGCACTTCGGTTAGTTGGGGTCACACGCAATGTATTAGGAAAACCGCTGCCGCTCGATGTCATGGCCGCGGCGTGAGGGTTTGCACCAAGTTACGATTAAAGACCGTTCAAAGTTAACCCTTGTTTACAATAAACGAAATATACGTACAAAATAGATACGTTTTGGTGATTCATTTCAAGGCGACTCACTTTTTACGAAAATACAATCTAAATTGAACCTTAAATCGTAGAGCTTAAATAAAGGTTTAAATTTTATTGACACGTATGTGGTCGCTAAATCGCCTCTGGCTTGCCTCAAGGGTTAAATATGGCATCGGCAGCTGACACAATAGAAACTTGTTGCTTACAATAAAAAACGGTTTTGTATATCTCATCCTGAATCTATAGTTTTAGATCTCGATGTCATTTTTTAATTAGCAAATAGTGACAGTCGCGCACGAGGGGTTAAGTGTAAGTACGATGAAGTATTTAATATACAGATGTATTGAATAATGCTTTCCCATGGAAAACAGCTAAGGACTGGAATTTGCTGCCGCCGTCTGTACAGTCTTGGTCAGAAGTATTAAGCACTCCCGCGTTTTTCATATACAAGTAAAACTTTGAATAAAGCGTTTTATATTTTTTACTATAGAAAATTCTAATATTTTTTAATAACACTAGCTATTCATATTCATTGACGTTAAAAATAATTGCACTTAAAAAAAGGCATTTGGTCCTTTTATTGCGAACCCGATTATTTTTAGGATTCAGTTTTCTAGGATAAATAGCTACTTCGAAATTATATCTGCTAAAGTTTTCTAGATGTTTATATACATTATTCTATTTTGCGTCAATGTGTAGTTTTGTAATTAAAAAAAAAACATAGGTTATTTATAAGTTACAAAGAAAAATAAGGGGTGCTTAATACTTCTGGCCAAGGCAGTATTTCCTGATTCATATAATCTGGGTCTCTTCAAGACAAGAGTGAATAGGCTATTACTGAACGAGCGAGCAACATCTTAGGCCTTGTCGTCGCTTTCCGTCAGGTGAGACTAAGGCCAATCGCTGGTCAGTCTATCATTAAAAAAAACCGGAATACGACTAGATCCGCAGTTGCTATCAATTATCGTATTAAACGATAGGCACGTTCACGTCTGTTAATTGGAAACTTTATTAGTCAATATCATATGTCAGAATGAAAACTGGTAGTATTTTGCCATTTGAAATGACAGATGTTAAATTTTTATTTTATTTATTTAAACTTTATTGCACAAATAAATCGGT
This sequence comes from Notocelia uddmanniana, assembly GCA_905163555.1. Lineage (NCBI taxonomy): Eukaryota > Metazoa > Arthropoda > Insecta > Lepidoptera > Tortricidae > Notocelia > Notocelia uddmanniana. The sequence continues at coordinate 49,351,898 of LR991053.1, forward strand.
ACAAATGGCGGACTTAATGCCTCAAGGCATTCTCTACCAGTCAACCATGGAGCCAAACAGAAAATAGCGAAGGTAGGTGCAAGAGACAAACTAGGTGAGAAAAACAAAAAAAAAATCCTAAGGTAGAGCTAATTACAAAAAAGGTGTTTAAACTACTTAACCAAATATATACCTGAATACATACATAGATATATATACATACATAATTATATACTATTGCACACACGCTTACGACTACAAATCTCTTTTCCGCTAGGAATGTCCAAGCAAGTGCTTGAAGAGCATACGTTTGAAAACAAATTTGCTTGGGGCCTGTCTTATCGTCAGAGGGAGTGCATTCCAGAGACGAATTGCTTGAACAGCGAAGGAAGATGTAAGGAAACCACTATGGTGAGGAAGTACAGATAGTTTGAGGGATCGGGAGGAACGCAGTTCACAGCCTGGACGAGGGGTGACAAAGTTAAATACAGTAATTGATTGACACTTTATTTGGGCTTTACCCGCCGCGGCCAGACATGAACCCTATGACACTGACTGTGATATTTCTGATAATGTTGTGCAAGTTTCGACACTTCCATTTTTCTAGATTCCATTTCTTATGCACCCATGTCGGTTGACATGTTTATTAATTTTATTGTATCTAATATACGGTACGGTAATAAGGTAGAGTATAGGTATTATTATAATATCTCAACTCAGAGTAAGGATTTCTATAGACATTCCTTTACGCGTCCGAATTTTTCTTAAACGGCTGATGGTGACGACCATAGAATTCAACGTTGTCCTCTTTTTACACAATCTTGAAAGAATAAAATTCAATCAAAAACGCATTTAATTACAGTCACTTCAATTATCGAACTCTGTTTATCGAACCACCCATTCCTTAGTCGATACAGACTAACGATATAACTTTTGCAGTAAGTCACCAAATTTGACGACCTGTTTAGCCTAGTTGGTGACACTGCCTCCGAAGCTAGAGGTCCCGGGTTCGAATCCCGGCCAGGGCATTATTTGTGCATTTAGCACGGATTTTGTTCTTGGGTCTTGGATGTTCTCTATGTATTTAAGTATGTATTATCTATATAAGTATGTATTACGTCGCCTAGTACCCATAGTACAAGCTTTGCTTAGTTTGGGGCTAGGTCGATTTGTGTAAGATTGTCCCCCAATAATTTATTTATTTAAATATTTTCGGTTAAGCCTATTTATGGAAATAAGGGTCAAAACATTTTTTTTTCATATTATTATTAAGTAAATGTGACAATATTACATAAACTAATTAGCTACATTACCAAAAGATGCTTATTAACATTTCGATGGGACAGCGACGCTGTTCCAAGGTTATATAAAGGAACTCTCACTGTCAGTGTCATAGGGTCTCATGTCTGGCTGCGGCGGGTATAGTCGTTTTCCGATTGTTCACGATGGGAACAGATTATTACTATATATGTACAATGTTTAAGGCCTCATTTCTACGAGATCTTATGGTATGATATGAGCTGGAGTGTTCTGATATACACTAATAAACGAGTTTGGGAAATCATGATTTTTCACGCTAACTGTGCATGAAGTGTTAATTGCACAAACTGAATATTTGTTTGCTCGTATTCCATACTATTTGATAATATAATTGTTAGATGTGCAAAATGCTTTTTTTTAACGGTGGGGAAATGCATTTAGGCATCACGTCCTGTCGGGGAGGACGGGTATGACGGACTAACCGCTGCTAGAGAGCCTTGGACTACCGTCTAAAACCACCAACGAAGTCCAGCTCCGCCTGGTCCGGGCAAAGCATGATCGCTCTTGGCATTCAACCGCGTACAGGTGTCCAAAACACTCGTAACTACCAGATATCTAAAATACGAGATCGTTGACATTGATATAGTTCTTGAAGAATAATAGTTTATCGGAAATATTGAGAGGCGATGTCATGACTAAATAAATTTGAGATTCCGGCTACGCATAATACAATAACACTGTTAATATGAAGATCATATATGATAAGTAAATTATACATATTTTAAGCTTCGGGTAAGCGCAATTTGATTCTTATGATGAAGAGTTACATGTAATACTAGAAAGGTGCATTTGTTGCATTTACTATTTTAAACTAGTTGTCTATAATAACAATAATAAATATTGTATAATAATAAATTAATATAATTATCTATATTCGCGCTGGCAAGCAGGCCTACAGATATTTTGACGGTTACAATTCCCCCATTTCATTGCTCTACATTATCAAATTTAACATAAAAGGAAATTAATACGTTTTTCTCAAACATTCAATGAAATATTGATGTTATGTTCCTTATAATAGGCTGCGAAGTATGACGTTTCAGGTGCGGCTAGGACAAGAGATTGTTAATAGAATTTCATACAAATCTTGCAGGCCTAGGCCGGCAAAGTTCTTTTTTTTAAATTCCATTCCATGGCATCATGACATTCTGCCACTATGCGTATTAAAAATAAAACTTTGAATTTTTTGTTGTTTATTTCATTGCATGTTTGAGTAAAGCACTATACATACCTTGGCGGGAAATATGGGGTTGCCCGCCTTAGACCTATCCGGCCTCGCTTTGCTCGGCCGTATATATGTCTTCGGCCGGCAACCCCTTTCGTCCCGGCCTCTGTAGTAATGTACTATAAAAAAAGCATTTGGTCTGCTGGCAATGATGACATTTAAAAAATGTATTTAAACCATGTATTTTGCTTTATTAACGCTGGTATGTTGTAACGAATATATGTATGTGTTGAATGACGTTATGTACGATAATATTTATAGTGCAATGATAACTACAAACACCAACACTTTAATAGTTTATGTATATTTACATATTAATATATCATAATTTCTACGGCACGCTAGCCATTTGCTTATAGGTACTTACAAAGCATTCAGGTCGATTTTTCTACTGTAACTAATACGAACTACCCCAAATGAGATTGCCTTGCTCCAATGTATATTAATTGTAACCAAGATAATAATTCCATGCGTATTATTTTGAAGTGATTTTTAAATTGCGTCTGTCGGTTACATTCGGTGATGCCCAGAAGTCTTCACTGTCGATCTAGATATTTCTTTGTGACGCAAATCAAATAGATACTCATTTGTGGTATAAAATTTATAAAGTTAAAGCCGAGAACTCCTGCCAATAATTAAAGCTTCCTACTGCCATGCCCTTTTGGTATTTTTGATCAATAAGTTGACTTTTATACTATCTTGCAATCTTTAATGTTGGCTTTGATATACTCTTCGATAATGTTACTAAACCGATTGAATATATTCGTCCTTCTCAAGTAAAATGCCCTTCTTTTCGATGTCAAAACGGATGATCTTTAGTAGTATCCTTATGATAATAGCGACTAATTGACACTGGCTGTTTGGGAACGGAAATAATATTTGGGGAATGCCAAAAAAATTGTCATTTTTTTTTATCTGAATGTTTTGGGCTCATTTGACTCAGAATCAATAACGTTATCGATTCTAGAAGAAGAAAAAGTGCCCCCCACCAATTTTGTTACTTTTTATACATTTATGTTTAGCGTTAACAAAATGACACTCGGGCTTTATTGTAAAGCGAAATTTATTGACCGAGCGAGCGAAGCGTCTCCGTTTCAGCTTTCGACAAAAAAAATCGTATATCTGTCTGTCCGGATGTTCTCCTCTACAGGTCGCATTTCTTAACCGTATTCTCGTGAAATTTTGTGAGCATGTTCGATATTTATACAATTTTTCTTTGTCGAGTCAGTTTTAAGAAATTATGAATTAAAAAAAATTGCGAATTCTACAGCTCACAGAGCCACTAGTTTATTTATTTTAATTACATGCGTTTCGACACGCATTGCACACCCACGCACCCACGGGTTGGGTTTTCGAATTTTTTTAAGAGCGGTACCTAACAAAATCGACATCGAAATAGTTATTTTTTCAACAAAAGAGCAAAGTATTTTTTTGCTGCGAGTGTTGATGTTGAGTCCCGAGCAAGCGAAAGATTCTATAATTGAATCGTGATTGAATCACGAGCGTAGCGAGGGACTCCAGACACGAGCTGCAAATATCTTTGCCCTCGTGTGATACATACAACTTTTCACCTCAGCGGCGAGAACTTATAACGCAAAGGAATAGTGATAGAGAGAATGAAGTTACTTAAACTAACCTACGATATGAAAAATTAAAAAGTTAGTTTTTTTTTCACGCTCGCAGCAAAATTGCATTTTGCTCACTGGTTTCAAGCCGGAAAAGTCGTTTTCACGCTCGCAGCAAAATTGCATTTTCCTCACTGGTTTCACGCAACAAAACCGCCATTTTCGAGCCGCTGAGGTGAAAGGTATCATGTAAATGTGGGGACACTTTTTCTTCTAGAAACGTGCCGTTTGGGATTCAAAGCCCAATAAGCCCAAAAGTCTCTATTCTGAGAAAACTTTGGATGCGCCAATTTTTATGGAGCTCCTTTCAGCGAATATTTCTCACATCTATTTAGATTTTATTTTTAATGAGGTACCATCGCCAACCACAGTTAGTAATAATAATATTTATTGTATTGATCATACATTGTCAAGATCATATATATTAACTGACTATTCATGAACTTTATTACATTGTATTAAGACTCCCCCGTACACTCGACCGAACTCGATCCTTCATACAAACGTAGTTTCGTTCTCATTTTAAAACGCCATGCTGAAATAACATGAAACTTTTATACACAATGGGATCCACCATATCTAGGTCGGAAATTAGTTCCTGTTGCTAGAAATTCGAATAGAAAAACTAATACAGCGAGTTTTTGAATTTTTTAGGTAGAAATTTTGTACGTCTAAGAAAACCGCCGCCGCGATAGGTGCTCATGATTAAGGACCGCGAATCGGTCTGAAACACGTTGAGCAAATTTCGACCTTAAAGACGTGAGTGACCCGTTTCATTATATTTAATATGTCTCAAACTCACGGGAGATTTCTTTTTAGGTCTTGTATGAAAACCTTAATAATCGCTGTATTTTTTCACCATTATAATTTCAAGCAACAGAAACCAATTTCCCCTTGTGTATACAAAGTTTCAAATTATTCCAGCATGCCGTTTTGAAATGAGACCGAAACTACGTTTGTATGGAGAACCGAGCTTACTGCGGGCTCTTAAGGGTCCTGAATGGTCAGTTAAAATTGTTGGCGCACAATAACCCCCTTATTCATAAAACTTAACAAACCTCTGTTAACTAAAAAGTTGTTTTGTCCCTTTCTTACAAACATAAATGTCAAAGTGACAAACCAACTTTAGCGGCTTGTTAACTAATAGAGGCTTGATGGACGTTTATGAATAAGGGGTTTAATGTTTATTTTATTAGACATCAACTATCGGCATTATATTGTGAATATGATTAAGTATATAAAAAAAATGTTCATATTAGTCAAATTCTGTAGAAGTAGAAGATTTATTTATGTATGTTTGAGACTCCTTTTTATTTAGTTGGTTTGCATGAAATTTTGTTTTTTGTTTTAAAAGTTAAATTGTCGTGTGAGAGTTTTAAAGTATTGTTTCGCTAAGTATAATTGAAATTTACTAAGCTGTTGCTAGGATTATATAGATATTATTCTCTTTTAAATGTAATAAACATTCCTATGTGATTCAATAAAATTTCACCGAAATACTGTTTTTGATTTGCCTTTGGGTTTGTATCAAGCGAGCGAACAGAACGCTTGTTCGGGCGCGATCTGTGAAGTTCTGTCGGACATAAAACAGCCGTATAGAGAAGACAAGAAGAATGATAGTACGTTAAGTACGTTTATTAGGCCTAATCCCTCTATTTACTAAGTACATTGTGTCACTCGTATCCTTGAATTATAAGATTGGGGACCAGTAGACGTAATTTTTTTTATACCACGTCGGTGGCAAGTAAGCGTACGGCCCGCCTGATTGTAAGCGGTCACCGCAGCCTATGGACGCCCTACGAACTCCAGAGGTGTCACATGCGCGTTACCGACCCTTTAAAAATGTATATACTCCTTGAAGAACCCCCATACTGTAGTCCCTCGGGAAAACCTCGGCAGGGAGCTCATTCCACATCCGGAGCGTCCGAGGGAGGGAATTCCTGTGAAACCGTACCGTACGCGACCATTTAGGTTCTAAAGTGTGAGGACGAATGCCCTGCCGACAACCCATTATACAAGCGATAGAACACGCACAAGGAGGCAAATTTTCTCCTTAAACTTTACGGTTCAATATCGCTCGTGAGTTTGGGATCGTCCACGATTCGCACAGCACGTCTCTGAAGCGAGTCGAAAGGCCCAAGCTGGTATCCAGGTGCTCCCGCCCAGAGGTGACAGCAATACTCCATGTGGGGACGGACTTGTGACCTGTCCCGGAGTTAAGTATTGCTTCGCTCTCTTGAGCACCTAGCTTTTTAGATGCCAGCTTCAGCTTGGCTTTGCCTTCTAAATAGCTCCGAAACTGTACGTCGCTGGAAACGTTGCTCAAACTACGGTCGGAAGTATATATTTAACCTATAAATTAAATGCGTTCTCTGAGACATTATTTGTTTTAACGCCTAGTTTTTTTTTTATATAAATAAATAAATAAATAAATATTGGGGGACAATCTTACACAAATCGACCTAGTCCCAAACTAAGCAAAGCTTGTACTATGGGTACTAGACGACAATATACATACTTATATAGATAAATACATACTTACATACATATAAAACATCCAAGACCCAAGAACAAATATCCGTGATAAATGCACAAATAAATGCCCTGGCCGAGATTCGAACCCGGGAGCTCTAGCTTCGGAGGCAGAGTCACTACCAACTAGGCTAAACAGGCCGTCATTTATTTATTTTAGTATCTATTAACATGCTATTAATGGATGGTGGTTGTTAAGTCGTTACATATGTTGAAAATGTGTTTGTTGAATATATCTCAAGTAACGCAAGGATTTTCCTCATACAATTTCGTCTATTTAGCCACGAGACAAGTTTAAGTCACACGCAATCATACGAGCGTTCATTTGTTCTGCCAATAGCTACAATGAAACAAAGTTATGTACGCACCTGGTAAAATTCTTGTCCAAACCAACACTAGTAAGTGAATTTGAGATGATGGCGGCAAAATTATGTTTGTGCTAGTGTTTGACAAGCTCTAATAAGTGGAACTAATATTTTACGAGGTAACGACTGTTTGCTGGAATAGTTAAAGGTTTTTTTTAATTTGATTACTTGTCTACACATATTTTGAATTGTGTTTTTTAAATTGATTCATCATCATCATCATCATGTCAGCCGAAAGACGTCCACTGCTGGACATAGGCCTCCCCAAAGGATTCCACAATGACCGGTCCTGCGCCAACCGCATCCAGCGGACACCCGCAACCTGCACCAGGTCATCAGTCCACCGTGTGGGGGGCCTGCCCACGCTACGCCTTCCGGTACGTGGTCGCCACTCGAGAACCTTTCCGCCCCGACGGCCATCGGTTCCACGTGCTTATGCCCCGCCAACTGCCACTTAAGCGATTCGGAGGGCTATATCGGTCACTTTGGTTCTGCTGCGGATGGCCTCGTTCCTGATGCGATCACGCAGAGAAACTCCCAACATAGCTCTCTCCATTGCCCTTTGGGTGACTTTGAGCCTTCTTATGAGGCCCATAGTAAGCGACCACGTTTCAGTGCCATATGTCATCACTGGCAACACACACTGGTCAAAGACTTTCGTCTTGAGACACTGCGGAATATTGGACGAAAAGATGTGCCGTAGCTTTTTAAATTGATTAAGTATTTCAAATCCGAGTGAATCATGAACTCAATGTATTTGTCTTTTTTTACTAAGTATTTATACAAGTACGCATAACATAATAGCAATGCATAGAAAAATGGTCTTAGTCCTGCCAATATATTGATCAAATTATAAAATTGTGATAAAGCGTCTTCGGGTGACGCAGAAAAGTGCCAACACCACCGTATCAGCCCAAAGACGTCCACTGCTGGGCGTAGGCCTCCCCCAATTTCATGGAGGGTAAATGCCATAATCGCCATCCTTGGCATGCGGGTTGGCGATCAAGGTATCTCCACCGCACTCCAGGGATGCTGCTGCCCATCCCACGGTGGTCTTGGTCGTAGTTTTAGGACATCGGGTCAGAAAAGTGCAGTTCTGTCAAATTGTGCAATTCTGTCTATAAATAAATAATAAATATTAGGGGGTATTTTTACAAAAATCGAACTAGTCCCACAGTAAGCTCAACAAGGCTTCTGTTATGGGTACTAGACGACGATATATTTAATAGATATATACTTAAATACATAGAAAACATCCAAGTCTCAGGAACAAATGTCTCTGCTCACCACAGAAACAAATGCCCTTACCGGGAATCGAACCCGGGACCTCTAGTTTCGGAGGCAATGGCACTACCAACTAGGCTAAACAGGCCGACAAATAAGGGAAAATAAAAAAAACTCATACCGACAAAAAGAAACGTGTAAATATTGCTATTTGGTATAATTCGTTATTTTCGGAATTAGCCGAATACACCCCAACGCAACGCAAACTTATACAATACGAGGGTAAAACTGAAAGTTTCGGGAATAGAAGAAAATGTGCAGTATAAGTGAGTTTATTTATTTTTATTGTTTTTCAAAATATTCTCCTTTGTATTTCATGCACTTATGCATGCGTTCAAACCAGTCCATAAAGCACTTTTTGAACTCTGAAGTAGGGGTCGACAAAATGGCTATTTTATAGGCCTCCACTGCTTCTTCTGGCGTCTGAAACCGCTGACCACGCAGTTTGTCCTTGATTCTGGGGAATGTAAAAAAGTCGTTGGGACTTAAGTCAGGGCTATATGGAGGGTGGTCCAATATTTCGACTTTTTCACCGTCCAGGTACTCAGTTGTTGTCCGAGCGGTGTGTGGGCTGGCGTTGTCGTGGTGAAGGATGATGCGACGACTAGGGTTTGTTTTTCGGAGTTCAGCAAAGACGTTCGGCAAACAAATAGTGGTGTACCAATCAGCATTGACTGTTCTACGATCCTCAAGAGCCACAGTAGCTACGTGACCAGATTTAGAGATAAACGTAGCCACCATCTTCTTAGCCGTACTGCGAGAACGAACAACTTTTGTGGGTTTGAGCTCGTCTTCGAAGACCCATACTCGGGATTGGTTTTTAGTTTCAGGCTCATAAGCGTATATCCACGACTCGTCACCTGATACTATGCTAAAAACAGCATTTGAGCGTCCCTTGTTTAATCTTTTCAAAGTTTTGTGGCACCAATTGACACGGACTATTTTCTGCTCGTCAGACAATAGGTGAGGTATCCAACGGGAAAATAACTTTTTCACGCCTAATTCTTCTTTTAAAATAATTTGTATTTGACTCATTCCAATACCCAGGTGCTCTTGAATTTCCCGATATGTCACATGTCGGTCTTCATTTATCAGACGACGCACAACATCGACGTTTTCTTGCGTGACTGCCGATTTTGGTCGACCTTCACGCACTTCGTCGGTGAGGGATACACGGCCACGTTGAAATTCTGAATACCACCTGTATATTGTAGTCTTTGAAGGAGCTTCAATATTAAAAGCAGCAACCATCCGCTCTTCACATTGTTTTTGTGTTAGTCCACTTTTAAAGTCATAATAAATCATAGCTCTGAAATTTTCACGGCACAATTCCATTTTAAGCAGTGACTCGACGACTTCAATAAACAATTGAAACCGAACCATACTTTTTTTTTTCTAAGTGGCCAGTGTGTTGAGATAAGGAAACTTCAGAGATTATAAAAAGGTATAATACATGTTAAAAATAAATTAATAAGTATTCGATTCCCGCCACTTTCAGTGCAAGCCTCGTATAATATAGGTACTACTTGAGCCTATTGTAGTAGTAGTAACTTCGATCAATAATAAACCTAGATACACTATCACCTGCAAATTCAAGTCGATAAGGTGTCCGAATTTCATTGCGACTGTGTGCGTGTATAGGAGACACACAAAAAAAAGTAATGCGTTTTGTACCATTTCCTTTTATTCGATATTAAGCCTTACGACACAAACATAACGTTTTATTTTGAATGATAGTGTTTGGCGGTTATAACATTACAAAATGCACGTATCGATTGTGGAAAATTTCCACAAAAGTCCGCATTATGTTAACAGATTGTACACCGTAAATCAAGAGGAATTAGGTTCAGTTTCGTTTCTGTTGATTTTCCACTGATTAGATGTCAATATTGGAACAGAGGCCGTATCGTGTGCCGTGGAGTCGAAATTGTTTTTTTTTTTAATAGGCATCGGTGGAATACAAGCATACGACTTGTCAGGTGGTAACGTCGATTTATACCAACACGACCACTTTGGCTTAGTTGATAGCGACCCTGTCTGTCTATTAAGCAGGAGGTCTCGGATTTGATTCCCGGTCAGGGCATTTATTTGTGTGGTAAGCAATTGAGCATAAATATTTGTTCCTGAGTCTTGGATGTTTTTTTATGTACCTATATTTAAGTATTTATTTATTTATATTTAAATATAAGTAGTATATATTATGTAGTAGCCATATTACAAGCTTTATTAAGTTTGGGACTATGTCGATTTGTGTAAGATTGTACCCTCATATTGTTTTTTATTTTCATACCATATAAATCATCACGAACAATTTGCTTTAACTAAATGTTACAAGGGCATTTTCAGAAATAAGTGTACCCAATTAGCGTGAGTTGTTAAAAAAGTTAATCAATGTCAGTTTAGTGGCAATTATTAAGAAATAAATTTAAATGAAAACTGAATACATAGTTTATTTTTATCAGTTATATGCGTTGTCATAAAACTAAATTCTGAAAAGTGACAGGAACAAACCACGCTAGAATCATTTGGTTTAAAATATTCTTCACCTCTTTCTTTAGCTACAATTTGCCTCCATTTATCTCTCTCAATTTCATTTTTTGGATAACTGTAACAAGGTTAATAGTAAGTTAGGTTAGTAAGCTACATGTAAGTGAAAACCGTATCAAAATGAGTAAAAAAGTTTTTGATTTAAACAACGTATACTGAGCAGAGCGACATGTCAGACAAACAAACTGTTACCACCCGATTTTGATATATGAATAAAGTAAAATACAAATACACTCCATACATAATTATGTGTGTACAATAAAAACAATACATGTAAACTTTCGTAAAAAAAGTTTTCAGTCTGCGACTCCTTTCAGCGTAGCTGGTTGGCTGTTTGAGTATTTCAAATATTTACATAAAATATTTTTTATAAGCGTGTTATAGCCTGATATAACTACAAATTCAATAAATTATGAAACTTTAAATAAATACTCATCGAAAATACGAAATTCCATCCTTTTTTAACGTCGTTAACGTGTTGTTTTTGCACTTTTTCACGGAGCACTTAGGCATGTTGACTCGCCGATGGCTAGCGCGCGACTGTGAACGCAAGAGTGCTTAAACGGAATTTAAGCACTCTTGAGCGTGGACGCCGTTGACAGGCAAATAGTGTATCTAGGTTTATTACTGATCGAAGAGTAGTAATAGTTATTTGTTATATAAGGGTGCAAAGTTGTATTTTACCCGCGAGTGTGGAATTGAAACACGAGCTAGCGAAAGGATTCTATAGTTGAACCACGAGCGAAGCGAGTGGTTCTAAAATAGAATCCTGAGCGTAGCGAGTGTTTTAACACACGAGAAGTAAAATACAACTTTGCACCCGTGTGTAACACAAAACTTTTCTCCTCACTATAGCGAGGAAAGTGCAACATGCAAAAAAATACAGTTCCACAGGCATGATTTTCATTACTGGAATTAATGATATTTTTACGATATTATAACAAAAAACTTTGGAAGTTGTGTATAATATTTACGTGAGTCGGAGTCGGTGACAATGACAAGTTGTGTATATTTTAGTTGACATTGACAATGATGACATTTCTGACGTTCTGCGTTTTGAAATTGCATCGACTCAACTTGTGCGCTTACAATTATACTCAATATCATTATAAAAAAAATGATAGTTATAGAATTTTAAGGTTTACGACCTAAATCATTAAATAAAGCTAAATTTGGTATTTTTTATAAAATTCTCAAATCATTTATTTAATGATAATTGATATCAAACGAACCATTATTAGGAGCGTTTTACGTTTTGTTATCTGTCAAAAGCTACTCAAACACGCTCCAAGGTCAAATTACTTTCCCCACTTGTGGATAAAATGCGTTTTTACCCGCTTGTTTCAAAGGATAAAAGACGGCTATCCGAGCTAGTGAGGGGAAAAACTCTTTATTGTACAAAAACACAACAGATACAAAGATACAAGGAAAAGTAAAGTACAAAGGCGAACTTATCCCTTTAATGGATTATTAAGGGAGTATTTTACTGTCGCACTTAGTTCTTTGTATATTATATGATTTTGTTTTCGTGCAATCTTTTCATGTCGACAATAAATACTCTTTTTATTTTTATTTTTTTATTTATTATTTATAGATTAAAGAAGAAAAGCATGATCTTTGCTCTCATTGAAGAATAGGTAGATAGGTATCGTATACTACGCCATTTATCCACTTAGGTACAGGTCAATTCTAAATCCACTCGTGACAGTGCGTGACATTACCCACGGTTAAACTGTTCATTGTTTATCATCACAAATGGACGAGCATTGTTATCCAATTATCGAGTAATTCTCTATTTCCACATAAAGGAACATTGTCACTAACGATTAAAGCTGTCGTGTTTTTTTTTTCTAATTATTTATACTTGTAGGTACTGCTAATAAAAAAACGGAACCCTATATAGTACTAAAACTTCGCTGTCTGTCTGTCCATCTGTCTGTCACCAGGCTGTATCTCAAGAACCGCGATAGTTAGACAGTTGAAATTTTCACAGATGATGTATTTCTGTGGCCGCTATAACAACAAATATTAAAAACCGGCCAAGTGCGAGTCGGACTGCCAATTTTTATAGATAGTGGTACGGAACCCTTCGTGCGCGAGTCCGACTCGCACTTGGCCAGTTTTTTTAAAACATACTTTTAACGATGATATTCGCCTACGTTTCTGGGGATAATATTATAGTAATTTTACTTAGTCTAACTTATTTATTACGTTTCATAAAAAAATAGGTACAGTAGAGGGCACTAATATGTATAAATTTTTTCACCTTATTCCATTGAAATAAGAACCAAAAATGTATACATATTTATGCCCTCGACTGTACTCTTCACCAGAAGAGAATAATGATCGGGCACTTGCTAAGACACGACAAGTTCATCAGAAATATTATAGAAGGGGTAGAAGGGGAAAGAGGAACAGGAAGATCGAGGAAAAGTTACGTATACATATACATCTTCTTCTTTTTTATACTACGACGGTGGCAAACAACCTTACGGCCTGCCTAAGCAGACACCGTAGCCTATGGACACTTGCGACTCCAGAGGAATCACAACACACATGAAAATTGCTTTTCAGTGCCACTTGTAGCTATTGCAGTTTCATAGATCGAGAAAATGTGATGTTTCAGTGACAGATTGCTAGCCCGTCGCCCACAACACACTTCAAACTGGGTCCCATAGTCAACTCTTACGACACCCAAGAGAAGATTGGTGCTATTTTAACCCGGCACCACACGGGAGTAGTACGGACCGGTAGACATGGAGAGAATGAATGAATTTGCCACATGTTGATGTATAACATGCTGTTAAGAGGGCGCAGTACGCTCGGTTCTCCATACAAACGTATTTATGCTCTCATTTTAAAACGCCATTCATTTTAATTCCTCTAATTCGAACCAAGCGCTTTGCATCTTCTTTTATAATGCGCACTTCTATGGTTTGGAATTCTCTGCCGGCGTCTGTATTTCCGAGTTTATATAACCTGGACCTTTTTAAGGCACGAGTGAATAGGCATCTTCTGGGTGAGCTCGCTTTATCGTCGGCCACATCTTTGCCCCCTGGCTAGATGCTGGCCAAGAGCAATCCCATTTTTAAAGCGATTTTTTGAGTTTTTTACGGCTGGTATGAAAACCTTAATAATCGTTGTATTTTTTCTCCATTATAATTTCAAGCAACAGAAACTAATTTCCGATCTAGATATGCCGGATCCCATTGTCTATACAAAGTTTCATGTTATTTCAGCATGGCGTTTTAAAATGAGAGCGTAAATACGTTTGTATGGAGAACCGAACGTACTGCGCCTTTTAAAGTGTTAACCATCAAAATCTATAGGCACTAATGTTATAAAGCTGAAGATTTTGTTTGTTTGTGTGAACGTGCTAATCTCTGGAACTACTGGTTTGAATTGAAAAAATATTTTTGTGTTGGATAGTCCATTTATCGAGGAAGGCTTTGGGCTATATATTATAACATCACGCTGCGACCAATAGGAGCGAAGACGCGGCCGAAGTCGCGGGCAACAGCTAGTATCACAATAAATTGTAAATTATAAAATTTTACCAAAATCATTAAAATATATCTACTTAACTTAAACAACCTGCCAAGTGCGAGTCGGAATTGCGCACCGAGGGATCCGTACAAGTAAAAAACATGTGATTTATCAATATATTGGTATGCGTTGGTAAAATATACGTAACTAATAGTAAACATCACCGAATTTCAAGTTCATAGGTCACTCAGAAGTTAAATAATTCTTCGGAACAAAATGTGTAAGTACTAGCGATTGACAGCAATAGGGTTTTGTTAGGACCCTTCGGGTACGGAACCCTAAAAACTAAAAAATATGTTTTATTCTTTATCGTCGAAAAAGTCAAATAAAAGGTACTACTTTCTTATACAGGGTGATTCAGGAGATGTGAGCAGGACCAACACTACATACATAGTAAATGGCAATGAATCGTTCACCATTGTATTTAAATGAAACACCCATACCTTTTTCCTGTATTTTAATTTTTGTTAAGTTAAAGTTTAAATTCTCTACAATCATGGTCACCCTACAACAACTTGTTTATAAAGATACCTCTAACTGTTATAACAGCACTTTGATTACGAAGAAAGTAAATTGTCACATTGAGTGAGATTCGATATTTCAAAAGTAATCGGACTCCGATGACATTCAATTTGACACGTATCACTTGACTGAGGTATTCTGATTGTAGAGTGACCATGAATTTCGTAAATAATTTAAAACATTTTGTTTTCAACACCAAAGATAAATGAACGTTAATTTCACTAATAGTGGCACGAAGCAGTAGCTTATGATCTACTGAATCTGTAGTGTTGATCTTGCTCACGTCCCGAATCACCCTGTATAGAAATAAATAATAAATTGTATGACAGCAGTATACACCCTTCCCCACTGTCAACTAACTGTCCATACTGTCCGTCAAAGAGAAAGGGTAACCATGTTTTCGTTAAATTCTGTATTTTGGTCGTCAAAATTAATTAAAAGTTTGTTTCTTGTTACTTTTATTTTTTTTAAATGGCTAGGAGAAGTCGGAAGAACGATTCATGATCACGACCTCGAAATCATGCTGTAGTTTCGCAGCTGACTTTTTTTTATAAAACGTGACGATGACAAACTTGGTACGGCCTGCCTGATTGTAAGCAGACACTGTAGTCTATGGACGCTGACACAGCGCGATGCCGACCCTTTATTGACTTGAGCATTCGCAGTGTTGGCTGTACAGTCAAGGAAATTGAAACATGTACCATTTTCGTTCTTGTCACAATGACAATAAGGGTTTTATTAAAAATGGGATTGCTCTTGGCCGGCATCTAGCCAAGGGGCAAAGATGAGGCCGACGATGAAGCGAGCTCACCCAGAAGATGCCTATTCACTCCAGGTTATATGAACTCTGAAATACAGACGCCGGCAGAGAATTCCAAACCTTAGAAGTGCGCATTATGAAGGATGATGCATATCGCTTGGTTCGAATTAGAGGAATTTCGACCAGGTAAGGATGGTAGCCAGCCGTACGTCTGGATGTCCAATATTAATAATAATATGAGATCTGTAGCTTTTGACTTTCACTGTGACAAGGTACGAAGTGGCCCAGATATCAAATTGGGTGACTGTACGTGTTTACATTTCCTCCACTGTACCTGTGACATCGACGCAAAAACATAAACAGTGTGACGTCTTAGCTGATGCGTCGAGGTCGCCGCTAACAAGATTGAGATTGAACCCGAGACTTCAGTCTGTGTCGACGCGCGTGGATGAATAGTGCCGACATGGGCTTCATCACTGTGATTGTTCTAGTGACTGGTGAGTAGCTTTGAAGTAGAGTAGTTACGCCAAATGATCTCAATTGGGATGCTGAGGCTCTCGAATGAGCCAGCGAATAAATCTAGAAATAATATAGCTATGTAATAGAAAACTCCCGTGAGTTTCAGACATATTAAAAACGGGTCAAACGGGGACATGTTTCAGGCCGGTTCGCTGTCCTTAATCATGAGTACTTATAGCGGCGGCGGTTCTTTTAGCACTGGCTGCTGCCGGCCGCTTTCAATATACTGTAATATACCTATGTATCTTACAATTTCGAGTCTTATGGACCGAAACGAAGGTCTCCGTTTTAGCTTTGGCAAAAATGCTTTCGTGTGTCCGGTGGATTTTCGGATTTACCGCTGTTCTCCTGCACAGTGTCGCATTGCTGAACCGATTCTTGTGAAATATTGTGAGCAGGTTTGATAATTATATAAATTTTTTAAATAGTTTTTTTTCGCGATGTTAAGAGGTCGTACATTATCATGAGATGTTTATTAAGAAAATTATAACCTGTTGGACTGTCTATCGTATATCTGTCACGGCGTGCAGTGCAATATCAACCTACATGCATTTCTATAGGGTTCAACTTCGTGTTTGACATTACGATGTCATGGCGTGTGAGTGCCAGTCACATCAATACAAATTTTTGACAGAGCGTTGAAAAGGTTAATCCCCCTCCCCTTGGTAACAGGTAGGTACGTGGTGAGGTTTTAGACTACCATGGATAGGAAAGAAGGGGTTCTTATTTATTACGTGTATTTATTTGGTAGGTATGTCAAAACTTATCAAAATATTATCTACAGGGTGACTCGTAAGGCGTGAATCGTAATAATAGAATATGATAATTACTCTTTATACTTAATTCTGAACAATTTTTATTAAGGACCAACATTATCCGTGCGAAAAAAAAATGGGTTGTTCCATAGGTTTCGACTTTGTCTGGACATAACAAATGTATGAAATAGCTGTTTTTAGTTGCTAGCCCGTCGCCACCAACATACTTCAGCCCGGTTCCCGTAGTCGACTCTTACGACACCCAAGGGAAGAAAGGGGGAGGTGCTATTATTACACGGGGTAGAGTATAATATTCTATTATTATGATTCACGACTTTCGAGTCATCCTGTATTAACAACAATTTGGTGATATTTCCGGTCTCCCAAGCCTCACGTGATTAATGTATGTGAATGTTTGAATATTTTGTAAAACATAAAAAGTATCCCAAAAAAATGAAAGAAGACCGTTTTTTTTCTTTTGCTACTACTTTGAAACTTTCATCGATTGGAAATTCATTTACAATCATGTAAAATTCTTTATTGTACACGAGTGAAACATAACAATAAAACAGTAATTACATGAACAGTTGACATGTACAAAGGCGAGCTTATCCCTATAAGGGATTTCTTCCAGCTAACCTTTGAGCAATTGAGTGGAGATACGATTTATAGGCAAACCGAGAAATAAACATGTACAACACGGATACAAGTTTATCTTAATAACATCATAATACTCGTATTATATAGATAAATGACACAAAATTATGTAAATAATTATATGAATAAAAATCAAAATATAAATATATTTACAATAAAAACAGAAAATTAAAATACGTAATACAACTATTTGTATATACCTATGTATGTCTACCTATGTAGATATATATACATAGTTTTCATTCCGACATTTGATATTGACATTAAGTTTCTCATTAACATACATGAACTTGTCCATCATTTAATACGATAATTAATAGCCGTATTCCGAGTCCGTCCGTCTTTACGTCTAGTCGTATTCCGAGTTTAGCTCGAAGAAGTGTCAATCAATTACCGTAATTCTGTCATGTCAAATGGCAAAACACTACCAGGATCAATTTATATTCATAGTAGTCTTTGCTACCAGGATTTAGTCTGACATTGACTAATAAAGATTCACATTAACTGACATGAACATGTCCATCATTTAATACGATAATTGATAGTTCATCATGTCAGCCGAAAGACGTCCACTGGTGGACATAGGCCTCCCCCAAAGACTTCCACAATGACCGGTCCTGCGCCACCCGCATCCAGCGGACACCGGCGACCTTTACCAGGTCATCGGTCCACCGTGTGGGGGGCCTGCCCACGCTATGCCTTCCGGTACGTGGTCGCCACTCGAGAACCTTTCCGCCCCAACGGCCATCGGTTCTAGGTGCAATGTGCCCCGCCCACTGCCACTTAAGTTTAGCGATTCGGAGGGCTATATCGGTCACTTTGGTTCTGCTGCGGATGGTCTCGTTCCTGATGCGATCACGCAGATAGAATTGATAGTGACTTAGCCGGCGGGAAAGCATTATTCGCTACATCTGTACGAGGGCTGTTCCGAAAGTTTTTAGCTGCTGTTACTCTATTCATGCCATATATGTTTTAATGATACCATTATGCGGGTAATTTCGATACATATGTGTTGGGGTGAAACTGTTTATGAAAGTCGCTTGGGTTTTTTTTTATTGTATTTTAAGTACGACGTGTCAACAGCCCTATCTAATATGCGATGAACGGGTCACAATACCAATTTTGTGTTGCGGACCAATTTTGATTAATACGTCACCACAACTAAACGAAATTTTATACACCGCAAACTGAATCTTCCCTGTCTCTACCCACGTAATCTGTTTCGATTGCATGAAAATTAGCGACAATGAAATTGAAATTACCCACATAATGGTGTAAATAAAAAATATATCGCCTGAATAGAGTGAGAGCAGCTAAAAATTTTCGGAACAGCCCTCGTACGTGAGTATATAAGGCTTAATGTGTATATAATGTATCGCGAGGATGACTCTCCTGACATAAGCCGTCGGCCGTGACTTCAGTTTCAATGTTACAAGTAATTTGCGTAATCGAACCGCGGTATTACCTAACATATTCCGGAGGATATTCTACTAAGACTAGCAACAGGTTATATCTAAGACTTAAATTCATTCTTCAGCCCGGCTAGTATGATAGCTTACACCGTCACGTTATATTGACAAAATGCACTGAAACGTCACATAAAAGTTGACGGTATAAGCTAGAATAGCCGGGCAGTATTTGAGTTAATCGCACACCTCTTGCGGCTTTTGGTCCTTCGAAGCGGATTTTGTCCCTAAAAAGTGATGTAGAAATGACTGGACGGACTGAGTTAAGTAATTAGGCCATTCTACTTTTAAAAGTTATCGACACATTTGCTTAAAATGCATATTTTGGAATACTTGTCCCACACTTCAATTTCCTGCTTAGTGATTGTAAAAAGGGTTTAATAAGGCTATTAGTTTCGATAGTTTTGGTAAATATCTAAGACATCTAAGTACTGTAAATATCCATATATCGAGAAGGTAACTCAGTGGTCATTGCATCAATTTGTATGACAATTTGAAACATAATAAATACATGGTTTCTTCCTAGAAGTTTTAGTTCTCAGGTAGATCTATAGGATAAAGGGGCAAACTGTAGGTGACCGCATTTCAAGGAAAATTACACAGTGTGGATCCTCATGTACCCAGTATACCTACTTGAAATTCATGTTGTATTAACACATTGTACGCGTCAAATAATTAACCCTTGAAAACCCAATACTAAAATCCGTTAAGAGTCCGCAGGACGCCCAGTTCTCCATACAAACGTAGTTTTGCTCTCATTTAAAAAGGCCATGCTGGAATAACTACAGGACATACTTTTTATAATTTGAACAAGAGATCTACCACGAATAATTAACGCGTTTTAAGGATGATTCACAGTAGGACGTTCCGTGTCCGGGCCGGCCCGTTTTCTTCTAGGGAAATACGCCTGCCGTTGCGTTCGCTGTCATAGAAAACGGGCCGGCCCGGACACGGAACGGTCTACTGTGAATCATCCTTTATTGTTGCGTTTTAGTTACTTGACATATTATATACATAACATAGACATTTAATAGTTACCGTCATGTTACAGTGTCACTCTCGTGTCAAGGCCAGAGGGACGCCAGTCTTCCGCTGTCTCCCGACAGCTTCCGGCAGATACTTCGGTCCAAAGTCTCAGGTAAAACGTAGTGTTTATATTCTCTCTCTCCCTCTCTCAGTTATCTCCCGAATAGCAAAATAGTTATATTAAAAAAAGATAACACAATTACTGTTATATTATATGACCTCTATTCGATCACTATATAACAAAGATAGGTCATATAAAACTCACTATTATGATTGCTATAAGTTCGTATAATTCTAGTACAACAGCATCTCCCATTCAGCGCCCTACTTGTCACTTATATACGACCTTAAAATTACCACTATATAGAAGAAGAAGAAAAAGAAAATAGTTTATTAACGCAATATACAAGCTAAACTAAATACGGACACATAATAAAATCACAAAAATAAAAACAGTAAAGTAAAATAAAGTATTCAGAGCTTAATTAAGATAATTGCGCCAAAGGGTCTTCACTCAGCTTGGTGCCACGAAGCGAATCACAGGACACGCTTTGTGACGCTGATTTTCAGTGAAGCCATTATGTGGGTTAGATGGCACTGACATATAATATAAAATAATGATTTACAAAGGAAAAAATAACACAAAGAATCAACAAACATAATAGAACAAGAATCAGAATATTGCATTTTTAGGCTTATTCTCAAATACACATAAAGATGATAATATAGCGAAAAAGAAGAAACACAGGGTTCGAAAACCATTCATTGTACACAATATGTATGTGTGTGTGTGTGGCAGTACGTGTGCAAGGTTGCCTATTCAAGTACATTTCTGTTTAGCTATTAGAAATTTTCTAAGGGACATTTTAAAAGAAGCAACTTTATTCATCATCATGTCAACCAAACGACGTCCACAGCTGGACCTATGTCTCCCCTAAAGACTTTCACAATGACCGGTCCTGCGCCACTCGCATTCAGCGGACACCCGCGACCCTTACCAGGTCATCAGTCCACTGTGTGGGGGGCCTGCCCACGCTACGCTTTCCGGTACGTGGTCGCCACTCGAGAACCTTTTCGCCCCAACGGCCATCGGTTCTACGTGCTATGTACCCCCCACTGCCACTTAAGTTTAGCTATTCGAAGGGCTATATCGGTCACTTTGGTTCTGCTGCGGATGCGATCACGCAGAGAAACTCCCAGCATAGCCCTCTCCATTGCTATTTGGGCGACTTTGAGCCTTATGAGTCTTCTGTATGAAGTAAAGTTATGTAGTTTGGGCCTTTTTCGCGATTATAAACGATTACCCGATATATGTCCTAACGTTCCGATCTTAAGTTGTTACTTGCGTTTGTTTCTACTCCTTTACAAAACGTTTAGATGTTAATGTCTGAGGAATAATGATAAACAATTGTATTTCAGTACCAGAAGGCCGCTCAATCAGCGTGAACGATGTCATCATACGACTCTACAGGTATTTATCAGGCCTGTTGTTCTTGTCGCTTCGGGTAATCCGAGGTGTCGATTTGTCATTATACCACACAATAAGTAATGGTATACACGATCGCGTTAGGAACGAAAGAGCACGGGCTATGCTAACAGGCGCGTGCGGGCGGGATGCCATGATTTGCTGCCAAATATCGATTTTTTCGACTAGTAACTTTTTGTACGTAAGTACTATAAATTATTCTGTGCTTTGGTACTAGATTTCTGCGCGGCTTCACCCGCGTATTCTTATAAAGAATGCAAGCAGAGCCGCGGGATAAAGTAGCCTGTGTTCATTTCGATTATTCCGATGCTCCATTTACACAATCGAGAATAATTTTAGGAGTTCGATAAGTAGAAGAAGTGATACGAAGTCCACAAAATCACGAACATACAATATTCATGATATGTTTAGTATTTCAAACGTTTAACCCTCTCAGGGGATGATTTCCGAGGTCTCAAACTATATCCTTGCCAAAAATCATTTAAGAGGGCGCAGTACGCTCGGTCTGGCTCGGTTCTCCATACAAACGTATTTACCCTCTCATTTTAAAACGCCATGCTAGAATAACATGAAAATTTGTATACACAATGGGATCCGGCATATCCATAGCTCGGAAATTAGTTTCTGTTGCTAGAAATTGTAAAAGAAAAAAAATACAGCGGTTTTTTGAGTTTTTTACGGCTTGTATGAAAACCTTAATAATCGCTGTATTTTTTCTCCATTATAATTTCAAGCAACAGAAACTATGTTTCGACCTAGATATGCCGGATCCCATTGTGTATACAAAGTTTCATGTGATTCTAGCTTGGCGTTTTAAAATGAGAGCATAAATACGTTTGTATGGAGAACCGAACGTACTGCACACTCTTAAATCCATTTCAGAGGTAATGAGGTAACAGACAGACATACAGAGTTACTTTCGCATTTATGATATTAGTATGTATTTAGTAGTAATATTTAATAAACAGATGCTTTTTCATCATTTTTCAGCCTCAACACGACGAAGCCGGTCGGCTACCGCATCAGAGATACTAAGCGGTTGATGGCCGACCCCAACTTTTATCCGCAGCGGCCCACAGTAATCTACGCCCACGGGTAGGAAAGAACATAGGGCATGTAAATTTCCCGGGAATTTTCATACAAATCGGGACCGGGACTGCAAACCCTAAGAACATAATAAGAAATATACTATTTATACATCAACCGGAAGCCGGAAGTCCCGGGTTCGAATCCTGGCACAGAATATAAGTAATAGTACAAGTACAGAAGTTTCTCTGTTAACAAATCCCCCGTTTAGGTATGCCAAACGTGCCTAAACGTGGCCATCTCTTTCTATCGCACACAACGCGCTCTTTCGAGGCCCCGCCCTCAGCGCTAGGGTTACCACCAGCGAGAACCTATTTTAACATATCTACTTTATTATTAGAAGTGTTATTTACCATACAATTACGAATAATACTTTTAAGGTTCCGTAGCCAAAATGGTGAAAACGGAACCCGTCCGTCCGTCTTTTCGTCTGTATGTGACAGCCGATGTACCAACTCGGAGACTATAAGCACTACAAATAGGTACAATTAAAACATTTAGCAGGAAGGTATGTTCTACTCGTATGAACCGCTACGCAAAAGTGATGTGAAATGACGAAAAAATATTAAAGTAGGGAGGGGGGCACTCCATACATGTAACCAGGGGATACAAAATTTTAGATAATTTTTGAAGGCATCACTTTAAAAAATAAAAAGAGGATTCTTATAAACAACGTTTTCATTTTCGTTTTCTTTTATGTCAACCGTTGGTGAATACCAAACTCAATGACTGTCAGTCTTTTGAGTGATAACAGTCAAGTTTTTTCAACATTTTAAGATAAAGACACAGAATTTGGGTAACTATATAAAGATATTTTTTATACAATAATACTGTGGTTTTGACAGACATTATTATTTAACACGAAACGGATTATTTTATGATCGTACAGCGGTACAGCAGCGCGTGCGCGTGCGATCCGTAACGCTGCGCCGCAACCATTGAATAGTCACACGACGTGTGAGCCGGCGGCCGCATGTACTTTGCGCGGCGCGATGACGTCACGGAAGTAAACCACCCCTGATCCTGGTCAGGGCATTTATTTGTGCATTTACCACGAATATTGTTCCTGAGTCTTGGATGTTTCCTATGTATGCATTTATCTATATAAGTATGTTATTCGTCGTCTAGTACCCATACTACAAGCTTTGCTTAGTTTGGGACTAGGTCGATTTGTGTAAGTGTCCCCCAACATTTTTTTTATCATTTAAAAATCGAAAGGCTTTTAAAAATGACAGCTACAGATGACAAACACGAAGATATACTTATTCAATAAAACCATCAGTGTGTGTGCGTGATTAATTTTTTCTTTGCGCTTTGCTCTTTGTATTAGTTTGTGTAATATCTCATATCATATAGTTAGTAGCAGCAAAAGTAGGCAAATAGCAACACGGCTTTATTACAGTATCAGTAAGAATGTGTAACGATATATTTGGCTACTAAATAATAAATGCTGTAAGTGATCGGAGGGCTGGCCTATACTTCGCGCAGTGGGTAAGCATCGCCATACAACGTGGCAATACGTCCAGCCTTTTGGGTAGGTAGACTGGCTATCGGCAGCGATTTGGAGGGTATTTTCTTATTTATAGGTATGTCGAAGACAAAGAAGATATATACTAACGTAAATCGAAGAGGAATAATTGCCTTCTGCGCCCTCTATTAAATCCGTCGGGAATTTGTTTATCTTGCACTTCGCCGTCATTCTACAAATGCCATTGGTTGAAATTTAAATGAACAAGGGTGTTAAAGCACATCTGAGTGAAGTCGATTGTTCGATAGTTCTGTTGTACGCCAGCAGAGGGCTGTTGAAGGTAAAAGATGATTTCAGAACAAGAGACAAACGAGTGCTGTGTCATTTGTCTTTGATGAGAAAAGCTTGGGGAGATGACGAAGGCTGGTGTGACGGCATCTGAGAATCGAAATCACTAGTTCGGTGTGTTTTCCATGACATTTGTAAAAACGTTGAACGGGAAGTAAAAGGTTGATTTTGTAAAATGAGTTTCTTTTGTTAATGCCCGAGGAACCCCTGGACATGAACCTTCCCTGATGGAATACGCCCAGGGCCCGATAAGTGTCTTTGTTTTGTTAATGGGACGAGGCCTGTTGCTGATTTTTTCCCCTACGAGCGTGCGCTGCGGAAATTCACGTTATGGATTTAGTGCTATGTTATGTGGTTTTGTTCGAGGAAACCGTATCTCAACCTTGGGCATAAATTACCGATTATGCAAGGAGAGACCTAAGCCTTCATACACGTACAACTTTACTGTCAGGAATGACATGGTGACTTTAACACCAAATTTGGCCTAGAGAACTCACAAAATAAATAAATCGGTGAATAGAAATACTACATTCATGAACACACAATAATAAAAAAAATACATTTAATTCTCTTTCGGTAGTTAAAATAAAGAAAGAGTCTTATTGCGCGTATTTTTAATGCCACCATACACCTCGCAATATGTTCGTTGAGCAGAGGTCATGGCGCCGACGGTATACCCGCATTTGTGCGAAAATAATACGCTCACGGCACAGATATCAGAGTAAAGCAGATGCGCTCATTTAAGTTGAACGATTTTTGTACGTCTGATCTATTCTCACTAATGTACAAATCAGAAAGTTTGAGAGAGACAGACAAGTGACATCTGACACGTCTTCACCTGTCAGTGTCTCCGTCTTCATAACTGAAAATTGTACTGAACTGACGTTATGGTGTGTTAAGTTTATATGGGATTTAACATCCTGGTGTGCTCGCAAATCGAGACAACTTGTTAACAGCCGAAAATGATTATATTATCTGTCGCATTCTAACTCATTTTGGTGCACCATAAGGATTAAAGAGACAACTATATGGAAAATCATCTGGCTTAATACTGCGAGTCTGCTTTTCTCTGATGTCTGTGGCTCACGGCCGCTCGCAGCAAAATGTGCCAGCGCCAGCCCACTGACTTGTCCCCCCAAGAACCAAATTTTTGGACTATCATTAAGGCATTTAATTTGCCTACAATTTAATTGTTTCCGGTGTGACATGAAAATTTGTCATACAATTTATATGGGTAACTTTCGTGTCACAACGGAATCAATTAAATTGTAGGCGAATTAAATGCTTCAACGACGGTCCAAAAATTTGGTCCTCACCCGAATACACTTGCGTGGTACTTGTGCGAGTGCGGCAGGTTGAAGCCCGTGGGATATCGCCGTCATCGAAACCAATGTGGAGGACTGGCTTTGACAATAAATTATAATTATTTTGACTACTTTAGCTGCTACCAACTATGATAAATAAATAAATATAATATTGGGGGACAATCTTACACAAATCGACCTAGTCCCAAACTAAGCAAAGCTTGTACTATGGGTACTAGACGACGATATACATACTTATATAGATAAATACATACTTAAATACATAGAAAACATCCAAGACCCAAGAACAAATATCCGTGAAAAATGCACAAATAAATGCCCTGGCCGGGATTCGAACCCGGGACCTCTAGCTTCGGAGGCAGAGTCACTACCAACTAGGCTAAACAGGTCGTCGATGCTGACCGTACTTCCGGTTGAGTTCCTCATTGACTCATTTGCCGTTTTTGAGTATAAATCCTGCATTCGTATGATGGTTGCCATTTTTAACCCCCGACGCAAAAAGAGAGGGGTACCTATTATAAGTTTAACGTGTCTGCCTGTGTATCTGTGTATCTGTCTGTGGTATCGTGTAGCTCCCAAACGTATGAACCGATTTTCGATTCTCTATCTTTATTTTCAACTAGCTTTTGCCCGCGGCTTCTTCACTGTAGAACACGTTGTCGTTTTAGATAAATAATTGCTATTCATTTTTTTAGGCGCTGACTTAATTATGTCTCTTATATTACAAATTTCTACCCTCTTTTCACCTAGTTGATTTTTTTGACGACTACTTTAGCCTCATCGGTATTCGACCCTGCCTAGGAAGCTGGTAGTACCGGGTTTGAATCCCGGTCAGGGCTTTTATGTAATGAACACGCACATTTGTTCTTGAGTCTTGGATGTATTTATTTATATTAAGTACGTATAGGTATGTAATATGGACCCGGGTATGTCCTAAAACTACGATTGAGACCACCGGGGGATGGGCAGCAACATCCCTGCAGTGCGGTGGAGATACTACGACCGCCAACCCGCATGCCAAGCGTGGCGATTATGGCAATGACCCCTTATGAGAAACACAAACAGGTCCACACGGTGGACTGATGACCTGGTAAGGGTCGTGTCCGCTAGATGCGGGTGGCGCAGCACCGGTCACAGTAGAATTCTTTGGGGGAGGCCTATGTCCAGCAGTGCACGTCTTTCGGCCCATGGGAAAAGTTGTTCAGTATCACAATTTCTCATTCGGGATCACGACCCCGAAATCATTCCGAATTAGTTCAATAAGGTAATTTATTGAATTGCAGTTATGTGGAGCTATTCACCGACGCGAGCGTGCGGCGGGTCATGCAAGCTTACTTGGACAATGGAGAGTACAACGCCCTCCTCCTGGACTGGTCTAACCTAGCCTTTGGGAACTACGTCATATCTGCCATCGGCTTGCAAGCGGTAAGTATTATGGCGACATTGTCGATAAGTCATTGTCATAACCAAAAAGATCGCTTTAGGTTCGGTATTACAGAGATTCGTTAAATAAGATATAACGTCGGTATGTTATATAAATAAATCATATTGAGCGTTTGGAAATGATTCAGAAACGTTTTTTGAAAATCCTGTGCTACAGACTTCAGCTAGGTCGTCAATTCAGATCCTACTCGAGCAGGCTACAGTGTTTCAATATGCCGCGTCTATCGTCGCGTAGACAGTATTGTGAATTATTGACCCTGTACAAAATTATCCACTCATAGGTATTGATTGCCCATCCCGCCTCTCTCTTCTGTACTTCGTTACACGTTTTAAGCAACGTAACCTGATCTGAACTTTCTTCATACCCTGTAATTGTTAATATGTAGACTATGGTTGGGTTGCACCAAACAGTCTGTAATCGTAAGCTGTGTTCGTAAAACTCTGAATGTATGGAAAGTTTGACAAGTTTCTATGGGATGACAGCTGCCGGCGCCATATTTAACGTTGATCGGTCTGTGATCGTAAGTTGGTGCAACTCAACCTATAACTTGTTTTGTGAGCCTAATTAAATAAATAAAAAAATCAACCAAGTGCGAGTCGGACTCGCGCACGAAGGGTTCCGTACTATTATAATATATACAACATTACCTAGACACTAATAGAACCTTTGTAATTTAATTTCAATAATAATATTTTTTATTTATTTTATTACAAATAATTAAGTACGTTAAATAATATCAAGTATAATTTTGATCAAGTGCGAGTCGGATTTTAGTTTTCCCATAAATTTTGAGATCCAGCGCATGATGAACATAACGAGCAACTATTTAAAAGTTTTTTTTTGTATGGGAGTTCCCTTATATATTTATTTTATTTTGTTTTTGTTGTTATAGCGGCAACAGAAATACATCAGGGAAAATTTCAACTGTCTAACTATCACGGTTCATTAGATACAGCCTGGTGACAGACGGACAGACAGACGGCGGAGTTTTAGTAATAGGGTCCCGTTTTACCCTTTGGGTACGGAACCCCTGAAAATGTAGGTACTAAGTTCATCGAAATATAATTTCGATGACTTCATCAGTCATCCAAATTTGATCTGACATTAGGTTTAACGGATTTTTATAAAACTTGACCTAAGGGAACTCCCGAAGAGTTCGAAACATGTGAAAATTAATACGCAGGTTAAACCCGTATATGTAATTATTATTAGTAGGTATTAGTTTAAACGTGTCTCACGTAAGTTTAAATTCAAGAATACACGATCTCAATACTGTAATCGATGGATGCCTATAACTCCATACATGCACATAGTTTGCCTAAAGTAAAAGGTAAAGTAGTTTATTCTTCAAATTAGGCATATTACATGCACCTATGAACATCAATAAACTACCACCGGTTCGGAAAAATATACCTCTGCCACGAGAAGAACCGGCGTAAGAAACTCGGCGAGGTGTCATTTGTTCAAAACAATATGCATTGTATAGTTAAATATAAAATTACAGTGTCAGTTACTACAAAATAATTTAAATAACAATTCTACAGTAGAAAACATATTTTCGCGATAGATTACCCGTGCAGGACGCAATCACTGCCAAACATCCCTATCCATGATGGCCTCATTTAGGATCCGATAGTGGTTCGGAGCATGTCCATTATGTAAGTGGTAGTACATTAAACCAAAACTACACAGGTACACTCAGTATCATTAGCTACATACGAGTATACATATAAAGAGGTCACAACTTCTTATTCGCATATGACAAAGACTTTTGACCTAAATGTTAAATTAAAGGGAAAATATATTGATTTAAACTTGCACGATTTTTACACATTATTATTGGTAAACGGGACTTAATCGCGTACAAAAATTAATCACCTGAGGTGTGCCCGACGTTTCGAATGTATCGCAACATCCGTGGTCACGAGCTGACTGGCTTCAGCGGGTATCAACATCTTCTAGCCGCACGGGTTTTCCGTACTACCCGCACTTGGTCTTTATTATTCACACTTACACAAGGGTTGTCACTCGCCCGACACACAACACTAACAACACCCGTAGTCTAGTCATTTTACGGTTTTGAAAAACATTAATTAATAATAGCCTGTTTTTTTTTTCTCCATTATAAATACATATTCTAAGATACTATATTTATGAATCCTATAAACTTTCCACCCGGAAGTAGGTACAAAAAAACATCGTCAAAAAAACGCCGATTTTTTAAATTAAAAATAATAATACTGGTTTTTATTTGTCAACATAACAATATTATTGTTTTTAACTAGTGAAAAGTGAAATCCGTCAAATTATTTTCACGTAAAGCCGGTAAATTAACAAGATGCAAGGCTTAGGTGAAAGATGCCCTAAAGCGATAAAAAGAATTCGTAATAAGTAGTACTGTGATTCAATTCTCATAAAAAATATTAATGAAACAATCTTCCCAAAAATCCTATTGATTTTTATTTTGGTTGCATATGCGTATACATTTACTCCGATAAACTATTGGGAAATATGTTTATAGAAACAATTTATGTCTTAGTTTAACATAATAATATAGATCATTAAACTAATACACAAATCCTGCAAAAAAAAGTTTACGTAAAGCATAATCCACAGTTAAATAGTCCTTTTTAATATGGCAGCTGAATATGAACTCTTTGCGCTAATAATTAGGATCACATTCGCTCGCACTGGCGCGCAACGAGTGTTTCGAGGCGTTCGCATTCAAGGCCGCGCTTTTCGGGCCGTACGACACAAGAAGATAGATATTAGATACCTATAAGTATTACCTACGCATATAATTTGTATCGTTTCTTACCGCACTCTTCGAAGTAATGAAGAAATGACTTTACTTTGTTATTATATTATTATACCTACGTTTTTATTGTAACCCATCAAGAATAGAGCCCTTTTAAACCTTTCCTAACGTATTTAAAATAAGTAACTAGGCTCAATTGTGTCGTTCTCTGAGAAAATGGACATAAATGCGATTGGCGCTTACACCATTCATTACTAATGATGCGCTAGTATAATAGCAATGATTCACGGCGTAATAATGGCGTAAGCGGTAACGCACTAATAATGTATAAAAATAAACATTGTAGTAAAAAACAAACCAAGAATTTTATTACATCAATATTTTTTGATGCCATCATAATTATTTAGTGTCAGTAATATATGTCATTACCAACATTGACAACAAATAAAGTCTACTATAAATAAAATAGCTAGAACAGTTCCTAGTACGAGATCCAGCTGCAAATCTAGACACGCGGTAGCGTGTCCAGCCAAGTTCGCCCCAGGAACTGGCGGACAGCAGCCGTGTGTTATTTATTTTACACGAATCGTTTGGAGCCACTTTTGACCCCCCAATAACTCAAAATCTATCTAACATAAAAAATTAAATTTGGTACATGTATTAAGATCCTTTAAAACAACTAGAACCCCAAATTTTTTAAATATAGGTTTAATAGTTATTGAGATATTAAATTCCAAAAAACTGCATTTTTACCACTGACGGACAGACTGACTGACTAATAATCAAAAACCTAACCCACTCCCAGGTGACCTAGAAAGCTAAAATTTGGAATGTAGGTTGGCAATGGTGTGTGTACACCAGAAAAAAACAGAAAAAAACAGTGACTTTTTAAACGACTTCAAAATTTCAAAAGAGGAGGTTATCAATTCGGTTGTATGTTTTTTTTTTAATGTTTGTTAGTCCATAACTCCGTCATTTCTGAACCGATTTGGAAAATTCTTTTTTTGATTGTAAGTATATATATCCAAGTTGGTCCCGTTTTTGTCAAAACGCAGTTCTGATGATGGGATCCATGAGAAATTGAGGAAACTCCTCAAGTCTTCAAGGCAAACATATAGTAATTTTTTTGTTTTTATCAACAAGTCAAGCATTTTCATCCAAAAATGTGACATTGGATGAAGTGGAACTGCTGATGATGATCAGAACAGAACTCTTCAACGACGAAAAGTTCACGTTTGGCGATTTGTCCTCCTAGCTGTGTTTGTTAAGCAAGTTCTATTTTCACGATTAATTTTTGTCATGCTCGATTTTTTATAATGGGATCCATGAGGAATTGAGGGAACTCCTCAAATCTTAAAGGCAAACATATAGTGATTTTGGTGTTTTTATCAACAAATCGAGCATTTTTATACAAAAATGTGACATTTGATGAAGTGAAACTGCTGATGATGATCAGAACAGAACTCTTCAACGACGAAAAGTTCACGTTTGGCGATTTGTCCTCCTAGCTGCGTTTGTTAAGCAAGTTCTATTTTCACGATTAATTTTTGTCATGCTCGATTTTTGATGATGGGATCCATGAGGAATTGAGGGAACTCCTCAAATCTTAAAGGCAAACATATAGTGATTTTTGTGTTTTTATCAACAAATCGAGCATTATCATACAAAAATGTGACATTTGATGAAGTGGAACTGCTGATGATGATCAGAATAGAACTCTTCAACGACGAAAAGTTCACGTTTGGCGATTTGTCCTTCTAGCTGTGTTTGTTAAGCAAGTTCTATTTTCACGATTGATTTTTGTCATGCTCGAGTTCTGATGATGGGATCCATGAGGAATTGAAGGAACTCCTCAAATCTTAAAGGCAAACATATAGTGATTTTTGTGTTTTTATCAACAAATCGAGCATTTTCATTCATAAAAGTGACAATTGATGAAGTGGAACTGCTGATGATGATCAGAATAGAACTCTTCAACGACGAAAAGTTCACGTTTGGCGATTTGTCCTTCTAGCTGTGTTTGTTAAGCAAGTTCTATTTTCACGATTGATTTTTGTCATGCTCGAGTTCTGATGATGGGATCCATGAGGAATTGAAGGAACTCCTCAAATCTTAAAGGCAAACATATAGTGATTTTTGTGTTTTTATCAACAAATCGAGCATTTTCATTCATAAAAGTGACAATTGATGAAGTGGAACTGCTGATGATGATCAGAACGGAACTCTTCAACGACCCGTAGTTCACGTTTGGCGATTTGTTCTCTTCGTTTTGTTTGTCAAGCAAGCAAGGTTTTTTCATGATTCCATGAGGAATTGAGGGTACTTAGTCTTCTACCATTATAAACATACATTATAGCCATTTTTATTTTATTGTATATCTATCTAAGAGTGCACCATCTAAGTATAATAATCTTTTACCAGCATCCCCCATTGAAGTCGGTTTTTTTTCTTAAAAAATATTTATTAGTATTATTATGATTTATGCTAGTTACCTCGGAACTCCGTCATTTATTAACCGATTTGGAAGATTCTTTTTTTCTTTCTTCAGGGGTGGTCCCATAGTTATCAGGTAAGAATCTGATCATAGGGTCCTGGAGAAATCAACTCTTTAAATATTTGTGGTGAACCTATAGCGATTTGGGTATTTTGTATAGTAACTCGTGCATTCGCTCTTAAAAAGCACCATTTGGCGAAGATTGACCAAATGTAATGATATCCCATCAAAAACATAAATTGCCAAAAGCCTTAACTTGGCAGTTTTCTATGCAGTTTGTTATAATACCATAAAAATTGTTGGATATTTAAGAAAACTGCTTAACTCAAAATGCACTAAGCCGCAGTAAATTAGTTTTACTGTAAACAGTCTAACGTATGCGGAATGAAAATTGCACAAAATTTTGATACAAAATTTTAGGTGTAAATTATTCTATATTTATAACTTGATATTATCTTTTGTTTTCTGTAATATCTGTCAAAGTATTGTACAAATCATTCGCATGTAAGATTTGTGTAAAAAAAATATGGCAAATCTCAAAGAAATGCGTCGAAAAAACCATGTGTGATTTTCGCGACACACATCCAGACTGGCCGAAGTCGAGAATTGTTAAACATTTTATAGAAATGGGGGAGAGCCGTAGGACGGTTTATAATATATTGTCATCCTATTCCCTTCGACATAAGACAACTAGAAAATCAGGTTCGGGCAAAGTGTGTTTTTTAAGCCGATCTTTGAAAAGAAGCCAACTAAAATAAATTACGGTGGGTCGGGTAGTGAAATCCTACAGAGAACTAGGTTTTTTTTTTAAACTGTGATCGCTAAACAGTGAAAAAGTATCTACATGATATGGGCATTGCGAAACGAGCAAGAAAAGTAAAAGCCATCGTGTCCGAAAACCAAAACTTACCCAGAAGAATACAACTTTGGTCAAAAACATATTCTATGCAAAAAATGATGTAAAGTGCATTATGGACGATGAATCCTATTTCACTTTAGACGGCAATGAATGCCAGGGTAACATTTATTTCCAAAACGCCAATAACCCGAGTGAAGAATCAGTAAAATATGTGGAGCAAACTAAGTTTCCAAAAAAGGTTTTGTTATGAATTGCAATTAGCCCTCGTGGCATGTCGAAACAGGTGTTTTTTGAATCTGGTTTAGCAGTCAATGCTGAACGATACATGCAGGGTTGTTTGCCGATTGTACGTTACTTTATGAAAACACATCACAGAGGTACTAATGTTGTGTTTTGGGCCGATCCAGCATCTAGCCATTATTCAAAAAAGACCCTGGCTAAAATGGAGGAGCTAGGAATCCCATCGAAGATTTTTGAGCCAATCTAAAAAGGCGTGTTTATGCGAATAATTTCCGGCCAAAAACTATACAGGCTCTAATTCCAAAACAATAATAAATTAGAATTAAACGAAATGCCAACATCGACTTACACAACAGCCATGGATAAAGTGCCAGCAAATTTTCGAAAAGCAGCACGCAAAGGCCAAACTACTTTTTACATAAAATTTTGTTAATAGATTGTTTATAAAAATACATAACATTATCATTATATTAAACATTTTTTTATAAGGTTACAAATATTGTGCAAATTTCATTCCGCATGCGTTAGTGCCGGACTTGGCACCATTTCAGAGAATCTACGGAACTTGGCACCCATTTAGATCTCAATTCTTTTGTCGGTGAAGACAACAACCAAGCATGGCATATTCTTAATATTGAACTTGGCTCCCATTTTCACATTTATGTTTTTGATTGTATAACTGTACCTCAGCAGGAATTGTTATTCATTAAATTATGAAATGAGTATCAAAAAAAATTTAAAGTAAATTAGCCTTTATGTCAGTTAAATGAGTTCACTATTAAAGTATTGCATATTACCTTGATAAAGAAATAGGTAAGACTAGAACTAATAAAAGACGGTTAGTTCGTGTCGCGAATGGCTGCGATGCGTGCCATGCGGTGCGGTACCTACGATACGAGGCGGCTGGCGGTTATTTCCCTGCCGCTGCCTGCGGGCTGCGACCGACCAATCACGTTAACGCTGCGGCTCGCGAGCGGCATTTTTAAAGCTAAGTTTACGGGTGGTTGTAAATAATTAGTTGCAATGTATTTTATAAAGCGATTTGTACATTATTCAATGAAAGAGTGCTGATAGTAAAAATCCCAAAACTTACTGATCAATTTGCATATTTTTTTATTGCCAAATAGAAATTACCCCCTAAAACCCACCCTCCGTTGTTGTTTATTAAACGATTGGTATGCAATGTTGATGTCCACTATAATTAATAAATAAAGAAGAAACTTAAAGCCAATTACTATTTTTAGTCAGGCTAATATGGTAAATGAAAAAAATGTCAGGGGCTAACTAAATATAAATGTATCATTCCTTAATTTGATTCAAGCGATTTTTCATCAGTAATACAAAGCAAATAATAATTTAACAAAATAAATAAATATAAGTTTATTAACAATTTAAGCCAATTTATAAGAAATTTATTAATTTTTAAATATTTATTTAAATATCTAAATTACTTATATTTTGTCGGATTATATCTCAACATCATAACTAGAATTATGATATATCCGTTACGCAGGAAAACTTGGCTATTATGAATTATTTCCATTTCGCCATACTAGCGGACCGTAAAATGACTAGACTACCGTTAATGTAATGGAAGAAGTATTTTGACGCTTGCACTTACTAATAACTGGATTCCACGAAGATGAAATCTTAAAACCCTCATCCCGGTTGAAATTACGATGTTTTTTGATTTCAACGGCTTCACGTACCTTTCTACTGTAAAAATTACGTTCTGTAGAAAGGACTTCCGGCTTATGAAGCTCAATCCAGTGGTTTGGTCCTGACTCCAGTAAATGCTCGGCTATGGCAGACTTATTAACCTGACGATTTCTGACAGCTGTGATGTGCTCCTTGACCCTTTCTGCAATGGTTCGCTTAGTCTCACCAATGTAGGAACTCCCACAACTGCAGTCGATCTTGTAAACGCCAGGTGATTGATAGGGGATAACATCCTTTGGCGATCTTAAATGCCCCGCAACCTTGGATAACGGTACGTAAACGGTTTTAATCGAGTACTTCTCTAGTACTGTACCGATTTTGTCAGTTACCCCTTTAACATAGGGCATGTATGCCGGTTGCCTCGGAACATCAGGACATTTTCCTCTAGGCTTCCGTCTGGGTGGCCGTCTGTCTACTTTGTACCCATTTCTCCTAAGACCCTCTTCAATACGTGCCTTCTCACCCTCTAAAAATTCAGGGTCACAAAGGTCTTGAGCTCTGTTCCGCAGAGAGTTAACCACAGACTGTAGGTGGCGGGGATGATGGTGAGACAGAGCGTTTAGATACCTGTCCGTGTGTGTCGGCTTTCTGTAGACAGTGTGCGTCAAAGATCCGTCACTTCGACCAATCACCTTGACGTCCAGAAAAGGCAAACTGCGTTCTGATTCCAATTCATACGTAAATTTAATATTCGCGTGAATGGAATTGAGGTGTTGGAGTAGTTCCTCTACTTCCTGCTTTCCACCTTTCATTATGCAAAAAACATCATCCACATATCGCTTCCACAACTTCACTGCCCATGATTGCAGATCTATAGTGGCTTCGAAATGTTCCATCCAGATATTTGCCATAACCGGTGCCACCGGACTACCCATAGCAACGCCATCAATCTGGAGGTAATGCTTTCCACGATACAAAAAGTAGCTACCCTCCAAGCAGTTTCTCAGCAACACCATGATGGACTCCGGCATCCCATTCACAGCCAGCCTTCCTCTGACAACCTCGAGACATTCACCAACGGGAACATTGGTGAACAGCGATGCAACATCAAAACTCACCATTATATCTTCTGGTTCCAACGTTACGTCCTTGAGAATGTCCACAAAGTGACGAGAGTCCTTCACGAAAGACGTCGTGCCACCCACGAGCGGTTGTAACACCGAAGCAACGTACTTTGCAAGACTGTAAGTAGGAGAATCAATTTGACTTACGATTGGCCGCAAAGGCACGTTAGGCTTGTGAACTTTCGGTAATCCGTATAATTTTGGTGGTTGCACGATTTTAGGCTTATGTAGCCGATTAAAAACATCTTCCCCGAATAACTCCCTGTAGTCTCTGATGACAGCCCTAATACGGCGCGTTACTCTGGCGGTAGGGTTGTATGAGACAGGCTTGTATACGCTTGAGTCATCCAGTAAAAGTCGTATTTTGCTGTCGTAATCTTTTGCGTCCATGACCACAGTGGCGTTTCCCTTGTCAGCCTTAAAAACCAAGATATTCTCATTCGCCCTTAGGTCCTCAAGGGCTGATCGCTCTTCTGCAGTCACGTTACTTTTCGGTAGTCTGGCTTTCCTTAGCATTACCGCAACATCCTGTCGGAGCACCTCCGCATCTCCAGAAGGCACCTTGTTGCGCGTTATTGCTTCCTCGACACTACTGATTACGGTCTCATATGGAATTCGCTTGGGTGTCAATGCAAAATTCAACCCTTTGCTTAGTACACTTAAGGTTGCATTTTCGAGGGTAGTGTTGGATAAATTTATAACCGTCGTGGTGGTAGATTAATTTTTGATTCCTCAGGTGATTAATTTTTGTACGCGATTAAGTCCCGTTTACCAATAATAAAGGGAAAATATTGAAAAACCATTTCCCTTTGTTCACCTTTTGGCCTCTTCATATTAAACGTAGCTATTTCTGATGTTTACTGCACTTAATTTGTATGATATTGCATGTTGTATCTCCTGTGTGTAATTTCAGGTGGGTGAAGACGTCGGAAAAGCCATATCGAAGCTGCTCAAAGGTGGGCTGTCGTTAGAAGGCCTACATTTGGTCGGGCATTCCATGGGAGCACAGTTACTGGGCATCACCGCGCGATTCTTGGCCGGGAAGGGGACGAAAGTGCCCAGGTACTGCCTAGACTATAGTTTAGCGAAGCGTGTACCGCACAGCTTTTGCGGTTCCGAAATTCTTAATTCATAGCCATGAATTGTGTGTCCTCATTAATGTACTCGTTTATTACAAGCTTTTGACAACCATTTTGGCTTAGTTGGTAGTCACCCTGTTTCGAACCCGGACGAGGTCCCGGGACTCCCGGGTTCGAATTATATAGATAAATAGACAAATAGGTAAATATAGATATTGCGTGATTTGTTCTTCTGAATATTTTAAGAATGTATTAATAGGTGATAAAATTTTAATGGCCATACGTAATTAAGATCATTTAATTTTGAAATTAACTAAAGATTACATATACATTGCTTTGGCTCGAACATCGAGACAAACCATTACGTGGTTTTACGATGTTCTGTAAATAACATTGTACTCAATTGTTCTTTAAATAAATATAAAAAAAAACCCGGTCAGGGTATTATTTGTGTGATGAACACAAATATTTGTTCCTGAGTCTCGGATGTTTTCTATTTATTTAAGTATTTATCGATCTATTTAAAGTATGCATATCGTCGTCTAGTACCCATAGTACAAGCTTTGCTTAAGTCAAGTCAAGTCAAGTCAAAATATTCTTTATTCAAATACGCACAAGCACTTTCGAATCGTCTTAGTTGTCATCATCATCATCATCATCATGTCAGCCGAAAGACGTCCACTGCTGGACATAGGCCTCCCCCAAAGACTTCCACAATGACCGGTCCTGCGCCACCCGCATCCAGCGGACACCCGCGACCTTCACCAGGTCATCGGTCCACCGTGTGGGGGGCCTGCCCACGCTACGCCTTCCGGTACGTGGTCGCCACTCGAGAACCTTTCCGCCCCAACGGCCATCGGTTCTACATGCTATGTGCCCCGCCCACTGCCACTTAAGTTTAGCAATTCGGAGGGCTATATCGGTCACTTTGGTTCTGCTGCGGATGGCCTCATTCCTGATGCGATCACGCAGAGAAACTCCTAACATAGCTCTCTCCATTGCTCTTTGGGTGACTTTGAGCCTTTTTATGAGGCCCATAGTAAGCGACCACGTTTCAGTACCATATGTCATCACTGGCAACACACACTGGTCATAGACTTTCGTTTTGAGACACTGCGGAATATTGGACGAAAAGATGTGCCGTAGCTTCCCGAACGCTGCCCAGCCGAGTCGGATTCGACGATTAACCTCTTTCTCGAAGTTGGACCTACCTAACTGGACAGTCTGTCCTAGGTATATGTAATCGTCTACAACTTCGAGCGTAAAGTGTCCGATTGTTAAGGGAGTTGGTGCGACATGGACATTTGACATGATCTTCGTCTTGTCCATGTTCATCCTTAGACCAACTCGCTCGGAGGCTTTACTGAGGTCATTGAGCATTGTACTTAAATCTTCGATGGTCTCAGCCAAGACTACTATATCGTCAGCAAACCGAAGGTGAGTGAGGTACTCGCCATTTATGTTGATGCCTAGCCTTCTCCAGTCCAGAGTCTTGAAAACATCCTCCAGTGCAGCGGAGAACAGTTTAGGAGAAATAACATCTCCTTGCCTGACTCCCCGCTCCAATGGGATAGGCTACGAGCTCTGGCCCTGGAGTCGGACTGACATAGTGGCGTTCTCGTACAAACACTTCAGCACTTCGATATAGCGGTAGTCCACTTGGCACCGCTGGAGAGATTGTAGTACAGCCCAGGTTTCGATCGAATCGAAGGCTTTCTCGTAGTCGACGAACGCTAAACAGAGGGGCAGGTTATACTCCTCAGTCTTCTGTATAACCTGACGGAGCGTATGGATGTGGTCTACGGTGCTAAAGCCTCTTCGGAAACCGGCTTGTTCGGGAGGCTGAAAGTCATCTAGCCTGCGTGCGAGACGGTTCGTAATGACTCTTGAAAACAGCTTATAGACATGGCTCAGAAGTGAGATGGGTCGGTAGTTCTTCAGTAAGGAGTTGTCACCCTTTTTGAAGAACAGGACCACCACACCTCTGTTCCATGCCTTTGGAGTTTTCCCTTCCAGTAAGACGGAATTGAACAACTTCTGAAGGGCCCTAAGGACCGGTTTTCCACCCGCCTTCAGGAGTTCCGCTGTAATTCCGTCTTCACCGGTTCTTGTCTTAGTTGTATGGTGGTTGATTTGTGTAAGATTGTCCGTCAATATTTATTTATTTTCTTTTATTTTAACAAGGTGTTATTTAACTTACACTATTCGTATGTAAGTATGTAAATGTGTAAGTAAGTAGTCATCAAAATTTGCAATCCTTTTTTCAGTCACTTGCCATACTTATGTAAGTTCGGTGACGATACAATATTATGGTACATACCACCGGAGGGAGACAGAATGTGGTCATTGCAACTGCTAAACAACACATGATAAACCTGTCGTGTTAAGCTCATTGGAACCTCAACGAGTAGATGACTGTGGAGAAGATAGTACAGTCGGCCTCATAAGTATAGCTGGGTACTTTGGGACTTCGTTGTTTTCCTCTGTTGGAAATTTAGTATGTATGACAGTTTAAACATGACGTTATGTTAAAGCGACAAGGTACAAAGGTGTTTAGCCCCTTGTGAGGCTGACCGTACAGTCAGCAATAAAAGCTTGTACAAAAATTTTGACGGAAAATTATCAACCGACTTCAAAAAAAGGAGGAGATTCTCCAATCGTCGGTATTTTTATGTATGTTCACCGATTACTCGGACACTAGTGGACCGATTTCAAAAATTATTTTTGTGTTACAAAGGGTATGCTTTCTCGTTGGTCTCATTGTCACCAAGTCTGGATCTGATGACGGGATCTTGGAAACATCGTGGCAACTTCTCAAATTATATAGCAGGAAGGGCCGAGTGTGAGTACGGAAAAGTTTGGAGGTGTTTTTCTGTTAAAAACTTACTTGTTTTATATTCCAGGCTAACGGGCCTCGACCCGGCGTACCCCGGCTTCTACCCCCCTCTCCTCGGCCCGCCGATGTCCTCCTCGGACGCCACATTCGTGGATGTGGTCCACACAGACGGCGGTGGGTTTGGCTCGCCCTCTTCCACGGGTGCCGCCGACTTCTGGCCTAATGAAGGCAAGGCCAAGCAGCCCGGATGTCTGTCCGCCACCGTGCCGCTTACTGTCGAGGGTGGGTGCTATAGGCCTTTTTTAGCCGACTTGAAAAAAGGTGGTTCTCAATTCGACTGTTTTTTTTTTTATTTTTTTTATATGTATATTTTTATTCTTCAAATTAGGCATATTACATGCACCTATGAACGTCAATAAACTACCACCGGTTCGGAAAAATAAACCTCTGCCACGAGAAGAACCGGCGTAAGAAACTCGGCGAGGTGTCATTTTTTAAAACAATACAGTGTGTAAGTCTAATACGGGCGAATCTCTTAACGGTGGTTAGTACAGGACAAAGTAAAGGTAATTAGATAACATTTACTTAAAGTTGCAACAATAATTTTGTCCATACAAAATAATTCAGCCCGCAATGTAATGCAAACACGCTCACGTTGTTGTTTGAAAGAGAAATTTAAAAAATAATTATTATGGGGTCGTAATGAACTGTAATTTAAAAAAAACTTTTTAATTCATGATTACACTAATGAATACTATGTCCGATTTAATTTATCGCCCGTATTAGACTTACACACTGTATACGTTGTATAATTAAATAGAAAATTACAGTGTCAGCTACTGCAAAATAACAATGCTACAGTAGAAAACCTATTTTCGCGATAGATTAGCCGTGCAGGACACTATCACTGCCAAACATCCCTATCCATGATGTAATTGTTTATCTTATAATATGCTTTTGAAATAAGTGTTTGTTTGTTACCTCAGAACTTTCCATTGGGTGAACCGATTTTAATGATTCGTTTTTTATTCGTAGGTAAGTCTTAAATTTGCATTAAGTATGTGCATGACAATTGGACGATTATTGGGTTCCGTATCTCAAAAGTAAAAAAACAGACACCTTATAGGATCACTCGTGTGTCTGTCTGTTTGGCTGTCCGTCCGTCTGTCACAGCCAATTTGCTCCGAAACCACAAAGACGGACGTGTAACGTTTATAAATGAATTTAAAACATGGGGGCACTTTTAGATTATCTCAAATATATATTTTGTATAATTATGAAATATATAATTTTGAAGTTTTCAAGATAATTTTGAAGAAAAAAAACCTACTTCAATGGGGGAGGCTGGTGAATGATTATTATACTCTTGATGGAGCACTCTTAGATTCTATACAATGAAATCAAAATGGCTATAAGTATGTTTATAATGGTAGAAGACTAAGTACCCTCAATTCATCATGGAATCCTCCATCAGAACTCAAGCTTGACAAAAATATGTCTTGAAAACCTAGCTTACTTGACAAACATAACGAAGAGAACAAATCGCCAAACTCCAACTATGCGTCGTTGAAGAGTTCTGTTCTGATCATCATCAGCAGTTCCACTTCATCAAATGTCACTTATTTAAATGTAAATGCTTGATTTTCTTATGAAAATACTAAAATCACTATATGTATGCCTTTTACATTTGAGGAGTTCCCTGGATTCCTCATGGATCCCATCATTAGAACTCGAGCTTGACAATTGATTGTCTTGAAAATCTAACTTGCCGTTGAAGAGTTCCGTTCTGATCATCATCAGCAGTTCCACTTCATCAAATATCACTTTTTTGAATGAAAATGCTTGATTAGTTCATGAAAACACTAAAATCACTATATGTGTGCCTTTACATTTGTGGAGTTCCCTCGATTCCTCATGGATCCCATCATCAGAACTTAACAAACACAGCTAGGAGGACAAATCGCCAAACGTGAACTTTTCGTCGTTGAAGAGTTCTTTTTCTGATCATCATGAGCAGTTCCACTTCATCCAATGTCACATTTATGTATGAAAATGCTTGTTTTGTTGATAAAAACACAAAAATCACTATATGTTTGCCTTTAAGATTTGAGGAGTTCCCTCGATTTCTCATAGATCCCATCATCACAACTGTGTTCTGACAAAAACGGGACTAACTTGGATATATATACTTACAAACAAAAAAAGAATTTTCAAAATCGGTTCAGAAATGGCGGAGTTCTGGAGTAACAAACATAAAAAAAAAAACATACAACCGAATTGATAACCCCCTCTTTTGAAATCTTGAAGTAGGTTAAAAATAGACCAAATTTTATATTTAACTATACAATGTATATTGTTTTGAAAAAATGACACCTCGCCGAGTTTCTTACGCCGGTTCTTCTCGTGGCAGAGGTTTAGTTTTTCGAACCGGTGGTAGTTTATTGACATTCACAGGTGCATGTAATTATGCCTAATTTGAAGAATAAATTACTTTTACTTTTATGCTTGTAAACTCTCCACAAATGAAAATACCCCAATAAAACATTAAAATCATTGGACATACATATGAATGCCTACATAACGGACTAGCACATGTAACTGTAATCCTTTGGAATTTGTCAACACCTATAAGTATCTAGGACTTACAGTAGATAGTCATTTCAATTGGAGATCTCATATTGACGGCGTACGCAATAAGCTCAGAGCTATTTTGTGTAAACTAAAAAACTTAAAACGAACACTGAATAGGAACACATTACACATGTTGTACCATGCACTAGCTGACTCAGTACTGAGCTATGCCTTTATTTTCCACACTTACCTAGATAGGATTTATAATTTGCAACTTAGATTATTAAAGACAATAGTAGATAAGAAAGCAGAACAAAAAAGCAGAGGAAACTACCACATATTATTCCAAAAATGTAAAATATTACCTGTGAATGTTTAGTTTAAGTATCTACTTAATAGCTGTAGATCAGTACAAATGTCCTGTGTATAAAGTACCTACAACATATAAACGTTGTCTTAGACTAACATCTCGTAAAACATGTTTAGAACCGGGCGCCATTAACTATTACGGACAAAGGACGAGGAAGTACCTCGTACCACGTATTTACAATAACATTATTTCAGAAACTGAATGCAAAACTATAAATATGTTTAAATGTAAAGTAAAAAACTATTTGTTAAACAGCTTCCTTCCTAGGGGCAAATAGCTTAAAGTTAGTATAAGGACACTTAACCTAATAAATATTAGTATCACATTTTACGAAGGCGAATGAGTTAGCTAAAATCGACTATAATGACATAATAATAAGAGCCATGTTTATCGCCTTCGTCAGACGAACTAAGCACTAACTTAACTTTAGGGTAGTCTCTGTTATACCGATTTATTGATACAGTTATACATAGTAAATTAAAAATAAATAAACTTAAGGATTAGTCTCAAAATCCGCCCCGTGTCATTCCTGACCCAAAGGTGCCCATCACGCTTGTCGCGTTCCCGCGTTGGATCGCAATGGACAGCCTTTGCACCAGGAATGAGCCGGATCGAGGGTCATGACCCCTTTCGGGCAGACGCTGCCCAATCTCCCTGAGGAAAATTTTGGCCTCTGAGCCCCAACAGCCAGTTGTCTCAACCGCCAGAACGACAAACAAGTAATTTGTGAGGACGGCGTATTTGTCTCTGTTATGTAACTGTTGCAAATGTATATAACGTGCATGATTCAAC
This sequence comes from Notocelia uddmanniana, assembly GCA_905163555.1. NCBI lineage: Eukaryota > Metazoa > Arthropoda > Insecta > Lepidoptera > Tortricidae > Notocelia > Notocelia uddmanniana. Next base: position 49,395,965 of record LR991053.1, read on the forward strand.
ATAATATTTTCTTAGCATTTATAAGTAGAATACCAGCAAATGCTGGTATAAAATTATATAGTTAAAATATTTCTACCATTTTAAATATTGTTTTTAATAGGTATATAATGTTTCTAACATATAGATAGCTAAGATAAAGATAGAGTGTTGATGCTTTCGCCAACAAACTGTGCTACATTTTGGCGAAGTTATTAAATGTAACTAATTGTATTGTTTTTTTGTAAGAAAAAATAAATAAACAAATAAATAAATATAGGGCTTTAAAAAATGCGGGCCCCTCATTTTCAACACAACGCTTCTTCGAAACTTCGAGCGCTCTGGCGACTTACTCACCACCAGGAACAAACACCACATACATAAACGAAAGCAGTGGTGCGACTACGGCTGTGATCTCCTATGACGAGGACAAAGATCCCCATTAGGCTGCTCCAAATATAAGCGAGCTGACGAACTGTTGTACATAAATTCTTCTCCATTTCCAGATTTCTGCAGTCACTGGCGCTCGTGGGAGTACTGGGCGGAGTCTCTGGCTGACGGCGAGTTCCTAGCTCGCAAGTGCGCGGATTATGACACATTCCTGCGCGGACAGTGCCGCGGGGAACCGAAGGTCTACATGGGCGTTAAGGCCAGCCCCGAGTAAGTGTACCTAGCTCGCAAGTGCGCGGACTATGATAGCTTCCTGCGCGGATAGTGCCGCGAGGAACCGAAGGTCTACATGGGCGTTAAGGCCGGCCCGAGTAAGTGTGTCCCTAGCCCGCAAGTGCGCGGACTATAATAGCTTCCTGCGCGGACAGTGCCGTGGGGAACCGAAGGTCTTCATGGGCCTTAAGGCCAGCCCCGAGTGTGTCCCTAGCCCGCAAGTGCGCGGACTATGATAGCTTCCTGCACGGACAGTGCTGCGGGGAACCGATGATCTACATAGGTCTTAAGGCCAGCCCCGAGTAAGTGTCCCTAGCTCGCAAGTGCGCGGACTATGATAGCTTCCTGTGCGGACAGTGCCACGAGGAACCGAAGGTCTTCATGGGCCTTAAGGCCAGCCCCGAGTGTGTCCCTAGCCCGCAAGTGCGCGGACTATGATAGCTTCCTGCACGGACAGTGCTGTGGGGAACCGAAGATCTACATGGGCCTTAAGGCCAGCCCTGAGTATGTGTCCCTAGCCCGCAAGTGCGTGGACTATGATAGCTTCCTGCACGGACAGTGCCGCAAGGAACCGAAGGTCTACATGGGCCTTAAGGCCAGCCCCGTGTAAGTGCGTCCCTAGCCCGCAAGTGCGCGGACTATAATAGCTTCCTGCGCGGACAGTGCCGCGAGGAACCGAAGGTCTACATGGGCGTTAAGGCCAGCCCCCAGTAAGTGTCCCTAGCCCGCAAGTGCGCGGACTATGATTAGCTTCCTGCGCGCACAAAACCGCGGGGAACCGAAGGTCTACTGCCCGGGCCCCGCCCACGCTATGTCTGCATTGAAATTATTTGGCTTCCGGGCTGAAATAACATGAAACTTTGTATACACAATAGGATCCGCCATATCTAGGACGGAAATTAGGTTCTGTTGCTAGAAATTGGAGTAGAAAAAAATACAGCGAGTTTTTGAATTGTTTAGGTATTGTATGAAAACCTTAATAATCGCAGTATTTTTTCTTCATTATAATTACAAACAACATAAACTTATTTCCGACCTAGATATACCGGATCCCGTTGTGTATACAAAGTTTCAAATTATTCCAGCATGCCGTTTTAAAATGAGAGCGAGACTACATTTTTATGGAGAATCGAGCTTACGAGGGCTGTTCCGAAAGTTTCTAGCTGCTCTCACTCTATTCATGCGATATATTTTTTATTTACACCATTATGTGGGTAATTTCAATAGTTATGAGCTGAGATAAAATCGTTAGTAAGCAGCAAGTATTTTTTCACAACATTTCTTTTACCAAAAGGCCTTTTGTATGGGCTCTTAAAAATCTGCAAAAAATAGTACTATTTTTGATACCTAAAAATGGTTTAGGCAAATAAATCCCTAACAGCTGTAGTGGAAACTGCCCGGGATGACTTCCTAACTTAGTTTTGCTGATTTTAATGTAAAATCACTAAATGATTTTATTTAATTTAAGTATATTTTTTAACGATGACCAGTCCCTAGTCTCGCGACCTAGACTAATATTCGACACACCTGCTCATTGTCGCTGATTTTCATGCAATCGAAACAGATTACGTGGGTAGAAACAGGGAAGATTCATAGTTTGCGGTGTATAAAATTCCGTTTAGTTGTGGTGACGTATTAATTAATATTGGCCCGCAACACAAAATTGGTATTGTGACCCGTTCATCGCATATTCGATAGGGCTGTTGACACGTCGTACTTAAAACACAATAAAAAAAAACCCAAGCGACTTTCATCAACAGTTTCACCCCAACACATACATATGTATCGAAATTACCCGCATAATGGTATCATTAAAACATATATCGCATGAATAGAGTGAGAGCAGCTAAACACATTCGGAACAGCCCTCGTACTGCTACTTTTTTTGTAAATGAGTATTTAATGTAAACAAACGAAAAACAGTTTTAATTAATGTATTCTTTATTCGAATTCAAATAACAACTTTATTCCTAAGAATTCCAGTCAATTTCAAATACTAATTAAGTATATGGATTAATTAACTGAAAGTACATTAATTCGCTACAAGCTTGTTATTAATAAGTAAAGCTTCGTAAGGCCCAATATTCAAAAGAATGTACACCCGGCTTCAATAGAATTTAGACCTTTCATAATCAATTTAAAGTGGTAATTCTTTTGTTTCAATCGATTAGGAACGAAAAGTATTCAACTCTATTTCCTAAATAACATGATTCAAATTTCACTGAGCAAATTTTTATATGGTGGATGGCACACATGGCACATAGGAATACAAATTTACGGTGACATACATATATATTTCCAAATGTTGTCATTATTTATTTTTCAGCTTGACCGGAAATTTCTACTTGAGAACTGCAGCGAAAGCACCCTTCGCGTTGGGCGAGAGAGGTGCCGACTGATATACAGACAGACAAACATACATGAATCCGACCTGAAAATATATTGTGTATCACAGTTAACATCCGCATTGGTTTCGACAACTGAGTGGACAGAAGAATTCATGGGAGATCTTTGTTCTGCGATTCTTTCAAATTGTGATGTTAATTTACAATTACATTGTAAATACTTAACAATATCTTAATAAATAACTTATTATATGTAAATAAATAAAATGTAGGTAATCGTGTACCAAAAATACCTTTGTAGTTATATTTACAATAATATTTCGAGGCGGTTTACTTATTTTCGTTCGACAAAAAAATATATGAAAGTCGAACCTGCTGACAAACTTTCACGAGAATTGGTTGAGAAATTGCGACCTGTAGAGGAGAACAACCGGTAATCCGGACATCTGGACATTCGGACATACGAAATAATTATTGTAAAAGCTGAAACGGAGACCTTCGTTTCACTCGGACACATATCAGTAATAAATTTTTCAAACCACATGCTCGACAATGCCGAATTATAGGTCATGTAAACCCTCAGATCATAGAAAGGAATAGATATGAAACGGGGGCGTGGCGCGTGTCGCCGCGACATGGCCAAAAAGCAGTGACACTGCCCGCCGCCGGTTAGTCGCAATTTAGCCGTGCCGATGAAATGTTTGTAAAATGCCGAACTGTTCCGTCGTTACCTGCAAAAATAGGAGTGTAACCAAAAACTACAAGAACAATGGAGTCACTTACCACGTGTAAGTATTGAAATTTCTACTTAAAAATCACTAAAAACCAATATTTTAACAAGTACACGCAGCGCCGCATGCTCGAGCTAAGATATCGTATGAAAAAGCGTATTTTTTATCTAAAAGTTGTACATTGAACGTTCAGTACAACAACCAACCCGTACCGCGCTAAACCACGGCGCAATGTAACAAACCAGTGTAGCTATCGTCGTTGCGTGAACTGTTTCGAGGAACGAGGCCGCTGCCCGCCGCTGCTCGTGAAATTCGCGCGAATTTTATTAGAGCGGTGCCAATTGTAATTGCCGTTTATGCGTTATCGATAAAACGATGTCGTACTAGTAATTTAGTGTCAACAATTAAATCAAAAATCATAATTTAATACCACTATATTTATCTTCCAAATTACTACAAACTATTTTCTCAAGTAGTTTTATTAACCGACTTCGATAGAAGGAGGATCTCAGTGCGTGTTCATGTTTATTTTATGTATATACACAGCTATAATAATTATTTAATATGTTGTCCAATTGTGATACTTATGTTTTGTTAGAAAAGAAATCTTCAGAGGGGTTGTATATAAATTTGGTGTAGGTCTGAAGATCACATCAAGGAGTAATCAATGGTACTCCTCAGATGTGATAGGCACGCACTTGGTGATTTCGGCATTATTATGTCTTACATATTCTATAAATAAACACAGGAAACTATGAGACAATCCGGTACTGAGGCTATAATGTCCGTTAAACTAAAATCTGAAAATTATTAATGGTATTACTTGTTTAGTAAAATTGTTATGCTTAAGCAGGTGTGCAGACTTAGGAATGGTGGCATGCAATTTCAACATAAGAAATAATAAAGTTATAATATTAAAATTACTACAGACAGTGTCGTTTCGCGCCAAAATGCAAGTGGGACAAGCCCGGTACAGGTTAAAAATATTGATGAAAGCATAATCATGAATGTATATAGGTACTGCTTTATAAAAGCCGAGTATTTATATTTATATACTTCTGCTGGTCTAAATTCATCGCATTCATTGCATTTTTTTGCCTGTATGTAACTGTATTTATTCGATTGGTTTTATTTAAACAACTATATGTTAAAATAACACTATATAAACTATTTCGATATTCACCAACATCCTAACATAATAATTAAAATATCGATGTCGATAAAACTCATTTTAACGTTTGTTCCCACCCCTGCGCATATTGCTCTGTTTTGAAGGGTGCGCGAAGCCAATCACAGCGCCTGCTTGCATGTTCTCGTAGGTTCGGTGGCTCCGCCCGAGGTTTTGTTTTTACACGGTTCAATGTGTGTGTGTGGTCTGCGGTGGGGGAATAATGGAGACATCGGATTTCGTTGTAATGAAGCAGTATGGCACTTCTCCCTTTTTTTATGTTCTGAGTGTAAACCCTACCGAAAGCAAGACATTAAATCCCTTGGTATTAGCCGGGTTATAATGTTGTACTGAATTTCATTATAACCCGCTGGTTAATAATATGATTTCACTTTTCATAATTCTTATTACTATATGCATAAAGTTTAATTTTGCTAAACACAATTTGTCCTAGGCCATGGCCTACTTGATTTGACAAAATAAATGAAGTTTGCCTCCGTGTGAACGCCGGTCCGGAGGAGCGCGGTGTTCGAAATTCGAATTTCGAATCTAGGACCACGGCTTGTGCTTTCGAATTTGGAACGTCGCGCGCCTTCATTTGTTCACGCGTGACGAACAAATCGAGTTCTTGTAGGTGCCTATTGGCTATGTGCGAAGTAGGTGGTGGGGGTAAGCTAGGCGATCGTAGCGCACACCATGGCAGAAATGTGTACTTACCGGGGACCACTGTCAAATTTACTTTCACGTTTTCTATTGGTTTCTTAACGGTTTCCTACGATTCGTTTCGTTTGTATGTATTTATTTATTCTCTTATTTATTTCAGTAAAATTTCCAATACGGGGTCTTTCTCGTTTACTAAAGTAAATAAAATATGCATGTGTCATTATTTGACATCTCTAAATTTTGACATTTTCTCGGGACCTTTGACGTTTGACGTTTCAGACGTGCACATAGCCAATAGAAGATTTAATTTCAAAAATAATATTGAAAATGTCGAGTGATGAAAGTGTTTTGACTCCTGAGTTTATCAAATTAGATGCAATAGGCATTGTCAACAATCTGCTGCCAGAGAAGTCAAAGGAAAAATACCTAAAAGCCTACAACCTACTGCCTATTTATCTACTGAGCCTGTTTTTTTGTCTCGCATAAGGTGTGAAAAGTAGAGTATACACCTCGGGGATAAGACTGTTTTAGTCTTGGGCGGTTGAACCCCTCACTGCACTCAGGACTCAGTCTTAATTCCCTCGCTTCGCTCAGAATTAACTTATAACTCCCTCGCTACGCTCAGGAGTTAAATTATGAGTCCTTCGTTACGTTCGGGATTCAATTCGCTCCCGTGACATAAAACAGTGCTTTATCCCCTTAGTGTATAATCTACTATTAATACATCATTCGGTCAAATCAACAGCAGTGGACGTGCATCGGCTGATACGACTATCATGATGAGGAATGGTTTAATCACGCTATATTTGGCTTATTCGTCTAGAATAAAATGAAAAATTAACAGTTTTGTAATAGTAAACGATTGTATTGTAGGTATACTGTAAAATCTAATACTATATTTGTTAGTCTGTCTTTCAAATCTAACTAACATCCTCAAAAGAGTCGGGCAACTTCTTTCCCTTGGTCTCTGGCAACAATAGACAAACCGCCGCACCGACCAGCGGCGCCAACCCAAAAATAACACTCGGCAACCACGGCGTTGTCACCGCCAGGTTGGATACAAACGGCGCCAACATGGAGCCAAATCGCATCCCCATAGAACATAAACCCATACCCATATTCCTTACTACAGTTGGGAATAATTCTGAGGAATAAATGTATATCGTAGCGGCGTCTATGGATAGGAAGCTGACACCTAAGGTGCCCAGTGTGAAGACGATCCAGAATTCGTTGCGAACGACTCCCAGGGTGAGAATGCAGAGGCCGCCAAGGACGAAGGCCGTGATGGTGGTCGCTTTCCTGCCGAAGGTCCGGACGCACCAGATCGCGACGATGTTTGATGGTATCTGGAACAGTTATCCCTTGGTATGTAATGACACTTGACAGTGCGAACGAATTTGAATGTTTTGTCTTTATCAAAGAGTTAATTTTTAATGGCACAATCAGTGCTTGCTTAGACATACGAAAGGTTATATGCAGAGAGCGAAACTTTGGTGCCGGTGACAGACGTATGACGTCAAGCTACATACAGAGTGTTTTTATCTAGATTATTTAAGATTTTGATACTAAAAGTTTGACTCACAATCATATTTGTTCTAGTTGCATAATACAGGCATTATGATCAGTACAACGAAAATTTTTATAACCGGTGGGAGATGCGAGAGTTACTTTTGTTCAGTATGTACTATGTATGCATTTAAATAAGAAGATAAAATGTTATTTTTGAATTTTAAGCGTTCTGCATATTTTTTGACAACCCACGAAATTTCAATTTGTTGTTTTACCTTTATCCGCGATGTTGATATATTTCTTACAATTACTCACTCAGTAAAATGTTTTTCTTATTGTCTGTGTAATTGTTTTAATATTTACATTATTTTCAATATAAATAAATAGTCATTTTTATAACCTATAAAATTTATGTTACCACGATTGCATTATATTAATAATCATTGGGGTGTCGCAAAGTCGTTTATATAAAATCAATGTATGTGAATTTGCGTCATAATGACGTCACCGGCACCAAAGTTTCGCTGCCTGTTATATGGGTGTTAAACGGATCGCTCTCTGCATAGAAAAAAAGTTAGAGCCAGCGTGTTCGATGGTTTTCTCGTTGTGTTTGTCATGTGTGAAGAACACAACACTAAAAACAATACAGACGTTTTTTTAGTGACTTCAGTTTTATTATTGAACAATGAGTTATTTAACAAAAACTAATAAAAACAAAAAATCCACCACCGTCTTCAGAATTACAGTGCATGAAAATAAGCAAAACAGAAACACATAAACGAGTTTTTCATGGTCCTGCATATGGTTCGCTCCTCTATGGTGGCATGTCTGTGGTGGTTCTGTGTATGTTGGTTATGGTCTGTGGTGGTGGTAAAATAGTTCGCGTTACATTTAGGTGGAGGAAACAGACAAGAATGTCTAATTAAATGGACGGGATCGAACGAGACGACCATAATTATTCGCATCATCAGTTATTATGTAAAAGCAATAAATAAATATAATTAAGAGGCAAATTTACTACCTTTTTTAAAAAATACACGAAAAATAATTCTCCTTTCAAGCTAGGCCACACCCCCGTGGGGGTCTCACGATCGTAATTTGGTGCAATTCACTCTTATTCTTTGTGTTTACCTTACACCTGCATGACTACGCTATAGATACGATACGAGTATCAACGAACTGCTCCCTGCACTGCGATCTATTGGCTTTTTGAATCAACCTTAAGGTAATAGGCATTTAAACGGAATTGTCAATATTTAAGGCTGGATTCCATCGATCAAACTGGAATAAGAACAATGGACTATAGTCTGGTATTTAAACCCTATTTTTATCGACGAAGGAACGGTGAAGGTGTGCGCGTTTAGCGTGAGAGGTTGTTTGTTAGTGCACATCAATATCTCCAAAACGGCTTGATCGATTTAGATATGGTTTCTTGCATTAAGTTCGTTGTTCATTCGGGACGAAACTTAATTAAATGTTACAACGATAACTCGCCAGGGAGCTCTTCAGTTAATCGATAGGTATAAATTTACCTTAAAGTTGACTGTGACCAACAAAAAATATTCTATGTTTTCATCTGGGTCTATAAGGATGATGTGTGGTGATGATAATGAGTGATGATGCTGGTAGTGATACTGGTGATGATGATAGTCTCTGTAGTTGTGGAGGTAATAATGATCATGATACTGGTAGTGGTGGTAGTAAGGATGAGGATAAGATGATGGTCATGTGATATTAATAGGCGCTGACGATGATTGATATGAAGTGTCATTATGAAACCTCTGTACCTGAACAGCGGCAGCAGCAGCCACACTAGCATACAAACTAGAGCTAGTCTGGCTGATGTACTGGTTGACCCCGTAAAACGTGACCCCCGTGATGACCCACAGGAGGCAGGAACAAACCGTCCGCAGCCACAGCGTGGGTCGGAACAGGTCCCCGTAGTGCACGGGAGGGGCCTCCTGGGTCACCAGGTCGTGGGAGACCTTCTTTAAGGTCTCCTCGATTTTTTCCGTTGGCATCTTGTTCCTGGAACATTGGGAATGTGGAATCAGAGTAGGTTAGTGAAACTGAGAGAATCGCTTCGTGCAATTTGACACTAAAGTTTTATTATTCTTTGTGACAATTAAAGCTATAGGTGCTTATTTCTCTGTGTTGCCTTATATTATTTCAAACTCTGTATTCCATTTCTATCAAACCATATTATACATGATTTGCTCGCGTTAAATGACCTCATTGATTATTCCTATGATTTATTCCGTGAATACCTTCTTCAAATCCTGTTCAGTCTCATTTAGCAAAATCATCTGTACAAACATTCAGAGTAGTTAGGAGACACAAAAATCTAGAGGTTGTAGAAATTCTCCCAGTAAGCTAATTGATTATACTTGTGAGTATAATTTATACTCACATAGTAGCAGCTTTCTTCACAATCGCCGTAGCTTCGTCCACTCTCCCCACACTCAACAGCCACCTCGGAGACTCCGACATGAACAGAAAGTAGCTCAAGTAAACCACTTGAGGAACCGCCAGCGCCAGCGTATACGTCTCCCAAGTCCTGAAGTAATACGCAAACAGAGGGATACTCAGGTGTCCCAGCATGAAGGGAATGTGGAAAATGCAGCCGAAGGCTTCCCTGTACTTGGGCCCGATGGCCTCCATCACGATGACGAAGGAGATGACCATGGTCCCGGCGGTGGAGAAGCCGAGGAAGAATCGGAAGATGGTAAAGATGGTGTAGCTGGGGGAGTAGGGGACGCAGAAGGCGAATATGATGAGACCAAGGGTCGCTGTGAGGAAGGTGATGCGACGGCCGTATCTGGAAATGAAAGATTCTGTAATAAGATTGTGTTTAAATTCTGTTAGCTCCGAGCTATAGTTTATAGGTATAAAAGTATGAAACAAGCACCAGGCAGATAGCAAAAAGTTGTATTATTTAAGATGAAAATTAAGGAAAAAGAGCTCTTATATTTTATGGCACTGTTAAAAAAAACTCTTTCAAATCTATAAGCACGAAAACTGAAAATATCTTCATTACAATGGTTATTGCGATCCAGCTCATTGTCCCAGGAAAGATTTAGAACATTCTTGACGATTATATGTCACAAGTTGATGAATGAAAATCATAAAATATTAGACTTAATTTGTAGGTATGACCTGGATACAATCTGTGACTTGATTGGCGAGATCTCTCTCCAATCAAAAATTAAAATCGAGGCGACTTTCTGACTTGGTGGGGTAGGAGAAGTGAACGCAATGTTCATTCGCTAGGTGGGACCGATATGTGATAGTTATTTTGTTCTTTGACGTGAGTTTACTAATGTGAGATTTCCTCACTTGACGAAATACTGTCAGTATTACGTTTGCGCAGTAGTAATACCATGCGCAGAATTGGGGCAGTACTGCATCGATATCGGTTGACACTGACAGCTGACAGTTTTCTCATATCGTACCGCCTCCGCATCGACAAATCAGGAAGGCGCCTGAGGTAGGTAAGTTCGTACTTACGACACATTATTTGTACCTACGTATGAATAACGTCTCTTACTTTGACATGGAGTATGCCATGGACAAAAACAGTTGGTATTTCTGAGGATATTTAAAAAAATCTCGGTTAGGGTGAAGTTACATATTTGAATCCACATTGAACTCACCTGTCAGAAAAGAATCCGAAAACGAGGCTCCCAAGAAGAATCCCAAACTGCAGCATCATCTGAGTGAAGCTGGCCATCCACGCCCGGTCACACACCAGATCCCATTCGGACACGATTGTGCTCTCCATGGGGCTGGTATCATATCCATACTTGAGACAATCACCATAACACGTCCCGTTCGCTATAACCCCAGTGAAATTCTCAGGGAACTCCTCACACCAAAAGGTAATTTTTGGTGTTAAAAAAAGTATCGTCATCTGCACCCATCCTGACGCGAGTTTGATCAGGAATACGGAAAGGAAGATTATTAGCTGCCATTTCCCGAAGTGGCCCAGGAGTTGGGAGAACGTGTCTTCAGGGATGGTCTTTTCTGGGTCTGATACTCGTTGCACCATCTTGGATTTTAGTTTCGTTTCTGCGTTTGGTCTAGCATTTGTTCTAACCGTGTCGTATGATTATTATGTAAGTATTCAATTCTATCGCCAGCATTCGTATCTTAAGTGCGAAAAACATGGAGATCTTTTTTTTATCAAAGTGTCAAGTTTTGATGTATCAATCTTTTTTCGTTGCGCTTGGGATAAGTATCATCTATGATAAATATGTAGCCCGTAGATAACTTGTCGATCCCTCTTACTACCGTAACTTTCTTGGTGCTCCTTATCTGTTGATAGTATTAACTGCATTTTAATATATTTATATTATTTAAAGTGTCACTGTTTACTTTTCAACTGTCGTCTATCTCGGTTGAGATAAGAGTCAAGGTTGCATTTTTAATGGGATCTTTCAATCTTGATTTAACCTCGCAATAAAAAAACAATGTAGATGATAATGTATTTGGCGGAACAGGTAATACATGTTTCAAACGATGACTTCTGCGAGTATTTATAGAAAAAAACCTTGTGTTGTTGAAATGCGTTAAGAATTATATTTGCGTGACCAACATGTTAATTTGGTATACGAGCAAGTACACCTGTATTTACTTGCTTATTTAGTAAAAAAATGTAGGTCGTGTGGGGGTCGTGGGGGGGCACTGGCCCGTCGGTTAATAATAATAACTTATGAAGTTATGATATAAGGTCAGCATGTGTAAGTACGCGCTGTCATTTGACTCTGCGGTATTTACTTAATTTTTACTTGGGTTAACCTTAAACGATAAATAAAAAAAAATGGCTTAGGAACGGTGCGTTCGTGGCCTAGCGGCGCCCGCGTACCACGTGCGGTATGCGAAGTTAAACAATGTCGGGCGGGGTCAGTCCTTGGATGGGTGACCGCTTTGAGTGGTTACTAATTGAGCGCTCCCGTGCTTTGGAAGGCACATTAAGCCGTTGATCCCGGCCTCCGGGCGGCTTGAGAACTTCTAACAGTCAAGTTGCCCACTCACTTGACAAGCCTAACCCCAATAAGGTCTAGTTTCCCCCTCAGGTTGGAAGGTCAGATGGCAGTCGCTTAAGTGAAAACTAGTAGCTACTTAAGCCAGTTCTTGGGATTAGGTAGCGGACCCCAGCCCAGGCATCCTTCAAGATGCAATTTTACTGTTGGGATAACGCTTAGATGATGAGTATGATGACTTAAGAACCTAAAGCCAAATAAAAAATATTTCTTCTTTTTTTATAATTTTGCAAAACTGGGTTGGGTTTGCCGCATTTTTAGTAAGGTATTTACCGAAAATTAGGGTGAACGTATTATTGTTAAAAATATATTAATATTTTGATATCTTTTTGTAATTGTTAAACAAATAAAACGTAAATCTGTAACTGGCCAATAACAAAGTACCTAAACTGAAACCTTCTCTAAAAATGATACTTGTGCTGTGGATTTTTTATCGAGAAGTAAATTAATCGTAACTAATTTGCAGTAACTTTAATAAAATAAATTCTTATTAATGTATAAATCAATTTAAACTCACCTTATTTACGAGTAATTATAAACAAATCCTATTAATTAATCACATTTGTCAAATTCACACACCAAAAAAATGAATAGGTATATAATTATTAAAAAATAGTTTCTACCATCACACAGTTTTCACGCCCGCAAGCAACAAAAGAAACAGTATAAGTAAATAGTGTAAATACGAGTGAACCACGAAGGTTGTGTTACGCGCGATCGCGCGCCGCCGTCTGCGCACGCGGCGATTAAATGCGGCCATCAACGTTACAGATTAAACGAGACAGGTGTATATAAAAGGTAAATATACAATAATTTAATGTTTATTGCAGTAAATTGATGTTACATTGTAAGATAAGGACGTGTACCCACTATTAAAAATGACCTGTTAAATCGACGATTGGCAGATTTAGTAGATTGTACTTTCTCTTTGTTATGTCCCCTGGGTATTTTTAAAACGGTATTTTTGGGGTAAGGCTTGTTTTGACATAACAGCGAACCTATTCTCCTAATAAGAATCATCTCAAGGTGGGTTGTATTGTAGGTAGTTTTAGTTATTTTTCTGTTAAACTCTGCTTGTGTAAATTGCGATAGTAGTATTACTGTTGTGTAATTAGCATAAAATTACAAGAAATGCACGTATGCAGAAATAAACGCATCTGGTAAAGCTTTTGTAAGTATATTCACTATTCAGTTTCGCATCAAGACAGAGCCAGACCTTTAAAACGGTACCTATAAAAAGAAAGATCATAAGGATATAAATTAATTCCGTTAGTGTTTAAAATTTTGCTAACAATTTTGTGTTATATTATTTAACGAAACCTATGTATTTTTTGACGAATAATGTTCTGAACCATAACGTTATACGACAATAGTGTTACTTACAAGTAAAAAGATGGCTCTACCTCTTATTCATTGCCGTCTGGTAGTTATAGTTTAAAATTTCCCGGCAATGACGCATTTTATTGCTCACCCATGTGGTTACGGCGGGATAGTTCTAAGGACATTACGAATAGAATTATTCTTGAGGACTCGTGCATACGTACAACTGGTATGAAAGTATAAACAATGATACAGAAAGGCAAAGAAACAAGACTTGTGTTTTCGCGTTTAAGGCGGAAAAAGCGCGATCTAAAGCTATTTCCAGACAATCGAATCGACTTGTTTTAGAGTAACTACCTAATCCCATCCTACTGTTACAAGCGTTGCTTAATTTGGGACTAGGTCGATTTGTGTGAGACTGTCCACAAATTTATAGTACTAATCCACCCTCTTAGATAGAGGCAGGTAGGTAGTTATACGTCACGACCTTTAGACATTATTAATTGATAAAACATTAAATAAAGGATACGTATGGTAACGTGCGTTGGGGCGTGTCGAGCATAAAATACCTACCTGGCTAGTTAGTGCTATAATTCCTAATACCCTTATGCGTAAATGGGTATTTAAATATTTTCACTTTTTTGATGTGTGGTTATTAAGAATTTGACTGACGAAAAAATTTTTTATGCATAGGTACCGGTAAATGATTACTTACCGGGGTTACTTTGATTCGAGAGGTGACTTTGATAAAACAGATTTCTCTTATAAATTGTTGTTTTTATTGCTGCGTGAGTCACAGCGTATCCGATCCAAGTAGCCTAATCTGACTTGGGAAACCGTAATTTGGCCGAGTGCCCTTTTAGTTTGCACTTCGTTGGGACACCAGCTGGTTCTTGAGGTGGCAATAAAAGTGGAATGAGGATAACTTGTCGTTTCTGCAATACCTGCTACTTATCTACCTAACCAAAAACATATAGGTACCTACCTATAATTTAACCTTATCGTGCTTTGACGAGGCTTAAGAATAGTCAAATTAGTATTTAAAATGTATGTAAGTTGGAGACACCTTTTTCGTCAAATCACAGTATAGTACATGCATGCATCCATAGAAACAAGCCTCAGAAAAATATAGAATAATACTCCAATGGTTGTGTGTACCTTTATGAGTAAGACAATATGTATTCAAATTGAGAGCTGCGTATATATTTACAAATTATTTTATACTCAACTCTATGTATATCACATGCGAACGGCGAAAGAAGCGACTTCAAACTACACGCTCGAAATTAAACAGCACTAATAAACATAGGGAAACCTAAATCTTTTTAGGGTTCCCAAAGGGTAAAACGGGACCCTATTACTAAGGCTCCGCTGTCCGTCCGTCTATCTGTCCGTCTGTCACCAGGCTGTATCTCATGAACTATTGAAAATTTCAGAGATGATGTATTTCTGTTGCCGCTATAACAACAAATACTAAAAACAAAACAAAATAAATATTTAAGGGAGCTCCCGTACAAAAAAAACTTTTAAAAAGTTGCTCCTTGTGTTCATCAGGCGCTGGGTCTCAAAATGTATCGGAAAACTAAAATCCGACTCGCATTTGATCAAAATTCTACTTACGGCTTGTTCCAGGCATATATATAAGGCATAGGCTTGGTGTTTCTTCAGGACTCGTAGCCGTTAAAAGGCCTCGAGTCGCAATGCTTCTCTTGTGTCCTTAGCCTTTCGGCCTTGATATTATAGGTATTTAACGTTCTTATTACTGTTAAATAAATTAATAAAATATTATTATTTTACAGTACATATGGTGCTACATTACCGCACGAGTGCGATAATCAGCAGATTACGTGCATATGTCGAAACTTTAAAGAGCCATATGTACTGTAAAACGTTGTACGATACACGTGCGAATAGGTAATTCGCAATTCGTGTCGATTTAAAACACTCCCTTTGGTCGTGTTTTAATTTATCACAACTCGTTGCGAGTTTCCTATTTTCTGCACTTGTATCGTAATCTACTATAAAGGCCACAGAGCTCTTTAACCAACTGGCGAAGAGACTGATCGACGTCACCGGGGACAAGAGAGCTGGTAGCTTCCTCGCACAACGTCTTGGCATCGCCATACAGCGCGGAAATGCTGCCAGCATTCTTGGCACCATGCCGCAGGGACCTTTTTTAGATTTTTACTAGTTTTACTTTTAATAATTTGAGTTGTCAGTAATTATCGTGGATATTTTTGTTTAATATTTTTCTTATAGTACTAATAAATTTAAAATATGTCTCAATAGTTAACGCATTTTTGGTTTTAAAGGATATTTTGGAATTATTTGTTTTAAATTTTACGGTTTTATAAATAATGAGTTTTAATATCATTCCAAAAGGAAATAACTTATAAAACGGATTTTTTATTTTATTTTATTCTAATATAGACTAATTCCAGAATCTTACAAATTCAGTTATTAAAAATCAGAGAATTTCAAAAAAAAAAATCTTAAAAAAAACAGGGCCCATTTTTTTTGTGCTTGACCACGTAGCAGATAACCTCACCTATCCCCAATATACTTATACGTATGTCCATCCTACTGCCGAACGACCTGTATATATGTATGTATAGGCAATTGTATATACATTTTTATTCATATATGAATGAATGTATGTACATATAAGTACCTTTGTTTCTTAAATATGATTTATGTGTATACTATGCTTATTATTGACGTAATCGTATACATATATTATAAAGTCAAAGTCAAAATATTCTTTATTCAAATAGGCCTAGCAACAAGCACTTTCGAATCGTCAGTTATAACATGTATTAACATATATATTAATTAATTATTTAAAGCAATTTATTGATGCTATTATTATTCTTTAAAATAAATATTGTATTGTTGTGGACATGTCAAAGTAAGAAATTATTTTGTAGTAAAATTCACAATAGGATCGTCAAAACATAAATAATAATAATATTAAAAAAATATAAAAAATAGAAATCTAGACAGTTTCTAGAATTAAATCAAAATATCAAAAAAAAAAGATCATATTAATATCTAATGCCATAATGATTAATTCATTAATATTTCAGTCATACATATATAAGTTGGATAAGTAGTTATTTTTGTTTGCCACCCATTTTTAATACATTTGTCGCTATTTTTCCGCTACCCAAAGGTTGTCTGGAAGAGGTCATGTTGATGAACGTGTTGTTTACCTCTGATTATATCCTCGCTATGCTACAAGTTTGTTTCTGAACTGTTTTGCATTTTTATTAAGGTGTACCAACAATAAAAAGCATAGTTTTTTTTCTAACACTTCAGCTGAGGTAAAAATATTGACAACCTAGCTACTGGTTTGTGGATTTCTGAAGATAACTCGAATCGGGTACAGATAGATGATATTATAGGTAGTCAAACTGCCTTGAATTTTAATTCCCAAAATCCACGAGTATGGTCATAATGACTTAATGACTTTAGAACTTGTTTTCCTGTCTACGATCTCAGCCAGCTAATCTAAATCTCGGGCAGCTAATCAGTCAGATCTGTGTCATTACCATTATCACCTAGCTATAGCGTGCTGTAGGTAAAAACTTAATTAATTAAAAAACTAAAAAACCCGACTGCGTTTGTGTGTTTTTTGGAATTTGGCGCCAAAAATCCGCCATTTTGTTTTTATTTTATTTTGATATGCCCAGTGTCACTCTCACAGTAAATATGAATCTAACGACACCTTTCAAGGCAAAATCCATTGAGCCGTTTAGGCTGCCAAACAATTATACATACATACATACTCTCGAAAAATATGACCTCTCGCGCAGTCGGATAATGACCTGTTATATGCAGTTGTGATGTGTTTAAATAGACATTTGTTTTGTTTGTGTTACACATTTTAAATATGTAATGTCTATTCGAGCACGTCACAACTACATTAAATTTTCTAAGTTTTTCACCTATACAGGATGATTTTGGGGTCGTGATCCGGGATGATTGTATAAGTACATGGTCTAGAATTCAAAGTAGACAACATCACAGTCGATATGAAGGTTTATAACTCAAATAATTCTTTGTTTTTTTTTTCAAATTTTAATGGGAAATAATACAGTTTCATACAACTTGGTCACCCTACCCCACTGTCAACTCTCCATGGTATCCGTCAAAGAGAGTCGGGTGACCATGTTTTTATGTGATTTAGTATTATCAAAATAAATTAAAAATTAGATGCGTTTTTTCGTGTCACTAATTTTTTTTAGAAATGGTTAACAGATAGGTACCAAGTCGGAAAATTGATTCTTGGTTCACGACCCCGAAATCACTGTGTATAGCTATTTAGATATACAGAATGATTCAGGATACGTGAGCAGGACCAACTCTACACACATCGCTCACTCTCAACACAGCGCATCCACGAGTCGGTTTTAGAGAGAATTTAAGTAATATGACATTAAATAAAAGTAAACAATAAAAGTGTTTATTTACCAAATTGACATTTAGCGCTAGTAACACAGTGTAACAGTAACCCCCACACTAGGCTGAGCCTGTTTCGTGGGAGTCAGTTCAGATAACGGGTTAACAAAATAACATTGCGGCTTTAGGGGTGTGAGAATAGGCACAAATTGAAGACGGTTTGCGGATTTACAAAAATGACAAAAGAACAAGCTATTTATAACATATTCGTAACTAGTATCCTAACAAGTAGATAATCAAATTAAAGAAATGAAGTAGTTGTATACAACGTGCTCCTGAGGAACCCGCATAACTTTACCAGCGTATTCCTGATCATATTTAGAGATAAAAACGTCGTGTGAAGTTCACTGGATTCAGGTTAGTTTCAGAGATATTACCATTTCTTCAGAAAACATTATTTATTCGTGACTCAGCGCATGTTGCTATTGTGTGGTTGTGTCTAGACAATGCTGATTGTCAGACTTCAAAGTGACATTCTCATGTCTTCGCAAACCAGGTTCTAACAAAAAACAAAAAAAAACGTCCCCGATCGAATTTAAGTCATGGTTTCACCAAATAAAATTTACTTTAAATGTTTAGTAACATCAATAGACCTAAAAAAAATTTAAATAAGTTTTTTTTTGCGTTCTTGACCTAAAGTCGTAATATATTTTTGATACTTTTAGATTTAGCAATGCGTGGTTAAAATCTTTTGGGGTTCCTCGCGAGCACCCAGTATGTGTTTTAATAATCTGTGAAGATGTGTAAGTGTATGAGAGTGTGGATATATGTGTTCATGTAATCCAGGAAACAGAAGTAGCCCTACGAGTGAAACGGCTCCTTGTATCGGTCGACAACATATGATATTCTGTCGGCAGTGCTAGCTGAGCTTGCACTTTTAGAGCACCGAGTTGTAAATAAGACGAAATATGAATAATTTAAATCGCGTAGTGAATCTAGAGCGGAACTTAGGGACATATGCCTTGAAAACACGTTTTTTAACAAGTTAGAATACGTACATTAACTACATACCCGTTTGATATTTCCACTAAATTTGCCACAAATCACAATAACCTCCGTGCGCACGCGCACAGGCAAACGGGCGAGCACTGCGCTCGATAGGTAATCGCGAACGAACGATTATAATAACTGTTTGGGGATAGTGATCAGATTCGTGAGATACAGTTATAGTGGATACAACCGCTCATGACCACTTTAGGCGTCATTAACAATTTAAAGTCAAATTTGAAAGGTAAAAGGAATCTGAATATATTAGTGCTTTTAAGAGGGCGCAGTACGCTCGGTCTGGCTCGGTTCTCCATACAAACGTATTTACCCTCTCATTTTAAAACGCCATGCTAGAATAACATGAAAATTTGTATACACAATGGGATCCGGCATATCTAGGTCGGACCATAGTTTCTGTTGCTAGAAATTGTAAAAGAAAAAAAAAATACAGCGGCTTTTTGAGTTTTTTACGGCTTGTATGAAAACCTTAATAATCGCTGTATTTTTTCCATTATAATTTCAAGCAACAGAAACTATGGTCCGACCTAGATATGCCGGATCCCATTGTGTATACAAAGTTTCATGTTATTCTAGCCTGGCGTTTTAAAATGAGAGCATAAATACGTTTGTATGGAGAACCGAACGTACTGCGGTCTTTTTTTTTTTTTTTTTTTTTTAATTTATTTAGGAGAACAAACAGCCACTACAAGGGAGTCTTAATATTAATAGCCTTATAAACAAATACAATATGTGTGGCCAACACCGTTCACCACTTATTACTTATTTTATTTTACATCATCATCATTCGGAGTAAGTCGGGGGTGCAGCCCCTGAAGTGTTGTGAATCCGGGGGTTAAATACTAACAAAATACTTATAGAGAGAGATAAGGAAAAATAAGTAAAAACATATACCCGGTCACATTAAAAGAGAGAATTGGTTAAGTAAGTTATTCATATTCGCAAGAACATGCTGAGTTAAAACTAGGTAAACTACATTAAAGCGTTTCAGTTATTTTATATTGTTTTTGAGTACATCTAATATTCGTTTTTTGTATAAACTAATACTAAAGCCAAATATATCTATGTGATTAAAATGTACATTGTAATTTTGAACGAGCCTGCGCAGAGGAGCGCGCTCACCGGCGTTGGTGCGGCAGCGGCCTGTCACAAACAGCCGGTGAGGGCGCGCCTCTCGCTGAATACTATGATTCGGTACCTTATATGCGAGCTTATTATTAAGGTCAATGCAATCAAATTGATTGTTACATAGGCCGTACAATACGATCGTTTCTAGCAACATGCGCCTGGAACGTAATTCTATTAATTTATACTTACTTAATAATTGCTGGTATGGTAGCCTGTTACGATAGCATCTAAAGTTCATGGTATTTAAAAACTTTTTTTGTACAGTTTCAAGGATGTCAGAGTATTTCTTGTAATAAGGATTCCAAACAGCAACCGCGTGCTCTAGTTGGGGTCGAATTAAAGATTTGTATAATTGCAAGTAAGTACTTGGTCGTCGGAATTCCGTACTGGAGCGCATCACAAAACCATACATCTTATATGCTTTATTTACTATGGAATTTACATGAAGGTCAAGGTGCAATTTTGAATCAAATATGATACCCAGGTCTCTAATAAATTGAACTTCTGCCAGATTTGCGTTACATAAATGATAGGAGCTATTTATGGGTAATCGTTTTTTTGTAAATTTTATAAACTTACATTTGTCTAAATTTAGTTCAAGTTTGTTAACAGAACAGTAATCTGAGAAGCGGTCCAGGTCCTGCTGAAATCTATCAGCATCGTTGTCATTACATATTCTGTGATATATCTTTAAGTCGTCTGCATAAAGTAAAAAGTTACAAAATTGGAAACAATTATGTATATCGTTAATAAATATTGTAAATAATAATGGACCTAAAATAGAGCCCTGTGGGACCCCAGAGCTAACAGACGAGGCGTACGATTCATGGCCATTAATTCTTACTTTCTGAGTACGATTTGTTATATAGGACTTGAACCAGCGCCATAAATTTCCCCTAATTCCATTGTATGCAATCTTTTCTAATAGCAGGCGATGGTCCACCCTGTCGAAGGCCTTTCGAAAATCAGTGTAAACACTGTCTACTTGCATGTTATTGTCTAAACTTTCAAATAAGTAAGTAGTATAAACTAGAAGATTAGTAGTTGTTGATCTGTGTTGTACAAACCCATGTTGGTTAGAACTTATTTGATTGTGTAAATTTGGGTATATCTGCTTGTGAACTAATTTTTCGAAAACCTTCGACAAAGTGGATAAGATGGATATTGGTCTATAATTTTCAACTTTAGTTTTAGAGGCACCTTTGTGTACCGGGACTATATTAGCAGTTTTCCATATACGGGGGAAGACACCCTCCGTCAGGCACTTATTAAATAGGATTGCAAGTGGTACGGTGATAGTCTTAACTGTGTTTTTAAGAAAAATGGGTGGAATATTGTCAGGCCCTTGACCCTTAGATAAATCCAGTATTTTTAGTTCATGCAAAATGTGGTCAGTAGTTACATGTAGGTTATGTATGTTGATGTTAGACATTGAGTTATTTTCGGGAATGTCGTAGTCTTCGGTAATCGTGGAAGGTTGATAAACGGATTGAAAGAAATCTGAAAACATATTGCATATTTGTGTGCTGTCACTTGAAGTAATATTATTATAGGACATTACATTAGGTATATCGTTTGAGTGAGAGCGATTTGAGATATAGTTCCAAAAGTATTTAATGTTGTCATGTATGCTGTTCTCAGTCCGTTCTAGGTATCTGTTGTAACATTTTGTCGTTTCTGACTTAAATCGATCTCTCAGTTTGGAAAAAACTTCGTAATCTATTAAATTTTGGTATTTTTTCCATTTGACCCATGCTTGGTTTTTGTTTTTAAATATGTGAATTAGCGCAGGAGAGAACCAGCATGGAAATTTGTCAGTGTGAGTTTTTTTATATGGGACATTGTTTTTAACAATCGTGTAAATACGCTCGTAGAACAGTGTCACGGCGCAC
Organism: Notocelia uddmanniana; assembly: GCA_905163555.1. Taxonomy (NCBI): domain Eukaryota; kingdom Metazoa; phylum Arthropoda; class Insecta; order Lepidoptera; family Tortricidae; genus Notocelia; species Notocelia uddmanniana. The sequence goes on from LR991053.1 coordinate 49,417,868, forward strand.
TCAGCTGACAAGCTATTGAGAAGGTCTGACCACGGAATAGTTTTAATTTCATTGTTAATTTTTATGTAGTCAGCTTTATTAAAACAATGCTTATACTTTAATATCGGAAACGATGATTTATGATTTTTATTGGGAAAATTTGTAACTAAATAATATGGAGGATGATGGGCATCAGGGGGTACGAGACCAATAGGTGCCAACGCACATGTCAAATTAGTGGAATGAGTGTCCGTGAGAAAAAGATCTAAGATTTTGTTTCTGGCGTTTTTGTATATATTATATTGTTTTAGGTTAAATAAAGCCATGAAATCAATAAGACACTTATTGTGAATGGATTGGTTATCATCCGGCCGTAATGTTAAATAATTCCCACTGTCATGCCATTCTAACGACGAGTAATTATAATCACCTACGATCCAGTAACTTTTAATACTTGTTTGTAAAAACAATGCTTGCAGCTGTTCGAAGTGAACCTCATACGTTATAGTAGGTTGTTTTGGAGGGATATACACCGCACTAATAATGTGTTTGTGGTGAGGACCGATAGGTAACTCAACTATGACGTTGTCAACAAGCGGCGAGAGGCCGGGTCGGCCGGGCGGCGCCGGCAGCGGCGCGCAGGCGGCGGCGCCGTGCTCGCGCAGCACCGCCACCAGCGCGCCGCCACCGACACCGCGCCCGCTGCCAACACGGTCCCGGTCGCTCCGAAAAACTACATATCGTGGATCTATAAATTCGTTGTTGGCTATGTCAGCACACAACCACGTTTCCGTTAGTATAATTACATCATAATTGTGTGATAGAATATTCATAAATAAAGTATTTAATTTAGTACGAAGACCCCGACAGTTTTGATAGTAAACTGACAACTTGCTATCCATTTTTACCTAGGTATATAATATATAATACAAGCGTACTGGTATATGTCTGCTATGCGTCCAAAAGAAACGTAATGATCAAAATCGACACGACGCGATCTCCCACAACTTAACACGCAGTTGCCTCCTAAACGACAATAAAAGACAGCCAGGAATGTAAACAAAGTGCATAGAATGTGTAGGTATACTCGTAACTTGATTAGTAAGCAGGTAGATATACGTTTAAAATATTGTGTAATTTGTGTTTGTGTACACTTAGTAACAAAATCATAGTTATACAAAAACGATTTAAGTTGGTCAGGAACTAATCGTCGATATTTTATTAAGGTCATGGACACCACGAATCGCTAGTCTTAAGAGAAATAGGGATAGGGATGAATGGCAGTGATAGCGTCCTGCACGGGTAATCTATCGCAAAAATAGATTTTCTACTGTAACATTGTAATTTTGTAGTACTGTAATATGGATTAAATGATACCTCGTCGAGTTTTTACGCCGGTCAAGTGTGGTAATATGAAATGACTACTTAGAGTTGTACATTCTAAAACAGTTATTTAGGTACCTATCTCCGAAGTTAACCATGCAAATAAATTGAAATTGATACACATGATTCAGATTAACGTAAATTTTGCAGGAAAAATATCATTATGTACCTAACTTACTGACGTAGGTCAGTTTTTATATTCACCAAAATACCTATATAAACGTAGTTTTGTACGGAACCCTCGGTGCGCGAGTCAGACTCGCACTTGCCCGGTTTTTATTCTCTTGAGTGTAGTTCATACTACTGTCGAAAGTTAACGGAACATATAAATACCTATGCCAATTTCATAATTGATTTCAAAATACCCCCCGAGGTATCTAGTAGAAATCCGAATTGTATCAAATAAGCTTGTACAAAAAGTGACCTTACCCAACAAGCAAGAAGATTGAAATTATAATGGCAGTTTCTTTATAAAGTCGAATATTTAAAAAAAAACAACTAAATATTTGCAATTATTTGAAAAGACCGATTTGCATCAAATTAGTCCGTTCAAAAAGCGACTTAAAATAAAATAAAAACTGGCCAAGTGCGAGTAGGACTCGCGCACGAAGGGTTCCGTACCATAATCTATAAAAAGAATCCGACTCGCACTTGGCCGGTTTTAAATATTTGTCTTCTGTGAAAATTTCAACTGTCTAACTATCGCGGTTTGTGAAATACAGCCTGGCTACAGACAGACGGACGGACAGGCGGACGGACACCGGACAGACAGCGAAGTCTTAGTAATAGGGCCCCGTTTATACCCTCGGGTACGGAACCCTAAAAATAAGTCACCAGTTACTTTAACCCTCCAAATGTCTTAAGAGGGCGCAGTACGATCGGTGTGGATCGGTTCTCCATACAAACGTATTTATGCTCTCATTTTAAAACGCCATGCTAGAATAACATGAAAATTTGTATACACAATGGGATCCGGCATATCTAGGTCGGATCATAGTTTCTGTTGCTAGAAATTGTAAAAGAAAAAAAATACAGCGGCTTTTTGAGTTTTTTACGGCTTGTATGAAAACCTTAATAATCGCTGTATTTTTTCTCCATTATAATTTCAAACAACAGAAACTATGATCCGACCTAGATATGCCAGATCCCATTGTGTATACAAAGTTTCATGTTATTCTAGCCTGGCGTTTTAAAATGAGAGCATAAATACGTTTGTATGGAGAACCGAACGTACTGCGCAGTCTTAACCCTTAACTTGGCAACGTCCCCTGGGTTTCCCACACTCTGTGACCGTCTTTTTGTATTTTTTTCTTGGCCAGTATGAGTAGGACTATTCAGAGTCAAGTGTCACCGAGGCTAGAATTAGGGACATTACAGTTAAGGGTTAGCAGTATGTTGGTGGGAACTTTAATTATGTAAGTTGTTGTACGGCTGGATCGAAGTGACCCTAACAATGTAGCGAGACGCATACAAATTAGACATGACATTGGCAGAAGTTCGGACTGCCGTGCACTCTACACATCGAGACGTAAGTACAAATAAACGTTGTTCCTAAACGTAACCGTAAGTTTTATATGTATTAAAATTATTAATATAAAACTTCATTTTCTCAAACATGCGCCTAAATGTATGCATTAATGTCACAAAAAGAGGACATGAAGTTACCTGTTTATGGCTCCCTACATTACTTCTTGGCCCGGCCAAGAAGTAATGTATGGAGAATGTATGAAACTAACATTATTGTCCGCTGCTCTAACTTTTTAAATTTGCTTACTAAAATCAACTGATAAACGAAATATTACATACAGCCAACCGCCACGATTATGTATATATATATATATATATTTAATTTGTTATGTAAATTGGTATTTTTTTAGGTTTTTCCGTTTTTTTTATCGTTCTTGTATTTTTGTATTTTGTTGCTTTTTTTCGAATTTTTCGAGTATTTATGTATTTTTTTCTTGTTATTTTGTAGCGTTTTTTGTGTTTTTTGATATTTTTAGACTTTTTAAAAGTTATTTCGTATTTTTTTTGTAGTTTTTATTTAATTTCCGTTATTCGTCGTAATGCTTTGCTATTTTTTGACGTTTTTATTTTTTTTACATTGTAGTTTTTTTATTGTTTTTTTTTTCTAACATGTTTGAGAAAAGTACTATACAATCCTCGGCCGGAACAGGGATTGCTGGACGAGTTTGGGATAAACGGCCGAGTCGTAGACGAGGCCGGATAAAACGAGGATTGTATAGTACTTTTCTCAAACATGTTAGAAAATAAAAACAATAAAAAAACTACAATGTAAAAAAAATAAAAATGTTGGCCAATTTTTATTTTATTTTAAGTCGCTTTTTGAACGGACTAATTTGATGCAATGCGGTCTATTCAAATAATTGCAAATATTTAGTTGATTTTTTTTTAAATATTCGACTTTATAAAGAAACTGCCATTATAATTTACTTCACGGCCTCTGCAGTAATGTACTGTTTCTCAAACATGCGCCTAAATGTATGCATTAATGTCACGAAAAGGGGACATGAAATTACCTGTTTATGGTTCTTGGCCGGCGGCCAAGAAGTAATGTATGGAGAATGTATGAAACTAACATTTTTGTCCGCTGCTCTAACTTTTTAAATTTGCTTACTAAAATCAACTGATAATGGAAATATTACATAGAGCCAACCGCCACGATTTTGTATATATATTTTTAATTTTGTTTTGTAAATTGGTATTTTTTTAGGTTTTTCCGGTTTTTTTATAGTTCTTGTATTTTTGTATTTTAATAACAAATAATAATAAATATGCTTTATTGCACCACACAAGAGAACAATGTTACACAAAAAACTTACATAATTAGTAATATTACATAAGTAGCAACAGGCGGTCTTATCGCTTTAAGCGATCTCTTACAGACAACCCTTGGGTAGCAGGAAAAGGTTTCAAAAAAAATTATGAACAGGTAGTGCAAGAGTATAGGAAGAAGGGTCATACATACATCTCACAACAAACATTAAATAAATACATATTAACATAATATATATAGATTTATATATAAATATACATAAATATAAGTACATACTTATATAAATATATATAATAAAAGGCAACTTAAGGGAGCGACAAGTAATATTGTATATATTTTGTTGTTTTTTTTTTTTCGAATTTTTCGAGTTCTTATGTTTTTTTTTGTTTTTTTTGTGTTATTTTGTAGCATTTTTTGTGTTTTTATTTAATTTCCGCTATTTGTCGTGATGCTTTGCTATTTTTGGACGTTTTGTATTTTTTTGTTTTTTTTTACATTGTATTTTTTTTCTAACATGGTTGAGAAAAGTACTAAACAATCCTCGGCCGGAATAGGGATTGCTGGACGAGTTTGGGATAAACGGCCGAGTCGTAGACGAGGCCCGATAAAACGAGTCCTGCAATCCCTTCACGGCCTGCAATCTGCTTACTTCACGGCCTCTGCAGTAATGTACCATTAATTTCTAACAAATTTAAAATTGCCAGATAGTAAAAATAAGCAGATTGCAAAGTAATTAACAACTCATTACAAGTACAGATGACGTGACTTGAATAATGCTTTCACATTGGACATACTCTGAATACGACTAGATGCGAAGTGGCTATCAACTATCGTATGATATGATTGACGAGTTCATGTGTGTTAGGGAGGTATTCCACTCATCCAATATCTTTGTCCAATATACATTTGATCAAAGAAATTGGATGATTTGATCCAACTTGGATGGGACCCCGACATTTGATCAAAGATTCCGATGACAGTTAAATCAATATAGGCATAATAATACGTGGAATTGGCCTCTGTCAAAGAAATTTGATCAAAGATTGGACAAAGATATTGGACGACTGGAATACCACCCTTAATGTATACAAAACTTTATTAGTCAATGTCAAATGTCAGAATGAAAACTGGTAGTATTTTGCCATTTGAAATGACAGATGTTAAATAATACGGTAATTGTTTGACACTTCGTCGGGTCTAGTCGTATTCCGAGTTGAGCCGAAGAAAAAACATTCACGACATCAGTAAGATCAAATGACAACTATTTAATGTCGTTTTGCCTAAGACGTCATCTTACTCAGTCTGCTATTAAGAGTGTGCAGTACGCTCGGTTCTCCATACAAACGTATTTATGCTCTCATTTTAAAACGCCGTGCTAGAATAACATGAAACTTTGTATACACAATGGGATCCGGCATATCTAGGTCGGAACATAGTTTCTGTTGCTTGAAATTATAATGGTGAAAAAATACAGCGATTAGTAAGGTTTTCATACAAGCCGTAAAAACTCAAGAAACCGCTGTATTTTTTTTCTTTTACAATTTCTAGCAACAGAAACTAATTTCCGACCTAGATATGCCGGATCCCATTGTGTATACAAATTTTCATGTAATTCTAGCATGGCGTTTTAAAATGAGAGGGTAAATACGTTTGTATGGAGAACCGAGCCAGACCGAGCGTACTGCGCTCTCTTAACATTGAAGGTGCGGATTAAGGAAATTAATTGGTTTGGACTCCACAGGATGCTCAGCAAACGTTTGCGGGAGGCAACAGGCGATCCCCGTGCGGGCAGCTTTCTCGCACAAAGAATCGCTATTGCAATTCAGCGCGGGAATGCTGCCTGCATGATGGGCACCCTTCCTAAGCGGCCAAATTTAGACTTTTTATAGGTTATTTTTAAGTTTGAGTAATTTCTATTTTATTTCAAATGTTTTTCTGAATAAATAATTACATATTGGTTTGATTAATTCATATAATTCTGATTTGCTTATATGTACATACAAAGAATTGCTAATGAATCACACAATTGTCCATTTAAAAAAAACCCGCATACTATTTATGTACTTACGGTTAATTGTAAAAATGTATACAAATTTGAACCTTATTCCTCAGACGTAAGACCTAAAGTTTACATAAGTACTCATATTTATAGACGTTTAAAAACGTGATTACAAGAGACTATTAGAATATATGGAAACCCAATGCGTTCGACAAACGCGCGCGACTTGTCAGCGAACCAAACGTATAGTTGAAATTACACTGACCGAGTTGTATCAAATTAGTCTGTTCAAAAAGCAACCTTACTACCCAAGCAAGAAGACCCAATTTCAAATGGCAGTTTTCTTATAAGTCCGTAATTAACTTCAACTATAATTTCAGTTTACTATACGACAGATACTCGGATTTTCTGATTTTCTGGCCCGAGAAGATTTCCAATGGAGAACTATGGAACATCTGTCGTGAGTCGTCAGTCGGCCACCAGATCTAATTCCGTAAATGGATTTGTATTGGCCACACGCCACACCCTAAGAAGATCTCCCGACCACATCTCTAGACAAGCTAGAATGGACTCCACAAGAGAAGAGGTAACGTGGCCGACCTAAACACACTTGGAGGCGTCCAGTGGCAGTGGAATTGAGGACTACCGGGCTAACGTGGTCCGAGGCGAAGCGAGCAGCCCAAGATAGGACACAATGGTCACCCCACGAGAGCACGTGACGCCATATTTGAACTAATTGAACTCAGCACGTATCCTTAAAATGTCACTACGCAGAGAATTGCATCTCTCATCTCTGTTATTTGGTGTTTTTAAAACGTCTAAAACAGAGTATCTGTTTTTTATTAGTTTAAACTTCGCGATAGCAGGTCAACCTTGTATGGAATCAAATCGTGCAAAAATGTGTTACTGCCTCGTTGTTACTTTGCCGTTTTCAAAGGTAGCTTTAAATACTCAGTAACAAAATAATGGAATAACATACCGCCACCTATAAAAAACTTAAATACAATTGGAACTTTTAAATTGTAACTAAAACAACAACTTATAGAATTTCAAAGCACGCTACCTCCTGGTACTACAATATCTGTAGTGGTCGAAATCGTACTTATGCGCCGTTCAACTTTGTTAATCTTAGTACCTACTTATAGTAAAATTATTACATTCATGTTATCTATTTCCTCAATATATACTTTATTACCCAACGTATTTATTTAGCCTACACATCAAACCTATCTTCACATATGTCATAGTAACATACAGTATAATCTTATAATATAAATATATCCACAAACAAATATATACACACCTATATTATTTTCTAAACAAACTATAATAGTCTTAGCTAAGTATACAGTTTCCGACAAGCAGCAAGCAAATCCGTATTGTACGAAGGGTCGGCCTGAAAACCAGCATTGTAGTAGGTTCGCTCCTTTTAGCATCATGATTTTAAAAGTTGTTATTCTACACGTAAACATATCAATTTGTGCCTATTTAAGTTTTATTTTAAGGCTTGTAATGTTTTGTAGCATTGCATGTAAACATTTTTCCATGTGGTGTTTAATAAAAAAAAACTTTGTCTATGTCTATTTCAATGGCAGAGTACTGTGAACGCCCTCTGCCCCACCTAGGGGTTACAGGACCTTAAGTCAAGTAAGTCATACTTTCAGTTTAGATGTATGGAGCGGTAGCGCTAGATGGGTCTCATTTGTATTCAACGGTTGTCGCTTAGAGGTTTAACTAAAACACACAAGTTCACTGTCGAGGTCCACTGAAGGCCGAAGGCTGTTTTAAGCAAAATGTTTAATGTATAACATAGATATACGGGAAATCCTTATGTGGTTTTGTCATTAAGGAACGTGTAACGGAACGCAATCAGACTATGAGCATAGAACGCAATAAAACTATTGTACCCGCCGCGGAGAACCGTGATCCCTATGACACTGACAGTTATTCCCACGACACAACGTTGTAGTGGCGTCACATTTACATTAGGAATTAGGATCTAATTGGGGGCGTCTAAAAATGACATTTATTTATTTTAAGTAGAAATATGCCATTATAATGATATTCCGCTGGAATTATAACAATTCTTAACATTTACAAGAAATTATCTCGATCGGACCTGATCACACTACGTTTACGTCTTGCCAAACTAACTTCGTTTGGAAGATATCGACTAGTGGGAAAAAGTATCGATAAAGAAATGTCAACAATGGAAACGAGCAGGGGTCGTACTTTTCGTGCCGGTGACGTAAAATTGACGTCACATTGCATATAGGATGATTCCGATTGGTGTTATGGTAATTATTAATATTTAATCATTAATCATTTAATCATGCATTTATAACGGTATTTTTTCTTACACGACCTATTGCATCCGAAAATTATTGAGGATTTCTTTTCATATTTAGAATTTTAATTTATAAGCAGGTGAGGATCTCGTAGTCTTTCAAGTTTTATAACAGATTATTTAAATGTTGAATCTAAATATGAACAGAAACTCTCTATGATGACGAGGTTTGTTTAATTGTTGGTAATAACTGGTATTACACATGAACCAGCCACAAAAACTTGCAGTATTACCTAATGATGTACTTTATAAGTTGTGATGTGACAGGCAAATTGCGTTTGTAATAGGGACATAATTGTAAAAAGTATATGTATACATGATTATTGATTAATGAATGATGATTGATTGATTACAATAAGACTAATTAAAATCACCTATATGGGGCGTGACGTCATCGGCACGAAAAGTATGACCAATGGAAACGAGTGTACAAAATACATTAACATAGTATGCTTCTTTCAGTGTCAGATTTATAATCATTTAAGTTGTCGTGATAATAAAATCAAGAAGATGGAATTTTTATTCTTACTGAATGTTAAAAAAGTTACATTAAATAAAAGAATTTATTAATAAAAAAACATATACTTATAATAAAACTACTATTAAATTAAAATACTTAACTAAAACTAAACCTTAAAATTAAAAAATATAAATAAAATAATTAATTAAATATGAGACCTGGGCCTCTTGGCAGTGTGCCCATCACGCAGGCAGCATTCCCGCGCTAAACTGCTATCGCGATTCTTTGCGCGAGAAAGCCACCGGCGCGAGGGTCGCCTGTCGTCTCCCTCAACCTTCTGCTGATTTCCCTGTGGAGCTCCAGCGCACCCTTACCCCAAGGACCCAGTGTCTCGACGCCGAAAGCAAAGAAATGATATTGGGCGCCGAGACAGCTGTATTTCGAGAATTGTTTTTATTTCATCCAAATTATGGATATTTCTGGGGACACCAGTTTTTGTTTTATATAAGGTTAGGTTTTTTAGTATCACTTTTCATGTGTGACAAGTAATAAATTATGAGTGTCATTATTTTTTTCATATTTAAGTTTTAGTTCATTCTCTATTGAACAGAACGGAGCCTAGCATACATACGTACATACTACGATTGTATACCCAAGAGAATTAAAAAAAAAAAACTGTAGGACAAAACCAAATAAAACAAAAGTTCAGCGATCATTTATTATCATTTCTGTTGAGTACAATTTTTTTTAGGTTTTTCGGCATTTCACAATACCAACAATAACAAAACAGCAACAAAACAGAAAACAACAATAGTAACAAACAAAGGACTCCGATGACAGAAAAAACACTTGGCGCATACAAGACGCAAGCACTCGAACTGAGCGGCTAGTATGATAGCTTATACCGTCACGTTTTATGTGACGTTTCAGTACATTTTGGCCATATAACGTGACGGTATAAGCTATCATACTAGCCGGGCTGAAGTAGCGAATTATCGCGGCGCAGTGACAGATCAGATAGTGTTGCTATAATTAAAAATATAATTCACATCGATTTTCAGTGCTAAAATTATACATTTTAAAAGTACAAAAGAATATTTTGCATAATACATTGACTATACATTGACATACCCGTCTATACATTGACCTATAATGAAATAAGTTCTTCAGACACATTAAATGGGGATATCCTATTTCAAGATAAAATATACGAATGACCTGGTTCCCATAACGAACGCGGGTTTACTGGGTAAAAAAAAATATAATAAGAAAATGAAATGCATGCATTTTTATTTTTGGAATACTTTCGTTTTACTGATACTTAATCTATGCCAAAAAACTTAAATCATTACAACAACAACATAACACACATTGGAAATGCAGATTATATTTTTATAAAACATGTTTAGCAACGTGGCTGAATGAAAGTTACGCCTATGCCTATAAAAAAGTTAAGTTACATCGACACGACCCATCACTAACCTGAACTGTCATAGGGGTCTGTTACACGCTTAATATTATCACAATACTGGTATGTCAATATTATCGTAGTATTCAATTATGTTTGTATTTTGCGTCAATATTCATTAAAGAGCACGTGATACTGATCGTGATATGAGAGTATCGCATGATAATAATAACCGTGTAACTGGCCCCCTAGGGATGATGGTTCCCCGGTCCGGGTATAGACTAAGAGATGTGAAGTTATTTTAAACGTCGTGAAAAGAAAGTAGTTTCGAAAGTACCAGCGGATGTCAAACGTAAGATATTGTTCCAAGGAACACAGCATTGACGAAAGGTCTAACAAAATTTGGATTAATATCAGGGGCCTTTCAGGTCGAAGTACGATTTTATCTATGGAAAATTTAGTTTAACTTGTTTGTACCAGATGGCACCGGGTGCTATCTCTATCGCACTTGCATATTAAAGCGACAGAGATGCAGCGGTCGTGCGGTTAGTTCTTACTAATTACACAACGGCTCCACGATCTATGTGAAGTATTTCACTGGTATCTCTATCTCAGTATATTGTACTTTGTGATTGATTAATATCAAAACTTACGAACTCCATCAGCTGAGAGTTATGTAATCCTAGTACTTCAATGGTTGGAAAAGTCTTCGATATAACCAAATAGCTCAAGACAGACTCTATTAGTTTAAATTGCGAACCCCACTAGTTGAGATTTATGTAATCCTAGTACTTCATTGGTTGGAAGTCTTCAATATAATCGAAGTAGGTCAAGCTAGAATTATTTTAGGTTAAATTTCGAATTACACTCGTTGAGAGTTATGTAATCCTAGTACTTCAATGGTTGGTAAAGTCTTCAATATTACCAAATAGGTCAAGACAGAACTTTATTAATTTAAATTTCGAAGTCCATTAGTTGAGAGTTATGGCACCCTAGTACTGCAATGGTTGGAAAAGCCTTCAATATGATCAAAATAGGTCAAGACAGAACCAAGTTGAGAGTTATGTTATCCTAGTACTTCAGTGGTTGGAAGTCTTCAATATAATCAAAATAGGTCAAGCTAGAATTATTTTAGTTTAAATTTCGAATTACACTAGTTGAGAGTTATGTAATCCTAGTACTTCAATGGTTGGAATGACAGAACTTTATTAATTTAAATTTCAAAATCCATTAGTTGAGAGTTATGGAACCCTAGTACTGCAATGGTTAAAAAAGCCTTCAATATGATCAAAATAGGTAAAGACAGAACCGTCCTAGTTAAAATTTCGAACTCCACTAGCTGAGAGTTATGGAACCCTAGTACTTCAATCGTTGGAAAAGCCTTTACCGTATTAAAAAAAAGGGTCATCATGACGACCCCACCTGCTGTAGTTTAAATTTCGAACTCGAATTATTCCAATCAAATTTCGAACTGTACCATAGCTGGAGTAGACGAAAGGTCGTAAGTGACGCTGCCAATTTTGGGTATAAAAGGGGCGCGAAGTTCTATTTGATACACTTAGAATAGTGAGTATTATATTACTTGTTTAGAATTCGTTATTTAGACTGACAAGTCTCTGGCCAAAAATTGGGCCCAAATAGTAGACAATATTTGGTGGGTGAAATTAATGTCATACGAGTAGGGGAGGCTCGTCGTTATGAAGAGTTAGTCTTCATCATCATTCTCATTATTTCCAGTACAGTTGCCTCCTAAAGGATGCCTGGAGTTCACGACCTAATTCCAAGAATTGGTGTAAGCACTAGTTTTTACGGAAGCGACTGCCATCCGACCTTCCAACCCGAAGGGGAAACTAGACCTTATTGGGATTAGACTTGTCAAGTGAGTGGGCAACTTGACTGTTAGAAGTTCTCAAAGCGCCCGGAGGCCTCCAACTTGGCTTAACGACTGCTATCATAGACAGCATCCGGGATCAACGGCTTAACGTGCCTTTCAAAGCACGGGAGCGCTCAGTTAGTTACCACTCAAGGCGGTCACTCATCCAAGGACTGACCTCGCCCGACATTGCTTAACCTAGCATACCTCACGCGGTACGAGGGCGCCGCTGGGCCACGAACGCGAGGAGTTACTGTTCATGATGAGGAATCATTCTTAGACAATGCATTTAATATTGTAATGGGATTTGTGGATTTTCAAGTATTCTGTCCAGGCTTCAGTTTGCCTGAGGGGTCTTGCTCGCCTAACGGTGTCAATGAGCAGGATTCAGTCTTTTGCTACCAGATCTAAGGGTGGTCTGGCGTCTACCTTTTACCTACATGGAGACGATTCAAATCCCTTACGTTCCTTCAATGCCCAACTGACAAGTGACAACGTAGACACGGCAGCCAATTTGGGATCTCAGCATAGAGGTGTATACCTCGCTTGTCGAAATTGTACAGTATGTGAGGAACGGTCTTGTCAAATATATTTATATATAAATATTATATCCACAATAGGGCGTCTTACTCACTGTATCCTAGCCGGCGGGTGCAGTGGGGGGAGACATCCAACACGGGCCATAGCATTGTAATTCTCAGTTTAGCCTACTGAACTTTCACTGCATAGGTTAGGGATTCACAGTCAAATGAGCTGAATCTGGTCAGGGATTTATACTTTTTCAGTTTAGCAAGTTTACTGGGAGCATCTGGGATTCATTGTGGGTAGTTTTACATACATTTATTTGGGAAGTAGGGTTTAATAATTTATTGACCGAGCGAGCGAAGCGTCTCCGTTTCAGTTTTCGACAAAAATTCTTTCGTATGTCTGTCTGTCTGTTTGTCTGGATGATCTCTTCTACAGGTCGCATTTCTCAACCGATTCTCGTGAAATTTTGTGAGCAGGTTCGATAATTATATAGATTTTTTTTGTCGAGTAAATTTTTGGAAAAACTTGAAATTCGATCTTCTTTTTATTCATAGGTTCTGTTCTCTTCTACAGATCGCATTTCTCATCATACATGTTATATAGAATATTTTTTGTCAAGTCAGTTCTTGGAAATTTAGAAATTTGAAAAAATATACAAAATTTTTTTGTCCAGTCACTTCTTGGAAATTTAGAAATTTGAAAAAATATACAAAAAATTATCGTATGTAGGTATGTCCGGATGTTTTCCTCTACAGGTCGCATTTCTCAACCGATTCTCGTAAAATTTTGTGAGCAGGTTCGATAATTATACAGAATTTTTTGTCGGAGTAAGTTTTTAGAAATTCTAAATTTGAAAAAAGTATTTTCTTTGTATGTCGCTTAGGATGTTCTCCTCTACAGCTCGTATTTCTCATTACAAATATTATATAGTTTTTTTTTGTCAAGTCAGGTTTTACAAGAAAGGAGTGCTTACCATCAGGCCGGCCGTACGCTTGTTTGCCACCGACGTGCATATTAAAAATACTCTTATGTCCTGCAGATTATCATACACTGTTTTATGGTGCTAAAATTTTAATAGTTAATGCATAAAATGGTTGCACAGTTACTCATTTTTAGTATAGTTTACCAAAGATACGCCTTAACGGTACTAATACCATATGTAGTGTTGCGAAACAGTATATGATCGATATCGATATTGTGAAAGCAAGGTCAAATGTGTAACTTTGTTATCTTTAATTGGTATCATTATTGATAATCGTAACGAAGTAAACTTACGACATAATTGTAGTTATGTGCACGACTATCTCAGCAAAATTTTAACGAGGATGTAAAGGGTTCGTGTCACTTAAATTTATTAGTAACACAAGAACGTTTTAATAAACTCAGTAGGAATCTCGCGCGTTGTGAAACAAATGAATTGTCATTTTAGTATCTCTAGTAAAAAAGACTACGTTATGTCTGGTTACCATCAGGCGGGCAGTACGTTTGTTTGCCGCCATAATGACGACCTGTTTAGCCTAGTTGGTAGTGACACTGCCTCCGAAGCTAGAGGTCCCGGGTTCGAATCCCGGCCAGGGCATTATTTGTGCATTTAGCACGGATTTTGTTCTTGGGTCTTGGATGTTCTCTATGTATTTAAGTATGCATTTATCTATATAAGTATGTATATCGTCGTCTAGTATCCATAGTACAAGCTTTGCTTAGTTTGGGACTAGGTCGATTCGTGTAAGATTGTCCCCCAATATTTATTTATTTATGTATATAATAAAAAAATAGTTTCATTATGGTGTCTTATGGGACTTTTACACAGAAATTATTGTAAGAACGCGATTAGTTTCAAAATGACATGACTTACACTTTGTGTTCACGTACTTTTTTATCACTGTTTATATCCTTTCGCATGAGGTGTTTACCTACGATTGTGACGCCTATCCCATAATGAACTTAGTTTAAACATTTCGAATGTGTTGATGTCTACAGGGTGTGGCCTGTAATAGAAGCAATAAATTTAAAGGACGTTTTCTTAGAGTATCTACAGTAACCTCTTGTGTCCAAAAAAAAAAATTTTTTTTCCATAGGGAGAAATTTTGATCTAAAGTTATGACCTCCAAGTAATGGATCTTGGCACCCAGAGATTGTAGCGCGGCAGTCAATGCTGATTTTCAGGTTGCTTCAAGTTATGACTCATAATCGTTGTCGCATTTTTGGATTAACAGGCTATTTTTGGGACTTTTTAATTTTTTTTAATCATTTATTCTGTTTTTTATGTAAATAGTTATAAAGTAAAAAGTACATATAAGCTACTTTTGCGAAAAAATAAATAAAAAAAAACTTTTTTTATTCAATTAAAACCTTTTGGAAATAATTACCGGAGAGCTCAATAGTGTACCGTTTAATTTTTTGCTCCTATTACAGGCCACACCCTGTATAATCGTTGGTGAACCTTGAATAAATAAATAATAAACAAATACTTACTCCGAACTCTGACCTTAAAAATGTTTTTAATTGTCCCAATATTTTATCAATTAAGAAATAATTAAACGAATATAACCCAACAAATCATTTTATTCACCATAAATAAACACAACAAAGATTTAACAATAAACATTCAATTCAATAGATAATTATTGGCAATATGTCACATAAGCTCCTACGGTAAAATTGAGAATTTATAAATAAAAATCGACAACAGAATAAATAATAGAAGGCAATTACAAATATTCTCGTACAACTAATGAAATAACTATATATGTAGTTATTTTACTTCAAAAAAGGTTTTTTCTTAATTTTCCCTCAAAATATTTAAAAGAATTAAAAAGTACGTGTTCTCACAATCAATGCTCAGGGAATGATTAGTAAAAAATCACAAAAATTTAAATTAATAAAAAAACAACATTATTCTTATTCTAAATCTTCTAGACTACGCAAATACGTAAATAGCATCGGCAAAATACAATACATCGGCAAAATTAACGAACTTCATAAGTTTTGGCTTGTCTTGTTCATTGGACGATACAGCTAACACTTAGATACATATCGATCTTAGAAAATGACGCTAAACCCGACCACTCTCCTACCTTATACCAATATCAATGTCAACCTTTTTCTGTGAACATCCAAGTTACTACAAAGGTAGAAAAGCTACCCTCTGGCCACGTGGTCCTACCGCCTTTGTCCTACCGGTCGGACCACATGAACTTTTTTTCCGATTGATCCTACCAACCTATCGGACTATTGAAACTGCAACTTTCTTAGACCACGTGGTCCTACCGATAGGACCATATGAACTTATTTTTCCCGATTGATCCGATTAATAAGTTGGACTTTGGAAACTATCATTAACTGAGACCACGTGGTCCCACCTGTCGGATCACGCGTTCTAGACCATGAGTAATGCGACCTGCATACTGCGATTACTGCGTATTTAGGTAACTTTCTTAGAAAATAATATGAAGACAATATCAAATGTTAATGTCAATAGATATGTGTTACGAACATTAAGCCGATGGTCCTGGTTTCGAATCCCGGTAAGGGCATTTATTTGTGTGATGAACACGGATATTTGTTCCTGAGTCATGGGAGTTTTCTATTTATTTACGTATTTGTATATTATATATATCGTAGTCTAAGTACCCGCAACACAAGCCTTCTTGAGCTTACTGCGGGACTTAGTCAATTTGTGTAAGAATGTCCGTATAATTAAAGTTATTTTAAGACTAATTAGGGTGAGATCCCTTACCTACTGTAGTCCAATAAAAATTTGAATATCAGTGGGTACATGTACAGTCAGCCAAGAAAGTGGTCTACCACTTTTCGACTCTATTACTTGATAAATAGAGTCGAAAAGTGGTAGACCACTTTTTTGGCTGACTGTACCTACTATGTACGACAGCGACAAAAAATCTATCATACTACAGGTAAAAATGAGTTCATGTGATCCGATCGGTAGTACGAAGCGGAATTATTATTCTTGGTAGTCCGATCAATCGGAAAAAAAAGTTCATGTGGTCCGATCGGTAGGACGAAGCGGAATTATAATTCCTGGTAGTCCGATCAATGGGATCAATCGGAAAAAAAAGTTCATGTGGTCCGACCGGTAGGACAAAGGCGGTAGGACCACGTGGCCAGAGGGAAAAGCTAGCGCCCAGAGTCTTTATATGGTAAATAAAAAAAAGTAAAAAATAAAATAAAATAAAAACGCCAAAACAGATCTTAACGCTAAAATAAACATTTTATCGGCAACCCCCACACTAGGCTATGGCTAGGTAAGTATGGAGACAGTTTTATTGTATTATTTAAAATTATTTTATAAGGTGTAACAAAATGTTTTGCAGCTTAGATCTATTACTCGACGTGAACGGGTATTGTTATTGTAATAAATAATGATTATAATGAAATGAATCACACATCAAATAAATGCATTTTCGAAATCCTGTTCATTACATTATTTCAATCATTTTTTGAAGTGATATACTCGTAAGTATTATATCTAATATAAACATTAAAGATATACAACCAAGATTAGAATTTGATATATAATTAGACCCCCTTTATCGGAGGTGCAATTTGGTTGCTGGACGTTCTTAGGGATGGGTAAAAATATTAATGATGTCGATATCGATACTCTTTCAATGCACCTCCGATGACGGGGTATACACATGGGGTTATACATAAATAATTACATTTTTACTAATACCTATCAATGTTCTCATTCACTGCTCAAAATTTGGGTATAGGAAGAAAGCAGTATACATACTACAGTTACGTCCTTTACCGCGGGCGCACAGGCAACACCTGAGCAAACGGGAAGGAATGCAGACTTTTCTGCATTCACATGGGACATTGTGTAACAATATCATTAGTAAGGTTTCAAGACATCATGACTAGCATTAAATCAAGCAAGAATTCGTTATATACAATGACTATAACTAGGGTCTGATTTAGCTTTGAGCTGCCCATTACTTATTTAAATGGTAACCATATTTGTTCTAATTTATATACAAGATTATAACTTATTTCAACAACCAATTATTGCAAATTCGCTTACACTAAAATAAATATAGTAGAAAAGTTAAAGCTAACATCTATTCTAAAAATGCCATTAATGTCAACGCACATTGGAATGAAAATGATTTTAATTTGATAGTCTTGATCATAAAATCTTTATTAAATTATTGAATAATTATGATAAAAATCCTAGTAAATTGTATCTAAAAACAGGACGAACTATTCTACATTTTTTGATTCCACGGAATCGGTGGCAAATAAATTAATATAATAAAAGGCTAATATTGCTATATGCCATGTTTCCTAGTTAATTATTGTTCAGCGTATGTGGCATCTTTTTTATATCTTCACCAATTTGTTATATCTTCACCAATATTCGCTTAATATGGTCTAATTAAACATCCGACCACTAGTGTATTTTGTACATACATAAAATAAATAATAAGAAACAAATGCCTGTAAATTCATTGAACATCGATATCGATAGATGGGTACAGTATCGATTTTGTACATCACTATTGGAGCAAAATAAACTGTTAATCGGATGTCTAATAGTCGTAAACTTTATATTTATTGGGCATATGTGTATAGCAATAAATGGATTATGAATTATAAATGGATATTTTTATAAACACGTAATATATGTATCAATTTCGTCAGGCGTTCAGGCGACACAATGGCCAACCGACATGCAAGCAACAATGAAAAATGACAGAAATGTACATTAAAGTAATTTATTGTCGAATTGTTGCCATGTTGCCTGAATAAATAGGAAGCTTTTACATTTAACTGTCATTATCACTTGTTTTAAGTCGGACATAACATATCCCTTACTAGCAAATATGTAGGTGGGATAGGGAGCAATAATATTCATTGAATTATGTGCGGCATAAACGAGATTCTGCTAGTTAGGCTGCAGTCTTTGTCTAATCACCACCACCTATTATGACCATTTTATAATGGGTCAGGGATCGTACATTAATCCCGTGAAACTAACGGGGGGAGGGGGGGGGGGCAGAAATAATCACCAAATATTACAAGGAGGGGAGAGGGGTATCTAGTGAGATATACTGTGTATTTATTTCTATAAAGCGATACATCACTAAAAATGTTGGATTTGGAGGGGTAGTCCAAAACATCTCCCGTATGACCAGAGCAAGGGGCGTTAAAATTTGCCAGATAAAAAGCATCACGTAATTAATGTACGATCCCTCACGGCCATTACACCGCCAACAAATTCCTCCAGAGTATAGCGAACAAATTAACAATTGACGTCAGTTGATGCGGTCGAACGTTACAGAAGTCACATCATAAATACACTGACTAACACAATTATTGTTTCGCTGTTAGGTTGTTACACAGTAGATTCCTATCTTAGTAGCCACCTATATTCCTACCTTATATAGTCGCCGCTCGCCAACAATCATGCAGTTTGGCGAAAATTTGTGTGTAAGTATGCATTTTGCCGGGTAAATTTTGTTTACTTAAGAGGGCGCAGTACGCTCGGTCTGGCTCGGTTCTCCATACAAACGTATTTACCCTCTCATTTTAAAACGCCATGCTAGAATTACATGAAAATATGTATACACAATGGGATCCGGCATATCTAGGTCGGAAATTAGTTCCTGTTGCTAGATATTGTAAAAGAAAAAAATACAGCGGTTTTTTGAGTTTTTTACGGCTCGTATGAAAACCTTAATAATCGCTGTATTTTTTCTCCATTATAATTTCAAGCAACAGAAACTATGTTCCAACCTAGATATGCCAGATCCCATTGTGTATACAAAGTTTCATGTTATTCTAGAATGGCGTTTTAAAATGAGAGCATAAATACGTTTGTATGGAGAACCGAGCGTACTGCGCACTCTTAAATAAAAAATAAATACAAATTACGTGCAAACATGACACCTTTTACCTATAGAATAACGTCCACATTACCTTATCAACTATTTTTGAGCAGGTTTGAAACAACTAGCATGGCGAAACTGCCGATCAGGAACAGCGTTGCCGGAATCGAGGAGAGCAGCCTGTAGCGTTCCTCTGTAAAAAAATGTTATCTCGTCATTTCAGTACAAAAAAAAAGAATACTAAAAAAGTACTACGAAATTATATGTTATAAGTTATAACTGTTAAATGGATGAATAAAGTGATATGACGTGTGTGGTTGGTTATAATATGCTTGGTATAATAATGATTGTTGAAATGTCGATATAAAAACGTTAAGAAACGAAAGCAGTACTGATGATATAGTGATGGTTTGAATTAAAATGAACTTATCTGTTGTCTTTGAAGAAAAAAAGTTGCAAAACACCATTAAAAAAGTTCGTTAAGATAAAGCATTTTTATAGGTGGGTTATATCTTGCTATTTCAAAACTTTGGCTGACTACTCAGTCACACATAGTGTGTTGGACACTTTAAGCTGACAAGCACCAGTAATGGACACTTGATTCAATGATCATATGGTTTTAATGATTGTCGAATAAAAAATGTATAACTCTTATTTTCATTTAAATAAGAGTCAACGTGCATCATTGGTCCTTGTCCATTACTGGTGCTGTCACCCTTATACTTTTTAATATAAATTCAGCGGTTGATTTGTAAAATATGTCATAATTTATAAATAAATTACATTTGCACCCGAAGAAAAATGCACTGCCCGCTTCCAAGTAAATTAAATGAAAAACCGGCCAATTGCGTGTCGGGTCACGCACAGAGAAGGGTTCCGTACCGACACCTCCTAATCTACATTTAAAACCACTATACAATACAGTAGACAAAAAAGGTTGTATCTACATAGGGAAGTCACGGCACTTACGCCCTTTTGTTTGAGCAAGACAGTTTTTCAGCAATAACTCAAAAACCGTTGTTAAACCTATCTTGTTCAAATCAAAAATCGTTGAAAGTATTTATAATTGTACATCTTAATTTTTTTCAGAATTTTAAACTTCATAGTTTGGAAATTAAAGAAGGGGGGACACACTTTTTACGACTTTGACAGCTAATATCTCACCAACGGTTAACCTAAACGGAAAAGTTTTTTAGAAACCTCTTTGTCATTTTCGAATGCCTGTTCATAGATATCCCACACGTCTATATGTATTAAAAAAAATTGTCCTCCCTCTTACATGTATGGGGTGCCCCCCCAGTTTAATATTTTTTTTGTAATTTCACATCATATTTCTGTAGCGGTTCATAGCATACACCTTCCTACCAAATTTCATAATTGTAGTGCTCATAGTCTCTGAGTAAATCGGCTGTGACATACGGACGGACGGACGGACAGACACGACGAATCTATAAGGGTTCCGTTTTAGCCATTTTGGCTACGGAACCCTAAAAAGAAAGTGAATTTAAAAATAATAAAGTTGTTTAATGTATTACTCCTGCGGCGGAATCAGAAACTCGGATTTTGTCAGTTTACAGTTTTTTTATTTATTAACCCCCTTATTCATAAACGTCAATCAAGCCTCTATTAGTTAACAAGCCGCTAAAGTTGGTTTATCCTTATCTGTCACTTTGACATTTATGTTTGCTGGAAAGGGACAAAACAACTTTTAGTTAACAGAGGTTTGTAAAGTTTTATGAATAAGGGGGCTAGTCATTAGTGTCCCACTGCTGGGAAGAGATTTCTACAAAAAAATATAAGTGGAAAAACCTAAAGACGTAGTAAAATTAAAAACGAATTGAATTATAAATAATACTTTTATTTAATATTCAAGTTAATAGCAGTCTTATTGTTATGTTAGTCAGAATTACATTTATTTAACAATACATTAAATGTAAAATTCTAGAAGCGATTTACATTAACACGCTACGCAAGATTATATTTAACCTAATACCATTTAGGTAATAGAGTTTACAATTTTATTGTTTAAGGTGAAGGGATATGCAAATGACCTTGCCCCATCGGCGGCTAGCCACAGACAGCGGGCGTTCATACTAGATGGCGCGAGCGTAGGCTATCGATGTATTATTAATCGGATTGACGTATAGATGGCGTAAATTATTTCATTTATATTTTATTTGGTGATTTAATTATAACTGTATTTATAGTATTGAGGAAAAAAAAGGAAAATCCAATGCCACATGTTATCTCACTGCTGTATTTTGCAATCGAGAACAAACCGAAGCACACCGAAGGAACTCGACCGCTCAAAGCATGGCCAGGAGAGCGAAAGAGACAGCACGATCCAAACTTTAATACATAGCTAGAATTAGTACTTCACTTTGAGATAGAACTTTTATTATGTAAGTATAAGAAGAAAATTTAGGAATATATTGTGATATTGTCCTAGAATAGGAAGGCTACCGTTTGTTGATTTATCGGTTCAAAACCTAACTTACCTACCATCAATCTCGGTACTTCTAGCCGACTAGATGCCGCTGAACTCCTTACCTGTGTGATAAACACGCGGCGCGGGCTCTTGGCACAGGGTTAGAAAATAAAAGTCTAGTTTGCAGTTATTATTATGATGTTTATTTCATTGGACAAAATACTTAAGCATACGGAGGATGAATACCCTTTTTTTAAATAATCAAAAAGAAGTAAACTATTTATTTAGTTTTTAAAAATACTTTGACAATTTTCTTTGCAATTTTTCATGAAAACATATCTGGAAGTATATAAATAGATAAAAATAAAACCAACCAAGTGCGATTCGGACTCGCGCACCGAGGGTTCCGTACAACTAAAAAACAAATGTGATTTATCAATATACTTATTGGTATTTGTTGGTAAAATATACGTATTAATACTTTCAGTGCCAGTAACCCTAGGGTGTGTGGGCGCTGGTTTGGTAGGCGCTTTCCGCTACATACGGTTTATCTCATGTTATCGGCTACGAGCGTAGCGCTACGAAATCGTTGGCAGTGAAAGTGTTGATAAACAATATCACTAAATAAGATCATAGGTGGAATCCCATTAAACATATCCTTTTTCCTGAATGTACTAAATTGATCAAGAAACAATGCCACCAAATGTGGAAAGAATACTTCGATTTGAAAAAATTCGTGTGACAGGCGAGGCCATACATTTTAAGAACTCTGCTTCCCATGTTTTATGTACAGTATACATCGTAGCAGAGAAAAATTTTTTGGTCATTGGACCAAATAAAAATATGCACCTGCTTAGTGCTGCTCATCTGCTCACATCCAATGGCCACCGTTCCAGCCACTGCGCTTGTGTTTAGATCCAATTCATTAGTGGACTCATCATTGTAAACTACAAAATCCATGTTGCACATTTTACATTTCAGCCGAAATTGAGATAGTAAACCAGTGCGAACTTCAGATACAATTTCCACTGCTTTTAAACCACAATTCAGTGGACCATGACAAGACATTTCCTGTAGTTGCTTGAAAAATGGGAAAACATTAACAATTCTTCTCTCAATGTTTTCATTGCCTTTATCACTGAAAAGAAAATAACATTACAGCATGAATTATCAAAGACATAACATCTAATAACTATGCTACTACCCTCCATTTCATTATATTTATGATTTTAAAAATAAAGAGTGGTGTTTTTTTTTTCAAAATTCTGACCATTTACTATCTGATAATGTGCTTTTTAGTACATATTCACATTTATAAAAACTACTTTTTTTACTTTGTAATAATAGTAATAATAATAAAAATATGCATGCGCTTTGTAAGGCACATTAAGCCAAGGTCTTCCGGCAGCTTGAATTCTCTAACAGTCAAGTTATCCATTCACTTTACAAGCCAATAAGGTCTATTTTACCCCTTGGGTTGAAAGGTCAGATGGCAGTCGCGTCCGTAAAAACTAGTGCCTACACCAATTTGTGGGATTAGGTAGCAGACCCCGGGCATGGCGGGCATCCGTCAGGATTCAACTGTACTGGGATAGTGCTAGGATGATATACGACGAAACCTTGTATGGAGACTGTTGTGTGTTTCTTCATTATTTTAACTTTTCATTAATTAATAACTTATCCGCCATAACAATATTTATGTGGAAATTTCAACTTGCTAACTATTACCGTGCAAAAAAGCCTGTTTGTTAGAAGTTGGACAGAAAAACGGTGTAGACTTATTAATAATGTTAATTTTGGTACCCTGAGAATATGGAACCCTGATACTTCATTTATTATTTATACTCACCTTTCAACCACAATATTGTCATCCACTACAAATGAATCATCATCAACAGCAACAGAACTGAAATAAAAGTACAGAGAAAGAGTCCACAGTAATATAATAAAATAGCAAAGTACTGAAACATTTAATAAATGTCTTTGCTATTATTAGTCATCTTCCCTAATAATCATTTACATAAACATTATTTTTTCAGATTATAGTATTTTAGGATAATAAAAAAATATTGGGTGACACATTTACACAAATCAACAGTCCCAAACTAAGCAAAGCTTGTATTATGGGTACTAGATGATGATATACATACTTATGTACATAAATAAATTCTTCTGCCACTATCTTTGGCACTATGCTGCGGGGGATAGATTATTTATTTTTAAAATTTTGTAACGTAATACATAAAAACATTCAAGACCCCGGTCCAAATATTCATGCTCAACACACAAATAAATGCCCTGTCCGGGATTCGAACCCGGGACCTGTGGCTTCAGGATTTGTATGAAACAAACCTAATGGGTAGTATTTAAACACATCCAAAGGAGTTTACAGTTTTATAGCAAATGAAACTTATGTAAAATTAATCAACACTTTACAATTGACAAAACCCTAAAAAGAGGGATACTCTTTCATTGATGTAGCAGTGGGCATCTTCTAATTTAAATATATAAAATTACATAAATTAACATTTACTTTCATTTATTTTTGATGTTCATATGATTGGATAGTAATTGATTTATTGATTGACAAAAACATTACAGCTTGTAATTGTATCAATCACTGACAGTAGTTTGTATCTATTGCATTATGCCTCTTCCATATTTTGTAATACCATGAGTGCCTACATAATAGTAGTTACATTTCAGCAACACAATAATCAGATACTTACGTTTCAGGTTTAACTGATAGTTTCATTAGCTGCTTCAGTTTACGTTAGTATATATCTTCTTTGTCAGTACTAAACTCGTGATTGTCATTGTCAAAATCTGTAGAGACGCTACAACAAAAGGAAAGCAAGGGTTTAGAAATAAATAACACTGAATTATGAACACACACAACTAAGGCCAGGTCTTATGGATTTTGCACAAATACCCCTTGTATATAAACTTACTTTGCTGTGGCGTCGAGTCGTTTCATTGCAGCAATTTGTACTCGACGTTTGCGCATCAACCTGACTGATGCAGTAGGTTTCCGCCCCTTCCTATTTCCCATATTGGTAAAAGTTTAACTATGTCACACACCGCACCAAACACATAGGTTAATCCAATGTCAATAACAATACACCTAATCTAACCTAACCTAACATCATGAAACAATACAATCAACGAATAAAATGAACTACCTATTTTAATTATCTAAACTAAATAACACACACAATATAACAAAATGCAGTTAAAAATCCTTTAACACCAAATTCCGCACTTCTAAAGAACGTATGAGCGTATATCAACTATCAAAACAAAACACACAGTCCACACAGAATTATCAAACGTCAACAAACAACGAACGAGAGAAATATCCATGGATGGACGTGGGATGGACAATAAATCTGGCAACAGCGCAGCACTCGTGCAAACGGAAACGAGCTCGCAACGCCGCTTACGGGCGGCCCTTCCTTCCTTACTTCGAAAAATGCAATGATACAATTATGCATGCAAGTTCAAATCCTACATCACAAAAAAGTCAAAATAGTCCCCCAGTGATTTTTAATTTTATTTTAAGTAGTTTTAATAATTTTCTGCGTATTTATTTATTTTTTGAACCTTTGAATCATATTTTAATGTTTGTAATAATTTATTGTACGTTACAAAGTGCCTGGTCATAGTATGTGAGCAAACATTTATTACAATGTTTAACATTCTTATTGTATAGGAAATATCTTTAAAAATTATAAAATATCTCTAAAATCCGTATTTTAGTATTTTAGGGATATAATAAAGTCTAGCCCACAACACAAAGTTACAAAAGTATACTTACAAAGTATGGCCACAAAATAACTTGCACAGCGGGAATAAAACTTAAACAAAAAAATGCTTAGAACGGCACTTTTAATGTGACTTATATATTTTTCAGTGAATTCTAGGAACACTTGAACAATTAAGGGAAATACTTGAGTATATGTGTGTTCAGACGGTGAACTTTCAAAACCTCCACATGCTGTATTTTAAGCAAAAAATCTCAGCAAAAACACCTCCATTTCATAGTTTTGCCATACCCTTCGCCTTAAAACATACCCTAATCTGAGATCATTCATAATAAAAAGGAATTTTGTTTCTATAGAGGATTGTAAAGTAAAGCTTATAACAAAAACATCAAAGAGACACTCTCATATTTATAATAGGAAAACTAAACAGGTAAAGTAAAAAACGACAAAAGCATCCAACGTAAAATCGGTAAACAAACAACGATATTTTGCCGTCCATCAGTCAGGACATGGCAATTAGAAGTATCAGTATTGTAGCCACTCTCTTTTGGCAACCCTGGTTACCAGGCATCGCCCTTATTACAAGGTAATAGAGTTCAACTTAAAATTCAAAGTAAGCGTGTGAGTTGCCTTTAAAAAATGAAATTATTGAAACATTAATTATGAGCAAAAGCCTCGTTCTGACATGATAAAGCGAATAATTTAATAAAATTACGTGCGTGTGTACGAACGCTTCTAGTTATATCTAGTTTCACTAACGCAGATAACAACAGTTTGGCATAAAAAACTACCCAAAACTAATTAACACCCATAATACACATCAAATTTAAACCTAATGTCTTTTTCAAAAACACCTTTACATTTTATTCACAAAACAATTTTAGGTTTTTTTTAAGCGAATTTCATGCATTTTAATATAAAATGCCCTTTTTATAATTTACTAGAATGACTTATTCTATTTTTTAGGCCTGAAAAAAAAGAGATAGAGATAAGTGATATAATTTTAAAAGGAATATACACACAAAACATTTGTAAAGATGCAAAGGAAAAATGTCTACCTGCCATATGTTTTCATAATTTTTACCGCAGTATTTATAACATTAGAGTCTAACCATTAATACTTTTACATATCTTTTACATCACCATTGATACCGACACCGTTTTTTGGCATTTAATGTACCTACGGTACCTACATGGTGTAACTTTTTTTTTTTTTATTAAAAATTGGATTGCTCTTGGCCAGCATCTAGTCAGGGGGCAAAGATGAGGCCGACGATGAAGCGAGCTCACCCAGAAGATGCCTATTCACTCGTGCCTTAAAAAGGTCCAGGTTATATGAACTCGGAAATACAGACGCCGGCAGAGAATTCCAAACCTTAGAAGTGCACATTATAAAAGAAGATGCAAAGCGCTTGGTTCGAATTAGAGGAATTTCGACCAAGTAAGGATGGTAGCCAGCCGTACGTCTGGATGTCCGATGGAAGAAGGGGGAAGGCGGTATGAGCTCATGGAGCTCCTGAGCACACTCACCGAAGATAAGTACTCACTGATAAGTATAGCACGTATCGGTACGTTTAACTAACTAACTGACCAGAAGACAATGAATTATAGAAACTACAAGTCAACTACATATATCTCTTTAGATAATTTATTCATAATTTACATTATTTCACGAACTTTACGCTTATAATCTTACACTTGAATACTGGACCGTTTCTCGAATACATTCTAAGAAAATTAAGAATTTTGCATCTTTACAACAATTTTAACAATCTAAGCCAAGGACCCCACACTGTTATAGATTAATACATTTTCAAAGGGATCTGGGCCGTTTCACTTTAAATTGTACTTCTTTCTCAGAATTGGAAATGTTTGGTGTTTACTACGTGTGTACTATTGATTCTGATACTCGTACTTAAAAAATGTTGTAGGTTTCCAAAATGTGACAGGCCATACAAAAAGTATTAAATAACGTCACATAGAGGTATAAAAACTTGGGGACATTATTTTTCTTTGTCAGGATCGATAGCTCATGATTTTGAGCAGGCAAGATAAAAAAATCCAAATTTTGGAAAAAAAGGCAAAAGGGACAATTTTGAATGAAAACGGCCATCTGCATTTTAGCGTGAATTTTATAACGGTTTTAAATATTTATTGTATACCCAGCGGCACATAAATGGCCCAATTTTGGTTCAGTTTTCAAAACATTAAAGCTAATTAACAAACGTAACTAATTTTCTATTATCAAGCAGTAACACTGCTAACGAAAGCCTTATTATCTGGACATTGGTCTGTGTGTAGCTCATTTTGAACACTAGGCCCGCGTACCTACTTATTGTTGACTGTCCTTAGTATGACAAGTTTTGTTTCATGTGCATTGTAGGTACACGGCCAAATTTTTAGACTAAAAGGTATTAATATTTCACGAAGTACAAGCATCTATCATAGTTGTAGGGAATAAAATGTATTAATTTATTATAAGGGAAAGAGTTTAAATGTTACAGTCGCCATCAAATATATCTGTACTCTTCAGAGGTCTCAAATATATCTGAGCATGCATTCTAACGCCTTGACAATATTAGACAATATAGAAATTACTTGTACATAATTAGACAGCTATATAATTATATGTTTATGACTCATAATCGTAGTCGCATTTTTGGTTTAAAAGGATATTTTTATTTTTATTTCTTTTTTTAAATATTTTTTAGTGTTATTTATAATAAACAGTTATTAACATCACTCCAGTAGGGCAAAAAGTACACGTAAGCTATATCCCATCAAAAACATAAATGTGAAAATGGCAACCAAGTCCACCGACAAAAGAATTGAGATCTAAAAGGGCGCCAAGTTCCGTAGATTATCTGAAAAGTAGCCAAGTTTGGCACTAGATTGTTTACAGTAAAACTAACTTACTGAGCTTAATGCATTTTGAGCTTGAACTTGGCAGTTTTCTATGCAGTATGTTATAATAACATAAAAGCTGTTGGATATTTAAGAAAACTGCAAAGTAAAGCTCAAAATGCATTAAGCCGCAGTAAATTAGTTTTACTGTAAACAATCTAGTGCCAAACTTGGCAACTTTTCAGATAGTCTACGGAACTTGGCGCCCTTTTAGATCTCAATTCTTTTGTCGGTGAACTTGGCTGCCATTTTCACATTTATGTTTTTGATGGGATATCATTACTTTTTGTCAAACTTCATCCAATGGTGCTTTCCCAGAACGAATGCACGAGTTACTATACAAAATACCGAAACCGCTATAGGTGCACCTAAAATATTTGAAGAGTTCCCTCGATTTCCCCAGGACACTATGATCAGATTCTGACCCGATGACAATGGGACTACCCCGGAAGTACACTGTTTCAAACAAAAAAAGAATTTTCCAAATCGGTTAATAAATGACAGAGTTCTGAGGTAACTAGCATAAATAATAATAATAATAAGTCATAATAAAATAACTGTTTTCTGATTTTTTCTGGTGTATATACATAATTACCAAGCTGCATGCCAAATTTCAGCTTTCTAGGTTATCTGGAAGTGGGTTAGGTTTTTGATTACTAGTCAGCCAGTCTGGTAAAAATGCCGTTTTTTGGAATTTAATATCTCAATAACTATTAAACCTATATTTATGAAATTTGGGGTTCTAGTTGTTCTAAAGGATCTTCGGATCGGCGGCTGGGTTTAACCGGTATTATATCGTCATCGCGAACCTTAAAATATCGTTCTCTCTACTTACCGGTAAGCGAGATCATTTCGATTTATTTCGTTCGTTCAATCAAATAACCGGTTAATGAATGAACGAAATAATGTAACGGTTTTGGAACGATATTAACCGGTAAATCAATACCGGTTCCGAGCCCTGCCTGAGATGAACTTGGCTGGACACATTGCCGCGTGTCTAGATTTGAATTAAAAACAATTATAAAAAACCTATTTTTTCTCAATTGTAACCATTTGGAAATAATTGCTGAATAGCTTAAAAGTGGTTAATAACGATGTTTTTTGAAATTTTTAGTACTTATTTTTTTATCAATTTTTAGTGCCTTTTTTAAATAAATAGTTATTAACATCACTCCAGTAGAGTTAAAGGTACACGTAAGCTATATTTAAATAAAAAAACAATTATAAAAAAACTTTTTTTTCTCAATTGTAACCATTTGGAAATAATTACCGAATAGCTCGAAAGTATACCGTTTAATTTTTTGCTCCTATTACAGGCCACACCCTGTATATTTCCTACAAATCTATATTTACCGCACTTCTGATCAAGAGAACTTGTTATTGTGTGGAGCAAGGTTAGAATAAACACAACACTACCAATAAACGTAGAAGTCAATAAAACTAACGTAAAAGTAAAAGAAAAATATTTATTTACCATAAATATTTTAACGCTAAAGTTTACATTTAACACCGTAACGCAACCTCACATTAGGCTGTGCCGGTATCGTAGGAGTTACACATAATGAGCAAATTACCTTAAAAGACAGCAGCTTTTTAAGAATTGTCATCCTTTTGGCTACGAGAGTATTTAAATTTTAATATGAATCTTAAAGAAAAAATATTTAACTATTTTAACGAAAAGTGACTATGTATTATTAACTAATTATTAATAACATGGCTCAAGTTTCGTGCAAGATAGTCTGTGTGTGTGTGATTTGAGAGGAGTAAGGGTATATATGTATATAGAGAGATAAATAGCCCAGTCTGATATTGGTTGAAGTCTTAGGTTTGGTTGACAATAATAGCTGCTAAGTATTGTCTTAATAATCAAAATTCATCCTCAGATTCCCAGTAAGTCTGGGACAACCAGAACTGTCGTAGTAAAGTTTTTCCTTCAGATTACACTTTTTGAGCATAGCATTGCAGCCCGGCTAGTATGATAGCTTATACCGTTACGTTATATGGCCAAAATGTACTGAAACGTCACATAAAACGTGATGGTATAAGCTATCATACTAGCCGCGCAGATGTAGAGAAAGATGAAAGATTTAAAGTGATAACAGTGAGTAAAGAAATAACTGACTACTTAGGAAAGTTGCAAAACCGACATTTTCATTTCAAAGTTCTACAAAAAGATTTTGAAAAAAAAAACATATCTAAGTACCATCATAGGAAAACCTGCTTTCAAATAAACAAACCGCATTCAAGTCGGTGCAACCGTTTCAGAGCTACGATGCCACAGACAGACACATGCATACACAAATACACATATTAAACTTATAACAGCCTTCCTTTGCGTTCCGCGTCGGGGGTCAAAAAGGCGAATTTATGACCTGTTAACGCATAAAGACCATGACCCCCGTGTAGAAGAGTCTAAGGACGCCAAAAACTGCCACCACGCTGAAAAGGCTCTCATTAGAATATCGTCTCGGTCTGAGCAAAGGGGACGGCCTCGAAAAACGACTCTTTACTGACCGCGAAATCTGCAGTGGCCATTAAAGATGAATTGCAAGAAGACTACAGAATTGATTTCCATGTCTCTGCGGCTAAACGACGATTAATGGAGCAAGGATTGCATGGCCGACGCCCATCCAAAGAACCGTCACAAACACATCAGCCGAATATAAAAAGTAGCGAATAGCGTTCATAAATCGCCACAAGAATTGGGCAAGTAATGATTGGGCAAAAAAAATATCAAGTGATGAGAGCGACTTTAATTTGATGTCATGTAATGGATCACAAAAGACACGATGTGCGGTACCAGGCATCCAGTGGCCACTGTAAAACATGGCGGTGGTAACGTAATGGTTGGGTATTGTTTTTCTCGACACAGAACCGGCCCTCTCATATTTATACACGGCCGGCATAATGGATAGATTTGTGCCTTTCGGCGGATCAGTACCACAAATGAAAATGACCACTTATAATAATGTCCTGGTATGGACAAATGCTGAAACCATACACGCTACCTTATGCCAGAGAGAATCTGCCAACTTTAACAAGATAATGATCCTAGCACAAATCCAAGCACATGAAGGCTTTCCTAAAGAAGAAAAAATACAAAAATTACCCTCTTATACATAATAATTAACTTCTGTTAAGTAAAATATATTTTGTCCCTTTCTCAAAAATACAGATGTCAAAGTGACAGACAAAGAAAAACTAATTTGAACAGCAATACGTTTATGAATAAGGACATTAGAGTGGCCCAGTCAAAGCGCTGATTTGAATCCCATACATAGAGTATCTTTGGGAGAAGCTGGATCGCAGAGGAAGACGCTAAAATTATTCCAACAAAGAGTCTTTTTTTGAAGCCCTTAAGTCACAGTGGACGAACATACCTTACGAACGGGTCCCCCTTGTTTTGTTGACAAACTTTTCATAGAAAATCATTTCATCGACAACGTTTCATTGAATTTTTCGTTTTCGTATATCATTTCAATTTTTATTATTATTACTTACTATACAAACTATTCAACGTATATTACTTGATCGATGATTAATTTCACAAACGTATCTTGTTTTTGATACAAAAAAAAAACTAAATTTCACACAACTACTAAACATGGCTGCCTTGTCATTTATATTTACATAAAATAATTTCCAGCGGGGTGGTGTCAACACGCTGGCGGGTCATAAAACTGTCAAATTTTACACGTCTGTCACATAGGTACATGTTCGGTTCAGTTAGGGTTCGCTTCGTCCTTCAGAGCGGAGTAGCCCCGCACAGCGGGGTAGCGTAAACATCTGTCAGATAGGTACAGTCAAAGTTCGGTTCGGTTAGGATTCACTTGCGTACTTCACAGCGGAATAGGCATCATTCATCAGACATCAGCAGTCGCGCCGATGAAATGATATTTAAACCAATCTGAAATAATAAATTGCGAAAAAGTACTTCCGTAATTATAATCCACCTACAGATAACTTATTTTCCAAATAACAACTGTTATTCAAATTAACTTGTATCGATTGTTCGACGAAATGAATTGTCGATGAAATGAAAATCTTTGATACGTTGTCGCTGAAGTGATATTCGATTAAAAGTTTGTTGGGCAATTTTGATTTTTAGTAATTCAATCAGTCAGTGGTAAAAATGCCGATTTTTAGACGATAATATCTCAATAATCTCTTTACCTATATTTATGAAATTTGGGCTTCTAGTTTGATCTAGTGTTTTAATTATGTTGAATAGATTTGGAGTAATTGAGGGGTCAAAAGTGGCTCCAAATGGTTTGTGTAAATAACACACGGCTGCTGCTCGCCAGTTCCTTTTGGCATGAACTTGGCTGGACCGCGTGTCTATATAGGCGTCGTCTGCCGCGGTCATTTTTTATGAATGAATATGACGTCGGGAATCTCCGGGCACGGGAGATTACGGGTGTTAAAAATGAAATAAATGAAGGTGAGTAATAACATGAAATAATTATATATATACAGTTTGAAGATTGATCTTGCATTTTTTTAAAAATATAGTTTATTCAAAGTCTATTTGATTTCGTATGTATGTAAGCTCTTTAGTGTTCACAATTACTGGTTGAAACGGTTGCACCTTGTTTCGCAGACAAAAGATTCATAGAATGTACGTTTCCCATAATTTTCATTCCATAGAAAGCACTTTTTCATAAAGGGCCGCAGTTCTATCCTCACCTACTTTTCTGGAAGACCTAAATGACTTAAAAAGTTAACGATTTTGCGAATCAATACATTCTACGGAACTTTTGTCTGCGGAACAAAAGGCCACCGGTTAAAACTTATAAATGACACAAAACATCAAAACACAAAAGCAAGCTTATCCCTAATTAAGTATAAGTTATCTCATCCAGTTAACCTTTGAGTATTGAGTGGAAGGTAGGAAGAACGAGAGAGACAAACTCAAACCATGAAAGTACCAACCACTAGTTAACCAAAAACTTACTTAAACCATAAAGTAGTTTCGATTATGCTTCGACCACCATACCATGAACTAAAACCATGAAATTACCAACCACTAGTCAACCAAAAACTTACTTAAACCATAAAGTAGTGTCGATCATTCTTCGACCACCATACCATAAACTTAAAACCATGAAAGTACCAACCACTACTTAACCAAACCATAAAATAGTGTCGATTTCTCTTTTAGCATTCACTTATTCCAAATTGTATTGTATTTGTATATAACGTTTACATAGAAGACTAGTTTGATATGATAAATTATACAAAAAAGGTTCGAAGACAATATACTCGTAATTATTGTTTTCAAAATTTTTGATCGCGAATCATGTATACTTTACGGTTTTGTGGATCTTCAAACCACGTGAATAGTATTCCTGGAGATGATGACTGTAGTGATGATTACATTGCCGCCAACTGAGATAGTGAATGCGAATCCGTTTCTAACCATGAACCTAGAAAAAATAACGTTATGATACGAGATACTGATTCAGACTTCTGAGGACGAAGATATCCCGCGCACCAAAAGGACCAGGTCATTGAGAAAAATTGAAAAATGGAGCCATAAGGCGAAAACAAGTACAAATTTAAAGGGAGTACTGAATTACCAGAGATTTAGCCACATCTGCAGATATTTTCAAGATCGTTTTCACACATGATTTAATTGAGTTCATTGTTCAGCAGTCTTATCTCAAAGCTCTTGAGAAAAATATCAACAAGCCTGCTAACACACACAAAGAAGATATACATACCTACTGGAGTTTATCGGTGTTATAATTATTGTAATGTGTAAAGTTGAGAACAAGAACGAAGTACGTTGGTCCATCCCAGTTATATGGCTATGACGTGTAACAAGTTGGAAGTTATAAAACAGTTAAGTACAGCCGAGGAAAAAAAATGAACTCTATTCCAATAGAAATATCGTCGTGATTTTGACATTTTTGCTGGAGTCCAAAGCAATTCATTTCCTGCCGATGCACCCGGTAATAAGAGGATTTTATCTACATCCATATCATAACTGCCTTACAATATGTTTAGAATCGATAATCAAATGGCCAATATTAAGAAATCCGTATCTGTGGTTGCATCTTAACGTTTACATTAAAGTATCGATAACCGATACTTTAATTACCTAACTACATTCAAATTTCGAACATCTTAAAAAGAGTCAAATTTGGAGCGTTACGCGTTTGTTTTCTAAAAGAGCCTGGGCTCCACTTTGATAGCTAATCCCAATCGATACTTTAATTACATTCGAATTTCGAACATCTTCTTTAACAAAAGAGCGTTCGTGGCCCCGCGGCGCCCCCGTACCACGTGCGGTATGCGAAGTTAAGCAATGTGGGCGCAGGTCAGTTCTTGGATGGGTGACCGCTTTGAGTGGTTACTTACTGAGCGCTCCCATGCTTTGAAAGGCACGTTAAGACGTTGATCTACGATAGCAGTCGTTAAGCCAAGTTAGAGGCCTTCGGGCGGCTTGAAAACTTCTAACAGGACTGAGGAAACAAATAACTATTGTACCAGTAACCACGGGCCGTATGGAACGAATGAAGCAAACTCTAGTCCAGGCGCTACCCTTTCTGTCTTCCGATATGAGTCCAAACGAAATGTACAATTCATTTTTTCACACTTTTATGAAACATTATAATGCGATTTTTACATCCATCGGTCGTGGTTGGGGGGACATCAGTTTTTAGTGAGTGGGCTACTGAGGGCTTACATAAACGTAGACAAGCACTGTATGCTTTATATGAGGAACGCCGGTTTAATATGAGTGATGAATTTAAGGAACATGTCAAACAATATTCTAAGAAATTTAAAATAGATTGTCATATAGCTAAACGTAATTTTATAAGACAGAAAATTACAAATAGTTCGGACATTATCAAAACAACATGGAAATTAATTAATGTGGAAACTGGTAGATCAAAGCACAAAATGAAAGATCTTAAACTAAAAATTGATGGCATAATTATAGATTCAAGTTTAGAAGTAGCAACAGAATTTGAAAAATTTTTCACTGAGATACCAGTATCCACAACAAAGACATTAAATTCTTCACCTTCGTCTGCCGTTACATTGTTAAAAGATAACGCCTCAGAATGTAGTGGAAATCTTCATTTTGAATATGTTAGTACCACAGATGTAATAAATGCGTTTAAATCAATTAATGTCAAAAAAACTGGTGATCTCTGGGGAGTCTCTGTCCATGCTGTCAAATTTCTAATAGAAGTCATAGCGCCTGACTTGGTAGTTGTATTTAATAACAGTATTGACTGCGGTGAGTTTCCTGATCTAATGAAACATAGTAAAATAACTCCTTTATTTAAATCAGGTAGCACTTCTGACCCCACTAATTTTAGACCAATATCTGTGCTACCAACATTTAGTAAAATTTTTGAAAAATTAGTTTTGTCCCAATTAATAAGACATTTTAATACAAACAATTTAATGCATAATAAGCAATTTGGTTTTACGCGGGGTCGCTCGACAACCGACGCGGCTGTTGAGCTAACTAAACATATATTCGATGCCTGGGAAGTCACAGGATGCCTTAGGTATTTTTTGCGATTTGTCCAAGGCCTTCGACTGCGTATGTCATGAAACATTAATCAGGAAACTGCACTACTATGGAGTTAGAGGATCGGCATTGAATTTGCTAAAATCTTATCTATATGGTAGAATACAAAGGGTCGATGTGAATGGACAGCGATCACCGGGATCAGTGGTCTCGATGGGTGTACCGCAGGGATCAATATTGGGACCTTTCCTATTCCTTATCTACATAAATGACTTGCCATACCTCGTAAAGACCCACCATGATATAGTATTGTTTGCAGACGATACCTCTCTTATATTCAAAGTCAAACGACAGCAACAAGCTAATAATGATATAAACAATGCTATTTCTAAAGTAGTTAATTGGTTCAATGTCAACAATTTATTGTTAAATGAGAAAAAGACCAAATGTATCAAGTTTGTCACGACTAACGTTAAGCACAATCAAACAAGTGTCATTGTGAAAGATGAGGAATTGGAACTAGTGGATAGTACAGTTTTTCTTGGATTAACATTAGATTCCAAACTCCAATGGGGTCCCCATATTGCTAATCTCTCGAATAGACTGAGTTCTGCAGCTTTTACCGTGAGCAAGATCCGCCAACTGACAGACGTGAAGACGGCTCGATTAGTATATTTTAGTTACTTCCACAGTATTATGTCGTATGGTATTTTACTATGGGGCAGTGCTTCAGATATTAATACCATTTTTGTTCTGCAGAAGAGGGCTATTCGAGCAATATATAAAATGAACCATAGAGACTCACTTAGAGATAAGTTCAAGAACATTAATGTAATGACATTGCAATACATCTATGATAATATTGTGTATGTACATAAAAACATTGTAAATTTCAGGAAGAACTGTGACACACATAATATTAACACTCAAAATAAACACAAACTCGCGGTGCCCACCACTCGCCTCCAGAAAATTAGAAAATCATTCATGGGTAATGGTGTGAAGTTTTATAATAAGCTTCCAAGAAACGTAACTGAATTATCTATTTAAAAATTATGTAAAGCGTCAACTCATATCGAAAGCATATTATAGCATACATGACTACATGAATGATAAAACACCGTGGGATTAATTGTGACTGAAATATTAATGAATTAATCATTATGGCATTAGATATTAATATGTTTTTTTATATTTTGATTTTATTCTAGAAACTGTCTAGATTTCTATTTTTTATATATTTTTTATTATTATTATTATTTATATTTTGACGATCCTATTGTGAATTTTACTACAAAATAATTTCTTACTTTGACATGTCTACAACAATACAATATTTATTTTAAAGAATAATAATAGCATCAATAAATTGCTCTAAATAATTAATTAATATATATGTTAATACATGTTATAACTAACGATTCGCAAGTGCTTGTTGCTAGGCCTATTTGAATAAATAATATTTTGACTTTGACTTTGATCTCACGGTTCGTAAATACATGCCATACGATTAAAAATAAAAACAAAAGAATCATCCACGTTTTTTTTTTAAAAGCCAGCATTTAGCCAGGGGACTGAGATTGTAATTTCACGGTTGTATTCTAAAGGAGCCTGCCTACAAATTAGTTAATAGTACAATCACGCTCGAAACTT
Source organism: Notocelia uddmanniana (assembly GCA_905163555.1). NCBI lineage: Eukaryota > Metazoa > Arthropoda > Insecta > Lepidoptera > Tortricidae > Notocelia > Notocelia uddmanniana. Next base: position 49,455,737 of record LR991053.1, read on the forward strand.
GTGACCCAATTCGCAAAAAAAAAAAAATATCTTTCTATACGGTTAGACAGGGCTGTCCTTAAGGCGGATCCAGATTAAAGTTCGTGACTGTACGTGTACCACTAACTTGAAAATGCAGGCCATATCTATAGGTAAATATTGTAGAAGATAATAATGAGCTGATACCGTGATGATGTAGATCTCACGGTTTGAAATAATTGCCACACGACAGACAAACAAACATATTGAATACACATTATGATATGCATGTAAGTTATGTATGCGACTGGACATAGTTGTGTGATCGTATGATGAATAATGAAAGTCACCTTAGGTTCGTTCCGTAAACCTCGTATTATAATGTCTTTCATTATATAACAGTCACATAAACAACTATTCTTTTATGTATTTGATACGTGCATACAGTGCTTGGTTGTTGCGGCGCCGAATAAATGAATGGCAGTGTGTGGCATGTGTTGTTCAATTTGATTGAGGGGGGTATTCTACTCATCCAATATCTTTGTCAAATATACATTTGATCAAAGAAATCGGATGAACCCCGACATTTGATCAAAGATTCTGATGACAGTTAAATCAATATGGCTACGCATGAAAAAAAAACGTGGACAAAGATATTGGATGAGTGGAATGGGCCTCTGTCAAAGAAATTTGATCAAAGATTGGACAAAGATATTGGACGAGTGGTGGTATTCCACCACCCTAAAGCTGGTAAAAACAACGGCTAAACAAAGAGGTCGTCCAATTAGCGTCTTCGGGAACCAACATCAAGTGCAGGTACTCCTTCCAATTTGCCTGGTTCACCCATTTCTACTAAAAAGTCTCGTAAAACTTCAGCGAGATCATAGCATTTAAGCTTGGAACGCAAAGAGCGCGGCGCAGCGTCGTTGCGGGGCGGTGGCGGTTATTCGGCAAAGCGAAAGCGGTCTGGGGCACGTCGTACCAAAAAAACCGCGCGGTATTCGGTAGCGCGGCAGAGCGGAGGCGACGCGTGTGACATATGAAGCAGTAATCGACAGTCGACAGTTTCGGAAAGATCAAAAACGCAAAACCGCCTCCGCGCCGCACCGCGCAAGTTTTACCTCTGAATTTCATACGCAGTGATAATACTGACATTATCCACTATTTTCCCGTTAGGACGAAAAACTTCCGTCAATTATGCGAAAATTGTGGAACTTGACGTTCTTAAGCGAAATGTGAAAACAGTTGCGTTTATTAATGTTTTACTTGACAAATGGAACTGCTTCAAAGATTGAAGGACTCCGATTCAGCTTCGAAACAAATGATTTCGTATGTCCTGATGTCCAGACGTCCGGATTTCCGGTTGTTCTACTCTATAGGAGGCCAATTCTCGGGCCGTTCGAGATGATGTCTATCCAAAATGATCTCGATTGACGCAATGTCTATTGAAAAATCTCACCAAAATGTCGAACACAGCGAAATTTTTTATTCTAGGGCACGATCGAGATGATGTCGAACGATGATCTCAATGTCTATTGTAATACGCGTTCCGTTTTTTTCGATTGTGTTAGTTACAATCGAGTGTATGATAATAAATCATTTTTGAGTATTTCCACTTAATTAAATATATCTTACATCAAAAACCAAAGTGTTATTAATTAATAATATTACTTGACAGTTTTGACTATTTAAAATATTTGAGAGCTGTCAATGTTTTCCGCCAACCGCCATTCCACCACTAAACGTATCAAAAATATCTAAAAGTCTTTAGCCATTAAATCATTTACACGAATCGACTTATTTTTCGCAAATGTGTTCATTTTGTGCTACTGTAAACTGTCGATCAACTACTCAATATTTACCGCCACTGGCAGATCAAATGTCAAAAAATTTGTGATAAAACCATCTGGATCGCTACTGACTACTCGTTGCATCTCGAACGCTGGGAGTAGACATATCTCGAGTGAAGATTTCGAGAATACGCAAATTGGTTTTCGATCGACATCCGCCATTTTTATAGAGATATGTCTAATAGACATCATCTCTAACGGCCCGAGAATTGGCCTCCTGGTCGCATTACTTAACCGATTCCCGTGAAATTTCGTGAGCAGGTTCGATAACTATATGTAGAATTTTTTTGTCACGTCAGTTTTTGGAAATTTAAAGTAAAATGTATATCGAAAAAAAAAACCGCAAGATTTGTCCTACTCTACAGGTCGCATTTCTCAACCGATTCTCGTGAAATTTTGTGAGCAGGTTTGATAATTACGTAGTTTTTTTGTATAGTCAGTTTTTTGAAATTAAAAAAGAAAAACAAAATCGCGAGTTGTCCAGCTCACAGAGCCATTAGTTTAATTGTATCAGTTTCAACTTGCACCCCGTTTACATCACTCGACGCATACGAAGTCATATATGATTTTAATTTTTTTGTCTATAACACATACATGTGAAGCTGTATTGTGGTTAAATTCAATAATTTCTTAAATATAATGAACGAAAAAAAATAGCGTCATTTTATTCAAAGCGTAGTGATATTTCGCAGAATCTTAATTCATGGGTTAAGGGGAATAAGATGGTGAAATTATGAATATTATATTAGGGAGCGTTCAAGTATTACGTAACGAATTTGGGGGGAGGGGGGAGTCTTGTAAAACGTTACGATGCGTTACAGAGCGGGAGGGGGTATTTTGAACTAGGCGTTACGTAACATTGTTTTTTTTTAACCCTTCAGAACGGTTGCCTAGAGAGATTCTCTCACGCATTTTATTAAACATTTTTTTTCAAAATTTCAAATGGAATGACTACTCTAGGTAAAAATGGTCACTTGGTGGTTACGTAACGTTTTACTAGGAGGGAGGGGGGTACAGAAAAACGTTACGGCACGTTACAAGGGAGGGGTGGGGGGTCAAAAATCTCGAAAAATTGCGTTACGTAATACTTGAACGCTCCCTTACCCTTTCCAGCTGCTAAAAATTACTTGAAAAAATCATCTTGTAGATTTCGACTTGTAAAAGTGCCATTGCGGCCGCAATGAAATAAAAGAACAAAGTTCATTTATTTCATAGATATCAAAGGCTTAAAAAGCAAAGGCAGGGTTGAGGACTATCTAACAGACAGGCAAACCAGAGGCCTAAATAGCGTAAAGTTCTTGCAAAAAAGTATATTACACCACACCTTGCCAAAAAGAGTATTTTTCCGCACGCTGCGCGTCCGGAAAAACCCACTTTTTGGCCAAGGGGTAACGTAAAATTATGTACAAAACACGGGTCGTAAAACAGAAAGCCCTCTCTCGCATATTTATGACCCTCACCTGCGGCTCGGGCCTCAAACGTCTGCGATATCGACCTTTCTTTGTTTTACAGTACATATGGTGCTGCTTTACAGCACGATTGCGGTAATCAGCAGATTACGTGCATATGTCGAAACTTTAAAGAACCATATGTACTGTAAAACGTTTTACGATACACGTGCGAACAGGTAATTCGCAACTCGTGTCGATATAAAACACTCCCTTCGGTCGAGTTTTTTTTTTTATTATAAATTTATCACCACTCGTTGCGAATTTCCTGTTCTCTGCACTTGTATCGTAATGTACTATTACAATCCTTGTATCGTAAATAGCTATTATTAAACGATTTAATTTCTGGTCTCGTGGAAGTAATAATTGCCATTCTAAATTTCAATAGTTGTTTGTTATACAACAGTGCAAAGTTGTACTTTAACCGCGAGTGTGGAACGGAACTATGAGCTAGCGAATGGATTATATGGTTCGAAAATAAAATCCTTGTGTATTGAGTGGTCCAAAAATAGAATACTGAGCGTAGCGAGTGCTACAGCACACGAGACGTAAAATAACTTTGCAGCTATGTGTAACACAAATATTTTCACCTCACTAAAGCAAGGAAAATACTACATGAGAAAAACAAGTGATATATGTGAAATCAGCCTTTATTTTAACTGGTACACAAATAACACAAATTGGCGGGAAATCTTATGTACAATAAAATTGTACTAAGATATGTTTTTAATTGAATACAATTCAATATAAAATTATTTTTGCGGCCACACCACCTGATTTGATCAGACAATTTAATCAGATGGGCGAAAATTGTCCTGTCTGGACTGGCCTTTACATGTTATTAAATAAATAAATTAATTAATATTAGGGGACAATTTTTTACACAAATCGAACTAGTACCATAGAAAGCTCAATAAGGCTTGTGTTATGGGTACTAGACGAATATATATTTAACAGGTATACACTTAAATACATAGAAAACATCCGAGGCTCAGGAACAAATGTTTCTGCTCACCACAGAAACAAATGCCCTTACCAGGATTCGAACACTGGACCTCTAGTTCCGGAGGCAGTGTCACTGCCAACTAGGCTAAACAGGCCGGCAATAGTTATTACTTATTCCATCCTCCTAGCGTTATTCCCAGTACAGTTGCATCCTAAAGGATGCCTGGAGTCCGCTACCTAATCCCAAGAATTGGCGTAGGCACCAAGCGACTGCCATCTGACCTTCCAACCCGAGGGAGAAACCAGACCTTATTGGGATTAGGCTTATCAAGTGAGTGGGCAACTTGACTGTTAGAAGTTCTCAAGCCGCCCGGAGGCCTCTAACTTGGCTTAACGACTGCTATCATAGACAGCAACCGGGATCAACGGCTTAACGTGCCTTACGTAACCACTCAAAGCGGTCACCCATCCAAGGACTGACCTCGCCCGACATTGCTTAACCTCGCATACCGCACGCGGTACGCGGGCGCCGCTGGGCCACGAGCGCTTCTTAATAGCAAGGGGCTTGCAATGGGCGGAGCGCGTTGCGTTTTATACCCACCGCTTGCAAACCGCGGGGTGATCAGTCAGGCGAGGGCCGTCGCCGCGCGAGCACGTGCGTCGTGTCGCGATCCGCCTCCGCCGCCGACTTGAATTCCTCGTACGACGAACCGCGCGTAAATAACTCCTATTAATAATGTGGATGTCTTTACAGGGAATCAAATATAAACAAGTCACTTATTAATTTACAATTCAAGTCTCTTTTACATTTTTTTAAATATTATTTTTTTACTTCTGTTTATTCTGTGGTTTATAAACCCACGACTAAATTGTTAATGAATTATTTGTAGCCTCTCTTGTACCTTCTTATGTAAGTAAATGCAGGATTTTACCAAATAATTTGTACCTTTCTAATATAAAAGAACGTACCTATCGTCATTAGAAAACGACGTCGTTTGGTCTAAGGAGAAGTCTTCCGGTGATAACGTAACCTTTTTGGGCTATACTAAATGGCTACTGTTCAAAATAATCTTCTATAAAAGGGGGTACGAAACCCTAAAAAGAGTATCGTAATAGAACCGTAGTTATACTTTTTGTGTTACTCATTTACAAATTAAAGTTACAAGAGTTAAATGGAATTTCCGTTCACGAGATCAGTATTATTATGGGTGTTATTCATAATGACACTGACATACCTACATGTGAAGAATATGTACTTATTATTGTATTCATGGAGTGACAACCTTAACGCTACACCTGCCGCGCGTGAATGAATACAAGTTATGCGATAGACAGAGATGCAGAGAGTAGGTATGTTTCTTATTTCTAAACGCCGTTTTTGTTAGGAAGTGAAATTTCTGTATGTACTATTACTTATTCTGTGTTAATAGTTATTACTTATTATGTTTAAAAAAGTCACTATTAACACATTCGGATTTCAAATTCTATTTGAACTCTTTTGGATAAAATGCAGTTAATAATTAAATAATTTAATTATTAATTTTTGAAGAATATAAAAAAATGGCTTTCCGAGCTAGTGAGGTGAAAATGAATTAATTTATCAAGGAACAGTTAAGGCGGTTAGGCACTCAACAATGATTTTAAGGGTAAAATTATACAAAGTGACATTCCTCGTTACTGTGAGTGCTCGGGTCCTTTACCCTATATACAGGGTGATTTAGGAGACGTGGCAGGATCAACCCAACGGACTCAGTTAATTATAAGCAGGGAGCGAAACTTTGGTGCCGATGACAGACGTATGACGTCAAGCTACATACAGTGTTTTTATCTGGATTATTGAAGGAATCGATTTTGATGATGAAAGGTTAACTTACAACAATAATTTTGTTTTAGTTGCGATTACAGGCATTATGTACAGTATATGTATGTAGGTATGTATTTAAATTAGAAGATGAGATGGTGTGTTTGAATTCCAAGCGTTCTGCCTACTTTTCGACAACCCACGAAAATTAATTTGTTGTTTTTCATTTATCCGAATATATTTTTGACAATTACTTACTTAGTAAAACATTTTTTTCTTATTGTCTTTGTAATTTTACGATTAGAATACTTCTGTCAAGTACTCATCGCTTTATCTTGATACACGGGTAAAATCGATTGTCACCACGTCAGTCTCGTTACTTTTGAAACATCTTATCTCCCTGAAGTATGCAATTATCAATTAGTCTGTGTAGGGTGACCATGATTTTAGTGAATTAAACTTATACATAACAAAAACTTTAAAACATTGGAAATGGTGTGACTCTTTTACTTATAGGTAATTACGATGGTAAACGATCCACTAAAATTTACTGTATGGTCCTACTCACGTCTCCTGAATCATTCTCTATTGGCTATGTGCGAAGTAGGTGGTGGGGGTAAGCTAGGCGATCGTAGCGCACACCATGGCAGAAATGTGTACTTACCGGGGACCACTGTCAAATTTACTTTCACGTTTTCTATTGGTTTCTTAACGGTTTCCTACGATTCGTTTCGTTTGTATGCGTTTATTTATTCTCTTATTTATTTCAGTAAAATTTCCAATACGGGGTCTTTCTCGTTTACTAAAGTAAATAAAATATTCATGTGTCATTATTTGACATCTCTGAGTTTCGACATTGTCTCGGGACCATTGACGATTGACGTTTCAGACGTGCACATAGCCAATATTGCCCTAGTATAGTGGCGGAGTTGCCGCATTCTATGACCAGGGATATTGCCAGGGATACTTTTCGCACAAGTTACTCACCAGAATGGGGATTGGCTCCCCGATCTCTCAGGCGTCGAATTAAATTAACGGGAAAATTAAAAAAAAGAAAAACTGTGCTCTCGAGCAGGATTCAAACCTGCGACATCCTGGCGGGCTATGATGGTTTTTTTTTTAATACCACGTCGGTGGCAAACAAGCGTACGGCCCGCCTGATGGTAAGCGGTTTGGTTGGTGGATGGTGGATGGTTGCCATTTTATCACTTATCGTCGTGGATAACATTCGTCACGTTCTGACAAGTATGCGAGTGCGAGAGTGACGGGCGTCATCATACGCCTGCTGGCATACGCGGCCTATCGCTCTAGCCAACTGAGCCATCGGAAGAATCAAGCGCAGGCACGAAATCCTCCACTAGTTCCCTCTTACAACGCCTTAGGGAGGCGTACAGCGACAACTACCTAGAAGACTCAGGCTTCTTTTAACGGTACCAACGTCTCAAATTATATTGAGAAATCGTCAGTAGCGATGCGCCATCCTATAATAAACTAATTTTGGAATTATCGTCAGCAAACATTACTCAATACTCAATCATTTATTGCATTCCACAATGTTAGTTTACAGGATATTAGGCAAACATAAGTGTTAGTGGTTAAATAATATTAAAACTTAATTGTGGACCCTGTTGGGCACCGCAAATTATACATTTGTTATAAAGTTCAATTTCTTGAAATTTGCATTACAGTGCTAATTATCTATTTATGTTTGAATTTCGGACCCGGGTATGTCCTAAAACTACGACCAAGGCCACCGGGGGTTGGGCAGCAGCATCCCTGGAATGCGGTGGAGATACTGCGATCGCCAACCCGCATGCCAAGCGTGGCGATTATGGCATTTACCCCCCAAAGTGGGGGAGGCCTATGTCCTGCAGTGGACATCTATGGGCTGATATGGTGGTGGTGGTGGTGGTTTGAATTTCACTTCTGTTGTTAAGAACTTATTCTGTATTTTCATTAAGTATATTATAAAGAGTAATAAAAAATGTATATGGTGGAATTTTACTATTTTTATTTCTTTATTGTAGTTTTTCTTCCAAGCATTCTCTTGGTGTATAATAACTTTTATAAATAATTAATTCTTTTAACAATTTTATGAATGTATGGTATTGTTTCTCGGATTTTGTTTTATCAGGCAGTTTGTTATATATTTTTATGGACATGGTATAGGTTGCATCAGAATGCATCTTAAGTTTAGATGCGGGTAACAAGAGTCTTTCTCTATAGCGGAGCAGATGGGGTGTGGTTTAAGTCTTCGCGTTTCTTGTAGTTTTCGGAATAATTGCGAACGAATTTACAAATTTCTCAAATATATAATCCAGTTAACGTTAGTATTTTCTGTTCCTGCTTTATACACTGCACTACACTGCTTTATACAAAATTTGTAATTTACACTATTATTGTCCCTGTATCTCAAATTTGCTAATATAGTTTCGACATGTTTTCTTGTTCAACTACGCATTGTTAATATATGGTACTTCTCATCAACAATACTTTTAAGGTTCGCAGTATCGCTTGGAATCAACATGTGTTGCCCCTCATCAGTGCCACTGAGGCTCCAGTGTCACCAGAACCGGGCTCCATGGCCTCTCCTCCAGTAGGAGTGCTGGTCGTATCTCGAGACACGCCAGCATTAATAACCCTGCGCAGAGCCCATGCCAGTGACGGTACGCCTGCGAGCCGACAGGGCTCGTCCGTGACGACGCGAAAAGGCCTGACGGTATGGTATGACCCTTGTCCCCTGGAAGTTGGGACGCCACTTGTGTGGATACTTTAGCGCCGTCCCATCTTCCAGGTAGTTCAAGCAGGGCTGGATTACGCAAATATGCGGCCATTCTGGCTACATGTTTGAGCCGTTCGGTGTGGAAACACTGGGGCCATTGGGACCCGGAGCATACTCCATATAGAAGGAGTTATCTAAGCGCCTTACTGACGCGATGGGTGACCAGAGGGCAGGATCGTACCTCTCTCAACGCATCAGCATTGCCGTTCAGCGAGGCAATGCCGCCAGCCTTCGAGCTCCAAGCATGAGCCCATTGTTTATATTTAAGTTTAAGTTCTAAGTCGTTTTTTAGCTTCCTCAGGTTAACGTATTCCGAAGTATCGAATTGCCTAATTTTAGTATGTATGTATTATAAATAAATTTTAATACAAAAAAATAATTCCTTTTTTGTATTTAAGTTCAGATTTATTTATTTCAAGTATTTTAAGTACCTATTATCAATTTATCATTGTAATAAATATTTTTATTTCAGAAAACGACTGACTGTTGAATTAATTTCGGCGTTTCTTCTCGGCAGTAGTCTTCTTTAACAGAAACGCCAGTAAATTTTGACTTGTAAAAGTGCCATTATGGCCTACTTGCGGAATAAAGTTCATTTATTACATTTAGTTGTGTTCAGATATTTGAGAGCACCTTGGCCTTGTTCCGATACATCCGATGGCAACTGTATTAATTGAAGATAACGTCTACTTAAGCTACATTTGGAATCGGACGCGAAAAGCAATAAATAATAAGTAAATCTAATGAAGAAAATGTCTTCAGATTGCAAATAGGAATTCAATTTGTAGTTATAAATTTATTCTAACTAATGGAAATGGAAAAATCTATTCACATGATTTTTTGCCTTAGCACTATATAAATAGACGCGATTAAATATTATTAGCCTAGATCAGAATTAGAACTACCTAAATACTGCCCAAGTTTATAAATTTCTCCAATTTTCATTTCCAATTCTAATTAAGTGAGAGAAGTATTAGAGAATTTGTTACAAATCGCCCTAAACAGGGCCGGAAGCTTTTCCAAATGCATTTGCTTCCTCAAACCGACCGCGCTAGCCGTCAGCAAAGACGGGGCCGAGTCAAGCGGCCCCAACTCGACAGGCGCGGACGACATACGCCTAGGCTCCACCACTATAGGATTATGATCCCCATCGAATATGATTTCAGGGTCGTTTTCAATCATCTCCTCAATACTCTCCCAGTTGGTCCTTTGCAACTTTTTCTCTTTACAACACTGACAAAGACCGAAGTCGCATTCTTTCTTAGCCATGAAATGTTCAACGTCGTCTAGAATGCTCCGTTCTTTTCTAGCTCTTTGAGGGTAGATTGAGAATTTTCTGGCCTGGTACTTGAGTAGCTCCTCAACGGTGCTACATTCTTCGTCTATCAACTCTGTGTCTGTGTCGAACAGTGAGTTTTTCCTACTGCCGGCTGAATTGCTGTCTAGACTGTTAAGCCGGGTAATGCTAAAGTTGCGGAAGCTCTGACCTGTCATTGTGATTGACTTTTTGACGGACGCCCAGCCGAGGGAGCGTTGGACGGCCATCTTCCATTTTGTGTAGCGGGCGTCGCGATCTAGGAACATGAGAAATGTTAATAATCAATTTGTATTTTTTATTTTTTGTGGAGCAATCAATTTCAAAGTAAAGGGAAAAATTTATAAGTACTCCGATCAGGATTTGAACCTGCGGCATCTGGCATAGGCGGCCAATTGCTCTAGCCACTGAGCTATCGAAAACACGACATCTACCTTAGAAGGTTTAGACTTGTTTGCACGACACATCTCAAATCACGTTGAGTAACCATCAGTAACGATACGCCATCCCATACTAATACTACATTACTACAGAGGCCGGGACGAAAGGGGTTGCCGGCCGAAGACATATAGACGGCCGAGCGGAGCGAGGTCGGATAGGTCTCAGGCGGGCAACCCCATATTTCCCGCCGAGGTATGTATAGTGATTTTCTCAAACATGCAATGAAATAAACAATGTTGCAGGAATAGGCCGGCAAAGTCCTCTTTTTTTAATTTCCATTCCACATAAATTTGTGGCACAGGCATCATGACATTCTGCCACCATGCGTATTAAAAATAAAACTTTGATTTTTTTGTTGTTTATTTCATTGCATGTTTGAAAAAAACACTATATATCTGGTTGACTGGTAGAGAATGCCTTGAGACATTGAGTCCGCCATTTGAACTGATTTTTTATGTGCAATAAAGTTTAAATAAATAAATACCTCGGCGGGAAATATGGGGTTGTCCGCCTCAGACCTATCCGTCTATATGTCTTCGGCCGGCAATCCTTTTCGTCCCGGCCTCTGTAGTAAAGTACTAAGCAGCAGGGACAATTTTTTACAGAAATCGAACTGGTCCCATAGTAAGCTCAATAAGGCTTGTGTTATGGGTACTAGACGACGATATATTTAATAGATATATACTTAAATACATAGAAAACATCCAAGTCTCAGGAACAAATGTCTCTGCTCACCACAGAAACAAATGCCCTTACCGGGATTCGAACCCGGGACCTCTAGCTTCGGAGGCAGTGACACTACCAACTAGGCTAAACAGGCCGACTAATGAAAGTTCTAAACATCAAATTAATATTAATTAGGATTTTAATGCCTTGCGTTGGTTCCTATAGCTCAGTGACTGGAGCAATTAGCCGCGCAGATTTCCCAGGTTTGAATCTTGATCGGAGCACAAAAATTTTTAATTCTTCCCTTAACATCAAGAACTTATGTTCGAGCGTGTATCCGGGTAAAAGAAGGTATGATGTATCATCCGGGCAGGATATCTGTATCTCCGTAAGGAATAGGAGGTTCGGTTTCGCAGATTCCAGATGGTGGTGAACTGCGTCTAATTTTGAATTCAGTCCCCGAATGTTACAGAAGTCCACTTGTGAGGAGGGTACTGCTGAGAACCAATTCGTTTTTTCCGGGACGTATATTTTTTAAATGTGTAAAAGGATTATTCGCTGTGATGACGGCCGAAGGGACGAACGCACGGTGCAAACCTGACAGAGGACGATGCAGGTAATCCAGTTAGTGGGCGCGGCGTACGGAAGGGTACCCGGTTACTTCCCGTTGGGCAGCCGGGTCCACTCCGGTCTCCTTCTCCGGCACGACTACCACACCAGGAACTTGGGGGTCGAAGTTGCACCACGTCCGTAGGAACTACCCACCGTTTCCCTACACGTGACCCTTGGGTGGTGCTAAAAGTGCAACAAACTGGGAACCGTACTTGTCTAGATCTCACGGTTCGAAAATAAATCCCATACGATTATTATTATTTACCAGCGACTTTTCGCGAGGTTGTCGGTTCAGCCTCCCAGGGTGGAGATTAAGTGACTCCTTGTGGGAGCCAGATGTGGCTAGTGCGTGGTATAGTTACCGTCGTCGGTGGTGGTGGGCAGGAAGGTGTCGGCGGGCGCGGCGGCGGCGCGCCAGCCGCCCGGCGCCACGCGCCACACGCCGCACGCGTGCCCGGCGACCACGGCCGCTCCCAAAGCCGACATGTCCCATGATTGCGCGCGCACTATCAACAAACATTGCTGTTATTACTTATTTCGCAAGACGATTGAAGTTCAAGTGCTTGATAGAATCAGGCGTTACTTTGCGGGAATCCACGACAAGCTAATTAGCAGGCTCTTTAGCGGAATTGCAAAGAAATATTGTTCAAAAAGCAATGAAATACTGCGTTTATATATTGCTGTCATCCGCATAACAATGGATGCTGTCAATAGACAGCATGCCATTGATTTGCAGCAAGAACAGCGTCGGGAGTAGGTTTCCGGGAAAGGAAGTTTTCATGAAATACAGCCAATACTGAATGGCAACATGTACTCACACACTGGTATCCCGATGAGATCTGCTTGGAGCTGCATAAGTAGATCGTTGCAAGTCATGTTGCCGTCCACGTGCAGCTTCGATAGTGGCATACCGCAGTCCTTGTTCATCGCCTCCAATATGTCCCTGTTGTAAATTAAAATTGTTATAAACAATGATTTCAATGGTGAGGATCGGATTGACGACCGGGATCTACCATCACCACCATATCATGTCGGCCTGTTTAGCCTAGTTGGTAGTGTCACTGCCTCCGAAGCTAGAGGTCCCGGGTTCGATTCCCGGTAAGGGTATTTGTTTCTGTGGTGAGCAGAGACATTTGTTCCTGAGACTTGGATGTTTTCAATGTATTTAAGTATATATCTATTAAATATAAAATAATAATAATAATAATGGGGGACAATCTTACACAAATCGACCTAGTCCCAAACTAAGCAAAGCTTGTACTATGGGTACTAGACGACGATATACATACTTATATAGAAAAATACATACTTAAATACATAGAAAACATTCAAGACCCAAGAACAAATATCCGTGAAAAATGCACAAATAAATGCCCTGGCCGGGATTCGAACCCGGGATCTCTAGCTTCGGAGGCAGAGTCACTACCAACTAGGCTAAACAGGTCGTCAAGTATCGTCGTATCGTCGTCTAGTACCCATAACACAAGCCTTATTGAGCTTACTATGGTTCTTGTTCGATTTGTGTAATAAATTGTCCCCTAATAATTATATCAGCCCAAGAACGTCCAATGCTGGACATAGGCCTCCACCAATTCATGGGTGGTAAATGCCATAATCGCCACGCTTGGCATGCGGGTTGGCGATCGCAATATCTCCACCGCACTCTGCGGATGCTGCTGCCCATCCCACGGTGGTCTTGGCCGTAATTTTAGGACATATCCGAAGATTGCAGGTTCGTGTCCTGTCACGGTCGCCATTACGTTAAATACTGATTTAATGAATTGATGACTTGCTTAGTAAATTAAGTATTTAATTCTTTAAGACAGATGTACATAATAGGTGTACTAGTGATTGGTACGGTGTCTGTCGGCAAGTGAGTAACAGATCAGCTGTTTGCGCCGCGCGCTCTCGGTTCCCCGCTCCGCTTTACCCGCAGTTGTCTATGACGCGAGGCAGGCGTGAACACCCGGGCCCGTCTTAAATAACAGCACCAGTATTGGCCAAGGAACAATGGTGAACATTGACTCTTATTTAAAAGAAATGAACAGTTAATCATTCATTTTTAGGGTTCCGTATCCGAAGGGTCCCAACGGAGCCCCATTGCTGTCACTCGCGTGTCCGACTGTCCTCCGTCACACATTTCGTTTACAAGATTTTTTTTGTAACTTTCCATTGAGCTATGAACTTGAAATTTGGTGATTATGTTTATTACTGGTGCTTGTCAAGTGTCCAACACTGGTGCCGTCACGTCTAGGCAACGGAGTTTGAATTTAAAAAAAAGGGTCGTGTAATGACCCACTACTGTGTATAAAAATACACTGTATTTGGGTCATTATACAACTGTTGTTTTTATTTTTAAGAGGCAATCGTCAATCTCTGTATTCTACCAGCATATCGATTTTTTTATTTAAATCAATTTTATTTTGCTGTTGTAGACAAATTATTGTGTTGTTAATTAGGTCATAAAAATGCGTTTCGCTGTAACAAAACGAGCGTAGCGAGTTCTGTTATTAAACCTTAAGAACGCTTATTAAGTAACTGTTGGATAAAATATTCGACTATATTCTTTAAATTTAAGCCCTTTGTAAAATGTTGTCAATATTAGTCACTGGCTCTATTGTATTGTATCCCAACTTACCTAGTTTGAAAGCACACCGCTTCCAAAGCCGCCCGTATGATGTGTTGTTTGGTGGTGAAGGCAGTTAGACCGCAAATTATTCTGGAACAATGCATAATTGTCAAAACAGTTTTTTTTATACCACGTCGGTGGCAAACATGCGTACGGCCGGCCTGATAGTAAGCGGTCACCGCAGCCTATGGACGCCTGCTACTTCAGGGGCGTCACATGCCCGTTGCCAACCCTTTAAAATGTAGGTATATACACGCGCTTTATACACATTCTTAAAAATAATCGTATAACCGGTCTAACGCGAAATTTATTTATTTACCTTAAGAGTCCGCAGTAAGCTCGGTTCTCCATACAAACGTATTTATGCTCTCATTTTAAAACGCCATGCTAGAATAACATGAAACTTTGTGTACACAATGGAATCCGGTATATCTATGTCGGAAATTAATTTCTGTCGCTTGAAATTATAGTGGAGAACAAATACAGCGATTATTAAGGTTTTCATACAAGACGTAAAAAATTCAAAAACTCGCTGTATTTTTTTTTTCTATTACAATTTCTAGCAACAGAAACTAATTTCCGACCTAGATATGACGGCTCCCATTGTGTATACAAAGTTTCATGTTATTATAGCATGGCGTTTTAAAATGAGAGCGTAACTACGTTTGTATGGAGAATCGAGTTCAACCGAGCGTACTGGCGACTCTTAATGTACCGTTATATGTATAATATAACAGCAGCGCTCCTGACGATGGTGTCAAAGAAAAGGAATGCGAGTCTTCCCACAATGGTGTAATGCGATACACGGCGCTGCTAATTTACTATCGGGAATCTGATAATTTATAATGTAAAGGTGGATTGAGCGGTGTTTGTGTTAAAAATAAGACAATAGTGACACGTCGTCACGAGAACGATTGGAGACACAGTCCTGGGATGCTGGGCATCCTCAAATTCGTTCGTCTCACGGACGGAGCTGCTGAACAGGTATGTGACTGGTTATGTTTGTATGAGAGCGATTCTGGTAGTGCCTAGATTGGGGTTTTAAGTTATTATGTTATTAACGCGCAATACTTGCACACAAGTTTTATATACAAACTCACCCTCTAGCGTCCTTCCTCCAGTACGGCGCGTACAGCCCACTAAAGGCCGGCACGAAATACACGTCCCCTGTGGAGAACACCTGGCCCGCGATCTGCTCCGTCTCCTTCGCCACGTCTCCGATCAGCTTCAGGTTGTCGCGGAGGAACTTCATGGTGCCGCCGGCTACTGCTATAGAACCTGCGATAAGAGTTGATTTTATTATTAACATTCTTGACATTTATTACAGTTTAAAACATAGACGCACACACGAATAGAAAAAATAGCCTACTACAGCAACAGCAACAGTTTAAATAAAAAAAAAAAAATGCATTTATTTCGGACAACTTTTGATCCATGTTGTTAGTACTACAAAATACTTATAAGGCTGGGTTGCACCGACTTACGATCACAGACTGATCAACGTTAAACATGGCGCCGGCAGCTGTCATCCCATAGAAACTTGTCAAACTTTCCACACATTGAAATTTTAACGATCACAGCTTACGATTACAGACGGTTTGGTGCAACCCAGCCTTAAGAGGGCGCAGTACGTTTGGTTCTCCATACAAACGTATTTATGCTCTCATTTTAAAACGCCATGCTAGAATAACATGAAACTTTGTATACACAATGGGATCCAGCTTGTCTAGGGCGGAAATTAGTTTCTGTTGCTTGAAATCATAATGGCGAAAAAATACAGCGATTATTAAGGTTTTCATACAAGCCGTAAAAAACTCAAAAAACCGCTGTATTTTTTTTCTTTTTCAATTTCTAGCAACAGAAAGGAAAAATGACAAAAGAAAACAATAAGATAATATTAATATCTAATGCCATAATGATTAATTCATTAATATTTCAGTCACAATGAATCCCACGGTGTTTTATCATTCATGTAGTCGTGTGTGCTATAACATGCTCTCGATATGAGTTTACGCTTTACATATTTTTTTAAATTTATTAATAGATAATTCAGTTAGGTTTCTTGGAAGCTTATTATAAAACTTCACACCATTACTCATGAATGATTTTCCAATTTTTTGGAGGCGAGTGGTGGGCACCGCGAGCTTGTGTTGTTGGCCCGCCCGGCGAGCGGGCAGTTCCGTGTTCCGTGCAGTGTCGTGTAGGTACGTACCCTCTAGCGCGTAGACGGGGTCGGCGCTGGGCCCGAGCCTGTAGGCGACGGTGGTGAGCAGGCCGTGCGCGGACTGCACGCGGCGGGGGCCCGTGTTGTAGAGCAGGAAGCAGCCGCTGCGGTACGTGTTCTTGGCCTGCCCGGCCAGCAGGCAGTTCTGCCCGACCAGCGCCGACTGCTGGTTGCCCAGTATCTGGGGAAGCCAAATGTTGGTCAGCGGTCGTCGGTGTGTTTGAAGGGGATGTCGTATCGTCCCGCCAAATTTAGAGGATTTAGACTTTTTTTCGTAGTCCGCATGCCATTGAGGTATTTTTTTATGAATAATATAAGTGACAGCAATAATGTAAGCGAGAGATTGAAGTGTTTACGCTCAAGACGGAAATAATTTTGCCGTCAGAAAATTTAAGACCAAACACATATTCATATTCATTTTTATTGGTAATATACAATTACATGTCAATTGTTTCATTAAATATAGGTTAGAACTACAACATTAACATTGTATACTCTTAATTTTTATAAAAATACTTCTCTGTAGTCATAGAACGCCTGCTCGAGAAGCCATTTTTTTAATTTAGATTTCTATATTCGACCACTTTTTGAAGCGGTAATGTCACCTGGGAGGTGATTATAGACCTTGCGACCAACGACATGGCTGTTTCCGGGATTTGACGACCTGTTTAGCCTAGTTGGTAGTGATCCTGCCTCCGAAGCTAGAGGTCCCGGGTTCGAATCCCGGCCAGGGCATTTATTTGTGCATTTTTCACGGATATTTGTTCTTGGGTCTTGGATATTTACTATGTATTTAAGTATGTATTTATCTATATAAGTATGTATATCGTCGTCTAGTACCCATAGTACAAGCTTTGCTTAGTTTGGGACTAAGTCGATTTGTGTAAGATTGTCCCCCAATATTTATTTATTTATTTATTTCGCGAGTTTGTGGGGCACTAGGGAGAGCTTTCCGGCACGTCCACCTCGAATCCACCTCGTCTCGTGTATTTACTGCCATTTGCCAGATTAACAGCGAGAGTAACGTTAAGATACCTAGTGTCTTGAAGTATGGCCTCGCAGTCTATAATTTTCAGTTTAATTATCATAAATTATTACGCAAATCCAAACAAGGCAAAAATATTGCAATGGGCTATTTCTCACAAGAATTGGGCTTTTGCAAACTGCTTGAGAGTACTACGGACAGATGAATCAAAATTGAGATAATCAATCAACTTTCAGACGGTAGTGTACTGCTTTTCACACCTTCTACGAGGAAAAGAGTCATTGTTTGTCGGGCTGTTTAGCCTAGTTGGTAGTGTCACTGCCTCCGAAGCTAGAGGTCCCGGGTTCGAATCCCGGTAAGGGCATTTGTTTCTGTGGTGAGCAGAGACATTTGTTCCTGAGACTTGGATGTTTTCTATGTATTTAAGTATATATCTATTAAATATATCGTCGTCTAGTACCCATAACACAAGCCTTATTGAGCTTACTATGGGGCCAGTTCGATTTGTGTAAAAATTGTCCCCTAATATTTATTATTATTATTATTTATTATTATTGTTGAACTCAAATGAAGGAAGAAAAGTGTTCTACTAAACAACTACAACTTGGAAAAGTTGAAAAACCCCCGACATTTTCATTTCAAAGCTCAATATCTCGAAAAGGGCTAAACATATTTTCATGAAACCTGGCTAAGAACACTCGGGCTAAAATTATCTATGACTTAAAAAAAACTATACGATAATCGTATCATCCATTTGGGAGCTACGATACTACAGACAGACACGTTAAACTTATAACACACCTCTATTTGAGCGTCGGGGGTTAAAAATATGAGTGTAGATAAGAACATGAAATCTAATCCGCTTCTGGAAAACGTAATGATAGTTGAAATATTTAAATTAAAACTTCGAAAGATACAAATAGATTGTTTAAATAGGCAGGCTCCACAGTGAGCCTGCAATCTTATTGATGTATTATTTAACGAAACACCCGAACAAGGAAACCCGACTATATAACTTCTCAAAACGACCGAAGACTGGCTAGGCGGAGGATAAGATTGACAAAAATTATCCCATTTTCAGAGTTACATATTTAGATCCCGTCCTATATAGGACTATTTATGTAATTAATCCAAAACAAAGTGTTATTCAATAAAATACTTACTCCAGATATTCTAATTCCGTCTAAAATGGAGCCATCCTTAACTACGCCGTAAATTTCCGAGCTGCTACGTATTTGAGGTAAGGAGTCTCGGTGAATGCCGAATAACCTACAAAAGGCAAAACGAAACGTTAGGCAGGCAAGAACTAAAGGCTAAGGCATGGGTTTAGTAATGGCGGTAACTTTGGAACTACAGTGGACGATTCACATCAAACAGCCGGAGTCGCCGCGCACCCGACTAGGGTCAAAGGAATTCGAACCCTGCATACAGAAGTTAGATTTCATATTTGAATGGGTTGCGGGCAGCCGGTCGGAGCCGGTCGGCTGCCGCTGCCGTTTGGATACAAAGTCTAGCTTCTGTATGGAGGGTTCGAATTCCTTTGACTCTGGTGGCGTGCGCGCCGACTCCGGCCGAATCTTATACGAAATGACACATGTATAAATATTATCATACTCAATAGTTTATTGCACATAATTGACATAAAGGTGTTACAATGTGGAGTGTCGTAAACAGGGGTCGGACAAAAAGTGCGAATGACGTAAAAATGACGTAATCTTGCACACAGGATGTTTGTATTTAAATTTCCGTGTGACATGTAGTAACGAAGTAGTATTAATGAAGTAACAAAATAATCGTAAATAAATCAATGGAATTAACTGAATAAAATAAATTTCACGAAACTTGTTACCATAAGGTACGATTATTTGAAATTAATTTGGACAAAAAAGTAAAAAGTAAAAGTATTAAAAGCAGTTTATTCTTCAAATTAGGCATATTACATGCACCTATGAACGTCAATAAACTACCACCGGTTCGGAAAAATAAACCTCTGCCACGAGAAGAACCGCCGTAAGAAACTCGGCTAAGAAAGGCGTAAGAAAATCTGTGGGAACCTCAGATAAATAGGTTTAATATTCAAAGGTGGGAACAGTAGCATTAAAATTGCCACAATAATAATATAATAATAATAATAAATATTGGGGGACAATCTTACACAAATCGACCTAGTCCCAAACTAAGCAAAGCTTGTACTATGGGTACTAGACGACGATATACATACTTATATAGATAAATACATAGAAAACATCCAAGACCCAAGAACAAATATCCGTGAAAAATGCACAAATAAATGCCATGGCCGGGATTCGAACCCGGGACCTCTAGCTTCGGAGGCAGTCACTACCAACTAGGCTAGACAGTTCGTCAATAGACGGAGAGCTAGCGACAAAATCGGTCATGTGGCTTCAGCTGTATTGAAACTCCGTTAGCTACTTCCCTGAAATTTTAAAATGAGAGCCTAAATACGTTTGTATGGAGAACCGATCCACACCGATCGTACTGCGCCCTCTTAATTGCGAGGGCACATTCCTGATATTAAATAAAGTAATATTATTTTTTAAGACTTCCCAATTCGTACCATTCCGAACATGTTAAAGAATTCATTTTCGTTCAATTTAAAAAAAATGTTTTTTTTTTTTTAATTTTGAAAAACTAAATATGATACGTCGTTTCTATGGCTATACACGGTTATATGCTTGAAGGAACGGATATCAATAAAAACACCCTGTATTGTTTTTGATTTCTGTGTGTGTCAAGTTTTGTGTTTGGGCAAGAATCAGAATCATAACTATTTATTGTCACACTCACACATTCAACATTTTGTACAATACATCATCATCATCCTCCTAGCGTTATTCCCAGTACAGTTGCATCCTGAAGAATGCCTGGGGTCCGCTACCTAATCCCAAGAATTGACGTAGGCACTAGTTTTTACGGAAGCGACTGCCATCTGACCTTCCAACCCGAGGGGGAAACCGATCTTATTGGGAATAGGCTTGTCTTGACTGTTAGAAGTTCTGAAGCCGCCCTGAGGCCTCTAACTTGACTTAACGATTGCTATCATATCATAGACAGCAACCGGGATCAACGGCTTAACGTGCCTTCCAAAGCACGGGAGCGCTCAGTTAGCAACCACTCAAGGCGGTCACCCATCCAAGGACTGACCTCGCCCGACATTGCTTAACCTCGCATACCGCACGCAGTACGCGGGTGCCACTGGGCCACGAGCGCTCCAATATTTTGTACAATACAAACAATGCTAAATAGACAGAGCATGCCTCGTCCTGATTTAAATTTAAAATACATGAAATCATTATTTGACACTTATTTTTACACTAGGTACTTATAATTTATAATTAATTACCATTACATTAATTGTGCTTTTAATATACTCATTAAATTATAACTATTATAATTTCATGTAAAATTTCTACTAGATACTTTAACTCCTGTTCAATGTTGATTATTTGGCCCACTAATAATGGGATCGTCCTATAGTAAGTAATATATCAAAAAACATTTACAATATTACTACTAACATCTACTAATAATACTACTAGATTTGTTTATATTAATCAAATTTTGAATAATCATTATTGAGATATTCTTTAATGCTGTATAGTGTGCGATCCAGCAAGAGTTTTCAATCGTTGATAGAATGCGTGGTCTCTTTTTATTTTTTTTTAAATATTATACGGCAATTTGTTGTATAGTGTACACCCCATGGCGGTGGGAGAGCGTCTAGCCAGCTTTAGTCTGTGTACAGTCGGCATTAAATCAAGTTTTATTTAATCGTATGGCATTTATTTACGAACCGTGAGATCTTCGAGAAGACAAGTACGGTTGCCAGTTTTTGTTGCACTTTTAGCACCACCCAGGGGTCACGTGTAGGGTAACGGTGGGTACGCTTGTTTGCCACCGACGTGGTATTAAAAAAAAAAAAAAAAACTCCCTACGGACGTGGTGCAACTTCGACCCCCCTTTGTCAAGTGAGTGGGCAACTTGACTATTAGAAGTTTTCAAGCCGCCCGAAGTCCTCTAACTTGGCTTAACGACTGCTGTCGTACACAGCAGCCGGGATCAACGGCTTAACGTGCTTTCCAAAGCACGAGAGCGCTCAGTTAGTAACCACTCAAAGCGGTCACCCATCCAAGAACTGACCTGCGCCCATATTGCTTAACCTCGCATACCGCACGCGGTAGGCGGGTGCCGCTGGGCCACGAGCGCTCTATATTATCTAATAAAATATACATATATTAAATCAAGTGATCTCTGTGTAAAGCGTGGGTTACATTTAGAGCAAATCGAGTC
This sequence comes from Notocelia uddmanniana, assembly GCA_905163555.1. Lineage (NCBI taxonomy): Eukaryota > Metazoa > Arthropoda > Insecta > Lepidoptera > Tortricidae > Notocelia > Notocelia uddmanniana. The sequence continues at coordinate 49,477,704 of LR991053.1, forward strand.
TTACCTACAAAGCATAGGGTCCCAGTTCAACGTCTCCAGGTTCATCAGGAGCGTTCGAGAAGCGTTGGTCACATCTGTGATGTGCAGACCTCCTCGAGGGCCGCCCGTCAAGTTCTGCAATTCAAATACATCTTATTAAACCGACTTCAATAGTAGGAAGGAGGTTCTCAGTTCGTCTGCGTGTTTGCTTTTTTTTCTCTGCCGAACACTTTGTTTCTATCAAAGCTTAGTTTTTGGCTTAAAGAAAAATGCTTTTATAATTTAAATGCCATTTAAATAAATTTTAATTTTAATTCGCATGCCACTAAAATGGTGAATTATGCTGAACGTATTGTTTTATGTCCATCTTTTATTATGTACCTACCGTAATTCCGCAAATAAATATTTTATGATTTATGATTTTAATGTTTGTATGTATAACTCTTGACCACTTTGGCCGATTTCGAAGTTGGTCCCATATAAATTTGGTGAAGTTCTGATGATGGAATCTAGGAGGAATCAAGGGGAGGTCTTCGAATTCGATCGGCACGCATAATATGACGATTTCGGTATTTTCTGTAGTTAACCAAGCATTGGATCACGGAAACCACAAATTTGGTGAAGTGGAACTGGTGTTGAAGATCACAGTTGTCATATAGAACTTCTCAATGATGTTCACTTCACAGATTCCGATGAAATTTCGTTGAAGTAGCAACCAAGCTCGTAAAAATACACATTTTGAAGTGGAAGTTATGATGAGAAACTGTAGGTCAGTATGGGTTCCCTGAGGAATCGACGGAACTCCTCAAATATCATCGGCCCATATAAAGTGACTTAGTTAGGATCTGTAGTACCAGCTTATTCGCTATCGTAAAGCAGTACAGGTGGTGAAGTGGGAAGGATTTGTAAAAATATCATGTGTGTGGCATAGCTAAGTGAAATACAAAATTAGAATCGGTTTTTTCGGCATAAATTATTTTGAGTGGAGATAAGGGTGTTCCTTATTTCGTTAATTTATATTTTTCTACGGGGCACCCTCTTAATGTAATAATATCTACCACTAAAAGATCAACGTAATTTTTTTTTTAATTTTTTTTATACCTTTTAGGGGTCGCTACCGAATTTTGTAAATATGGACCCTCCATACAAGATGATTTTTTTCTATTTCTTTTTTTCGATTTTTCGTTGTGGGGCGATGAGTGAGGGTGTTTTAATGTGCAACTTAACATAAAATAGCGCCGGTGATTTATAAAAAATATTTTATTAATAATTTAGGAGTTCTAAGTATTGATTTAGAGGAGCGTCCATACTTTCCGTTCCTAAAAACACAAATAAAAATTACTAAAAAAATTAGCAATGTTATTATAAGTTAAATTGGACATGTATACACTTTGAGTCGTCGTTCCACAATGAAAAATCGAAAAAAAAAACATCTTGTACGGAGGGTCCAAATTTTCAAAATTCGGTAGCGACCCCTAAAATGTATTTTAAAATTTGGAAAAAAATATTACGTTGATTTTTAGTCGTAGAAATTACATCAAGCGGGTGCCCCATGGAAAAATATAACTTTGATGAAATAAGGACCACCCTAGTGGAGATTTTGCAACATTGTGAAATGTACCATCACTGCAAGAGAACTTGTCAGTGTCAATTCTAAGTCAAGTTTTACCACTGGATTAGAAGGTGTGAAGACAAGTTATCCTGCCTATAGTCTGTATACGTCCCAATGCTAGGCACAGGTGTCTCATAGATGAGAGGGAACATTAAAACAGAGATGTCGTAGTGTCAGAAAACAGTTAACAGTGCATAATTACTTGAAACTTCTTCCGCCCGGATGCGTTCTTATAGCAATCTTGAATTGTGTGTGAAGAACTAGGATCTAAGTGACAAGTGCTTAAATACCAACACAGCAGCCGCTCTCAGCCGCTTATTAAAAAAAAAAATGACATCGAGTTTTTTTTTTAGGCCACCGAGTTTGGCGTACTGCCTTTGGGTTGTCCTTCTTGTCACATACCTGCCATCTCATCTTCACAGCGCCGAATTACGGACTGATCAGAAGCTTCCGCTTTCTATTGTAGGATCACAATTGACATGTTAACTTACCCACACGATCCAAGAGTCGGCAGTTCCGAACATCAGCCTCTTGTCCCGCCCAGCTCTCCGTACGGTCTTCGCGTTGTCTTTGAGCCACCGCATCTTCAGAGCACTGAAGTACGGACTGATGGGAAGACCGGAGACGGACTTCAGATAGTTCTTGTTCTGGTCCGGGACTTTGGCGAGGATGGCGTCTACGGTGACGTCTGTTCGGATGTCGTTCCATGCTGCGGATAAAAGTTGGATAAGTAAAATGAGTAAATGCTGAAAAATAATATCCCATCAAAAACATTCTGTAAAAAACTAGCCAAGTCGCGATGGAGCTGCTTGTTTATCTCTAAAAAGTAATGAAATCTAGACAAAGTCGTGCCAAGTCTAAGGTTCCTTACTGCGATTTCTTTATTATTATAAATAAGGAGTGAACTGATTGATTCGTCGCCCCGAGCAAACCCGCGGTAGCTCAGTAGGAAAGAGCGATGGACGGATTCCAGAGGCCGTGGGTACGAATCCCGCCCGCGGTGGTCGATTATCCAATTTTTCATCTTGGTTGGAAATAATGTATCTGAAATCTGAGTTTTAGATGTTTATTGTTTCATTCGCTGTTTTCGTACATGACTTTTTTTTTATACAACGACGGTGGAAAACAAGCTTACGGCCTGCCCGATGGCGAGCAGACACCGTAGCATATGGACGCTTGCGACTCCAGGGGAATCACAAGTGCGTTGCCGACCCTTTATTGTCATGGGGATGCGCTGTGTTGAGAGTGAGAGACCCGCAGATGTCTCCAGCTGTCAACCTAGAGACATAATACAAAGCTTGTCAGTAATAGAGATGTTACCTATGGCGGGATGTAAAGGTTCGCCGGTGAATTTGTCCCACGCTATTGTCGTCTCCCTCTGGTTGGTGATGCCCAGCGTTACAATATCATCTTTGGAGTAACCTGGAATCGAAAAAGAAACATAATTATATATTAAATTGACTTTACCCATAGCAATTTTCGTTCGATATGTGGTGCTGGCGCAGAATGCTTCGGATATCTTGGACTGAACGTCGCACAAACGAGTCTATCTTGCAGGAGCTCAATATAAAAACAACACTGTCCGCCATATGTACTCAAAGAGCGCTCAAGTTCTTTGGACACATGGTCAGGCGCGGCGCTGATACGCTGGAAAGGCGCATAATTACCGGGCGCGTCGATGGAAGGAGGTGCAGAGGACGTGCACCACGAAGATGGACATATGCGGTCCAAGAAGTTACCGGGTCCACGTTACAAGCGACTGTGCTAAAGGCTCAAGACCGCGCGGCCTGGAGAGCAGTGGTTGAAAGCGTCATCACCCATACCAGTCACGTCCCTCAGGCATGAGGTTACGAGCACGAAGAAGAATAGATAATAATAATAATAATAAGCCCGCAGGGCAGCTTGTGGCGAGCTGTTGGGGAGTGACGACCCCACGGACCCGAGTGCTCCAGAGAGTCGGTCAGGGTCTCCGTCTCCGGCGTGTCTTCGTCGGTCGGAGTGGAACCCCAAGGGGACCCGCAGGACTCTCGGCTCTGGCTTGCCTTCATTGGCCGTCCAGAGAGGAGTCGTCAGAGCTATATACTCGCAGGGTGGAAGTGAAACTTGCATAAGTCGCGAGTGGGCACGGTGGCTGTTAACAGCCACTGGGTAGAAAGCGGTGCACACCTCTCCACACCCTGAGCCGCTCACACCGATGTTGCTCCTGGCCGTCTTTACGACGGCAGTTTCAGGGGCCCATCTAGGCAGCGGCGAGTCACCACCTGCCTCGATAACGGTGTAAGCATTGTTATGGCAGGTGTCCGGAACCTAAGTAATAGCCCAATCTCTTGACCAGCCAAACTTCAACACCATAGCCCAGTAATCTTTTCATTTTATTTACAATAGTCCCAACGCCTGCTGGGACCGGTTCACGGGTATCTATTGATGTACCCGTGAATGGGTTGTAGCAGGTGTATTACATAGTAAAACTCTCCAAAGGGCCTCTACGTGTTGGATCTGTGTCCCCACGCAAGCCTATCAAAAGACCGGGATGTAATGGCCCGTGAATGTCGAAGGAGAAACAAATAATAATAATAATAAACTCTGCGAACGGTCTAATAGCGAAGAGTCTCGACCAACATCTCAAGAGACTCTCGTTAGATGGCTGGGTTAAGGGTCAGATACAGAAGGCGGTACTCCTGGACACGGCGCGGATAGTCCGGAGGTTCCTCTCTCTGTCGCCCTAACCACCGGTAGCTTAGGCCCGCCTCGCTGCCGGCGGCACTCTAGGTTAGGTTTTTTATAATGCTTTTATATTTTGTAAGTGTATTATTATATTTTACTTTTGTAAATGTGTTGTAGAAAACCTAACTTAAGATCAAAGATAAATAAAGTGAATAATAATAATAAAATAATAATAAAACATTTATTCATGACATAAAACAAACATAAAAGAAAAGAAAATAAAACTACAACAAAAATATGTCACGAAATGGTCCGAACTCAGCATGAAGCTGGCATTGCAACCAGATTAAATACTGCGGTCAAGGACTTTAATTCTCCCTATGAGAAGCTCACAAAATTCTCTAATCAGTTCAAGTCTGAAGATGTTCATGACACTGACTGTACATTTATGAGAATGATGTGAACTGAGAGCATGGCGAGATGAGAAAGTGCTTAGCTGAGAACATGGTTAAATAATAGTATGGTGAGCTGATAAATGGTCAGCTGAGATTATGGTGAAATGAGGACGTGATGAGATGAGAATGTGCTCAGCTGTAAGCATGGTGAGATGCGAATATGGTGAGTTGCGAAAGTGATGAGATGCCAAAATGATCAGCTGCGAACATGGTCAGATGAGAATTTGATGAACTGAGCATGTGGTGAATTGCGAATTTGGTGAGCTGGTCATAAGGGTTTTTGACGACACTACGAGTAAATAATGCTTTATCGAAATGGGTCCAATTGTTTATTTAATAAAACAACTATTTCAGTACAAAATAAATCAAATCAATCGACCGCTTCTTTGCAAACAAATCTTTACGTGACTTGCAAATGTGTTCAAGACAAGAAGTGTTAAGTCAAAAACGTTGTAGGTGGTTACGTCACGCCTTTATGGTGTGCTAGACTTGAGACTTTTCAACTTGTGATTTGTTTTAAACATTTAATAATCTCTTAAATTATGAGTTTTTGGACTATATGTTATACCACATTATATACTCTAATTAGGCTTTAGAATCGTTAGTTTAAATCTTTCGGGATAATAGGGCCCACAGTGTATATATTTCATATATTTGATTTATGTGTAGATATCTATGCCCTGAACCCATAGGGAGCCGCGCTGATTAAGAAGCCCTATTAGGCATCTTCTGATTGAATACGACAGGCAAGTACGAGTATATAGATAAAGCTATATTGGTTATTCAACTCATTTCTTAGTCTCATTAGTAAAGTAGTGTTTGTTCCTACAAGACTCCATGTTCTTTTGGGCGTGATATAATAAGAAACAGCAGAGTGGATCCAACCCATCAAAAACATAAATGTGAAAAAAATGGCCAAGTTATATCGTATTTTCATAAGAATGACAAATTCACTTACAATGAGAACATACCTCGTGTGTTCATAAGTTTTGAGATAGCTAAATACTCGATGTTTTCATATTTTTTTTTTTTATATATACCTATAAACATATTGTTAATTTTACTCGACAATAGTTTCATTAATAAACATAAATAGGTATTATTTAAACTGCGTTCCAATATTTTATGTTAGATGCCATTTATTGCGTCGGCTACACCTAGATAATGACCCCGCGAGACACGAAGGTTTTCATCAGGGATTCTCTCGCTTCTCTTCCAGTGGCTCATTTGTGAGTAACTATTTTTGAGTAGTAATTACGGCCGATTTTTAGCTCTAAATTGTGTGTTCATAAAAGGTAATTTTGTCCAAAAAGACTAATCAGGAGAATTTAGAGCCAGGCTCGAAGAAAGTCACTTCTATTGATGGATAAAAGACATACATTTCTCTTTTAGCAGTTTTCGTATGAAAATTTAATTTTGTTACGGTGTTCTCTAAAACTTTGTCAAACAACCAATTATTTTGATGAATAAACGTGCCAAACAAACTTTAGCAAGTTATTCCAATAGTCCATCTGGTAAATGGATAACTTTAAGGCATAGTTTGAGCATCTAGTATTCGGAATAGAAAGAAAAAGCTACCTCATAAGTAATAATCGCCCATATCGTGAACATCGTAGGGTGATAAGGTTGCAGTACTGTTTGTGCAGTAGTTGGAACATCTACCGACATTTTGGTGCACAATTTGTCGTTCCGCTGCCTTAACTTTCTTTCTACCATAGACATTAACTTGTCAGTGAAAAAGGCGTTTTTCGTTTCGTACCGGCACCTAAGAGGTAACCTTCAGATGCGGCTTAAAACAAAAATAGTGAAAGACAATTTAAATAAACTCTATTTACTTTTATCAGCTACAGTACAGTGATTCCATGAAAATAATAACCTTGACAGAAATATTTTCTGTAATTGATTTATTCAAAACAATATTCGTCTCAAAACTTATTATGAACACACGAGGTATTACAATACTGTTACAATTTACTAGTATTACCCTAGTACTACTATTACAATTTACGGTTAAACGATTAGTGCGGGAAGTATTATAAAAATAAGCTCTTAAACGAGTTAGCTAATAAAAGAAGTGAGATCTAACTGGAAACCATGTTCTTTCAAAGTTCCTTCGATCACAGCTCCCGTCATGCATAACCTTCTTCAATGACTTCAGTTTTCTATTTTTCATATCCCTACTAGGTTGTACTCAGACAAGAATATTAAAATTGGTGGGTAAAAACTTGCCAAGTCAAAATATTAAGTAGCAAATAACATAACAAATCATTTTAAGCAATTGAAGAACGCTATGCATGACAGTTGACAGCTATGATTTAAAGAGCTTTGAATGAACTTGCCAGTTAGATCTTTCACTTCTTTTATTACAGAAAACGTTTACGAACTTGTCATTTTATCACATTTATGTTTTTAATGGGATATTATTTTATTTAAACAAATAAGTAGGTATTTGTGTCTTTTTTTTCAATAAATAGGCTTAATATGAAATTACTAGCAGGCAGTTTCAATTACCCACCCAATTTCCCGGTGATTGAATATAGAACATTTTTACAAAACAATCAATATTTAAAAAAAACACTGTTTTTAGTTTCTTTCTCTTTGTATACACAATTACCTAGCTGTATGCCAAATTTAAAACTTCTTATTTGTTTCTAAGTCACCTGTTTTGATGAGTGAGTGAGTGAGTCAGTCAGTGGTAAAAATAGTGATTATCGGACGTCAATAGCTCGTGAACGGTAAGAGATTTTTTATTGAAATGCAGGATTCGGTAATTCGAAGATGGTCTTACAAAACTCGCGAAATTGCAAGTATATAGGTCAAATAGATTTAAGGTTATTGGGTGGCAAAAAGTGACCCAATACTGTTCGTATCGATTTTATTGCTTCGTAAACTTTGGTTTTGCGAGTCATGCTCGCGCTCATACAAGAGCCCAGGCGAAGACGAGCTAAGGGTGTCGCCGTCGACGGATACGTCTGGGAGGACATCATCATCAAACTTGGCTGACACACTGCCGTGTGTCTATAGCTATGACCCATGTTTATTTCAAACAATCTTCAGTGTGTCAGAGTCAATCACACGTAAAATATAAATGATATTGTATTTAACATAATTAACACTGTCAATTGAAACCTTTCAAATTTTTAAGTAGTATGAAATCTTAACTCATTTCGTTAATTTGTTAACAAGGAACCTCAAAATATATTTTTTATGTTTTTATAGCTACAAGTTTTCTAAATATTCACGAAAATGTGAAGAAAGCCTACCATCGTCGTAACGACGTCACTAGTATGAAATTGTGACAGTCACAGCGTACAAAAAGAACAGCAGTTCACTTTCTTAAGTATATTTGTTTTAGTAACAGTGCTTCTGTATGATTTGTTACGCTGTGACGCCTTACTTGTCACTTACTCTCTTTTAGAATGAGGAACTTTTGAAATTGATTTATTTATATGAAATTGGGATATTTTCGAGAACTTAAAAATGTGGTTTTATTTAAGATTTTGTCCTCTATTTGATTTCATCGGAAAAAAGCCTGCTTTGTAAATTTTTGCTATTCCGGTTTTTCGCTTATTGATTTTTTTTTATACCACTTCGGTGGCAAACAAGCGTACGGTCCGCCTGATGGTAAGCGGTCACCGCAGCCTATGGACGCCTGTAAATCCAGGGGTGTCACATGCGCGTTGCCGACCCTTTAAAAATGTATACACTCTTTTCTTGAAGAATCCCATACTGTAGTTCCTCGGGAAAACCTCGGCAGGGAGCTCATTCCACAACCGGAGCGTCCGAGGGAGGAAGTTCCTCTGAAACCGTACCATTTAGGGCTATGGTACGCGACCATTTAGGTTCAAAGGTGATTATATTAAAGAACTTTTGCTTACCTTTGACGGCGAGTTGTTCGATGGCCTTCTCCGCGCACAGCCGTATGTGGTGCATGATCTCGAGGGGGTCCTGCTCCGACCATCCTTCCTGAGGCTGGACCTCAGTTTTATCCAGTTGGTACGCAGCCAGCTCCTCTGAACGCTCCGCTTCGTAGATCTGGAAAAATATATAAATCGACTTAACATCTAAAATAAAATCGATAGTATGATTGAATAGAATAGGACTTGGCTTGCCTTCTGCACGTCTCTCTAGCACAGAAAGGAACTATTGGCATATTGTTTTTTTTTTACCTTTTCAGTGCCATATTTTGACGACAAATGGTACACTGCGAGCGAGAGCCGCGCGCGTGATATAAGGATGTTTTTAACAGACTTCAAAAAAAGGAGGAGGTTCTCAATTCTTCGGAATATATATATATATTATTTTTTTCACCGATTACTCTGAGACTAGTGGACCGATTTCAAAAATTCTTTTTTTGTTTGAAAGGATATGTTTTCTATTTGGTCACATTGTCACCAAGTCTGGATCTGATGACGGGATCTTGGAACAATCGAGGGAGCTCTTCAAATTATATACCAAGAGGATGGGGCAAGTAAGGCTAAATCGAAGATACTCCTCAAATTACATACCAAGAGGATGGGGTAAGTAAGGCAAAATCGAAGGAACTCCACAAATTATATAGCAGGAGGATGGGGTCTGGCAAAGTTTGGAGTCGGTGTTGTTTTGTTAAAAATTTACTTGTAATTTTAACGAGTGTGAGTTGTCATCTGACGTCTTTTCGTAGTTATTTTGTCTATAGTACATAACATTTATTTTAGGTGTTTTTCTCATACAACACATACCTAGTATGTTGTTTATGTAATATTCAAACAGCTATGTATATGTACCTAAGAGTCCTTGAGGCTGAACTGTAGACTTGCTTATAGGTACTAGATTTTTTGCCATTTATGTATGATTATATATACCTATGCGATATTTACACATTAGTTTATCGAATCGAAACGGAACATTCAGCATGTTATTGTAAAGTGAGAAATCTAAAATTCTAACATGCTATTGCAATTTACTGATATCGATTCACTACTTATTTTAACTTTGCATTATTTGCCAGCTCGTACATTTTTTAGTTGATTATTTACTCTGTTTTATACATAACATACATAAACTCACGCCTATATTCCCAAAAGAGGAAGGCAGGGCATATGAAAATAATTTTACAGTGCCACTTTTAGCTATTGCCGGTTTATAGATGGAGACAATGTGATATTGCAGTGACAGGTTGCTAGCCCATCGCCCACAACACACTTCAACCTGGTTCCCATAGTCGACTCTTGGAACACCCAAGGGAAGAAACGGGGTGGTGGTATTCTAACCCGGCAAGTGTTATTTTTTTTTTTAATTCTATGTTTCAGCTTCGCCATAAATCCTTCCTTCCGTACTTACGGCCGGCGGATTTGCCGCTGGTCACCTCTACAGGTCGAGTTTCTCAACCGACTCTCGTGAAATAAAGTGAGCAGGTTTGATTATTTTACATTTTTTATCAAGTCAGAATTTAAAAATTTTGAAAAAAAAAATGTTCGTGTGGTCTACAGCTAGCCAGCCAGCCAGCCATATTAATTAATCATCCATCAGACTGTTAGGTACAGTGAACAGCAAATGTAGATGATCATTTTAGTACTTTGTCGCGCTAACGTAACAATACTGCGACAGCTGGGATGCGTCAAAGTAGTAAAAGTGACAAGGTGCTAAAATGATCATCTGCTTTTGCTGTTGACTGCACCACTGCCGGGCACAAAACCCCTCTCAAGGATGAAAGGGAGTGGGTTAAGTATTGGTGATGTTTGGCATAAGACTTACCACAACGCGGACCGTCTTGGTGCCGTCATCGATAACGCCGACCAGCGACCGTCGGCTGCCATCCTTTACTGGCATCTCGCCTGCGGACAAACATAAAACATTTCCTTAGGCTTGATTTGACTGCGCGCGACTGACGAATAAACCCAATGTTCTATTGGAGAATGTACAGTCAACATCGATGATCGTTTTAGTACTTTGTCGCACTAACGTCACAATATTGCGACAGTTGGTATGCGTCAAAGTAGTGAAAGTGACAAGGTACTAAAGTGATCATCTACTTTGCTGTTGACTGTACCTACTGCACTGACGTAAGCAGATTTATGGCTACGCGCCGCTGAAGGCGCGCGTCAGTTCAGCCCTCTTCCTCACCCATCACCTCACACCTCACCCGTTTTTATTATGGAAGTTGTAAAATTTCATTTGTCAAATTTTAACAGTTTCCATATAAAAACGGGTGATGTGCGTGGTGAGAGGAGAGGACGAGTAAGGTGTGAGGCACAGATATCGGGGTAAAGCAGATCCGCTCATTTAAGTTGAACGATTTCTATAATTCTCACTAATTCACAAATCACTAAGTTTGAGAGAGACAGACAAGTGACATCTGACAAGTCTTCACCTGTCAGTGTCTACGTTAATTACGTGGGTATAACGTGGGTTAATTTTATTGGATTTAACATCCCGGTGTGCTTTTAAATGGAGACAATTCGTTAACAGCCGAAAATGATCGTACTATATGTCGCAATCTAACTCATTATGGTGCACCATAAGGAATTAACGAGACAACTACTTATATAAAAATTATCTGGCTTAATACTGCGGAGTCTGCTTTTCTCTGACGTCTGTGGTGTGAGGTGAGAGGTGAGGAAGAATAACACCCCAGATCGTCAGCGCCGCGTGCGTCGGTGCGCTGACGCGCTGTGAATCACCATCGCTGCTGATCAGCGCAGAGCTGAGCGGTCAGCTGCTACCCATATTTAACATCTGTCATGTCAAATGGCAAAGTACTGCCAGTTTTCATTCGGACGTTTGACATTGACTAATAAAGTTAACAGACATGAACTTGTCAATTATTTAATAAGATAATTATTTATTGTTAGCGTGCTTTAACGACCTGTTTAGCCTAGTTGGTAGTGACTCTGCCTCCGAAGCTAGAGGTCCCGGGTTCGAATCCCGGCCAGGGCATTTATTTGTGCGTTTTTCACGGGTATTTGTTCTTGGGTCTTGGATGTTTTCTATGTATTTAAGTATGTATTTATCTATATAAGTATTTATATCGTCGTCTAGTACCCATAGTACAAGCTTTGCTTAGTTTGGGACTAGGTCGATTTGTGTAAGATTGTCCCCCAATATTTTTTATTTTTTTTATTTTTTTTTAAGATACACAATATTTACCCGACTGCGTCAGGAGGGTTATGTTTTTTCGAGAGTAGGTATATATGTATGTATGTATAATTGTTTGGCCCGCTCTGAAGCCTGAACGGCTCGATGGATTTTAGCTTGAGAGGTGTCGTTAGATTCGTATTTACTGTGAGAGTGACACTGGGTATATCAAAATAAAATAAAAATTAAATGGCGGATTTTTGGCGGAGTTTTTTAATTAATTATATTTTTTTGTGCACAATACTTCTTTATTCCATTTTCTTTTAATGTGGCTGAACAGTTAGCATCAAAACTTGCTACGCATATGTTGGGACCAAAAGTTAATATGTTGTAGGCACCGTATCTGCAGTCAGTTCCATAAGTCTCGTAAAATGGGTACCGAAGTAGAAGTGAGTCACCATATACAAAAATTAAAAAAAAAATACTAAATTAATTTATTTTCAAAATTTCTTTCTTGGGGTTAGATATGAGGTTTGTGGTATATTGTAATAAATAAAAAAATCTGCCATATCGTATCTGGAGGAGCCTAAACTTGGTATGTTTTGAAGATTATTTTTGAGTAAGTAATTATAAAAATGCCTGAAATTTTATGATGTGATATATTTTTAGAATCGCCCCAAAAATCTCTTTCATATCACACACGATAGCTTTCTGAAAAAGATCATACAAAAAAGATAATGACTTCGCACTTCCCTAAAGGATTTTTTTTAAGAACTGAGGGTCAATAATTTTGTGTGTGATGGAGGCAATCAAAATCGCATAGTTTTTCCGATACTCGATATTGTTTACAAAAGAAAGATAAAAAGCGTGAAAGACCCTATTATGAACGTATAGTTGACACGATAAGAGTACTTGGTGAGGTGCGCAAGAGCGACCGTATCCTCCGCCTGCGGAAGTATGCAGCAGAAAGCAACCAATTTATAAACGAGTTCATTGTCAAAAAATTCACAAGACAATTTTAGCACGCGACTGTACCGTACAGCGATCGGGATCGCAGTGCGGGACTTTCTGTGTCACACGACGACAACGCAGTTGGAAATTAAGCCTTGACAATTATGGAAAAAAACTTAAAACGCCAATATTTCCATCCGATCTTCTGATAAATCCAATTAAGAATACCAGCTCAATGCCTCATCTATTACGCCGCTTACGCCACTGATTTTGTTGGGGGTGTGGCGGGGCAACCGGTAGGGGGGGGGGGGGGTCACATATTTTTTTATACTATTGAATAACAGCACGTTGGGGGGGAGGATTTGCCCCTGCCCCTCGCCCCTGTGTTGTAAATCGTCGGTCCATCGAGTTGGCCGATAAACGTTTCTACGCTGTAATAAATAAGTATATTTATGGAACACATATAATATTCTATATTTGTAAAACAAGATTAATCTTGATTCAGCGCGATTAGTACTACAAGCGAGCTTGCTGCCTAAATCATTATAGTGGTCAAATATATATCTCTCTTCGGTGCATTTTGCATCATAACTTCATGTTTGTATAGATATATTAGGAGAATATTGATAACGATCATTATCATTTATCAGACTATCTCCATCAATATTATTATTTTCAACAACATATTTATAATCCAGACAGTTATAGTTGACCCTGATCACTGGATCATCTGCTATCGCAGAAATCTTGAGAAAACGACCCTTCGCGACATTACTACTAATAAAACAATTTATTATCGGCCACACAGAAACAGACAGTTTCCTTATTGGCTATGTGCACGTCTGAAACGTCAAATGAATATTTTATTTACTTTAGTAAACAAGAAAGACCCCGTATTGGAAATTTTACTGAAATAAATAAGAGAATAAATAAATACATACAAACGAAACGAATCGTAGGAAACGGCTAAGAAACCAATAGAAAACGTGAAAGTAAATTTGACAGTGGTCCCCGGTAAGTACACATTTCGGCCATGGTGTGCGCTACGATCGCCTATACAAATACGAGTTATTTTTCTGGTATCTTTTTTAAATCGGCGATCTTTGATTATATTAAACTGTGTATACGTATGTAACCGTAGTAATACTAGAACTTATGGTAATTAACTTATTTTAAATTCGAATCTGGTCACCACAATACAGGCTTAGCCTAGTGTGGGGCCGCAGGATAATTTGTAAATGTACTTAATTTTTCTTGCAAATAAACCAAATTTTTTTATTTTTTTATTTTATTTTTTTTCCTGACATTTTTCTATTGAAATAACACTGGGTATTTAATTATTACACATCACAAATTTCAACTAATATCTTCTATTTAGTTCTCTAGAATTTTCCATATATCAAAGAAACTGCAGTCATTATAAGATACGCTTATCACAGATCCGTGACATGCGCTTAATATAAATCTGTTGACATGCCGATTAAGCCGTTAACTACTTAACAATAGGGGTGGTAATCCTGTGCGAGTCTCAGGCAGCCGTTTGTTGAACATTGCACCAATCATAGAGATAATTCAAGAAAACACTAGAATTATCCCACACAGGGCCTTGGCGGTTTGTTGAGGACTTGAGGATAGTTGACCGCAACCTTACGATCAAATAAAATGCCTTATGAAACGAAGCGGCCAATATTATAATACAAAACTGAAACTCTGACTGCCAGACTTAAATCTACACTAATATTATAAAGCTGAAGAGTTTGTTTGTTTGAACGCGCTAATCTCAGGAACTCCTGGTTCGAATTGAAATTTTTTTGTGTTGGATAGTCCATTTATCGAGGAAGGCTTTAGGCTATATAACATCACGCTGTGACCAACACAAGAGTGAAAGGGACTTCACGACACGAAGTTCGACTTTCGAAGTTCGGAGTAGGCCCTCTGGCAGTGATTGTGTCAAGTAAAACCAGTTTTATTCGGGTATAGGGTTGCCAGGTCCTAAACTTCAAAAGCCGGAGATAATAGCCAAAAATACATACTCGTAGGTACCATTTTTACCAGGCGCTAAACTTCAAAACCCGACCTTGACGTAATTTTTGTTGTTGTTTTGTTGTGTTTATTGCATACATTTCTAGTCGATGGTTAATTTGCAAAAGCCGGATAGGCCGGACACATGGGTTCCGTACCGTTATCTATAAAAAATCGGCCAAGTGCGAGTCGGACTCGCGCACGAAAGGGTTCAGTGCTATACAACATTATTTATATCACCTTTTTTTATTTTAATTTGAATAATAATACTTCTATCTTTCTGCTTGTATCTTGATGCTGCTTCTATTTGGAATTCTTTTTTGAGGTGTGCAATAAAGCATATTGTATTATTGTTTTATTTTGTTTTTTTTTTTGGATTTGTTGTTATAGCGGCAACAGAAATACATCATCTGTGAAAATTTCAACTGTCTAACTATCACGGTTCATGAGATACACCCTGGTGACAGACAGACAGACAGGACGGACGGACAGCGCAGTCTGAGTAATAGGGTTCCGTTTTTAACCTTTAGGTACGGAACCCCAAAAGTTACTATGCGCAATCTTGACACGTTCTGTTAGAATCAACTTGCACGACTGCCAACAAATGCTATTTATAAATTGTTTCCTTCCTTGTGGCAAATTAGACTTCGGTTTTTCCCCGTTTCCTTTATACGCAAAAGGGGAAGTACCTTATCTTTGTTCCATTTAGTTTAGTGGCCAAAGATATGGATGTATGCAACTGATAATAGTGATATTATCATTATGACTTCGTTTTAAACGATAAGTATTATATTGGGTTCAAGTTCAAAATGGTATAGCATATGCTGTCTTAGGCTGGGTTGCACCAAACCGTCTGTAATCGTAAGCTGTGTTCGTTAAAATTTCAGTGTATGGAAAGTTTGACAAGTTTCTATAGGATGACAGCTGCCGGCGCCATATTTAACGTTGATCAGTCTGCGATCGTAAGTCGGTGCAACTGAGCCTTAGGCTGGGTTGCACCGACTTACGATCGCAGACTGATCAACGTTAAATATGGCGCCGGCAGCTGTCATTCCATAGCAACTTGTCAAACTTTCCATACATTCAAATTTTAACGAACACAGCTTACGATTACAGACGGTCTGGTGCAACCCAGCCTTACCCCCTTATTCATAAACGTCCATCAAGCCTCTATTAGTTAACAAGCCGCTAAAGTTGGTTTGTCCTTATCTGTCACTTTGACATTTATGTTTGTGAGAAAGGGACAAAACAACTTTTAGTTCACAGAGGTTTGTTAAATTTTATGAATAAGGGGGTTAGTATTTACAACTGCAGATATTACGATTGATAATCATTAACAGCGAATTATACCAAAACACTTTATTAA
This sequence comes from Notocelia uddmanniana, assembly GCA_905163555.1. Taxonomy (NCBI): domain Eukaryota; kingdom Metazoa; phylum Arthropoda; class Insecta; order Lepidoptera; family Tortricidae; genus Notocelia; species Notocelia uddmanniana. The sequence goes on from LR991053.1 coordinate 49,493,809, forward strand.
TGAATCCGTACTTGATTCGGTTAGTCACATAGTGTACAAAACATGTATCTTATTAATAAGTTTTTGGTCAAAAATTTCATTTTTGGTACAAGCTTTTATTGCCGACTGTACTTTTTTCCACAATCATAAACTACTTGTTAAGTCGGTTCGAATGAGCCCAAACACGATGGGTTTATCTTGTGTAGTTTAGGAATTGCTATGACCACCTTCTGTCTCCATCATCAGATCAGCTCTATGTCATAATAATATTGCATTGTCATCCGATTTATACATGCATGCAAATTTTCAGCTCAATCGGAAATCGGGAAGTGGATCAAATTTAACTTGCAAGATTTGATTACAGACCGACAGACAGACAACGGGACAGGTGAAACTAAATAAAAGCTTGTAATAAAAATAACAGCTCATCATCCTCCTAGCGTTATTCCCAGTACAGTTGCATCCTGAAGGATGCCTGGGGTCCGCTACCTAATCCCAAGAATTGGCGTAGGCACTAGTTTTTACGGAAGCGACTGCCATTTGACCTTCCAACCCGAGGGGGAAACTAGACCTTATTGGGATTAGGCTTGTCAAGTGAGTGGGCAACTTGACTGTTAGAAGTTCTCAAGCCGCCCGGAGGCCTCTAACTTGGCTTAACGACTGCTATCATAGACAGCAACCGGGATCAACGGCTTAACGTGCCTTCCAAAGCACGGGAGCGCTCAGTTAGTAACCACTCAAAGGACTGACCTCGCCCGACATTGCTTAACCTCGCATACCGCACGCGGTACGCGGGCGCCGCTGGACCACGAACGCTCAATAAAAATAACAGCTGGTTACTACAAAACAATGGGTCACTGAACTGCTCACTGACAATTTGATTTGCTATCAACGACAAGTTGTTAGTGAAAAACAGAGATAACGTTATGTAGAACCTATGTCTCTAGCTGTACACAACAATCATCAAGCCAATAAATGTTAGGCCGCTTGTTAATCTTTTCGAGTCGTAAGCGTCCATAGGCTACGGTGACCTTTTACCATCAGGCAGGCCTTAGCAGAGGCGTCTCTAGCGAATGTGGCGCCCGTGTGCAAACATTAGTTGGTAGTGATACTGCCACCGAAGTTGTCGGCCTGTTTAGCCTAGTTGGTAGTGACACTGCCTCCGAAGCTAGAAGTCCTGGGTTCGATATCCGGTAAGGGCATTTGTTTCTGTGGTGAGCAGTAACATTTTTTTCTGAGACTTGGATGTTTTCTATGTATTTAAGTATATATCTATTAAATATATCGTCTTCTAGTACCCATAACACAAGCCTTATTGAGCTTACTATGGGACTAGTTCGATTTGTGTAAAAAATAAAATTCTCCCCTAATATTTATATTAATACCTTAGGAGCCCCGCTTAGTAGGGGGCGCCCTAGTAAGCGGGGCTCCGTAGCGAGCGGCGCTCGGCGCCCCCTAGGACCGCTGCGCCCGCGTACAACGCACATCCTGCACCACAGGTAAAAATGCCTCAGGGCCTTAGGCATGTTTGCATTACCAGCCACGCCTTGACCAGGCTTTCTTCCTTCACATAGAGCATTGTGAACTCAACAAAAACTCTTCAGTTTCAATGATCTTCGGTACTGAATTACTACTGATTGCTCAAAATTCGGGACAATGTTCTGTCCCGAATCCGGCTCACTGTATTGCGGGACACAATCAAATATCAACGCTGTAAATCGGGACGTCCCGAAAAATGCGGGACATTTGGTAACCCTATAGACCGCATTCTTGGCTGACTGTACTCAATAACAGGACGAAAAGGAAGAGAAGTGTTGGAAGATGCAATAAAACCGGCCAAGTGCGAGACGGGTCACGCACAGAGGGTTCCGTACCCACACCTAATCTACATTTAAAACCACTATACAAATTATACAATACAGTAAATAATAAAAAGGTCATATCTTCATAGGGAAGTCACGGCACTTACACCCTTTTGTTTGGGCACTAACTGAAAAACCGTTTAACCTATCTTGTTCAAACCAAAAATCGTTGAAAGTATTTATAATTGTACATCATCTTGATTTTTTCAGAATTTTAAACTTCGTAGTTTGGAAATTAGAGGGGGGGGGGGGGGGGAACGGCACACTTTTTACGACTTTGACAGCTAATATCTCACCAACGGTTGACTTAAATGGAAAAGTTTTTTAGAAACACCATGTCATTATTGAAGGCCTATCCATAAAAACCCAACACGCTTATTGAAAAAAAAATTTACCCCCCCGTTACATGTATGGGGTGCCCCCTCAGTTTAATATTTTTTTCCGTAATTTCACATCGTATTTCTATAGCGGTTCATAGCATACACCTTCCTAACAAATTTCAATATTGTAGTGCTCATAGTCTCCGAGTAAATCGGCTGTGACATACGGACGGACGGACGGAAACGACGAATCTATAAGAGTTCCGCTTTAGCCATTTTAGCTACGGAACCCTAAAAACGGTCATTATTAAAGCAAATAAATATTTAACAGCAAGTATAAAAAAGAATAAAGTATAAAAATTAGATATAAGATTGTTAATAAAGGCTTATATAATATAATAATTATAAAAAAGAACAGACAGTATGTAGAGAGGGGCGATGTTGGGTAGAACTCCGTCGTTGAACCCGATAAAATGATTTACAGATCTGAATCTGTGCCGAGCCCCGCGAATGCACATACTTGGAAGATTGATCTGGAATATATAGGGTGTTGCCAGTAATAGGAGCTATAAATTAAACGGTACACTATTGAGCTCTCCAGCAATTATTTCCAAATGGTTTTTATTGAAATGAAAGTTTTTTTTTTGGAATTTTGTTTTCGCAAATGTAACTTATATGTACTTTTTTACGCTACTGGAGTGATATTAATAACTATTTATTCAAAAAACACTAAAAAAATATATAAAAAAACCCAAAAATATACTTTTAAACCAAAAATGCGAGTCATAACTTGAAGCAACCTCAAAATCAGCATTGACTGCCGCGCTATAATCTCTGGGTGCCAAGACCCATTACTTGGAGGTCATAACTTTAGATCAAAATTTCTCCCAATTTAAAAAAAAACTTTTTTGGACACATGAGGTTACTGCAGATGCTCCAAGGAAACGTCCTTTAAATTTATTGCTCCTATTACAGGCAACACCCTGTATGTGGAGGTCCGTCGTGTAGTGTTGTCATAAATACTAGGGCACAGAGGGTCTACCGCGAATTTCGAAAATCGAACTTCGTGTCATGCCGTCCCCTTCACTCTCGTGTTATACAGTATATGACGGAAAGGGACGGTACGATACGAAGTTCGATTTTCGAAGTTCGCGGTAGGCCCTCAGATTATGCATCAGGGTCAAGACACGGCACAACAGTACATTATTGACGAGGCTCCGAAAGTAAGGGATTGCCTGACGACGTGGTTGACGGGTAAAGTAAATATTTTTTTCTTGAATTTTGATATATACCTACATGGCCATATGCTTGAAGAAACGGAAATCAATATAAACATCCTGTATATAAAGGCATTACTGAAGACCGGTGGAGATACTGCGATCGCCAACCCGCATGCCAAGCGTGGCGATTATGGAATATACCCCCATACAAGTAAATTTTTAACAATAAAACACCGACTCCGAACTTTGCCAGACCCCATCCTCTTGGTATATAGTTTGAGGTTTTTTTTTTTATTAAATATGGGATTGCTCCTGGCCAGCATCTAGCCAGGGGGCAAAGATGAGGCCGACGATGAAGCGAGCTCACCCAGAAGACGCCTATTCACTCGTGCCTTAAAAAGGTCCAGGTTATATGAACTCGGAAATACAGACGCCGGCAGAGAATTCCAAACCTTAGAAGTGCGCATTATAAAAGAAGATGCCAAGCGCTTGGTTCGAATTAGAGGAATTTCGACCATTTATTTTTTGCCTTACCCCCATCCTCTTGGTTTTATAATTTAAGGAGTTCCTTCGATTTTTCCAAGGTTCCGTCATCAGATCAAGACTTGGTGACAATGGGACCAACTAAAAAACAAACCCTTTCAAACATAAAAAGAATTTTTGAATTCGGTTCACTAGTCTCCGAGTAACCGGTGAACATACATAAAAATAAAAAACCGACGAATTAAGAACCTCCTCCTTTTTTTGAAGTCGGTTAAAAATTGGGGGAGGCCTAAGTCCAGCAGTGCACGTCCTTCGGCTGATATGGTGGTGGTGGTATATAAAGGTGCGCACACACTGGAAACCTCGCGGGTTGCGGTCGGTTTTCTTTGGCTGAATGCCATTTTTAATTTAGGGCGGATGTAAATTAGGCTTTTGCGTGTTCGTTTTTAAAACAAAATACGACCATTTCTAAGCATGTTTGAGAAAGATATTTAGATAAAGGATTTTTACGAGTTTTGGAGCGCTCGTGACCCAGCGGCGCCTGCGTACCGCGCGCGGTATGCGAGGCTAAGCAATGCCGGCCCAGGTCAACTCTTGGATGGGTGACCGCTTTGAGTGGTTACTAACTGAGCGCTCCCGTGCTTTGGAAGGCACGTTAAGCCGTTGATCCCGGCTGCAGTCGTTAAGCCAAGTTAGAGGCGTTTTGGCGACTTGGGAAATTCGATCAGTTAAGGGCACTCACTTAACAAGCCTAATCCCAATAAGGTCTAGTTTCCCGCTTGGGTTGGGAGGTCAGACGGCAGTCACTTTCGGGATATTAACGTTAGGAGTATGAGGATTGTCACGAGTGTGGCGTACGGAATATAATTAAAACACCTCCGTAACACAACTATGAGATTATTCTACGACTTATTAGTTACTTCACCATCATCATGTCAGCCGAAGGACGTCCACTGCCGGACATAGGTCTCCCCCAAGGACTTCCACAATGACCGGTCCTGCGCCATCCGCATCCAGCGGACACCCGCGACCGTTACCAGGTCATCAGTCCACCTTGTGGGGGCCCACGCTATGCCTTCCGGTACGTGGTCGCCACTCGAGAACCTTTCCGCCCCAACGGCCATCGGTTCTACGTGCTATGTGCCCCGCCCACTGCCACTTAAGTTTAGCGATTCGGAGGGCTATATCGGTCACTTTGGTTCTGCTGCTATTACTATTAGGTACTTACACTGGGTAAAGTCCAGTTTGCCGCCAACTACTGCCATAACGAACTAGGTCACTGAGTCCGTGCCTTAGTACTGACCTCAGATCATAGAAAGATTTTTTTTTTATTAAGGTACTAGCACACAGGTAATACTTCTATGATACTTTGCACTACCGCTTCACTTTCCACTCCTTGTTTCCACCGTACGTCTGGTTCACTCTCTACCACCCTCACTTTGATACTGGCCCGAACCAGGAACTCGGTCCCCTTATATAGACCCCTTTCCGAATATTCTAGAAGATTATTGCGATATCTATTTCATCATTTGTAGAAGTCAGTAGCGTGGGATATTCCACAAACTTGTGTTACGACGATCATTCTCGAAGTTTCCTTCCAAGCCCATATATATTTGCCTGTACATTTTTTAATCATAGTATTTTTTATTCAATTAGGAGCGCTCTTGGCCCAGCGGCGCCCGCGTACCGCGTGCGGTATACGAGGTTAAGCAATGTCGGGCAAGGTCAGTCCTTGGATGGATAACCGCTTTGAGTGGTTACTAACAGAGCGCTCCCGTGCTTCGGAAGGCACGTTAAGCCGTTGATCCCGGTTGCTGACTATGACAGCAGTCGTTAAGCCAAGTTAGAGAGGCCTCCCGGCGGCTTGAGAACTTCTAACAGTCAGGTTGCCCACTCACTTGACAAGCCTAATCCCAATTTAAGGTCTAGTTTCCCCCTCGGGGTGGAAGGTCAGATGGCAGTCGCTTCCGTAAAAACTAGTGCCTACGCCAATTCTTGGGACCCCAAAAATATAGGAATAACGCTAGGAGGATGATGAGTATTTCTATTCAATTACTTGTTCTCGAAATTTCCAAATGTATCATTCATCCGATTTAGATCAGATTTACAAGTCGTATTTTTCTGTTGGGAACGCGGCGTTTTTGTATGTGTCTGAAATAATTTGCAGTTTTCGGTTGAATAATACACTGAATCTGTTTAAAAAATATATATAAACGGAGGGAGACCATGAACTTTTTGACGTTTTTGATGTTTATCAAAACTTAATACAGTCACGAACTTTAATTTGGGACCCGCTTAAAGTTGACAGCCCTGTCAAACCGTATAGAAAGCTAAAGAATTTTTTTGCGAAATGGGTCACAAATTAACGAGCGTGACTGTACCAATTTAAGTAGCGAGCCATAATTTGCTTTTACGGCTCGTTTATGACAAAATACTACATAGTACATATATTAGATACCACCTTGTTCAAAGTCGTGAGCACATAAATGTATATGTAAAGAACGTGACCAAAGCATCAATTGAAAATTAAACATGTTCTTTGTAACATGTGCAAAACGCTTTGCAGTTATACTTAAAAATCATTTAAATTGGCAGAGTAGTATTAAATTACACTATTCAAAAAGTCATTCAAGTCGAGTCAGTTTTTGGAAAACATAAACAATTTTATTTTTAAGTTCTGTTCTCATTGACAGGTCGCATTTCTCAACCGATTGTCGTGAAATATTGTAAGCAGGTTCGATAATTACATTTAAAAAAAATGTAGAGATATTTTTAGCGTTCCGTACCCAAAGGGTAAAAACGGGACCCTATTACTAAGACTTCGCTGTCCGTCCGTCCGTCTGTCACCACTCACCAGGCTGTATCTCAAGAACCGTAATAGCTAGACAGTTGAAATTTTCACAGATTGTGTATTTCTGTTGCCTCTTTAACAACAAATACTAAAAACAAAATAATAATAATAATTAAGGGGGGCTCGCATACAAAAAAAACGTGAGCCTTTTTCATGGCTACCACTCGCCGAACTAGATCTCAAGAACCGTAATAGCTAGACAGTTGAAATTTGCACAGATTATCCAAAATCAAATTAATAATAATAATAAAGGGGGGCTCCCATACAACAGAGAAGTTGTTGGCGTTTTTTTTTCTGGTACGGAACCCTTCGTGCGCGAGTCCGACTCGCACTGGGCCGGTTTTTATTTTAATCACGGAGCCACTTTAACTTGTATAACTTATGTACGTATACGTAAGCATTATTCTATTCTGCACCCTGACCCCTCGCTGCGGATTTGGTATGACATTGGCTTTAAGTTGTTAACAGAAAATAGTGGATAAATATATTTAAAACGGGTCTCACTCACGTGTGAAGATAAGTTAAAGATTAGAATACTAATCTATAGGAAAATTACGTTTGTAGATGTTGTTAAATACTTTAAATAAGTACCGCTTTATCTTGAGAGATTAAGATAATCTATTATGATATGATAGTTACTACAAGAGTTAATAAACTTTATAACGGTATGGTGATTCGCTATAACAAAATAATGATTATGCGGTGATTTATATAATAGCTATGTAACTTAGTATTATGATTATTATGTAATCCAACAAAATTGTACAAATATGAAAAAGATAAGCCATAAGGTTACTTGAAAATAGGACTTATAAAAATGACAATTAACAAAGGGATATTAGAACAATAAAAATACTTAATTACTTAATTAATATAAGGAGATTTAACATTATTCCCATATAGTTTTCCTGAAAGGAATTCTAGCTAAGTATATATAAATTAATAGTACATTACTACAGAGGCCGAGAAGAAAGGGGTTGCCGGCCGAAGACATATATACGGCCGAGCGCAGCGAGGCCGGATAGGTCTAAGGCGGGCAACCCCAAATTTCCCGCCGAGGTATGTATAGTGCTTTTCTCAAACATGCAATGAAATAAACAACAAAAAAAAAACAAAATTTAATTTTTAATACGCATAGTGGCAGAATGTCATGATGCCTGTGCCACAGATTTATGTGCAATGGAATTAAAAAAAGAGGCCTTTGCCGGCCTAGGCCTGCAAGTATTGTATGAAATTCCATTAACGACCTCTTGTCCTAGCCGCACCTGAAACGTCATACTTCGCAGCCTATTATAAGGAACATAAGATCAATATTTCATGGCATTTTTGAGAAAAAGCTATTTAAATAATAAATAAAAACTCTATTATTTACGTAATTGAATTAACTTGAAAAAGTTGCTATGTAAGACCTGTACCCCAGTATTTTCTAAAACTACGACCGGGACCACCGGGGGATGGGCAGCAGCATCCCTGGAGTGCGATGGAGATACTGCGATCGCCAACCCGCACGCCAAGCGTGGCGATTATGGCATTTACGCCCCATGAAATTGGGGGAGGCCTAATATGTCCAGCATTGCTGTGCAGACGTCTTTGGGCTGATATGGTGGATGGTGGTATGCAAGAAGTTTCTTGTAATATTGATCTAATTGACTGCAACTGAAATCGACTTTTTTACTTTGTGACTTATCACGTACACATTTAATAAATTTATTGTTCTCCTTTCTGCATTTCTCAACCCATTCTCGTGATTTTTTGTGAGCAGTTTTGATAATTAACTAATGCCTTTTTTTACATAGAAAAAAAATGTTGGGTTTACTCTACAGCTCACAGAACCAGCTCATATACTCATAAACAATTCGACTCCAACAAAGAAACAGCAAACAAGAACTAACTTATAAACGCAGTTCTAAACATCACATTTCTCTCTGCTACGAAAAATACGACTTACCTTCATCCATTTTAATTTTCTAATTAACTAAACGCACTGGCTAAAGAAAAAACGCGCGCAATTTGAATGTGGATCGTGCGTTCCCGCGCAAACATTCATTGAGACTGGCGGAGGCGCGTGAGGCGCGTCACACCACGCCCCTTCGTTATCAGGCGATGACGTATTTTTGCAGATTAGCCGCTTAATAAAGTACGCTATCGTGCGGTAATTTGGCATGAATACTGAATTTTATATTATGTTTCCTTATTTATGGTTTCATTAGTTAGTAGTTTGTCGGCCTGTTTAGCCTAGTTGGTAGTGTCATTGCCTCCGAAGCTAGAGGTCCCGGGTTCGATTCCCGGTAAGGGCATTTGTTTCTGTGGTGAGCAGAGACATATTGTTCCTGAAACTTGGATGTTTTCTATGTATTTATGTATATTTCTATTAAATATTTCGTCGTCTAGTACCCATAACACAAGCCTTATTGAGCTTACTATGGCACTAGTTCGATTTGTGTAAAAATTGTCGCCTAATATTTATTTATTTTGTTATTTATTCGTTAAATATGGATGAAAATGCAATAGACATAGATAGGTACGTACACTACGTACAGTTAGCGCGAAAAAACCTGTTCCACAGGCCAGATGGACTTCGATCTTAGACCAATGGCTGAACAACTGACAGGAAAAAAAACTTTAAAAGATAATTTTGATCCCCGAGTATTGAAAGTAATCATTAAAAAAATACGCTGCTTAGTTATCAGTATCGCTGATAGGTTCATTCAAGAAAAATATAGTCAGATTGCTATTGATAACGTTTGTTTCACCGTTACTCTAGCGGACAGTACAGTAACCGTCATTTCCACTAAAACGGGCAAAAATATCTGATACGTATTTACGTACCTGGCCCCTATTTCATCACGGCGACAGGTGCGACAATTGTCACAAAATATGACATACGTACATACTACATATGTCATATTTTGTGACAATTGTCGCACCTGTCGCCGTGGTGAAATAGGGGCCAGGAGATAGAGCTGTGACAGATACTAATGCGCGCTGTTTGTGGTTGGGTGTTTCCACAAGCTTTGAGGAAAATAGTTAGAAAAACCCCAGCTTTCCATTCATTCATTTACCGTTAGTCATAAGTATTTGTTTATAGTATGCTGCATCATATAGAGGTCTGCGACGTACAGATAGTGATGTTGCTCAAGGTTTAAACCTACATACATACAGGGTCGTGCCGGGTTAGAATAGTATCACCCCCTTTCTTCCCTTTGGTATAAGAGTCGACTATGGGCAGATGGGCACCAGGTTAAAGTGTGTTGTGGGCGATGGGCTAGCAATCTGTCAATACAATATCACATTTTCTCCATGTATAAACCTGAAATCTAAAAAGAGGCACTGAAATTAATTTTCGTGTGCTCTGCCTACCCCTTTTGGGAATATGGGCGTGTATGTATGTATGTATATATACAGGTTGTTTTCATTGAATACCGTCAATTGCGAGGACACATTCCTGAGATGAAATAAAGTTATCATCTCTATTAGAGAAGTTCTCAAGCCGCCCGACGGCCTCTAACTTAGCTTAACGACTGCAGTCATAGACAGCAGCCGGGATCAACGGCTCAACGTGCCTTCCAAGCACGCGAGCGCTCAGTTAGTATAACCACTCAAAGCGATCACCCGTCCAAGAGTTGATCTGGGCCGACGTTGCTTAACCTCGCATACCGCACGCGGTACACAGGCGCCGCTGGGCCGCGAGCTCTCCAACTCCCATTTGCATTCTCTTCACCACACTTAATCATTAATAAATACTTTTACTCTTCAGAAACCCACCCACTTGCATCAAAGTCGCATCGAAAACTACAAGAAAAACGCTCGATTACATAACCATCTACAAACTCACCATAAATAGACTTCTCTCTCCTCAAAATCCTTTTAAACGATCTATGCAGGGTCCCTTTCGTTTTCACACTCATTTCTACGGATTAGAAATCACTTGAACGGTAAATTGGTAATTAAACGATGCAGATTATTGCCCGATCGCATGATTACTAATTGGCCAATAGCATGTATAAATAAATGTAGCAAGTGGTGCCAAAATAGATCATGAATGAAAGGGCGAAGGTAGTGACGCAATTATTATTAAGCCAACTTTATTTCATATTTCAAAGTTACATTTCAAACATTATTAGTAAGTTTTGGGTTAGTTACTTAATTAAATTACCTATCTATATATATATTACGCGAAGCCGATCCTTACAACGCCCATCAGATCTACAGTTATGGACCGATTTTGATAAATTATATACCATAGGATTCGTCCCATGCTGCAGATTTGCAATAAGGTCTTAGTTTTTTGATTTTTATCCTGGAATTTTTTTTAAATTGATATTTACGAAAAATCCTGGATGCCCCGACAAATATAAGCCTCAAAATCGTGTTCGATGACGCCGCATACAAGCGACGGGTCAGCTTACCTTGGTAGAATTGTACGAGGTGTCAAAATTATCTTGGTTAACACGTGACTTGGGAACTGGCTATTGTATGATTCCGGATGACATAAAATCAAATATGAATTAAAATGTTCCTGTAAGAAATATCTGGTACAGCATTACAAAATAAAATCTTTTGACTCGAGAAATACTCAATATTATTAACTATAAACGAAAGTAAAATTACTAATTTGTTTACAAGACAATACATAATATTCGGTGTATTCGGTCTAAGTATTTACAGTTTACATGAATGCCAGACGTTTTGTGTCAACATTTAACTTATTTTTTATTATGGCCCTTTACACGATTTTTATTTTCACAATACTGAGGTGTCAATATTATTGCGGTCTATAAAGACAATACAAATTTTAGTGATCGGTTAATTTCATGGGGCATTTTACACGGTGATTATTATCCCGTGACACATTCATATCACCATACGATTTACGTGAATATTGATGCATATTGAACCAAAACACGAACTATTTGGAAAAACGCGATAATATTGACATCTCAGTTTTGTCATTATATTAATCGTGTAAAGGGCACCATTCATTTCCCAACTTAAGACCCTGTTCACATTATCCGATTTGATGAAGGTTTCGGCTCGGACAAATGTATGGAAATGTGACCAATATCGTGTCGTGCAATGTGAACAGTGACCAGTTTTCGTAATTAATAATACTAACAGATCCGCAGTGTTAAGCAAGACGATTTTTCTTATAGTTGTCTCTTTGGATCCTTATGGTTAAGCAAGATGAATTAGACCGGGACAGATAGAACGATCATTTTCGGCTGCTAACGAATTGTCTCCACTTAAAAGCACACCAAAATTTCAAATCCCATATAATGCAAAACGTCACAAGCGTCAGTTCAGTACAATTTGCATATAAACAAATATATTTGAAAGCAGATGCACTGACAGGTGAACACCTGTCAGATATCACTTATCTGTCTTTCTCAAACTTACTGATTTGTGCATTAGAGAGAAGAGATCAGATGTTCAGAAATTGTTCAACTTAAATGAGCGGATTTGATATCTGTGGCAGTTTTCTATATATATAGGGATAAGCTAGCCTTTTTACTTCCACTTTTTGTCTGTTTGTCATTTTGCCGTGTTTTATCTACAATAAAGCCATACATACATACATACATAACCGTGTCGGCTCTAACGCCGATATCGGATCGGATAATGTGAACAGGGCCTGTTCAGTTCTGTCGAATAAAGCAGAAAATAAATGTAATGTTTACATAAATGACATACGTATTGTGTCACTTTTTTTTATTGTGCTCTATTATGTCAATATTATATTGTCATGGTTTAAACAAAGAAGTTGGTATACAAACCAATGACGCTTCAAATATACGTTCCGTATATCTTGACTGATATTGATACCTGCCAAAACAATGACAAACCAAATTAAACTTTACGTTGTGAGTTACAGAACTGTATCTGAGTTAATCATAGATAAGCTGCAAAACATTTTGAAAGAGAAGAGATTCGCTGTGTCTAAGTGTGTCTCTCTTCCACCTATTGCCATACCAGTAGGGTGATCAAGAGATCATAAGCAAAGAAGTTCTCATTGGAGTAGACGTTACTTATTGGTGGATTTAGATCAAACGAACGAGAAAACAATGTTGCACTAATTAACCTTTACGACGCCAACAACGCATTTGAAGTATTTGCGCACCATCGATTCAATACAACGACAAATATATCCGTCATGGCGATGGCATCCAATGCGATATTAACCTACATGCATTTCTATAGATAATGCGCTTAAAAGGTTAAAAATATAATTACAACCTTTAATTGCCGAGAACATAGGCGTTATGATATATGAAAATTTCGTACTTTATACTATGTACTTACTATTACTTATTCTGTGATACTATGGTTTATATTCTATCTCTTATGAAAAATGAGTTGGCGTATAAGTGTCACTGTGGTTCATAAAGTATGGCGTTCAAAAGGTTAATTTGCTATTTTTTTTCAATGTTTGTCTGAGGATGTCAAACCCTACAAAGTTGAACCCTACAGAAATGCATGTAGGTTGATATCTCATTAGCCCATCATGGCCCACGTACAAGGCCCAGTTATGCGGTGGATCGGGGTGCAAATATGTTTGTTTATGATTGACTGTGACACAAATGTTTTTAAATCATCTTTGTAATCGAGAGCGAAGCCACGGGATAGAATATAGATAGGCTATATTCTATCCCGCGGCTCCTCTTGCATTCTTCGTAGTACGTCGACGCGGCGGAGCCGCGCGGGTAACTAGTTACTATTATTAGTGATTTTATTATTTGTTGAAATATGAACCCCTTTTAGGCTAAAGGCCTCCTCCAGCCTTTTCCAAGATTCCCTATCCTTGCCTAATTTTATCCAGTTTTTTCCTGCAATTTGTGTAATATCATCAACCCACCGTCTTATTGGTCTACCTGCTTTTCTTTTTCCCCCTGGGCCTTTCCATCGTGTACTCTCTATAGTCCACCTTTTATCTGTGTATCGTGAGATGTGCCCAGCCCACTTCCACTTTAGATTAAGTGCCTGCTTGAGAGCGTCGGTGATTTTCGTTTTCTGTCTAATATTTTCGTTTCGCACTTTATGTATTTTTCTAAGCTTCAACATGCTCCTTTCCATTGCTGTTTGGGTGCATTTAATTTTTTCTTTTACTCGATTTGTAAAAACCCATGTTTGGCAGCCATACAGTAAGCAGGGTAAGAGACAAGTATCAAATACGATTTTTTTCAGATGAAGATTATAATTTCCCTTAAAAATTTCTTTCAGTGACCAATATTTATTCCACGTTGCACTAACCTTCCTTGTTACTTCCTCTATATTGCTGGACTTGTTAAATGACAATTGTTTTCCCAAATAAATATAGTCTCTTACATACTCTATGATATTTCCTTTTATAGCAATAGGCCTTTTGTGGCTGTTAGTCATTAATTTCGTTTTATTTATGTTTATTTCTAAGCCGATTTTAGAGCTTTCATGATCAAGCGATGTTATCAATTCCTCTAAGTCTAGAGCAGTTTCAGCAATTATGACTATGTGTTCACGCACCTACTCGCGACATCTAGCGCCCAGTGGCGATACTACACCAACCGGCCCTCCCGGACAGAAAATCTTCGCTCTCACTCGACACGATATACGGCACGACAAGCGCACGTTAACTTTTAAACGATATATATTTTTGTACAATTTCATTTTGCGCAATAAACGCACTTCGGAACTTTAATAATAAATTGCTTCATTGAATGGACCCTGGAAACCACCGAATCCTGCACATAATTGGTCTTCGAGCACGGATTCAGCGAGAAAGTCAGCTCGTCAGGACGACGAATTCCTTTACGAGAAGACACCAGCACCTCGCCGACGTCTGCAGCAGTGAACGGTCAGGTCTACCTATCCCGTCTATTCCTTTCCTAATCGAATTGTGTTAAAACCGTGTCGTTTTGTGCATTCCAGTGCGCTCGTTATCGCAAGTCACGCAGCGGCAGCTTTGTCATCTACCGCACCCGTTCGCGTTAATACACGTAAGTTATTTCAATTTCACTTAATCTTGCAAAATGGGTGAAGGGGATGAGGCTGGTGCAAAGTTGATTATTCCTGGTGGGTCAGGAACACCTAGGAAAAACCAGGACTCCGCAATTTCAGACCTTCGAAAACAAAGAGGTCACATGAAAGGTAGATTAACTCAATTTAAAAAATATGTTGACTCCTTTCTAGCGGTGTCTCCTTCTAAAGTACAAATTGCCGAGTTAAAATTACGTATGCAAGCGGCTACAGAGATTTTTCAAAGTTTTAATGAAGTCGAAACACAAATTGAACTTTGTACTCCAGACTCGGAAATGTGTGCAAATTACGAATATGTAGAAACACTCGAAATTTTGTATTTTCGTACTATGGCTAGCGCTAATTGCCTAATCGAAAGTGTAGAAACAAATAACGGTCCTATTGCAAGTTGTAGTCATACCGCGCACAAACCATTATCAAATCTGAAACTACCTGAAATAAAATTGCCTTCTTTCGATGGTTCGTATGATCGTTGGCTCGAATTTAAGAATTCATATGAAACTATGATTCACAAACATTCCGATCTCGATGCGATTCAAAAGTTTCATTATTTGCGATCGTCACTAAGCGGTAGTGCGTTACAAGTAATTAGTGCATTAGAATTTACGGCATCTAACTACATTCAAGCATGGGAATTGCTTGAAATTAGATTTCACAACCCTAGGCTTTTAGTACACAACCATGTAAAATCGTTGTTTAATATTTCAGCCTTGAAACAAGAATCTTCGACTCAGATACGTAAATTGATAGACACTATTTTACGTAATTTACGTGCTTTAAAAACGTTGAATGAACCTACTGATTCGTGGGATACGCTATTAATCCACTTAATTGTGTCAAAACTCGATGCTACCACGGAACGTAAATGGGAATCCCACATAGGGTCTATCACGGATAAGTCAAGCAATAATGAGTCTAAGAAACTTAAGCTGGAAGATCTCTTATCGTTTCTCAGAAACCGGGCTGATACGCTAGAAATGATAAACTCGAGTCATTCTAAATCAACGATTGTGACTAATAATAATAAGCATAATTACGCGTCTAACAAACCCGCGCAAGTAGTTAGTTGTGTCTCTGCCAGTACAAATGCGACCAAATCTAAGTCGTTCAATAATAAACCTTTTCGATCCTGTGCGTTGTGTAACGAGAATCATGCGCTGTATACGTGTGTTAAGTTTTTGAATCTACCTATCCAGGATAGATTAAATTTAGTTCGTAACAAAAACTTGTGCATCAATTGTTTGCGTGAGGGACATTCCTTAAATGAATGTTTATTCGGCCCATGCAAACAGTGTCAACAAAAACATAATAGCTTATTGCACGTCGAGAGTAGCCGCAGTGAGAATGTGTGCGTGAGGCCGTCGAATGCGCCTGCACACAGCGCTCACTCATCGGTAGCGAGTACGTCTAGCTATTGTGCATCAGCTGACCGCGCGCCAGTGGCTCAGTGCAGCGAAGGCGCCGTGGAAGGAACAGGGTTCATTCCCCAGCAAGTTTTACTTTCAACTGCATTAATTGAAGTAGTTGACGCGAACAATAAATTTCATACGTGTCGAGCTCTTCTGGACAATGGGAGTGAACATTGTTTTATTACGGAAGAATTAAGGAAACGATTAAATGCGAATAATATACAGTCCACTATTCAGATCTCGGGTGTAGGACAATCTGTCACGCAGTCGAGTCATTCATGCGATATAAATATTCGTTCGAAAATAAACGATTATCATACGTCAATAAAATGTATTGTCTTGCCGCGCATAACTTCTAGTTTGCCCTCGACTTACATTGATCTTGATCTTATACGTATTCCTGATAACATTCAGTTAGCAGACCCCACATTTAACGTACCAACCAAAATCGATATACTTATCGGTGCGGATAAATTTTGGGACTTATTAGACGAAAATAGGATTCGATTATCAACTGGACCATACTTACAAAATTCGAAGTTAGGCTGGTTGTTATCTGGTCCGATAAATACACGGAACTTGCGCATTAATAATCAAGTCCAGTGTAATTTTACTCAAACGATTGACGCTCAACTCAGAAAATTCTGGGAAATTGAGGACATTCCGCAAGTAAATTGTGTTCTTACAGCTGACGAACAGATATGTGAGGATCTTTTTACAAATACGACGAAACGCGAAAGTAACGGTAGATTTTCCGTACGCATGCCGCTAAGAGAATCAGCTGACTCGTTAGGCGATTCTTACACGTTAGCGAAAAATCGATTTTTATCCTTAGAACGTAAACTTGAACGTTCGCCGGAATATAAACGTTTATATTGTGACTTCATGCGCGAATATGAAGAAATGGGTCACATGACTCGTATAAGCGAATATGGTGTGCCGAATTATTTTCTCAGTCACTTTGGAGTATTTCGGGCGAGCAGTAGCACGACCAAACTGCGTGTAGTTTTTCATGGTAGTGCTCCTACCACCACGAATAAATCCCTAAACGATATTCAATTACCGGGACCAGCACTCCAAAATGATATTTTGTCCATTTTACTTCGTTTCCGTCAGTACAAATACGTAGCTTGTGCTGATGTGGAGAAAATGTTCCGGCAGGTTTTGATTCAACCAGATCAGAGATGCTTACAAATGATTCTCTGGCGTGAGAAACCCACTGATCCGTTATACATCTACGAACTCAATACGGTGACATATGGAACTGCAAATGCACCATATTTGAGTATGCGATGTATACGACAGTTAGCTTCAGAATGTGGTGATGACGTCATCGCGCGCGTTATCAACCAAGATATATTTGTAGACGACTTAATTACGGGGGATGACGACTTCCGAACACTACTCGATATATGTCAAAAAACGTATGACGTTCTGCAATCAGGGTGTTTTCCTTTGCGTAAATGGACCTTTAACCGTGACGTAGCGCAGGATGAATCTAAGGAACATTTTGTTGGTGAACACACACAGAACAAAACTCTCGGGCTAGGCTGGGATAATACACGCGATGAATTGTATTTTACCACAAAGATCGATCCGCTGCCTAACTCGTCACACTTAAATAAACGTATGATGCTGTCAATTATTTCACAGATTTACGACCCGCTAGGTTTGCTCTCTCCCGCGGTGATAGTTTCCAAAATTTTACTACAAAGACTTTGGTTAAGTAAAATCGATTGGGACACTCCCGTGCCTAGAGACATCGCGTTAACATGGCATAGTTTTATGGACACTCTGCACTGCTTAAACGATTTACGAATTCCGCGTCATGTAAGGGGTGAACACACAGGAGGTTCAGAACTTCACATTTTTTCTGATGCATCATTACATGCTTACGGTGCATGTGCATATGTTCGGTCATACGAGAATGGGTCAGATGTCACTGTGAAATTATTGTGTAGTAAAAGTAAAGTAGCACCACTAAAATCACTAACTATTCCGAAACTTGAACTTTCTGGCGCGCTGGTCGCTGCCCGCCTTTATAAGAAAATATTAGATTCCTTAAGGTTAGTATTCACTAACGTTTACTTTTGGACCGACTCGACAATAGTCATGGGGTGGATTCGTATGTCTCCACATTTATTAAAACCATTCGTTCAAAATCGAGTAACCGAAATAAACGAACTGACTGGTAATTCGACATGGTTACACGTAAATAGCGGAGATAACCCGGCTGACTTATTGTCGAGAGGAGAAGGTCTAGATAGTTTAATTAACTGTTGTTTATGGTGGAACGGACCTTCATTTTTACGCGAACCAAAATCGGAATTTAGTAATGACAAATTCAATCAAAATACAGTAATTGATGATTTACCCGAGATACGATCGAAAAATGTAAGTTTGGTTTGCAATCCATGCGATGCAACATTTAATTTCGATAGATGTTCATCATACATAAAATTAATTCGTATCGGCGCGTATGTACTCCGCTTTATTCATAACTCACGCATTAACTCGGAGCGTAAACAATTTCGCCAAACCGGTTCATTATCAGCGGATGAGCTGGGTGCATCACGTCGCATGCTAGTTAGATTCGCACAGATGCAATCATTTCCGGACGTTTACGATAATTTACTTAAAAATAAACCCATTAAGACGAACGCTAAACAATATAGTCGTATTTCTAGTCTTAACGTGTTTTTAGACGATCATAAGTTGATTAGAGTCGGTGGTAGACTGTGCAATTCAGCTAGTTTCGACTACAACAAGAAACATCCAATGTTATTGTGCAGTAAACATAGTTTCACGGTGTTATTGTTCAAGTACGAGCACAAGCGGCTGCTTCATGCAGGCCCACAGCTCCTCCTATCCACTATGCGTGAATGTTGGTGGCCATTAGGTGCAAGGAACCTAGCGAGGAAAATAGTTCAGCAATGCGTTACCTGTACTCGATTTAAAGGTAAGGTTCTTAGTCCTATTATGGGTAATGTTGTTTTAGACCGGTTAGAACCTAGTTTTCCCTTTGTTCGTACCGCGACGGATTATGCGGGGCCAATGTTCATCCTAAATCGAAAGGGAAGGGGAGCTCAACTTATAAAATCATATGTTTGTTTGTTTATATGTATGGTCACACGAGCCGTCCATTTAGAACTTGTTACGAGTCTCTCCACTAATGATTACATATTAGCGCTTAAACGATTTATTAGTAGAAGAGGTAAACCTCATGTAATATTTTCCGACAATGGAAAAAACTTTGTAGGCGCTGAAAAAGAGTTTTCATTATTTCTTAAAAATAATTCGAAGGCAATAGTCGACTTTGCAGCTAATGATAGCATTAAATTCAGCTTCATTCCTCCTTATTCTCCACATTTTGCTGGATTTTGGGAAGCTGGAATAAAGGCGTGCAAATTTCATTTAAAACGGGTTGTAGGAAATGCTAGACTAACGTACGAAGAGTTTAGCACGGTTTTAACACAAATCGAAGCCGTCCTAAACTCCCGTCCCATGTCACCTATGTCCGCAGACCCTAATGATTTGGATCCAATTACTCCGAGCCATTTCCTGATATTTCGACCACTGACCAGCCCTGCAAGCGAGGACCTGACAGCTGAGCAGCCATCCCACCTGTCACGCTACGCCAGACTCGAACAGCTACGCCAACACTTCTGGCAGCGCTGGGCCAAGGAGTACATTGCAGAGCTCCAGCTTAGAACGAAGTGGAAGACGAAGAAAGACGACATAACCCTAAACAGCCTCGTCCTAATCAAAGACGATAACTTGCCACCACTCAAATGGCGGTTAGGCCGAGTCACGCGTCTGTATCCCGGAAACGACGGTGTGTCCCGCGTCGCCGACATCCGCACAGCGACGGGTACCATTAGACGAGCTTTTTCAAAGATCTGCCCGCTACTACCAGAGCCGGCAGTCCTCGACGGGTGAAGACTCCTGTTGGGAGCTGGTGCTCCCAAGGCCGGGGGCATGTTCACGCACCTACTCGCGACATCTAGCGCCCAGTGGCGATACTACACCAACCGGCCCTCCCGGACAGAAAATCTTCGCTCTCACTCGACACGATATACGGCACGACAAGCGCACGTTAACTTTTAAACGATATATATTTTTGTACAATTTCATTTTGCGCAATAAACGCACTTCGGAACTTTAATAATAAATTGCTTCATTGAATGGACCCTGGAAACCACCGAATCCTGCACACTATGTCATCAGCGAATCTTAGATGGTTTAAATAGTAGCCGTTGACTTGCAATCCTCTGTTTGCCCAGTTTAGGTTTTGAAATATATATTCGAGTACTGCGATGAAAAGCTTTGGCGACAGAGGGTCCCCCTGCCTGACTCCTCGTTCTATAATTATTTCGTCTCCTCTGGTTTCTAGTTTTACTTTACTTGTACAGTTTGCATATATGTATTTTAAGATGTGAATATATTTCTGTTCAACATTAGAGTATTGCAGTGAGTTCCATATTGAACAGTGGCTGATGCTATCGAAGGCTTTACTATAATCTATGAATGCCACATACAGAGGTCTATTGAACTCACGGTATTTTTCTATAATTTGTTCTAATGTCTGTATGTGGCCCATCGTGCTGAAGCCTGACCGAAAGCCAGCTTGCTCTTTTGGTTGTTTCTTGTCTATTGACAAGAAACAACCAAAAGAGCAAGCTGGCTTGTGTTATTCTTTTTAGGAGTATAGATGAAAACAGCTTGTATGTGCTTGCTAGTAGACTTATGGGTCTATAGTTCCCTATATCTAGAGGGTTTCCTTTTTTGAAGAGCAGAATTATGTTTTATGTGCACCATTGTTTTGGAACCTTTTCTGTGTCTATTACCATATTAAACAGCTGTGTGAGATGGTGGATGAGGACAGGAGCTCCTATTTTAAGGGCCTCGTTGTATATTCCGTCTGGGCCGGGGCTCTTCTCAGCTTTTAATCGTTATATTTGATCATAGACTTCCGAGTCTTCAATTGGTTTGATGGTTTTAGTTTCCTTTTCACGCTTTGGTTGTAGTTCTATTTCGCTATTGTTTGTTTTTCGGTATAAGCTCTTGTAGAAGTTTGTTGCATGATCTATAATATCTTTTCTTGATTTTGTTTCTTCTGACTTTTGTTCAAGTTTTTGTATCCATGTTTTGTGGGTGGTTAATTCTCGATAAGCTTTTTTGGTACTTCTGAAATTATTAATGTTCCTTGAGATAATTTCGTGTCTATGTTTACTATAATCCTTCCTTATTGATCGGTTGGATTCTTTATACACTCTGCTAATTTATTTTTTAATCTGTTTTGTGTCCGTATGTGTCGCTCGAATATGCAAGTGCGACAGAGGGAGATATTCGAACTTCGTTCGCTTGCGTTTCGCGGTAGCAGCTCTGTCTGTTCAAGCGAAACACGATAACTATGGAGTTGCTATGAGACTCCCGAGAATCATTAATAATAAGCGTCCAGATGAAAGATAACCTGTCACAGCGTCACTAAAAAAGAAAAGATGCCAGTTTTCCTAAGAATCGCAATGTTGACCTTGGCCAACATTTGCGTCGCTTGGCAGTATGAATACATTACGCAAGCTAGACTGAGTTTTATCTCAAGTCTTCATTTTACGGGGTTGTGTCAAATGCTTCATCAAATAGAGAAGTGAAGGACAAAGCTCAATGCAGAATAAGATTGATATTACTCGACCGAAGTAGAACATGGCTTGACAGCTAATATCTCACCAACGGAGACTTAGGCTGGGTTGCACCAAACCGTCTGTAATCGTAGGCTGTGTTCGTTAAAATTTCAATGTATGGAAAGTTTGACAAGTTTCCATGGGATGACAGCTGCCGGCGCCATATTTAACGTTGATCAGTCTGTGATCGTAAGTCGGTGCACCCCAGCCTTAAATGGATTTTTTTTTAGAAACTTCGGTATCGATTTAAAAGGCCTATCCAAAGATATCCCATATGTGGCATTGAAAAAAAATGTTCAGCCCCCGGATACATGTATGGGGTACCCCGTAATTATTATTTTTTCGTAATTCAGATCACTTTTCTGTAGCGGTGTAGAATTAGGGTTGCCATACGTCAGGATTTGTCCGGACATGTCAGGATTTTTAAGAATGACCTCATTAAAATAATGTTTACCTATGTGATATATTTATTGCAAAGTTTACACAGATTTAATGAATGAAAGGATACATAAAAGTAGAAAGTATTAAAAAAAACATTTTCTTTTCATTGAAAACAATTTAAAATAGGATAAATTACAGCTAAAGAGAAGATCAATTTGTTTGCTTAAAAGTCTACTTACAATCTACTTTTGTTATTTGGTTTCAATTATTAATCAAATTGCACTATACAACAGGTACCTAGATCCAAGATACAGTACACCGGAGAGCGCAGCGCGCCGCCGGGGCGCCGTTCAAGCTACGCCAAATCTCTGTTACAAGAAATGTCAGGATTTTTAGGGTGATGTCAGGATTTTTATCAGGACATTTAATTCTTCCAAATGGCAACCCTATGTAGAATACACCTTCCTACCAAATTTCATAATTGTAGTGCTTCGAGTAAATCGGCTGTGACGACGGACGGACGAGTAGACAGACATGACGAAACTATAAGGAAATTTTGGCCACGGAACCTCAAAAATTGCCTCCCCTCCTCAACCAAATAAAAGTAAAAGTCAAGTAAAAGTAGTTTATTCTTCAAATTAGGCATATTACATGCACCTATGAACGTCAATAAACTACCACCGGTTCGGAAAAATATACCTCTGCCACGAGAAGAACCGGCGTAAGAAACTCGGCGAGGTGTAATTTTTTCAAAACAATATACATTATATAGTTAAATATAAAATTACATTACTACAAAATAACTTAAATAAAAATGCTACAGTAGAAAATATATTTTCACGATAGATTACCCGTGCAGGACGCTATCACTGCCAAACATCCCTATCCATGATGTAATCGTTTATCCTATAATATGCTCTTGAAATAAGTGTTTGTTTTACTACAGATTTGAATTTAGAATTGCTAAGTTCAGTAATGTGTTTAGGAATTTTATTGTAGAATTTGATACAATTTCCCAAGAACGACTTTTTCGTCTTTACTAGTCTATAGAAGGTTATTTTGAGTTTCCCAGTATTTCCTGGACGCTTGTATGCCACCGTCATAGTGAAAAATAATTGGTAATTCCTTCAACTGAGTCACGTGAAACGTCTCGTGGCACAACCGTGAGCCCGTGACGTGCTCGCCACACCCACATGTCATTACAGTTTTAGCTATGCGCGATACGCTAACTATAATGTCCAAACTTTTATAAAACTGTCATTAAATTTTGAATTTTTTAGCATGGACTGTAAAGTCGCTTTTTGAACGGATTCATTTGAAACAGCTCGGCCATGTCAAATATTTTTAAGTATAATCTACGTTAATTATACGTTATTAGCCACAGTCGTATGTTGCTACGAGCCTGGTACGGAGATACGACGTTTTGGTAGTTAATTGATTGTTGACTGTTGATACAATGTTGTGGTAAGATGACGTATGAGTGTGACTGTTGTTGACTGTGCATACAGCTGAATGTAGTAAAATGTGTTCTGCTACATGTATGTTTGTGGAAGGTGTGGGTATCAAGTTTGTAAACATACATGTTTCGGCTGGGGAAACGATAAATAATTTTATATTGAATTAACAAAAATCATAACCTACCTATACATACATTGGCCTATGTCCGTCATTGGACGTCCTTCGGCTGATATGATGATGATAGATTTACCAAAAAATATATACAAATACCCGGACCCGGGTATGTCCTAAAACTACGACCAAGACCACCGGGGAATGGGCAGCAGCATTCCTTGAGTGCGGTGGAGATACTGCGATCGCAAACCCGTGGCGATTATGGCATTTACCCCCCATGAAATTGGGGGAGGCCTATGTCCAGCAGTGGACGTCCTAGGGCTGATATGGTGGTGGTGGATATACAAATACCTTAGTAATTATATAAATAAATAAATACTGGGGGTCAATCTTACACAAATCGACCTAGTCCCAAACAAAAATATTATATACAGGGTGGAAAATATTTATGGGCCCTGGAGGACAACTACCTTAAAACGTTGAGATAGCTCAATTTGCTGAAAGGAAACATTATCAATTTATCAATCAATCAATCAAATGGTGTGTAATATATGGTAATGTATGTAATATATGGTAAAATACATTTTTGTTATGTTGTGTATTCAGCCCACATACAGGTGTGCAGGTGTGAGTGTTTTATCCTTGAAGTGGCCATTTTTGTAAAAACTAATCTAACATTATTTAAAAAAGTTTATTTACCTATTTGGACCTATGGTAGCCAGCAAATCAAACATCATGTGCTTACAACGCATACAAAATGGCATTCTGCGCACTATTGCGAACGCACCGTGGTTCTCCAGGAATGATGAGATTCATGAACACCTCGAAGTACCAACCGTGCATGAAGAAATAGAAAAACACAAGGGAAAATATGTGGAACGCCTGACTATACATCCTAATCCCTTGGCAACACAGCTTCTACAGCCTGTTCACAATGAGAAGAGACTAAAACGAAAGAATGTTTTGTGAAAGGACAGTAGAGGCGCAGGCCTCTTCGCCTACAAAGTCACTAAGCCACTTGCTGCCAACAAATCAGCTTATAGTCTACAGACTGATCGCCGATTATCCAAGAAAAAAAAAATTTTTTTTACAATAGCTGGCGCGGAATGTCTATGAAATTAATGACAGTTTCATACATTTTCCGCGCCAGCTCTTGTGAATTGAATAGATC
The DNA here is from genome assembly GCA_905163555.1 of Notocelia uddmanniana. Lineage (NCBI taxonomy): Eukaryota > Metazoa > Arthropoda > Insecta > Lepidoptera > Tortricidae > Notocelia > Notocelia uddmanniana. The sequence continues at coordinate 49,518,748 of LR991053.1, forward strand.
CATCGTGATACCTACCCGGACCCGTGCATGTCCTTAAACTACGACCAAGACCACCGGGGAATGGGCAGCAGCATTCCTAGAGTACGGTGGAGATACTGCGATCGCCAACCCGCATGCCAAGCGTGGCGATTATGGCATTTACCCCCCATGAAATTGGGGGAGGCCTATGTCCAGCAGTGGACGTCCTAGGGCTGATGTGGTGGTGGTGGTGGATACCTACCGGGCCCATAACCTTTGCTCGGTGTTTTCTCGCACTGCCATTATGTGAAAAAGCATGTTCTGTTCTGCCAGCAAAATTTATAATAAATTACCACTTGATTTAAGGAGGACGCCAGTGCATGTTTTTAGAACTAATCTCACCAAATTGTCGATTAGTAAATGTTATTATTCATTAGCGGATTATTTTGCTGACAATTTAAATTTATAATATATATATATGTGTTTTGTAATGTGGATTATTATTGTTTTTATTTCTTTTCTCTCGTTTTATTGATCTTAAAGTAATTATAATTTGAAATTTTATCTTATTTATGAACATTGAATTTTGTGATTGACATGCCTTTATTTAATATTATATAATTTTTATGACTAACGGCGAAAGATAGCGCTCACACATTTTTTTTTGTACCACCTTGTATACCTATGTTTACAAATAAAGAACTTCGGCTTTGCAAATTTTCAAAATGTCAGTTTAAATAAAGAATACATAATGAATAGCATTTTATAATTTGTATAATTAGTCAAAATTTAATTATTATTTTATTTCTCCTAAGCGATAAAACTGCATTCACAGATTTTTGAAGAATAAATGGCCATACTGACGGGTTACCTCTTCAAATTATAGACAGGTATAAAAATTGTCTTACCAACAAGTAACTTCACAAATAATCATGAGAATTGATATATTTTTCAGTCCAAAGTACGTAAATAATTGATTTGTTTGGTGAAATCTGTCACAATTCTGATAGTGGAATAAATAAAAACAGCAAATAACCTACATCCTCATATTTGTCCAGTTATCAATGGATTATATTGAGGTCATATGTCCGACCAAAGTACAGTCTACAAACCCACATCAAAGATAACTTATTGATGAGATAATGACTAAGGTATAGCGACACATTTGCTGTCAATTATGAATATAGGCATTGATAGGAATAGAATACTCATTAGTTATAATTCTACTAATAAATGGAACGCTTACACATTCGTTCACACACCATTGTTCCACTAAAATCTTTTAAAATATTTTTTTTTATGACATAGGAGGCCAACGAGCAGACAAATCCCCTGATGGTAAGCTATTAGCGCCGCCCATGGACACTCGCAACACCAGAGGGGTTGTAAGTGCGTTGCCAGCCTTTAAGATGGGAGTACGCTCTTTCTTGAAGGTTGTATCGGTCCGGAAATACCGCAGGACTGTTCATTCCACAGTTTAGCTGTGCGAGGCAGGAAATCTATGATAATTCTGTGTTCCTCTTTCATAAATTTTGTAATGAGTCTGTACAGTATATTGGCATGATAATGCTTATGCTTGTGTCCGCTGGAATGTACAACCCGGGAATAAACTTCGCATAAGAACTCAACATCCCACACACACGGCACGCACAGTTCACACATACATCAATAGCAGCAGCAGTCAGCAGTTCAGTTGTTACACATAGTTCTATTTTTAAAAAACCTCTCACGGGACTTATCGGGTTTGACCCCGTACCCACACATACGGCACACACAGTTCACACATACATCAATAGCAGCAGCAGTCAGCAGTTCAGTTGTTACACATAGTTCTATTTTTAAAAAACCTCTCACGGGACTTATCGGGTTTGACCCCGCACCCACACACACGGCACACACAGTTCACACATACATCAATAGCAGCAGCAGTCAGCAGTTTAGTTGTTACACATAGTTCTATTTTTTAAAAACCTCTCACGGGACTTATCGGGTTTGACCCCGCACCCACACACACGGCACACGCAGTTCACACATACAGCAATAGCAGCAGCAGTCAGCAGTTCAGTTGTTACACATAGTTCTATTTTTAAAAACCCTCTCACGCGACTTATCGGTTTTGACCCGCACCCAGGGGGGTGTGATTGGGAATAGCGATTGCAGAACTGAATAGTGCACAGCCTGGGAGCTTGTGAGATGGAACACATATTCCAGAGTTGTACATTTGTGTGTACTATCATGTTTATTGCCTTTGTAACAAGTGAGCGGAATGGAGAATTTCAAGTCCAATGTGTTTATTTTTAACCTTTTGAACGCCACGGTCGGCCATAGACGTCAACGTTAAATCGTCACCCCGTCGCCAACGACGGCACTGGCCGACAATTTTTTTTTAATGAAAAACTACTGAGAAGCTGCCCAATTTTATATTGGCATTATTTCTTTACACATCATTTTTTTACCGTTGTGGCTCAGGGGCACGGCGAATTACTTTGACGTCTGGCCGCGAAAAGGTTAATTTGTATTCTGTAGCAAGTACCTGGTATCTACAAGAATAGTGCCAGCATTATGACACTAAATATGGGTATCTCCAAACCAGGTAATTGGGCTAAAGTTGAAACTTGAATTGCTTAAATTAGTGTTAACTTGCAACAAGCATCAAGAACCATTTTGTATTTGTAATGAAGCCCAATCACACTTAAGTTCCTTTTCAATTACCATGGAGTCTAATGAACATCACTTCAACGAAATCTAACAGCACTTAATACATAATTATCATGGCAACATTTTGTAAGTCAACACAATCAGAATCCAATTTATTGACAAAATGGTATAATTTATTCATTGAACCAAAGTGCGAATTCCAAATACAAGGTTGTACTTACAGTTACTTAATGAGACCGACAGTAAGACCGGTATAGGTTAAAGTACGGTTTACTCAGAAGAAATCGAAAAGGTGAGGCATAACTTTAAATCACCTATTGTTGTGCGAATTTCACGACGAAGTCAAAGCGGACACGGATATAAATGATAATTTTAAGTTCTGCAATTGGATTTATCAGTATAACATCTTGTTTTCAGTCAAAAATGCATTCATGAATGATGTAAGGACAAAAAAAATACATATAACATTTCACAAATTACAGCCGATTGTACTTACCTTCGTTGATACCGATACGATGTTATCACAAAACTCGATGTATTAGTTTAATATACAGCTAACATGTCACTATGATCTGCAATTTGGAATTATTTCGATTTTTTGATAAAATTATGACACCAATGAGTCAATGACACCACACCACACACGTCGTGACGTGACGGCGCAAGGCACGGAACTACAGAGTATAGTATATAAGCTAGTCGTACTGATTATAGGATGTGTGTAAAGAAAGTTACAAACAGATTATAAGTATTCATTAGTATTTAGTACTCATCATGTTATCATGCTTCCATATTTTCTATAAGACAAAATCACTGGTATAAACACATGTAAGAAATATCATAATCATAAATCAAGTTGAGCAGTTACAATTAAAATTTAATTTCACAAAACGACACATGCTCAGCCAGCCGCCTTCATAAATAAGATTGCATGTCACTGTCAGTTAGATGACACTGTCACTGTCATTGTCACGAGTATTTTGTTTACTTGCATAATTAAATGTAGACGCCTACATAAATGTTGAGAGCAATATCCTGACCAGTTGATGGCCATGTTGAAAGCTTTAGGCCATAATCGACATCCTCCGGAATCATCCGTAGACAGTACCTAGCTGACCGATATGTCTTCAAAGTTTGTGCCATTTCAAACCACCCTCTCCTCCCACGGCTAGAGGCCTTAGCTCGTGAGGTACCTGCAAATGCATACTGGTCTAATAAGGAATCACCCAGGATCGTTAGCAGCTTTGTGACACTTAACAATCTCTCCTGCCCAGTCTATTCTGATAACACTAACCCTCTTTTTACAAACGAATTTGAGTGCATTGTCCACCAACCCCAGGCACTTAATCCTTGATTTCGGCATTTTTAAAGATGACCCAGCAGCAAACTCTAATAACAAATTAAATAAATGGCCCGATTACCTCCCAATATTTACTGATGCTTCCAAGCTTGAGGCTTCTGGCTATGTCGGAGTGGCAGCATGGATCCCTAAATTTAACATCTTCTTATCCCACAAATGCCCACACTATTCTTCGGTCTTCACTGGGGAATCGGTGGCCATTCTAGAAGCGGTCACATATATAGAGTCCCACAACATCCCCAAAGTCTTAATTTTTTCGGACTCCAGAAGTTGCCTGCAAGCAATTGTAAGCAATCATTTTAAAATGAAAACAAAATTCCCGGTAATTTTAAAAATCAAACAAATTTTATATTCATGTTCAAAGAAAGGCCTCCAAATAATACTTAAAAGGCGAAGTAATGCATCAGAGCTGGTTCCCAGTCTCAGAACTATGTCCAAGCGTCTGATCTAATGACCCTCACCGATTGTAAATTGAGAGCATCTTGGCAGGAATTATGGGATACTTCAAGACTTGTAAAAGGCCGTCGCTATGGAGATATTCAACCATCTATCCCTCGAAAGCCATGGTTCTTTCGCTTCCGCTCTGCGAGCAATTGGGCCACCTCTACCATTTGTCGGTTACGACTGGGACACGTCTGTACTCCGATGTTTTTGTCCAAGATTCGGGTCCGGGATAGTTCACTATGCGAGTGCGGTCTAGATGACGGTTCCTTGGATCATTTTTTTTTCAACTGCCCCAAATTCAGTTACTCGCTCTACGAAATTCTCCCTACATATTCCGCGACCTATCATCTTTCAATATCTACTTGTCTCTATGGACCCCCCTCTCACTGCTCTCCTTATATCCAAGAACATAATATTAAACTTTAGTACACAATATATTTTCTATTTTTCTCTGTCTGTCAACTCTACTATATAAGTATATAAATTTACGTATATTTATATTTTTCATCTTCATTCTATGTTGGCATTGGTAGAGGTTGGGAGTTTCTCTGCGTGATCGCACCAGGAATGAGGCCATCCACAGCAGAACCAAAGTAACGCATATAGCCCTCCGAATCGCTAAACTTAAGTGGCAGTGGGCGGGGCACATAGCTCGTAGAACCGATGGCCGTTGGGGCGGAAAGGTTCTCGAGTGGCGACCAAGGAAGGCGGAAGGCGTAGCGTGGGCAGGCCCCCCCACACGTTGGACTGATGACCTGGTGAAGGTCGCGGGTGTCCGCTGGATGCGGGTGGCGCAGGACCGGTCATTGTGAAAGTCTTTGAGGGAGGCCTATGTCCAGCAGTGGACGTCTTTCGGCTGACATGATGATGATTTTGATGATGATGCAGGTCCCTCTCAACACATAACATCCTCGGGAGTTCCGGCGACTTAACTACCACAACACGACATACCTAAAGAGCAGGTAGATATTACTAATTTATTTATGTATTATTTATTTAATTTAATCGTATGGCATTTATTTACGAACCGTGAGATCTTCGAGAAGACAAGTACGGTTGCCAGTTTTTGTTGCACTTTTAGCACCACCCAGGGGTCACGTGTAGGGTAACTGTGGGTACTCCCTACGGACGTGGTGCAACTTCGACCCCCCTTTGTCAAGTGAGTGGGCAACTTGACTGTTAGAAGTTCTCAAGCCGCCCGAAGGGCTCTAACTTGGCTTAACGACTGCTGTCGTAGACTATTCGCACGTGTATCGTACAACTTTTTACAGTATATATGGCTCTTTAAAGTTTCGACATACGCACGTAATCTTCTGATTACCGCACTCGTGCGGTAAAGTAGCACCATATGTACTGTAATAGTACATTACGATACAAGGGTTGTAAAACAAAGAAAGGCCGATATCGCAGATGTTTGAGGCCCGAGCCGCAGGCGAGGGTCATAAACATGCGAGAGAGGGCTTTCTGTGTTACGACCCGTGTTTTGTACCCAATTTTACGTCACCACTGGGCAAAAACGTGGGTTTTTCCGGACGCGCAGCGTGCGGAAAAACGCGCTTTTGGGCAAGGTGTGGTGTAAATACTATTACGTTGTTTGTTTGTCTCTCATCTCATAAACCTACTAAACCAGGATATGCCATACACGGTGTCTTGTGTCACGATCCTTATAGATACATTTGTGTGACATCATCCAACTTTCGCCGCGCGAGAGGAGGCATTCGGAGGCAGGATCTATCGGTGTAAACACTGCTGTTATTGTTTTTTTTTTGTGTATCTATGGTAAGTTTTAAAATATTCTATTTGAAAATTAATCCTACTAATAGGTCCTAAGAGCTAACACTCGCCTAGCAATTGACACTTTTTAGGGTTCCGTAGTCAACTAGGAACCCTTATAGTTTCGCCATGTCTGTCCGTCCGTCTGTCCGTCCGTCTGTCCGTCCGTCCGCGGATAATCTCAGTGACCGTTAGCACTAGAAAGCTGAAATTTGGTACTAATATGTATATCAATTACGCCGACAAAGTGGTAAAATAAAAAGTGGAAAAAAATATTTTATTAGGGTACCTCCCCTATACGTAAAGTGGAGAGTGATTTTTTTTTCATTTTAACCCTATCGTGTGATATATTGTTAGATAGGTATTTAAAAATAAATAGGGGTTTACTAAAATCATTTTTTGATAATGTTAATATTTTCGGAAATAATCGCTCCAGAAGTAAAAAAAAATGTGTCCCCCCCCTCTAACTTTTGAACCATAAGTTTTAAAAATATGAAAAAAATCTCAAAAGTAGAACTTTATAAAAACTTGGTAGGAAAATTATTTTAAACTTGATAGGTTGAAAAGTTTTTGTAATTTAAAAAAAAAAAAAAAAAATGTGACGGACGGAAAACTACGGAACCCTACACTGAGCGTGGCCCGACACGCTCTTGGCCGGTTTTTTTAATTCATTTCATTACTCATTCATGTCATGGCAGTAAAGGTTTTAGTAACGTGGGCCGTGCTATACTCTTGGATGGGTGACGGCTTTGAGTGGTTACTAACTGAACGCCGTTGATCCCGGCTGCTGTCTATGACAGCAGTCGTAAACTTAAGTTAGATCAGAGGCCTTCGAGCGTTCAAGTTGCCCGCTCACTTGACAAGCTTAGTCCCAATAAGGTCTAGTTTCCCACTCGGGTTGGAAGGTCAGATGGCAGTCGCTTCCGTAAAAACTAGTGGTTGCTTACGCCAATTCTTTGGATTAGGGAGGTAATCCACTCATCCAATATGTTTGTCCAATATACATTTGATCAAAGAAATTGGATGATTTCATCCAGCTTGGATGGGACCCCGACATTTGATCAAAGATTCCGATGACAGTTAAATCAATATGGCTACGCATGAAAAAAAAAACTTGGACAAAGATATTGGATGAGTGGAATGGGCCTCTGTCAAAGAAATTTGATCAAAGATTGGACAAAGAAATTGGGCAAAGATATGAGACAAGTGGAATACCAACCACCCTTAGGTAGCGGACCCCGGGCATCCTTCAGGATGCAATAGTAAGAAAGTATTAATTAATTTATTATTATTAATTTAATTATTAATTTGAAATTTTGCAAAGAGTAAGTAGTTACATCAGTGTCCTTAGGTGGGGGACAGGGGGTCGAAGTTGCACCACGTCCGTAGGGAGTACCCACCGTTACCCTACACGTGACCCCTGGGTGGTGCTAAAAGTGCAACAAAAACTGGCAACCGTACTTGTCTTCTCGAAGATCTCACGGTTCGTAAATAAATGCCATACGATTAAATAAATAAGTGTCCTTAGGTGGTATGTGACAATAGGGTAGCTCATTCTGCTATTTTGTACTATACTATAATACTAGCATGCACATATTTTTCAAACATTATTGATCTATATACACAAGAAATCTTTAACACTGCAGTAATTTTTAACAGTTAAAAACTTGACTAACTTATGCTTGAATCTATTTAAAGGTAGCTCTTGTATACATTGTGGTAACTTATTAAAAATTTATTACGTATTAATCGTCTTACCTCGTTAGTTCGCAGCTCCGTAATGTAATGAAAATTGCATGCAAATTCTTGCTAATGTATATCGGCGTTTAGGAATAGAGGTGTCATAATATTGGTAGAATTACAATTAAAATAATAATTTCTAATTTTTTTATGCGCGTGACCGCTTACCATCAAGACAAAGAAGTATCCACATCAAAATGCCGACTTATTGCATTGTACTATTCCTTATTCTGTGATTGAGGTCTCAATTCGTCACCTCCAAAATATGACCAAGGTTGTTGTTAGAAGCTCATGAATTAAACTTAAGCATTAGTAGGTATATTATTTTAGAAAACTAGTGCCCACGCCAGTTGCCAATTCTTGGGATTAGGTAGCGGACCCCAGGCATCCTGTGGGATGCGACTGTGCTGGGAATGACGCTAGCATGATGGTGATGGTTGGTAGGTATTTTCTTTTATTTCCGAATAAAAATTCCTTAAAACACTAATTATGTGTCACTATGAAAAAGTGTGTCCATGTTCATTTGCTTCGATTCCCTAATTAAGGCGAAGGGGTGGTATGGGCAAGCTCTTTCCATACAAATTTTGTGCAAGTTTTTCTTCGTTTGTGTTTGCACTTCAGTTACTATTTTTGGTCCATATGCTTATTTTTTATAGCTATAGCATAGCTCTTATGTCTTGATGTTTTTCTTTTTTAATTTTAATTATATTTTCAATTTTTTATATCATATATATTTTTTTGAAATAATGCAAAATTTCAACATCAAGTTCTGAGTATATCCAATATGTACCAAAAAAAAAATTAAATGCCGTAGTGCCAAAACTAACGCAAAAAACTTGCACAACCTTTGTATGGAGAATGGCTTGCCCTACCCTGCGCCTAAACGTGCAATATATTGATTTTCTTATGTCATACGAAATTGTATCTTTATTCCGAGCTCTATCCTCACGAGAATACGATTAAAAATGCTATGTAGTTAACGTTACATGTGAATGTTGTGTTTATAGTGCAAGTGTCGTTGTTAAATGGAGCGATAATTGTGTTTTGGGCACTTTGTTTTATTATTGTACTGGTTACTACAAAATGTTTTTTCTAAAAGGTAGCAGTTAGCACAGAAAAGTGATTTCTCGGCCGATTCTCATGAAATTTTGTGAGCATGTTTGATTATTAACCGACTTCAATAGAAGGAAGGAGGTTCTCAGTTCGTCTACATGTTTTTTTATGTATTTTACAGTACGGTACATATGGTGCTACTTTACCGCACGAGTGCGGTAATCAGCAGATTACGTGCATATGTCGAAACTTTAAAGTGCCATATGTACTGTAAAACGTTGTACGATACACGTGCGAACAGGTAATTCGCAACTCGTGTCGATTAAAACACTCCCTTCGGTCGTGTTTCAATTTATCACCACTCGTTGCGAATTTCCTGTTATATTGACTTTAATGGTAATAACTTGTTGTGTGCCCTAACAGGGTGTCATGGAATGACTTATAATTAAAATGTAACATCTTATTATGTATGCATGACATTACAATGAATAAATAAATAAATATCTGCACTTGTATCGTAATGTACTATTTTATGTTCCCCAATAACTCTTGAGCTTGACCTACTCGTTGACCGATTTTGAAAAAAAATTTTTTTAATACAGTTGCTCAAAAAGTGCTACTTTACGTAGCTGTTTAGCGTGCGGAAAGTTAGTTTTCGCGCACTAGTGCTTTTCACTTTTCCAATTTTTTTAAATTTATGCTTGTTCCAATGCATGACTCCTTATTGCTGGGTGTTAAATATTAGTTTCCTTTAAACGTCGTAATCAACATAAAAACCTACTGTTAATATCAGAATACGAAAAATGTACATATTTCATATTTTATTACTTACCTCTTCATCATTATAGCACGTTTATTTTTTAATATTGAATATTGAAAAACCGTTCTTAATAAGTTGTCTGAGTGGAACGGAATAGCTGCCGAAACGCCTGTCAAAGAAGAGGCGTTTTTCCTTACTGCAAGCATGTTTTAAGTTTCTAAAGGCAACATTCGATATTGTTTTTATAAATATTACTTGTTGTTTTTCTTATTTTTTCGCAACTGTATTAAAAAACGTCGTTCAATACACGTGCGGAAATGTCATTCTTCACTCGTCCCGAGTGTTGCCACTCGCCTGCGGCTCGTGGCATCCCTCGGTACTCGTGACAAAACGACATACTTTCCGCACTAGCATCGAAATGTACTATTTCAATGCAGGTACTAGTTGTTCCCATATAAATTTGGTGAAGGTCTGATTATGAGATCCAGGAGGAATTGAGGGGACTCCTTAAATTTGATAGGAATGCGTATGGCGATTTCAGTGTTTTCTGTAGTTAGTTGGAGTCTGTTTTATTTAATAATAATATTGGGGGGACAATCTTACACAAATCGAGCTAGTCCCAAACTAAGCAAAGCTTGTAATATGGGTACTAGACGACGATATACATACTTATATAGATAAATACATACTTAAAATACATAGAAAACATCCAAGACTCAAGAACAAATATCCGTGAAAAGTGCACAAATAAATGCCCTGGCCGGGGTTCGAACCCGGGACATCTAGCTTCGGAGGCAGAGTCACTACCAACTAGGCTAAACAGGTCGTCATATTTGGGTATAAATTCATTATAGAATTTTTGTGACGAGTCAGTTTTTACCCCGTGTCGTGCTGGGTTAGAATAGCACCACCTCCTTTCTTCCCTTGGGTGTCGTAAGAGTCGACTATAGGACCCAGGTTGAAGTGAGTTGCGGGCGATGGGCTAGCAACCTGTCACCGCAATATAACATTTTCTCCACCTATAAACCTACAATTGCTAATATAGGCGTGAGTTGTGTGTATGTATGTACCTAGTCAGTTTTTTTCTATATGACGGGGGAATGTACTTAACTACGTTCAGTTTTTTTTATTATTAAAAATGGGATTGCTCTTGGCCAGCATCTAGCCAGGGGGCAAAGATGAGGCCGACGATGAAGCGAGCTCACCCAGAAGATGCCTATTCACTCGTGCCTTAAAAAGGTCCAGGTTATATGAACTCGGAAATACAGATAGCTCCGTTTCAGCTTTCGACAAAAAAAATCGTATATCTGTCCGGCTGTTCTCCTCAACAGTTCGCATTTCTCTACCGATTCTCGTGAAATTTTGTGAGCAGGTTTGATAAATATATAGAATTTATATTCGAGTCCATTTTTGGCAATTTTGAAATCTGAAAAAAGAAATTGCGAGGTCTACAGTTCTCAGAGCCACTAGTTATTTTTTGTTTCAAAGCTGGTACCCCCAAGATGGTCCCGTATAAATTTGGCGATGGTCTGATGATGAGATCCAGGAGGAATCGAGTTATGGTTAGTTACCACTTGCGTACGCAACATTACCGTATCGTGAGAACTGGGAAAATGACCAAAAGCGTCAATTAACACGGCCGGGAACCGAACCCGGTGGGTCAGTCACTAATTACCGCTGATACCGTATCGGTTGGGTGATACACGTGTACAGTAGGCCAAGGAATTGGCTTAACAAATTTAGACCCTATTACCTGTTCATTAAGCTTCAAATTTGGTAGACCACCTTTTTGGATGACAGAATGTCTAATGAGGGGTATTTAGAGTCTTTTGTCTACAGTAGTGGCAATATGACCTGTCTGTCCTACTTGCACATGCTACACTAGAGGCTTTGCGAGCAAATCGATAGTTATATAGAATTTTCCTCCGCCATAAAAAAAAACGAAAAACTGAATTGACATAATCAACCCTATAAATGATCGAACCTGCTCACAAAATTTCACGAGAATCGGTTGAGAAATGGGATCAGTAGAGTAGATCAGCCGGACAATCCGGACATCCGGAATCCGGTATTTTTGCCCAAGCTGAAACGGAGACGATTCACTCGCTCAGTCAATAAACTCACACTAAAAAGGGGGTCTGTATTCCCAAAAGGGCAAAAAAAAAATTAACTTTCAGCACCTCGTCTTCTAGTAATGACTGTACAGCTTTGCCATGATAGGTTGCTAGCTTATCGACCACAACACACTAACCCATTTTATTTTATTTTCAGGTACCTGTTTCACAATGGACATTCCTCGATTCGTTTTCTTCCTAATCACTGTATGTAATGTGGCCATCACTGAAGAAGCTAATAACACAAAGTCAATTCTACCGGAACCGAAGCACGCCTTTAAATTCGAAGACCAACCTACAAAATCCTACGGCCTTATAAAATTTGAAGACCAAGATCATTTTCAACAACATGATAATGTAGATAATAAATTTCAAGAATATAGTAATCTAGACAGCAAATTTCAACTGTTTGACGGCACCCAAAACACAATAGACGAAGCTCAGAGAATAAAATTTGAAGACCAGGACATCAGAACCCCACATACACATGGTAGCCAAAATACAGATGAAGGACAAACGATCAAATTCGAAGATAACAGAGTCAATCGAAGACCTAACCACCAAAAGAAGAAACGCAGAAGAAAGCCAAAGAGGTTGCCGAATACTCAAGGTTACGGATACGTCCAGCCTTATGCCGGTCCTGTATATCCAGGAGCTCCTGGATATCCTGGTCCTCCGGTATATCCTGGGCCTTTTGGTCCGGGGCCGATTTATCCGGGGCAGAGGCCTTACCCACCAAGTTACTCAGGACCGCTATACAGTAAGTTTTATATTTTTTTTGCACTGGATTATTCACATCATCCCTTGATAAATTCTCCTTTTGCACAAAGTAGAATAAGTACATATTAGAAACTTGGATTATTTAAATTTCCGCAATCATCAAAATTCTCTCAATATTCTGCTGCTAGTCTTTTAAATCCATTCTTGCTACTTACTTGTAAATATTAGTAAGAGTTCATTAACATTCGTGAAACGTTTTCTCCTCCCTTCCAAGGAGCGAATGATCTCATCAAACTTTCGTTTCAAATCATAAATGGTGCAGTCCCAACCAAGCAACCTCATAGATTGCCGAGCAAGGGTGCATCCTGAATTGACCACTTGGTTCATGCATATATCATTGTATTTATTAGGCGATGGGGGATTTTTTTCCATTGATAACGGAGACGCTGAAAATCTATTCCAGGGCCCCGTCCGTCCGCCACATCAGCGGCCCTCTCAGCTGTTACAGAAGCCCTGACATCCATCGCCTTATATGACGACGCGCAGTGCGTGCCGCGGCTGCTGTGCGAGGCGGCAGGAGGCGCCATCCCTGGAGCTGGTCTACTTCAGTCTGTTACTGGACTACAGCCATTACTTACGTGGGTATACCTCACAACTCTCTACGTCAGCGGCCCTCCCACACGTGACAGAAGCCCTGACGTCCATTGCTTTGTATGACGACGTGCAGTATATTTCGCGACTGCTCAATCTATTGATAGCTTACAACTATTACAGGTAGCGGCACGTAAGTTTAGCGCTGACCGTTTATGCGCAGAAGTCGAAAATAAGGTATCTCGGGGGAGGGCAAGGGCGCGCGCGGGCGTGCGCAAGCGCTGATTGGCTCTCCTGACGTACTCTGTCCCGCGCACCGATACGACGCCCCGCTCACTTCTGGTATACAGTCGCGTTCTAAATTGTATTGTTGTTACTGTTGTTGTTTTCTTTTAAGTTTGAGTTTGTGTTTTATTGACCGTTTTAATTAAGTTTGTGTTTATTTGTGATTTGAAACAGTGAACTAGAAGAAATACTGTTATGTGAAGACAGGCACGGAAAATGGTTTATGACGTGTCTTTCTTTTTTAAAGACAGAGCTAATGAATAAATTGATTCTTTGAAACATATTAAAAGTCTGACTGACGAAACCACGAATAGGATACTCAGTCACTTGGACAGCGGCAATGTGGATTAAAACATGATGAAACAAACTGCACAAGACGGAAAATATGAAATTGAATTGTGTTGTCAGTGATTTAGGGAAAATTTAAAAAAGAACAGTAGAGGCTACAAAAACAGCTCCCGCTCGCGACTTCGTTCGTGTGGGAAAGTACGATATGTACTATATCTCGGAGCTAAATGTCATCCAGATCCGTTCAGCCGCTTTGGCGTGATTGAGAAACATCCATCTATACGAGACTAGTTTTAACGAACTAGCTAAGATATAAAAGAAGGACAAACAAAAACACGTTCTTTATTAATAAGTATTATTGTAATCAATTTGTAGACATAACAATTGCGCGCGCGACAGTACCTATGCGCAGCTATCCCCTCTACGTTTCGTTCACCGCTAGACTTACGTGCCGCGACCTGCACTTACGTGAGCGATAAACATTTTATATGTATTATCTACATATCAAAAACGTTGGATAACATGCAAGTTGCAAAGTATCATACTATTGCAAAATGAAGCAGTTTAGAAATTCTCCATCTTTTCTGGGTATAACCAAGCTCTACAAGATCAGGCTTGGCCACGCTAACCATTATGGGGAGTTACTTATGACAAACAAATAAATAAATAAATATTTGGGGACAATTTTTACACAAATCGAACTAGTCCCATAGTAAGCTCAATAAGGCTTGTGTTATGGGTACTAGACGACGATATATTTAATAGATACATACTTAAATACATAGAAAACATCTAAGTCTCAGAAACAAATGCCCTTACCGGCATTCGAACAAGGTCCTGACCTCTAGCTTCGGAGGCAGTGGCACTACCAACTAGGCTAAACAGGCCGACAAATATCAACAAAGAACTAAAAAAAAGATAAAAATCAAGGTACTATGCTACACTTTCCAATGACAAGATCGCTCAACATTATTTTACTAGGTTTATGTTATGTGGACAAGCAACTTGGGCCACATTAGTGAAAAGTTAAATTTAACCGACTATAAATAAAATATATAAACCACAGTCCTTCACATTTCAGGTTACTTGCCGCCTACAACGGCATCAGCTCCTCTCCCCTCTTCATCTTCGGGCGTGCAGTCTTCCTGGGCATGACCTCCAAAGCCAACCCCGGGACCTGTCGCTACGCCTACCCTCAATGTCCCAACGATCCTGAACAACTGGTCCATTATCTAAACAACCACAATGGAGGCTTCTTCAGGTTCTTCGCAGCTCCAGATCTGAACCAGCAGCAGGGTCTAGAGCAGTTCTATAATCAACTCTCGGGTCAGAATTATGGATTCTATCAACCTCAATCTTTGCAGCAACAAAATTCGCAGCAGAGTTACGGTCTACACCAAAATTATCAGAATCAGAATTTGTACGGTCAATCACAACAGTCCGGTCAATATCAAAATCAGTATCAGCAAGTTTATCAGAATCAGAACTTGCAGCCTGGCTACGCTCTGACTCAACATCAATATTATAACCAGAATTATAATCAAATACCTAGTATTTACAAGGGATATGGTTTCTATGGCCAGAGTTATCCTCACCAAAAGAATCTTAATCCGAACAAGATTCAAAAGCGAATACAGAACACACGAAACACTGAATTTGTCAATAATGTTGGTTCAAAATGGACATTTCCAGAAGATTCTCCCACAACGGATTATAATAATGTAAGGCTAGGTAAAGTTTTAAAATTTCCTCAAAGCCATGTGAACTCGGTGACTGCCGCTGAAGGTTTTATTTTCCCTGGTGCACAAAGTAATAGAGAATATCCAATAGATAGCATAGACGCAGAGGGTAATTTCGGACCAGAAGGTGTTGATGATTTTATGTTTTATGATCAGAATAACCATGGGTTTGCTGATGTTAGTAATGATAATGATGGAGTCAGAATTTTGTATATAGTCAGGGGTAATGGCGATCCTACTAATCCTGAAATTGTGCGTTTAGCTCCTGGAAAAACTCTGTAACTTAGAGTTCAGGCTATCTTCTATTATGTCTGAAGAACTTTTTTTTTTTATTAAAAATGGGATTGCTCTTGGCCAGCATCTAGCCAGGGGGCAAAGATGAGGCCGACGATGAAGCGAGCTCACCCAGAAGATGCCTATTCACTCGTGCCTTAAAAAGGTCCAGGTTATATGAACTCGGAAATACAGTCGCCGGCAGAGAATTCCAAGCCTTAGAAGTACGCATTATAAAATAAGATGCAAAGCGCTTGGTTCGAATTAGAGGAATTTCGACCAAAACTCTGGTTGTTAAGCGATAAGATCGCAAGTTGTCTACCACCGTTTTCTTTTGTATGTTTTTTTTTGTGTCAACCCATCGGGTTGACGATATAGGAAATTCGCGGGTTACTCCTCGATATAACTAGCTCAGGATTCTGAACGGAAGGTGAACTGGCTGGAAATGATAATGACTATTGTAATAATATCTTTCTTTAATATCTTTGAGTTTCTATAAATATTTATGCTGCTCATTTATTAGCTTACCCCGCGGCTTTGGGCGAGCACCACTTGTTGCGAAATAGCGTCGCGCGTGACTCCTGTCGCACTCATTCAGCGAATTGGAAAGAGCAGGGTAGGTTTTCTCATCTTGCATTGCATCATAGCGTTGTGCTTAGCCCTCAGATTAAGGATTTCTAGAGTTCCTTCAAGAGGGACGGAAAAGCTCTTACACAGCTTAATCAAGAACTTGCTTTAAACGGCTGGCGGCTTACCATTATAAACTTCTTTTGGGCGGGTAATCGTTTAATTGCCTCAAAAAAGCAAGTTTTTAAATTACAAATAAAAAAGTGGATCTATCAGAAGGACAACAAATGACATATGTTTCTTTGTCGCTCTTATTAAATTTAGTATTTGACCTTTTCGCTCGGTCGTGGTATTATTATGTCTACTCTAGCTATACAGCTCTATAACGTAAATGTACTCATATCCTTAGTAAAACAGTTTCTGTTGAGTTTCAGTTTTACCTTGAAAACAAACTGAGCTAACAAATGTCAAGAGCATGTTACAGTTATGTTATGACAATGTCAAAATATCAAAAGCAAACAAAGAGAATGGAATCACTAATATCACTATTGCAATTTATGTTAGAAAATAATGAAAAAGAGGATATAACAGTCTAAGGCATACGCGTATTTATATGTTGGGCCAGTTGGGCTGGAGATATCCAAGCTAACGGTACGTATCCCTATAGGCCTAATCAAATTGTATATCACAATTTGAGCATGTTCAATACAGTGTTTGCTCCGTTGGTATTTGTTGTATTTGATGGAGTGGGACGGAGCAGAGTCACAGAGACATAATATGAGCACAACGGAGTAAATCATTAGCAATTATTTATTATATGATCATATAATAAACAATGTAAATAACAAGAAAAATATACGATAGTTTATATACTGACACATATGTTGACACACCAAGAAGTGACCAGGTTGCTTATTCTTTTTATAAAGAACCTAAATTCAAAATTATTATTGCATTGTCATAGACAAGGATGGTCTGTGATCCAACCTCATTTCAAACAGTATTCCTGGTGGTGAGTAAGGTCGCCAGATCTCCCGAGGATGCGCTGTGTTGGGAGTGAGGGACCTGCATTATTTATCGCCTTTAAAGTCTTGGGCGCTCCCGTGCTTTGGAAGGCACGTTAAGCCGTTGATCCCGGTTGCTGTCTACGATAGCAGTCGTTAAGCCAAGTTAGAGGCCTCCGGGCGGTTTGAGAACTTCTAACGGTCAAGTTGCCCACTCACTTGATAAGCCTAATCCCAATAAGGTCTAGTTTCCCCGTCGGGTTGAAAGGTCAGATGGCAGTCGCTTCCGTAAAAACTAGTGCCTACGCCAATTCTTGGGATAAGGTAGCGGACCCCAGGCATTGTTCAGGATGCAACTGTACTGGGAATAACGCTTGGAGGATGACAGTCTTGGGCACCTAGGCGTTTAGTCTTTTTACGTATTAAAAATTAAAATTAACAACACAAGCCTTATTGAGCTTACTATGGTAATAGTTCGATTTGTGTAAAAAATAGTCCCCTAATATTTATTTATTATTAAAATAAATAAATATTGGGGGACAATCTTACACAAATTGACCTAGTTCCAAACTAAGCAAAGCTTGTACTATGGGTACTGGACGACGATATACATACTTTTATAGATAAATACATAGAAAACATCCAAGACTCAGGAACAAATATTCGTGCTAATTACACAAATAATGTCCTCACCTCCGGCCTTCACACTGAGACCTCCGGCTTCGTAGGCAGGGTCCCTACCAACTAAACCAAAGTGACACTTTATGATATACATTCCTAAAAATATCCGTAAATGTGGCAAACTCGAAAGGCCATAGTCGGGTTTCCATAGTAAGTTGGCCCTTGGATCAATTTGAGTCGGGGTTTTTTTGTGAGTACCTCTTATGGTGAAGAATATTTATGCTGAGTATCATCATCCTACTAGTGACGGTTTTTGATTTATGATTTTTTGAAGTTTTTTCTACAATGTCTTTTTTCGGGATGTATTAATGTGATTTGTTTCAAATTTTGAAATTAAGTTCTTTATTTAGATATGCATCGAGACCCAAAAAAACTAATACTAATTGTCATATAGAAAAACAGGGAAAAAAGACAAAAAAAAACTTTTTTTTATGTGGCTGTGAAGTATAGTAACACCTCTAATTTTTTTTTAGTAATAGACCATCTATTGGCCTACTACTTGCGTTAATATCAAAATTTTCCAGGCATGCATCGAGACCCAAAAAACTAATACTATATTTGTCATATAAAAAAAAGAAAAAAATATAATTTTTTTATGTGGCTGTGAAGTAGTGACACCTCTAAATTTTTTACTAGTAATAGACCATACATTGGCCTACTATTTAGATTAATATCAAAATTTTCCAGGAGGCACTTCATACCAAATATCAGCAAAATGTGTGGTCAAGTTCTGTATTCAATCGGCGTTTCTCAAAATATTATACAAGTTCTTCGATTATGTTTGAGTTTTCTTAGCATTGTGTCGTATTTAAGAGTAAAATGATAATGACAACTTAATGTCATCGAAGAGTTTGTATACTACATTAAGAAACGCCGATTGAATACAGCACTCGACCACACATTTTGTTGATTTTTGGTAGGAAGTGCCTCCTGGAAAATTTTGATATTAATCTAAATAGTAGGCCAATGTATGGTCTATTACTAGTAAAAAATTTAGAGGTGTCACTACTTCACAGCCACATAAAAAAAGTATATTTTTTTGTCTTTTTTTCTTTTTTTTATATGACAAATATAGTATTAGTTTTTTGGGTCTCGATGCATACCTATATAAATAAAGAACATCATTTCAAAATTTTAAACAAATCGCTTTAATACATCCCGAAAAAAGATACACTAAAGAAAAAACTTCAAAAAATCATAAGTCAAAAACCGTCACTAGTAGGATGTTGATACTCAGCATAAATATTCTTCACCATAAGAGGTACTTACCAAAAAAACCCGGTGTCAAATTGATTCAAGGGCCGGCCTACTATGGAAACCCGACTATGGCCTTTATTTATTTATCTTAATTACTGACGTTTCTACACGGGTTGCACTGATCATGGTCGCGGCAGACTGACGTCCCAGCAAGTTGTCAACGAAGATATGGATACACAACATTTAACTACCCCACAATATATACATATATACTTAAAAATGTTTATTTTATTTGTGTTATTTTGTTTTTTATGAATGTTATTGCTATAAAGTTTTGTTATAAACTTAAGTGAAATGTTGTGTAGCCATATCTCCGTACCAAAGTGGTCGTCAATATATTTCTAATAATACTGTGTGTCATATCAATGAACTCACAACTCCGTGTATTTATTTATTCGCATGTAGAGACGGATCTCTAGCCAAATACCACGAATCGTCAAATCAAATGGATCAGCAGCGCCCTTGTCATTGTTATTTAGTAGAAAGCGTGCATAATATGTCTGCTCACCATCAGGGGTAGTCCGTGTGCTTGTTTAAGTAAAAAAGTAAAAGTAGTTTATTCTTCAAATTAGGCATATTACATGCACCTATGAACGTCAATAAACTACCACCGTTTGCCACCCATATAAAATATGTATATGACTAATTGCCGTTACGAAAATGAGAAAATTAAAGCGTAAATTAAATTAAGGCCTATGTAATTTTTTTTTGCATTCCACCCAAATATGTTACTAGGAATACTAGGTATGCAATGCAGTTTGCTTGTTGCAAATGTTGAGCTGAGCGCATCTTACCGGTCTCAAACTTCTCCTATTTACCATTGTTTACATAAATTTTGCGCGTGCACGACTTTTTACATTGAAATATACGGAACCTAAGAACGGATGGCTCGGCTAAGTACCAACTTGCCGCACTCGACTCGGTGGCCCGCAGAGCCAGGAGGCTCATTGGCGGCAGTACGGTAGTGGGAAATAAGCTGCAGAACCTATAGCACATACACGCAAAGTAGCATGTCTGTGCGTCTTCTACAAATTGTACTTCGGGGAGTGTGCTCAGGAGCTTCATGAACTCGTACCGCCTTCCCCCTTCTTCCATCGGACATCCAGACGTACGGCTGGCTACCATCCTTACCTGGTCGAAATTCCTCTAATTCGTACTAAGCGCTTTGCTTCATCTTTCATAATGCGTACTTCTAAAGTTTGGAATTCTTTGCCGGCGTCTGTATTCCAAGTATAACCTAGTGAATAGGCATCTTCTGGGTGAGCTCGCTTCATCGTCGACCTCATCTTTGCCCCCCGGCTAGATGCTGGCCAAAACTATCGACATGCAAAATGTGAGCGTGATCGTTTGAAGCGCCTGGGAGGAGTATGAACTCAAACGAAATACAACTGTCGCCTAAGAATGAGCATGTTAGTTTATTTAAAATTCGTACGCCAAAAGATGATAATTACGAACAAGCGATTAAATACGAATATAATAATAACAGTCTTGGGACATGTACCCGGACCCCGGTTGGACCCGGGTATGTCCTACGAGTAAAACTACGACCAAGAACACCGGGGGATGGGCAGCAGCATCCCTGGAGTGCGGTGGAGATACTGCGAAAGCCAACAAGCTTTTGCTGTTGACTGTATCATGTCATATTGACAATGATATGAGATCTTTAGCAGCTTTCATATTGACTTCCATAGTGGCCCATAAATCGAATTTTTCGACCGTACCTATATTCTATACAAAGGTTGTGTACAATAAAGTGCTTCATTGCATACATGTATAATATCATATTGCTTTAAAAAAGATATTGCTTAAACCTGAAACCAGCACATATTCCTAATTTTGTATTTAGTCGTAGTTTTATACTTTCTCGGTACAGTCAGCATCAAAAGTTATAAATAAATAAATATTGGGGGACAATCCGCAGGGATCAGTGCTCGGACCGATCCTGTTCGGCATATTTATAACGGATCTGAAGAGTGTAGTACAGTCGGAACTATCAATATTTGCGGATGATACCAAAGTTATGGGTAATCCATTGATAACTCATAATACTATCCAGGATGATTTAGATCGCATAGTTAAGTGGACTAAAGACTGGCTCATATCACTAAATTCAGATAAGGGAAAACGAACCCTAAACTAATTTACCGCCTTGGCTCTGTTCCCCTACAAGCCATAACCAGCCAAAGGGACCTGGGCATCACAGTTTCGCATAACTTGAAATGGGACATGCATATAACCAAAATTACAAAGAGAGCTAATTCTATGCTGTATATGATCCGGAAAGCATTCCATGTGATTACTAAGGATCTATTTATTAGAATATACAAGACATACCTTCGCCCTTTACTTGAGTATGGCTTTCAGATATGGTCCCCTTACTTTATAAAGGATATTACATTGTTGGAGAAGGTTCAGCGAAGAGCAACTAAAGTGGTTGCCTCATTGAGAGACAAGCCATATGAAGAACGGGAATTAGGTCTTACAACATTGGAGGGCAGAAGAAAGCGAGGCGACCTTATGGAGACATATAAAAACTTGTCTGGACACTACAATGTTCCAAACACCAAACAGCTGTACACATTAAGGATGATTCACAGTAGGCCGTTCCGTGTCCGGGCCGGCCCGTTTTCTTCTAGAGAAATACGCCGGCCGTTGCGTTTGCTGTCATAGAAAACGGGCCGGCCCGGACACGGAACGGTCTACTGTGAATCATCCCTTAAGCCAGAATGTAAGACTGAGAGGACACTAAAAAACTTATCAAACCTCCGTGTGCTAGCAATCCTAGGAAACACTTCCTGTCGCATCGTGTGGTGAATGTGTGGAACTCTCTAACAGAGACTGTTGTTAGTGCACCGTCGGTGAACTCTTTCAAAAATAGACTGGATACATATTTCAAAACTTTATCAAGTGCAAAATAAAACACAAGTGCAGTGATATACACGCATTAGCTCCAAGAGCTGCTAGTGTATAAACAAATAATAATAATAATAAAAATGACGCTGTCAACGTCAGACGTGTTTTTTACAAATATTCCGTAAATTATCATAAAATGCTTTTATTATGTGGTTTTTATCATCTTTTTGTACAAATATATAATCGCCAATGTACCTACTATCTACATATGAGTAAATAAAGCAAGAAAATGATTACGAGGAGTCAAACACGTCGAGTACAAGCGTCTCAACAAAGCGCACGCCCATCACCTTCACCCGCCTCGTCCTCATCAGCATCGGCATCGTCGGAGGAGGAATTTGCCACCGCGCCCGACACGTCCAGCAGTTCGAGCGACGAGTGCGGGCCGCCACCGCCGCCGCCACGTCCACCTGCGCGGCGCGGGCGGCCACCGCTGCCGGCACGCTTGGGGCCTGCGGGGCATCCTGTTCCGCACACGGCTCCCGCTGCCGGTGGTGTAGTGCGCCGCATGCAGTGGTCGCCATCAATGAATGAAAACTGCATGCGTGCCTACTATGGGGCGACAGATGGAGGAACAAATCTGTCCGCATACCGTGTTAGGATGCTTCCTCTGTTTCAGGCGCTTGAACCGGCCATCTCCGTATCTGCGCAACGGCTATCGGATCAGGTGCGCGTCATCCAACGGCTCAAGCGGTTGGATGACGCGACACTTGATCGGCTCCGCCTGGAAGCACTCTCAGCTCGCGCGGCCTCTGTTTCGGCGCGGAACCCACCCGCCACGTTGCCCGCTCCGGTGCCCGCACCCGATACGGCACCGGGGGCATCGCGGGTCGATCCCAGTGCCGACGAGGACTGTGCGAATCAGAGTGTGAGTACCCAGGCCCATGAGGAATTGAGGAGGGCTTTGGAAGAGGCGATTACGCAGTATCGCTCCACACCCAACTCTAGGCCGCGACTACCCCGCTTGCCCGTGAATAGACGCAATCTAGCGTTAATGGGAGCCCTGAACGATCTCCTAGTTCCATATTTAGGGGCTAGCGAAGATTTGATTGACACTCACTCAATTATGTACTGCGGGGCCATCGCGGCGTGCCGTGTTGCTCGCGTCAAGTTTCCGGACGCTGACCGTGCACCTAGGCCCGCCGGGAGTGTCCCTACCTGGCAAGTACGAATTGAGCGGCGTGTCGATACGTATAGGACTCTCATTGCAAAGCTGATCTGCTTCAGAGGGGGCAATAGCCGCCCCCGAGTCATGCGCTTCGTGAACCAGGCTTTCGCGGGGACTGGTGTCAGGCCCCGTGACTACATGGACTGTGTCACGGAGCGCATCGACTTTCTGAAGCAGAAAGTTTATGCATGGGCAAGCCGTATTCGTCGCTACAGAGAGCGTCTGGACCGATACCAGCAGAATCGCCTTTTCCAAAGTGACCAAAGGAAGGTATACCGGAAGTGGGATGGAACCGACCATCGTGTGTCCGACGGACAGCGGCCGGATGCTGCTGCCATGGTTAACTTTTGGCGTAGTATTTGGTCGGTGCCTGTTGAACACACAGAGGGTCCCTGGATCGGTGCTGTCGAGCGTGAGTGTGAGTCCATCGAACCCATGGGGTCTGTCACCATCAGCCCCGAGGACGTAAGTTGTGCCATCCGTATGGCTCCGAACTGGAAAAGTCCCGGACCGGATGGATTGCACAACTTCTGGCTAAAATGGTTTCGGTGCTCGCACGCACGTCTGGCAGCACAGTTCCAGCAAGCCCTCGAGCTCGGCTCCCTGCCACCTCCCTTAACAACTGGTGTTACCTCCTTGCTCTATAAGTCCGGTAGTACCACGGAAGCCAAGAACTACAGACCCATCACGTGCTTACCTACGCTATACAAGCTCCTTACATCCATTTTGAGGGCAAAAATCAACGCACATATAGTTGCGAACAATATTTTGGCCCCTGCTCAAAATGGATGTAGGGTTGGGTCACGTGGTACTAAAGAGCTCCTCCTCATAGACATGACCATCTGCCAACAAGTCCGGCGGAACAGAGGGGCCCTCTCGGCCGCCTGGATTGACTATAGGAAGGCCTATGATTCGGTGCCACATTCATGGTTGGGGAGGATCTTAGAGCTGTATAAAGTTGATGCAGCTCTTAGATCCTTCTTATGTGCTTGCATGAGGCAATGGACCACTGTCCTTCGTCAACCAGGAGGGGGAGATGGTCCCTCTGTCCCGCAAGACTCTATCAGGATTGAGCGAGGTATATTCCAGGGTGACAGTCTGAGTCCATTATGGTTCTGCCTAGCGCTGAATCCGCTCAGTACTCTGCTGAAGGATTCAGGATTAGGGTGCCAGCTGCGGAGAGGGGGTGAGGTCATTTCTCATCTGCTGTACATGGACGACCTTAAACTATTTGCACCAAATACACATAACCTGTTGGAGCTACTGAAAACCACAGAGGTCTTCAGTAGTGCCATCAAAATGGAATTTGGTGTCGATAAGTGTGCGGTCATGCATGTACAGCGGGGGAAAATTGTAAATTCAACAAATTTACAGCTTTCTGAGACAACGTCACTCAGATCTCTCTCCGAAGCAGATACCTATAAATATCTTGGTATGTCACAGTCTTTAGGTATCGAGGGCGGGGGCATCAAGCGGGTGTTGAGGGAGCGCTTTTTCTGTCGCCTGACAAAAGTACTGAATAGTTTTTTGTCGGGCGGCAATAAGGTGCGCGCCTTCAATGCCTGGGTGATGCCCTTGCTCACATACTCCTTTGGCATATTAAGGTGGACTCAGACCGAGCTCGATTTACTGGATCGAAGGGTGCGTGTACTGCTCACTACGAACCGTATGCTACACCCGCGCTCGTCTGTTATGAGACTGTACATCCCGCGGAAGCTTGGAGGCCGCGGCTTCTTAAATGCCAAAGACCTCCACAACCGCGAGGTGTGCAGTCTCAGAGATTATTTCCTAAACAGCGAATGTGGGATGCATCGTGATGTGGTAGCTGTAGACACGCTCCTTACCCCGCTCTCCATGGCAAACGAGAACTGGTGCAGACTTAAAGTGCTGAGCACCGAGGACCATCAGGGCGGTGTGGAAGAGTAAGGAGCTACATGGGCGGTTCTACAAGGCCCTTACTGGGCCTGACGTAGACCTGCTCGCATCGGTGAACTGGCTACGTTTTGGGGATCTTTTTGGGGAAACTGAAGGTTTTGTCTGTGCAATTGCGGACGAGGTTATCATGACGAACAACTACCGGAAGTATATCCTGAAGGACGGTACGGTCGACATTTGTCGGGCATGCCGCCGTCCCGGAGAGTCACTCAGGCATATTATTTCCGGTTGTAGTCATCTTGCTAATGGCGAGTACTTGCACAGACATAACTTGGTGGCCAGGATTATTCACCAGCAGCTTGCTCTTCTATACGGTCTTGTGGGCTTCGAGGTTCCGTACTATAAGTACACACCTGCGCCAGTTCTCGAGAATGGTCGTGCAACGCTCTATTGGGATCGATCTGTCATCACGGACAGGACTATTGTAGCCAACAAGCCTGATATCGTGCTGACGGATCGATTGAAGCGCCAGGCAATACTCGTTGACATCACCATCCCCCATGACGAGAACCTCGTGAAGGCTGAGAAGGACAAATCCAGCAAGTACCTAGATCTAGCACACGAGGTAACCGCCATGTGGGATGTTGATTCAACTATCATTGTCCCGATAGTCGTCTCTGCGAACGGTCTAATAGCGAAGAGTCTCGACCAACATCTCAAGAGACTCTCGTTAGATGGCTGGGTCAAGGGTCAGATACAGAAGGCGGTACTCCTGGACACGGCGCGGATAGTCCGGAGGTTTCTCTCTCTGTCGCCCTAACCACCGGTAGCTTAGGCCCTGCCTCGCTGCCGGTGGCACCCTAGGTTAGGTTTTTTATAATGCTTTTATATTTTGTATGTATGTTTATATATTTTACTTTTATAAAGTTATTGTAAAAAACCTAGCTTAAGAGAAAGAAATAAATAAGGAGAATAATAATAATCTTACACAAATCGACCTAGTCTCAAACTAAGCAAAGCTTGTACTATGGGTACTAGACGACGATATACATATTTATATAAATAAATACATAGATAACATCCAAGACCCATGAACAAAATCCGTACTAAATGCACAAATAATGCCCTGGCCGGGATTCGAACCCGGGACCTCTAGCTTCCGAGGCAGCGTCACTACCAACTAGGCTAAACGGGCCGTCAAGTTCCCTTGTAATAAAGACTTTTGAACTTTTCAAATGCGTAGCTATTTTTCATGGTGACTGTACCATGATCGGAAAATCACTCTCTGTGTTCTTATGATGATGTTTTTGTAACTATTTTATAGTACATTACTACAGAGGCCGGGACAAAAGGGGCTGCCGGCCGAAGACATATAGGATAGGTCTAAGGCCGGCAAAATATTTCCCGCCGAGGTATGTATAGTGCTTTTCTCAAACATGCAATGAAATAAACAACAAAAAAATCAAAGTTTTATTTTTAATACGCATAGTGGCAGAATGTCATGATGCCTGTGCCACAAATTTATGTGGAATGGAAATTAAAAAAGAGGACTTTGCCGGCCTAGCCCTGCAAGATTTGTATGAAATTCCATTAACTACCTCTTGTCCGAGCCGCACCTGAAACGTCATACTTCGCAGCCTCTTATAAGGAACATAACATCATTATTTCATAAATTTTGTTTTATTTTTTGTTGTTTATTTCATTTCATGTTTGAGAAAAGCACTATGCATACCTCGGCGGGAAATTTGGGGTTGCCAGCCTTAGACCTATCCGGCCGAGCGCCTTTCGTCCCGGCCTCTGTAGTAATGTACTATTAATGAATCACAATAAAGTAATTATTACTGATCTTGACCTGAAAAGCGTACTCACATATAAACTTTCCTCATAAAATTAGCACTAAATGTGATGTTTACATTACCGACTAATTGTTTACGAGCAGTTGCCTTAAATGCTATGAGACTGTTAAAATTTCCTTGTAGGTAAGATTAAAAACCTTTTAAATAAATTAGTCAATAATTTATTTCAATATGTTTCTTTTACGTTATATTTGTATGTGTATTTTGGTTAAATAAAAAAATATTGTTGTAAACATCCCAATTGATCACGTGGTACGGTCGAGTTCATAAATATATGAGCATATCCAAGCCTTCAAAAATATATATACATAGTTAAGGTACAAATACATTTACACATATTTATAATTCGAAAATGTATACACGTGTCATCCGTCATATTCATCTGAGCAAGCCTCTCAATAATATTTAAGCAACTGAAAAATAATATATATCTGCACTAAATTTTTTGCGAAATTATTTAAACGAGTTAACTTCAACATAAATGTTAATTCTTTTAAACCGAGTATAAATCGCAAAATAGAAAAAGGAACAACAAGCAGATTAATGATACCTACTTCTATGACGTCACACTCAAACTGAAAGAGACAAATGTGTCTTATGGCAGTGTGTATTTGTGAGCTCTTACTTGCTCACAACAAATTGACAAACATTAGTACATAGGTATATTTAATTATTTATGTGTCACTACCTGTTTACAAATATTTAAAAATAACCCTTGTTACAATAGTCATGTGCTTCACTTACTCGTATTAATTTCATTTTGTAAAAAACTTAGTACAGATATTTATAATGTTATTGTACTGTTTATAATGTTAATTTTAACTTTTTGCTTTTGTTGACATTATTATTGTATTTTGCTTTTTGATATTCTTATTATATTCATTATGGACATCTTCATTTTAACTTTACTTTCAATTACAATTTTTAAATTATTAATTTTTATTTTATGATTATTTTGAGTTACCAGTTTTTAACCTGTGCCTATGTTATATATAAATAATAATAAATAAATAAATAAAAAATATATATATTTTGTAAGTCATTTGTAATTATTATTAACACTTTATGGGCAATGGCTGAACTAAATGGTTTTATTATTATTATTTCTTATTTTTCCGATAAATATGACGAATATATATTCGTTATGTTATCAGACATGTATATTTTTTGAATTATAAATCTGTTTAGATGAATTTGTACCTTACTATGTACATTTTTTTTTGAAGGATTGGCTATGCTCATATATTTATGAACTCGACTGTACTTTGTTCCAATAAATGGTGCCTGCTGTGCTACCGCGATCTTTCAAAATCGAACTTCGTGTTGTGCCGTCCCTTTCACTCTCGTGTTATACTCTATATGACGGAAAGGGACGGTAAGATACGAAGTTCGATTTTCGAAGTTCGCGGTAGCACCCCTGGTTATGGGTAAACTTAATCTTATTGGGTCATGATAGAGCTCGTTCCCACTTGTCGGATGTCGGATCCGGATTTTTATCGGGTGTCGGCGGCTCATACAAATTGGTGTCCGACAAATGTGAACAGCTTCATATAAAATGATCTGCCACTGGATCCGATTAAAATCCGGACCCGACATCCGACAAGTGGGAACCAGCTCATACTAGGGCACCTTGCTAGCAATGTTACGGTCAAACTTCTGTATACATGCCGAATAAATCTTACCGTCCGTGGCAATTGCGTCTAAAGTAATTAATGACAATAAACTCAAAAATGTACAATTAACAAATAGCCTTAACTTTATTTTTACGCTACGCAGAACGTTCACCCTTCGGTTGACGGGTTTTATAGCTAGCGATACGATCCCGATACGATGGGGCCATAAGGGATGATTCACAGTAGACCGTTCCGTGTCCGGGCCGGCCCGTTTTCTAGGACACCAACGCAACGGCCGGCGGATTTCTCTAGAAGAAAACGGACCGGCCCGGACACGGAACGGCCTACTGTGAATCATCCATAATGGTCGTTATCAATACTACTGGCTATCCGAGCAATTTATAACTTGGAGTCGCGTGACTCATTAAGAAAAATTTTCAAAGAAATAGATATTCTAACCATGCCGTTTAAAACAATAATGTATGTTAGGAAGAATTTGTGCAATTTCCCAACGAACGCTGATAAACCAATAGCCGCCAGAAACTCTGGGAAACTCAAAATAACCTTCTATAGACTAGTACGGGCGAAAAAGTAGTTCTTGGAAAATTGTATCAAATTCTTCAATAAAATTCCTTACACATTACTGAACTTAGCAATTCTAAATTCAAATCTGTAGTAAAACAAACACTTATTTCAAGAGCATATTATAAGGTAAACGATTATTGGCAGTTATAGTGTCCTGCACGGCTAATCTATCGTGACAATAGGTTTTCTACTGTAGCATTATTATTTTGTAGTAGCTGACATTGTAATTTTATATTTAACTATACAATGTGTATTGTTTTAAAAAAATCACACCTCGCCGAGTTTCTTACGCCGGTTCTTCTCGTGGCTGCGGTTTATTTTTCCGAACCGGTGGTAGTTTATTGACGTTCATAGGTGCATGTAATATCCCTAATTAGAAGAATAAATTACTTTTACTTTACTTTATGGGACCTATGGTGGCTAGAACAACTTGTGGTTCAAGCATTGCGGCTGTCTAACGGTAGTCGTGTCTTCTTCTTACAGAAGACCGCAGCCATTACAACACCGCTACTTTTGTTTTGCTTGCTGCTTGGTGGTAAGTAAGGTCGCCAGAGCTCCCAAGGCTGCTCAAGAGTGAGGGACCTGCGTATGTCTCTTAGCTGTCAACAGAACTAATCTTCAACTTAATAAGGTGTTGCGGCAATGCGCCTGTGATTGTTCTGGATTCGCAAGCGCCAATAGGCGACGGTGTCTGCTTACCATCAGGCATTTGTTGGCCACCGTCGTATAACAAAAACCTGTCAAACTTCGGTATCGACTCACTTTATTAATGGTTAACGGGACTAAAGTTGGAAACGCACAGAGCGGGCGCGGCGCGGTGCGGGGCGAAGGCGGTTTTCCATTTTTGATCTTTCCGAAACTGTCCACTGTCGATTACTGCTTCATATGTCACACACGCCACCTCCGCTCGACTGCGCTACCGAGTACCGCGCGGTTTTTTGGTCCGGCCGCGTTGCTTTACCGCAAAACCGCCTCCGCCCCGCAACGAAGCAGCGCTACGCTCTGTGCCTTTCAAGCTTTAATCGTGTACAACTGAAAAGTATTCACTTACTCGAATTTATTCAGCTTGTGACCACGGAATAATAAATACATTCGAAACGTCGGTCAAACCTTAAAAGGTGGTGAAAAATTTCAGTTGTAAGCGATTAAGTCCCGTTTACCAATAATAACGTGTAAAAAACCGGCCAAGTGCGAGTCGGACCAAAAAAAACGCCAACAACTACTCTGTTGTATGGGAGCCCCCCTTAATTATTATTATTATTTTGATTTTAGTATATGTTGTTGTAGCCACAATAAAAATACATAATCTGTGTAAATTTCAACTGTCTAGCTATTATGGTTCTTGAGATCTAGCTTGGCGAGTGGTAGCCATGAAAAAGGCCTAAAATATCACGTTTTTTGTATGGGAGCCCCCCTTAATTATTATTATTATTTTGTTTTTAGTATTTGTTGCTATAGCGGCAACAGAACTACACAATCTGTGAAAATTTCAACTGTCTAGCTATTACGGTTCTTGAGATACAGCCTGGTGACGGACGGACGGACGGACGGACAGCGAAGTCTTAGTAATAGGGTCCCGTTTTGACCCTTTGGGTGCGGAACCCTAAACATCATGCAAGTTTAAATCGATACACTTATCACCTAACTCTAGTGACGTGACGCCACGACAAAAGTCGTCGCGTGTAACGGGCCGCGCGCGTTCGTGACATTATCCGTTTTGGGAAAGCAACAATTTTCTCTGCGCCCGCGCCTTGACCTTAAGCGGAGCTTTAAGCTTTCCTACTTTGCCTGTTTATAAATTGGTTGTGCTGGCTACTGTATACACTAACGGTTATTTTTTTAATTTATTTATTCACTTTAGATGTAAACACAATCTTTTTTACAAGCATGCCACTATTGAAAACCTGAGCGTTCGTGCTGGCCCAGCGGCGCCCGCGTACCGCGTGCAGTATGCGAGGTTAAGCAATGTCGGGCGAGGTCAGTCCTTGGATGGGTGACCGCTTTGAGTGGTTACTAACTGAGCGCTCCCGTGCTTTGGAAGGCACGTTAAGCCGTTGATCCCGGTTTCTGTATATGATAGCAGTCGTTAAGCCAAGTTAGAGGCCTCCGGGCGGCTTGAGAACTTCTAACAGTCAAGTTGCCCACTCATTTGACAAGCCTAATCCCAATATGGTCTAGTTTCCCCCTCGGGTTGGAAGGTCAGATGGCAGTCGCTTCCGTAAAAATTAGTGCCTGCGCCAACTCTTGGGATTAGGTAGCGGACCGCAGGCATCCTTCAGGATGCAACTGCACTGGGAATAACGCTAGGAGGATGATGAAGCCACTATTGAAAACCTCTAGGGTTTATGTAATAGTTGGCGAGATCGCGCTGTCCGATCCGCGTTTACTTAATACTATCACGCTTGATTGTGATTTTCAGTAAACTTAAATTAATCTATAAACATCACATCTCTGTGTCAGTTTTATACATTAATCTAGACTTTTACAGTAATTCGGGGGTAATTATGTAAATTCCGAATCAATTTGAAGTTGTTTCGGACAGTTGAGGAATTGATGGAATATTCGAACAACATCCACAGTCTAAACAATTTGATGTACGGTAAAAATTTGACGACCTGTTTAGCCTAGTTGGTTGTGACTTAAGTAGTATTTTTTTTATTATTGGCATACATTTGCCGTGGTTTTCAACAATTTTTTTTATTTTATTATTTATCACAAAAATAAAATAACATTAAAAACATTTTTCGCTGATCTGCCAAACTGCATAACAGTTTGTTGGCAGAAAACATGTATCTACCCTCTAGGTATTTCGTATTTTAAATAATCCATTGCTTACTCGATTGGAACGGACAGCTCACACAGTAAGTTTTTAGGCAAGGTAATGGGAGTAGAAACTCATTACAGTACAAAAACGTATTAAAATATGTATATTGTCATTATGGTTATATTATTCGACTTTGTTTATGGGAATTTGAATAAAAATTTCAATCGACTCGACAAATAAAACCATATGCATGTATAACTGACCAAGCGACGTGTCCGGATTTCCGGACGTTCTACAGGCATTTCTGGATCGATTCTCATTGATATTTTGAGCACTGTTCGATCAAAGGTGGAAATTATTAATGGGCCCTGGAAAGCCCTTGAGATAGCTCTATTATATTTACTGAAAAGAGAAACATTATTTTATACCTCTTAAGCAATAAAAATGCATTCACACCTTTTTGAAAAAATGTACTGACAGCAAAACAAAACCGCTTTTTTATCATTTATGTCAAAAAAACACTACATAATATATAAAGCATGCATTGCATCAGCCAACGTGCCGCATTTTAGAACCTGCAGGCATGTCAAGAAACGATGGTAAGAGACCGGACGGGATGACTTTGATTCCGTGGAGTATGGGACGGGTGCTGGTGTGGGATGCTACATGTAGATACACTAGCCCCGTCGCATCTCCACGGAACCTCCACGAGGGCGGCGGCTGCAGCGGAGGCGGCCGAACGTGCTAAAATCGGCAAATACAGCTTTCTCGGCGCCGAATACTTGTTCACCCCTTTCGGCGTCGAGACTCGGTCCGTGGGGTACTGGGGCTTTAAGCCTCTTCAAGGAATTGTCGAAGAGGCTTATTGATGCCACAGGTGACCGAAGAGCTGGCAGCTACCTCGGCCAAAGAATTAGCTTGGCTATTCAGAGAGGAAATGCTGCCAGTATCTTCGGCACAATGCCGCGGGGGCCATTTTTAGATTTAATTTAGTTTTATTTCAGTTTTGTAAATAGTTTTAATGTTATTGTAATTAGTTTTATTTTTGGTAATTAATCTGTCTTTATATAACGTTCTAAATAAATTCCTTTTAACAATATATAAACATATTTGCATAATACAAAATATATAAAATACATACATACAAAAATAAGTATATCTATTTTTGTAGGTAATCCAATGAGACCGACATGGTAAAAAAAACAGAAACATTTGAATTTGTGACATGTAACTAAGTACTTACTTGACGACTTTTTTTGTTAAAACGCAAGTACCGAGGTCACTAGATTTCCCACCATCGCCGTGTTAATAATACTGACGAACTAAGCACTCAGCTGACTAACATCCAAGTATTGCTGACCAAAAACGATAAGGCTTATCCGTACCTAACAGCCAACAGCCAGGACATGCTTTTTGCTGTAGTGCCTTTGACATAACTTGTCTTATCGAATGGACACCTGTTATCAGTGAGTACAATACAGTCATTAACACTTTTGTTTTAAGTAAGGTTAAAAATAATAATAATTAAGGGGGGCTCCCATACAACAGAGTAGTGGTTGGCGTTTTTTTTCTGGTACGGAAACCTTCGTGCGCGAGTCCGACTCGCACTTGGCCGGTTTTTGTAATTAGCTCTACCTTCGCTCTCGCTTCGCTTCGGTGAGTGTGCTCAGGAGCTCCATGAGCTCATACCGCCTTCCCCCTTCTTCCATCGGACATCCAGACGTACGGCTGGCTACCATCCTTAGTACCTGGTCGAAATTCCTCTAATTCAAACCAAGCGCTTTGCATCTTCTTTTATAATGCGCACTTCTAACGTTTGGAATTCTCTGCCGGCGTCTGTATTTCCGAGTTCATATAACCTAGACCTTTTTAAAGCACGAGTGAATAGGCATCTCCTGTGTGAGCTCGCTTCATCGTCGGCCTCATCTTTGGCCAAAAGCAATCCCATTTTTAATAATAATAATAAAAACCTTTGGACATTTTTGATTTTCTAACCTAATTTATTTGTGCAATAAAGTTTAAATAAACAAATATTACGGTACCACCGAGCTAATCTGACGATGGAAACAGTAGGTGGCTATAGCAACTCCTAAGTGTAGGTGATGGGCACCGGGGGATGGGCAGCAGCATCCCTGGAGTGCGGTGGAGACGCATGCCAAGCCTGGCGATTATGGCAAATACCCCCCGTGAATTTGGGGGAGGCCTATGTCCAGCAGCGAACGTCTTTTGGCTGATATGGTGGTGGTGGTGGTAGGTGATGACTGAGTTGAGTACAGTCGGCAATAGAAGCTCTAGTTTCGTGGGTTGGAAGGTCAGATGGCAGTCGCTTCTGTAAAAACTGCTTACGCCAATTCTTGGGATTCGGTAGCGGACCCCGGGCATAGTTCAGGATGCAACTGTACTGATAAGATATACTGATGATGAGTAGGTAGGTACCAGGGATCGGATATTTGGATAGATATTTACCTAAGCTTTGGCGGCGTGAACGGTATGGAGGCGGACTCGACTTTATTTTCGTTATAATTTTCCCGGGATTTCTGAACTTAGTAACAAGGCAGCCTAAACTCATGTTTGAGTGTTTAAATACGCTTATTTAATATGTATTTACTTTGCCAATTCACGCTACACTACATACACTGTTATTGTTACATCTATATATATAATAACTTAGTTGCCTACAAAAATAGTCAATAATATCCATAGGCTAAACATGTTTGTAAATTCTTATCTTCTTATGTCGTTTTGTGCAATCCCGTAGTCCCGGAGTATATTTATTAAACTTATTACAATTAAGAAGCCGCCTCCATATTTGCCCAACATTTCCAGGGATTTTGCCAAGTTTAGGTAAATATCTATCCGAATATCCGATCCCTGCTAGGTACGTACGTATCAAAGTAATCACTGTAAAATGATTATTCTAGATAGTTCCAGTAAGTGAGAAGACGCGTTCAAATCGTAGTAAACGCTTGTCGCATAGAGGCAATGGGGAAAGATTAAAATATCATTAACCAAGCGACCGAAGCGTCTCCCTTTCAGCTTGGGCATTAATGCTTTCGTATGTCCGGATTTCCGGCTGTTTTCTACAGGTTGCATTTCTCATCCGATTCCCGTGTAATTTTGTGAGCAGGCTCGATAATTACATGGACGTTTTTCTCGATTCAGTGATAACAAAACCAAAGATAGTTTCCTTCCGAGGATGCGCTATGTTGAGTGTGAGGGATCTACGAGTACAATTTAACTCTAAGGGATGATTCACAGTAAACCGTTCCGTGACCGGGCCGGCCCGTTTTCTATGACAGCAAACGTAACGGCCGGCGTATTTCTCTAGAAGAAAACGGGCCGGCCCGGACACGGAACGGTCTACTGTGAATCATCCTTAACTTGCAACAAAACTAATTTTCTAATTAATAAAGGGTCAGCAATGAGCTGATGACTCATTTGGAGGTCAGGCAGGCCGTGTGCTTGTTCGCTCCAGTTGTATAATAAGTTAAACTTGGTTCTCTATATTTCGCACATCGCACTCATTAGGCTGGAGTGCCAAAAGGAGGTAAGTTAGAAATTCTCATTTTATTTCTCTTCAACACCTATACGGTATTTCAATGATAGTCAAATCAGCAACTTACTAAACGTCTAAACGCTCGTTTAACATGAAGTTCGTAGGGAAATATGCCTAATGACGTCACAATTTTCTATGGTCAAAGTGCGTCCTTTGCTTCATGTGTATGTATAAAAAATTAAAAAAAATTGCATAAATAAGCTAAAGTTTTTTTTTCGAATTTTTTCGTACGTTTTGTTTTTTGGTAACCCTATTTTTGACCGAACGAGCGAAGCGTCTCCGTTTCAGCTTTCAACAGAAAATATTTCGTATGTCTGTCTGTCTGTCCGGATGTTCTCCTCTACAGGTCGCATTTCTCAACTGATTCTCGTGAAATTTTGTGAGCAGGTTTGATAATTATATAAATATTTTTTGGCCAGTCGGTTTTAAGAATTTTTTAAAAATGAAAAAATATTTTTTTTTGCGAGGTCTACTGCACACAGAGCCACTAGTTTATTGGTAACCCTATTTAATGGGTTTGGTGTAAATATCGTTCGAGTTGTTAAGAGTGATTATCCACGGGCGACTTACACCTGCCTCAATAATGACTGTGTACGTAAGTATCTTCGTGGTATCTAGTTAGTATGTAATTTAAATACTTTATTGTACACGAGACAGATGAAAATACAGACAAAATCGGTTAGTTATTAACTGCGAGCCTGACAGTTTGTTATGACGGCGAATTTAGCTTAATTGGTATTGACCCTGCCTACGAAGCCGGTGCGGTGGTCCCGGGTTTGAATCCCGGTCAGGGCATTATTTGTGCATTTAGCACGAATATTTGTTCCTGAGTCTTGGATGTTTTCTTATATATCTATATATGTAAACCGTCGCCTTGTACCCATAATACAAGCTTTGCTCAGCTTGGGACTAGTTCGATTTGTGTAAGCTTGTCCACACACATATAAACAGAAAACATAAATAAAAGCTCTTGTGTATACTCGTATTTACAAATTGTTCAATAATAAATATTATATAAGTGGCTGAACGATTAAGATCTGAATAGAATTATCATCGTCGTGGTTTGATCTTAGTAGTTGTTATTGTTAGTCTTGTATGGTTTTGCAATGGCAGTTACTTTTAAAAATGGCAGATTCCTGAGAGACACGCGACTTGATGCGGAAAAATTTAATTAAATTAATATGTTTTAATATCCAAAATCTATTTCGGTTATGTGTTTTTGCGGAATATATCTAATTGTTATGTGTGATTACGGGATGATTCACAGTAGACCGTTCCGTGTCCGGGCCGGCCCGTTTCCTATGACAGCAAACGCAACGGCCGGCGTATTTCTCTAGAAGAAAACGGGCCGGCCCGGACACGGAACGGCCTACTGTGAATCATCCTTTATAAGTTTAATAAACATTCCAGAAAACAATGTTACTTAAATGAAGCTCAGTATCTAATTAAAACTTTATATCTAGTTTAGTTACAAATGAATGACGACCATGTGTTTAAAAGTTTCAAATAAACACCTGCAACTGCGTTTTAGACGCTCAATAAGCCATGGAAAATCACAATCCATGTAAGGACCAAGAAGGCTACAAAGACAGATGGTCGTTGCTTAGATTATTAGACAGATAATTGACGACAAAATGGAAAACAACGCGTAAACATTCCGATTATGCAAAGGATTTGAATCCAGGCGGTTAGCAGACACCAGTGCCTAGGAGCTTAAACTTTAACGGAACGCATTATTAAAATAGGTTGTGTTACATGTATTATCATTCCAGTGAAAGTCGAAGGACGAGACGGCAGTGTGCTGCGCGGTACGGAACGGAGCGCACGTGCGCCATCTTGCGCGAGTGACAGTTCGATTTTCAAATTCGAACGCGACAAACGAAACTGATTTAAGTATGTTTTTATTCTTTTCATGTTACGTCATGTGCAAGTGTTGTGTTTTAAATTTAACGGTTTTATTTTCGCTGTGAATCATGTGTTTGGCAACCTGTTGTTGTATTGTTTGAGATTGTTTTTTTCTCTGTTTTTAATGAGTTACGTTTTAATTATCTGCTGATTCCGTCGGAAAATCAACTAGAGATAATTTATACGGTCGTGAATTATATCTTTAGTATTTATACAGATTTTATATTCATTGCCAATTATTATTATGCGTCTTTCTGATTTAAAGAAATATTCTAATGAAAAATAATGATCGATATTTAAATTAAATATTCGCAATTATAAACTAAAACGATACAATATAATAAAATAAACATTAATATATTAAACTGCTACCAAAAAATCGAGTAAATAAATATACATATTATTGAATTAAAAGTATGACGGTCAAAATATGTACATATTTTTAAGTTGATAAAAATATGTATTTATTAACAAATCCACAAAAAAAATATGCTCGATCGTAATCCGCAATAAAATTATGATAATTTATCTCAGCCAAGCCTTTTTTTGTCAAATATTAGAAATCGAAGGTCAAACACCAATTTACCTGGTCGACTGAACTGACCACCGTGACCGGGACAGCCCTTTAACTAGGGCTGTCACCAAAGACCAATTAACTGAAAAAATATATTTTGGTGTGCTGATCCTTGGCATAAATTGCATCATAGTAACAAATTGCTCTGATCGTCTTGCACATTTTAAATACATAAGATAATTAAAAAAAAATTGCGTCAAAGTCGATGTTAGTACGAAATGTAGCAATGAAATTTAAAAGTTTTCTTCTGTTTCTCCAAGGAATACTAGTTTAATTAGTAATCTTATCAACGGTTTCGAAATTAGAGCAATGAGATAATGCACGTGTGAATTAGCCTTGAGCGTTTAAGTTTTTTTTCTAAAGTTGATGTCTGTTGTGTAAATATTAGGTGCCTATCCTATGTGGCAACTGGAAATATTTTGGAGTTTCGTGTATTTCCTGTTTCTTAAATCAAGGATTATGCAAAAATGTTCAATCTCTTAAGGAAAGGACTTTATTTCCCGAAACGCCTGATTGAGACAATCCTACATATTCAGCACCATTAGACAACCCTACTTGACAGTGACATCCCAGAACACGGTTAAGAAACAAGTTGGTGCAACGCTGTCAAGTTCCAAAGCACCTACTAAAGGGAAATTTGTTCGGAACTTGTCTCGTCTTCAACTTGATCGGGTAGTGTCATCTGATCTCGTTAGAAGGGCTATTTAATGAATAATTCAATCGGTTTTTAGACATGTCGGATTCTGTTTTGGGGTTAACAGAGCTTGGATTTATGTATGTATGTAAACGCTTATACGCCGACGAATGGGTTACACATCTTCTGTGGCCGTAAAAGGAACTTTATCTTTAGATTGGCCTCCTTGACATTGGTTTTGCAATGTGTTGGAAATGGAAGACGGCAGGCGTAGCTTCCTGTCGTCATTGGAGAGGAGAGTCCTCGAATCTTTACGTGAATCCACGGGTTTGTCTGTGATACGTGATGTGATCTTAATTAAATCTGGAAATAGATTTATTATATTCTTCTTAAATAAAATCAACTAAACATCTCGATCTCGACCGATAATCTTTCAATCGTTATTACACATTGTCTTTCCTTCTACAAGCTTTAGCTTTTGCCTTTAATTTTTTTTAAACTGTTTTTCGCTCTTTAAAGGTATTTTGACCCGTCGTCATCATCGGTAAATGGTCAAGAGAATTAGCTTCCTAATGACGGTATTTTGTAAACCATGTAGTAGCGGGGTGCCCGCTGCTTTAGTAGTAATGATGCAAGAAACATCATAGTCTGTGCCACCTGCAAAGTTAATTTTGGATAAATATTTACCTCCTACTACTAAGAAGAAAACCTGTTTTTAATAGGCACTGTACTTATTAATTTGTAGGTAGAATCAACTAGAACCTATGAATGAAAATATAAATAAAATCTAAAAAACAAAAGGGCTTCTATAAAGCATTGAACTATATCAGCGGTTTAATAAATGCCAAATCACACAAATAAACTCCTTACGTGAAGTTCTTCAGCTGAATCAATACTTTGTATGTTATTGAAATACATATTTACTCTTATATCCTTTACAGGAAACTCGTTTGAGACTTGAACGGAAACTATTTAAACTATTACCTCAAAGGTTTTTCAGAATATTTTTGGCCATCGACCTTAACTCTGCTTCCGCTCGATTTCCATTCGTTTATGACTAATTTCCAAGACTATTTAAGGACAACTGATAACTATGGGCGTCGGATGAGTCACTGAGGTCGATTCCTTTTACTCGCACAATACCATGCACAATAAACTAACGTAGTGTAATGAAGATATGGTTTTTACCTACGTATATTCTTTTACCTTCAAACCATTTGCCATTCCTGCAGAGGATATGTGTTTTAAACAGAATCTTTGGTTACCATACCACACAATCGGATTCGCATCAAACGTTATATACATCTGAACTATTTCCCCAAATAGCAATGTTTCTTAATTTAATTAGCTCAACACTTGCAAGGTCTTGTCTGGCATTTATACGAGTATGCAATTTATAATGACATACACAATTTTCATTTCATCTTCCCAGAAAACTCAGGTCGATGACCGTGTACAATATTCAATATTAATTTCACTTGTAAGCTTTCTATTTCTATTATCT
Source organism: Notocelia uddmanniana (assembly GCA_905163555.1). Classification (NCBI taxonomy): domain Eukaryota; kingdom Metazoa; phylum Arthropoda; class Insecta; order Lepidoptera; family Tortricidae; genus Notocelia; species Notocelia uddmanniana. The sequence continues at coordinate 49,558,960 of LR991053.1, forward strand.
CCAGGCAGGTAGCTAAGTTTTCTTCCGCACTAACCATCTAGTTTATTACAATTTGGCACTTGTGTGAAGTTCTTTGACAGAACAATGGTATTGTATTGTCACCATTCAACCATGTCGAGACCTTCCCTCTTCCTCTTTCATCTACTTATACAGTTTATTCTATTTGAATTTTTTTAACAATTACTGAGGTAATGTTTTAACCGTGTGTTTTGTCTTATACTCGAATATGATTATTGTAATGATGCATATTGCATAAAATTAATCTGTTTTCGTTATACTCTCTATGTATGACAGTTCCACCCAAAACACTGTACCTCGTGTAAATGTCATAACAACGGCCAAATGTTTATACGCTTGGCGTAGATGTTGTACTGAAAGAAATGTAGTTAGGTTAGGTCGTATCTATTTGATTATTTTTTTATAAATTGCCGCAACTTCATGAGATCATGACCCTTGGTAAAAATTATAGTAGCAGTATATGTATGTGTAGCAAAATGCAGTATGCCCTGCATCAAATTTGGGGTTCCTTTTCCCTGCAGCTCTAGCTGCACGAAACGCAGCCAAAAGACGTTTTCCTTTTCTACGGCCAATCAAGTGGCTTAGTTAAAATTCCTCAGTAAAATAGAATCCTCAAACGCCGGAAGCCGAACTTTCAACGGAAGGAGACTGAACGTTTCGCGACCGAGTTTAAAAATAGTCCAGTTGCAGTCCGAGGAGACAAACTTTATTTTACCGCCCATAAACTTAATATCACTAAAGTATCACTATTTTAATTGCCCTTCATTCATAGTAGGTACAGCAAGACTCTACAAAAACGTTAATACGTTAGTTTTAAATGTAGTACAAATACCATGAGGATTTTTCAAAATACTTGTAATTTGTATGTAGACCGCTGTAGTCACTAATTTCTGTTTTTTTTTTGTATTGAAAAAAAAAACAGATAATAACAATTAGTGTTAAATTAAACTTGTATCATGTTAAATAAATGTTAAATTATGCTTTTCATTTCCGTTTTCAATATGTACCTATATCACCCTATATATTGCGCTGTTTATACAAACGCAACAATCGCATGCAAGTATTCCAAGTAAAACGAGTTCGATCCATCTATCAAACCGCGCAATGGAGATAGTGCTATAATGGGACTTAATTTAACCTAGCGTGTCTATAGATATACCTAGCATTTTTTATTAGGTTTGGTATATACTATATAATTTTTCAAATAATCAAAGTAACAATTATCACAGGAGTTTTATTTCATTACCAGCTGCTGTCCGCTACTTTTTACATGTAAATCAGTTCCTATTCCCTATTGTGATGTTTAAGCTTCATTAGCGAAAATTTTCATAATTTTTGAGATTGAAAAGAACAAACATCGGCACAAACTTTCACGTTTTTAATCTATAATTATATTAGATATCCCAGCGGTAAGAGTAACCTGGTGGCACAGAACGCTTCCTCGTCGGGAAATAGATCAAACGGCAAGATTAATTTACGCCATAATTATACTTAATAACTGTAACCACGTGTCTATTTACGTTACGTTACGTTTCAAAACGTTTTGGCGCCACGTACGTTGCATAGTTTATGAGGCGTTTGAAGTTTTAATTATTATTTTCTTTTTTGTACGTCTTATTTAGGAAGCAATGATTTAACAATAGTACATTACTGCAGAGGCCGTGAAGTAAGGGATTGCTGGACGAGTTTGGGATAAACGGCCGAGTCGTAGACGAGGCCGTATAAAACGAGTCCTGCAATCCCTGTTCCGGCCGAGGATTGTATAGTACTTTTCTCAAACATGTTAGAAGAAAAAAACAAAAAAAACTACAATGTAAAAAAAACTAAAAAATACAAAACGTCCAAAAATAGCAAAGCATCACGACAAATAACGGAAATTAAATAAAAACACGAAAAATTCTACAAAATACAAGCACCATTTAAAAAAACACGAAAGAACTAAAAAATACTAAAAAACACGTAAAAACTAAAAAAATATCAAAAAAACATGGAAAAACAAAAAAAAATTTGAGAAGTAAAAAAAAATACGAAAAAACTTTTAATAAGTCCAAAAATATCAAAAAACACAAAAACCGCTACAAAATAACACTAAACAAACTAAAAAAACACATAAACACCTGAAAAAGTCGAAAAAAAAAACAACAAAATACAAGAACGATAAAAAAACCGGAAAAGCCTAAAAAAATACCAATTTACATAACGAATTAAAAATATATATATACAAAATCGTGGCGGTTGGCTCTATGTAATATTTCCTTTATCAGTTGATTTTAGTAAGCAAATTTAAAAAGTTAGAGCAGCGGACAATAATGTTAGTTTCATACATTCTCCATACATTACTTCTTGGCCGCCGGCCAAGAAGTAATGTAGGGAGCCATAAACAGGTAACTTCAAGTCCTCTTTTCGTGAAATTAATGCATACATTTAGGCGCATGTTTGAGAAAATCAATTTTATTTATAATTGAGCTAAAAGTTAGGTAATTTACGGCATTTAAATTGTTTTAAAGTCCTTTCAATTTTGTGTAGATGCAGAAAAATAACAAAAACTGTGACTTATATTTTTTTGATATTTATGAGTTACTGCATTTTACCCCATTTCTTGGCAACAATTTTTAAAGTGATATCAAATTATAAATTTCAAACATTTCGGAATTTCTATTCGATTGTCAAAAGTAGCCTCACCCAATTTCGCGGCGAAATTCTATTTTCAAATTCTGGAGCTGTCACCCGCTTCCTGATCCAATATGGGAGCTTCAAACACTTGAGACCTATTCATTTATACCACTTATAAAACCAGCTTTGTTTAGTTATCAATAAGATTCAAATTTCAATGGTATTAAATTTATACTGGAATTAAAATTCATTGTCCGTTTTTGCGTTCGGAGAAATGTGGACGAGGACTGTATTTTAAAGGTGTGAAGGGTCATATTTGAGGCGCTTTTGGTTTGATGATTTCTTTGAGTTTTGGTGTAGCAACGGATGCGTTCGAGCTTTGGTGCGTGATGTGAAATATCAAATGAATGTTTTTAGTGTGACCGACGCTTTAAAAGTACCTACTGTGCGGGTATTATGTCACTGTTGACTGATTTAGATATTTTTTAAGTATATTTGTATTTATTTTTAAAAATAGACGGGTAGATTAATTGAATCGTGAATCAAAAGCGACATCGAACTGCCCATTTCTAATTTTAAATTTTATTGGTTGCGTTTTTAGAATTACGTACATATATATATATGGTTTTCCTTTGCTGTCTTCACCCCGAATATTAATGTATTAATTATTACTGTAATAGCTAGTTATTGCAATTAGATGGTGTTATTATTTAAATAATGAAGAATTTATAATGAATCAATCCTCTGCAACTGGAGGTGTTTCTTTTTGTTTCAAGTGGAATTGCCTGCTCTCTACGATTGTTTGTATTCTTGTTATATTCATTTTTAATCTTAATCGGTCGATATTATTTACTGATTGCAAAATTCATATTATTTGTTACTCTACTTGTTTAAAAAATGGACTCGAACTGAATAGGCAAGGGGACGTACATAAATCACGTGAGATGTCTAGGGAGAAATTAATACGTATTATTACATACATACATAAACTCACGCCTCTATTCCCAAAAGGGGTAGGCAGAGCACACGATAATTAATTTCAGTGCCACTTTTAGCAATTGTAGGATTATAGATGGAGATAATGTGATATTGCAGTGACGGGTTGCTAGCCTATCGCCCACAACACACTTTAACTTTGTTAAATATTAATAAAACGTATTAATAAATATAAATATATTAGGACACAATCTCGCACAGAGTCCAAAGATAGTAAACTCAATAAGGCTTGTATTATTACTAGACGACGATATATTTATAAGTCATAATACTTAATTAACACAGAAAACATCCAAGACTCGGAAACACATATTCATGCTCATCACACAAATACCTTACCGGGATTCGAACACAGGACCCACAAAGTTAAACCGGTCGTCAATAAATATGGCAGTATAATTGATTAAATAAATAACGTTTTCTACACGCTTTTATAAAGTCGTTAAGAATGTATAGAGCGCTATTAACGCTTATTTAAAATTACAAGCTTGTGGGTAATGAGTTTGTCAATCACATAACATACCTAACTGACTATTACAGTGACAAGAAAATAAGTACTTACTCCATTTAATGAAGACCATTTTTTTTAATGTAATAGGAGGCAAACGGGTTGACGGATCGCCTGATGGTAAAGCGATTATTGCCGCCCGTGGACTCCCGCAACCCCAGGTTGTAATGGTTATATAAAACACGATAGATGTTTATGTGAATCTTACGTCAAAATATTAGAATAAGTTGCCAAAGCGGACCATTTCCTTTAGGATACTTTATTCAATATAATTTTTATGTTGTAGTCAATGTGTTTTATTTACGACAACTCTGACAAATATGCTTTAACTATGTTGTATATATTTAACAGATCGAAACGCTCTTTGAAAAACTCCATTGACGTGATATAATTGGGTCATAAACAAAAGCTTCTGATATTAAATAAGAATATTTGACACCAACATTATGTAATATTGTTTAAATAAAATTTAAATATAAAGATGTATTTTTTTTAAATAAAGTATTTTCTATTTAATCGATAGAGGGGTAATTGCTAAGATTTTTAAAATATTTTTTTCCCTAGTTTACATAAACTCAAATATCAGTTTTACTCTATTCCATTATGAAATTCCTAAAGTTGCTCTACCCTAATACACACGAGTATGTGTTAAGTATATATATATTTATTTTTAATAATACCTAGATTTAGAGTATAAAGACTAATGTAATTACTTTACTTTAAAAAAATGTATAATAATTTATTTCATTCCTATTATCTCCACACAAGTATTACACAATCAAGGCATATGGAACCTTAAGCCCTCTTCTGTGTCGAATTATATCTGAACATCGTTCGAAAATGAACTTAATTGTTTAGTACTATAAGGTAGTACATAGTGTGGCATGGCACGTGTTCGTATATGGACGCCCGACCATGAGCAGTGAGCAAGCGACCTTATCCTCAGGTGCTTAATACAGCTCTTATAAGATTCTTGTATGACTAGTAAATAACAGTAGAGAATTTTAACGTTTAGGAAATTATTTTAATTGAGCAAAAACATCAGTTGTAATTGTAAATACGAGAAAATTAACATAGTCCACATTGCTCACTACGTGCCTCTAAAATGCTAAGCATTTACAACATATGTATATATAGTGAGGCTGTAAATGTTTCAACACTGAAAATGTTCGAATACCTAATAACAAAAGAACTTCCGATTTTTAATTCGGTTAAAAAAAATAAGCGATTCCATCGAAAATAAAAATAAGTAGATATTATATTTTTTAACCATTTTATAGTAAGTAAGTAGATTGATCATTGCGTCACGTTATATTCTAGTATCTTTATCTAGATATTTTACTAGGAACACTGTAGATCGTTAGTGCCATCCCATATCGTCACATATTCCATTAAAAGTAAACTAAAATCCATTAGTTTCCATTTTCTCATGTCCTTGAAGCGACAGGTCGTTTTGCCGCAATTTACCATCGATTAAACTATTAGTCGTGTCGCAGCGTCGCGTGTCGCAGTTCTGTTTCCAACTACAAAGTAGACAAACATAATATTTGGTTATAATGCCTGCCATATACATAAACAAACATACAAAATTACTCCATTTAACTAACTTTACATTGTTACCCGTCGGTCCCCCGGGTGGGAAGCATAAAACCATTTCCCCAACGTTAATAAAAGGAATGGCCCATACGCAACCGATTAGTTAAAATCTCAAGCAACTATCAAATTGCCTACGTGTATAAAACCGTTCAGGTCCACTTCGTCCACATTCCCAACTCGTCCACATTCCTAACTCGTCCACATACAAATCCCAACTCGTCCACATTTCCAACTCGTCCCCATTTCCAACTCGTCCCCATTTCCAACTCGTCCACATTCCCAACTCGTCCGCATATCATTGTGGATGAAATGGAACTGTGGACGAGTTAGGAATGTGGACGAAATGGGAATGTGGACGAGTTGGGAATGTGGACGAAGTGGAACTGAACGTATAAAACAATCACTAAAATGCATAAACATAAACAAACTAAAGAAGCTAATCTGATCAAACAAAAGAAACGTCCAACCACAATCCCGCTAATCATCTCAATAAAATTAACATAAACATCGAATTTTGACAACTGTTGCTTGAAGCCAAATATTGACTGTCCAAGAAAGCCACCTCTAACCTTGCGGTTGGTGTACATTTGTCATTAGGGCCACTTTCGACTAGTTTTTCCGGCCTTAAAGCAGGTCATTGATGTAGGGCAAGAAAAGTGAATATTTTATTACTTGTACTTTGGTTCACGCCCTTTTATTTTTCGTGGAATGGGGAAAGTGTAAATCTTACTTCTGCTTTACATGTAACGTTTGTTTGTAGACGAAAAAGTGTGAAGATTTTTTCTCTGCGCGTAAATAAATAGGCTGTTTAAGTACATAAATCTTGCACGAATAACGTATAAACATATAATTCGTTATAAAGAGTATTTTTGAAAATAGAAGGGTAAAACATAGGACGTACTGTTCTGTAAATGCTGGACTAGTTGTTAATACCCGTGTGAAGTCGGGGCGGGTCACTAGTGTGACTATAAAAAAAGACACTCCTAATTTTATGACCAATACATACTTGGAATATTAGTGATGTACTTATGTTACAAACATTACAGATTCTTCTGAAATTTAGATAACTAAAAATAAACCTGTAGAACCTTACTATCTTTAATAGGTGAAAGTTATTACAAAAGCGAAACTTCTCCTTCATTTATATGCTAATTCGGTTAACTTGTCTCTTTATTTATGTGACCGACAGACGGACCGACGATTTTATTTTATATTAACATGCAAAGACATAGTTTGTCACTAAGTTTGTGCTATTACAGACATAGCTGGAGGAAGTAGTCAGACAAGTTGAAGGAAATATTCACGGTCCAAGATTTGTTCTTGAATTAAATAACACGTCCATTAATTATCGAGAAAAAAGCAGGGAGTTGTTTCGAGGATAGAACCGTAAATTATATTAAGTGGATACTTCTTATTCTTACGTTGTAATGTATTATCAAGAACATCTAAGTTGTTTGCCATACTGCCAAGTTCGTAAACGATTTCGCTAATATAATAAGTGAGATCTAACTGGAATCCAACTTCTTTCAAAGCTCCTTAGATCACAGTTCTTGTCATGAAATAAAAACGATTTTATGTTAACGTTATTCAATTGCTTAAAATTATTAGAGAAGGTTCTTTGATAAAAAAAGATTTGCAATCACACAGTAATGCTTGTGATTATATGTATTTTCAACAATACATATCTATCGCTTAGCTCATCAACACAAGTTAAAAATGCACGTCTCTGACCGAAAACTCAAATAGTATTGTAAGCTTAATGAGTTTAACTTTTTTAACTATAACTACTCATAAAGATATTAGTGATAGACCTGAAATGCTTTTTCGGACAGTTTCGGCTAAACAGTGTACTTAAGTATTGTTGGCCAATGTAAGTAGATGACCAGAAGACGTCGGCCTATCAATTATTAGGAATTAACATGCGGTATTTTCGGTAACAATTGGTATTTTTATCATCCGAAGTTAGAGTACTTAAATTGAAAGTTACCGATTGGATTCCTATGTTAAGAGGGCGCAGTACGGGTTCTCCATACAAACGTATTTATGCTCTCATTTTAAAACGCCATGCTAGAATAACATGAAACTTTGTATACACAATGGGATCCAGCTTGTCTAGGGCGGAAATTAGTTTCTGTTGCTTGAAATTATAATGGCGAAAAAATACAGCGATTATTAAGGTTTTCATACAAGCCGTAAAAAACTCAGAAAGCCGCTGTATTTTTTTCTTTTTCAATTTCTAGCAACATAAACTAATTTCCGACCTAGGTATGCCGGATCCCATTGTGTGTACAAATTTTCATGTTATTTTAGCATGGCGTTTTAAAATGAGAGCCTAAATACGTTTGTATGGACAACCGATCCACACCGATCGTACTGCGCCGTCTCAAGTAAAAAGGAAATTATGAGTAGGCATAAGATTAATGTGCATACCTAAACACAGTAATTCACGACCAAAGCACTAATTTTCCACACAATCTTCGTAGCTAGGTATATGGAATGGAGAAGTGCTTTGTGACGTCATATGGCTTGTGCCAATTAATATGAGTAATTTATGCCGCCTAGCGATGTCTGTTTTGATTCTTATTTTTCCTTTTGTTGTGTAATTGTAGTTGACATTTGACCCTCTCTAAAAAGTGGTTCGATCGAATGGCACCATGGAAAAAATGCAGATGTTCTATTGGTAGATTAAAGTTGCTTTTAAATTTAGAATACAATCAAGCTGGCGATCGAGGCTCGTGCAGGTAGCACGGTGCCCACGCGCAGCCTTGGCGCTCAGCGGCTGACGCGCCTGCGTACTGCGTATGGCGAATATTTGCGGCTTTTCATTACGAATTACGAGTATTTTGTACACTGTGGCGCCGGCATGCGACCATTTCGGAATACCGATAAGTTTCTGTCAAAAAATAGTTTAGTTTTGGTACCTACAAGCTTTTATTGCCAAATATTTTTTTTTCCACAGTCATCATTGTTATAAACTATACTCGTTGAGAGGTTTCCAATGAGCTCAAACACGATAGGTATAACTTAATTATGTAATTTAGTAGTTGCTACCATAATATTGCATTGTCACCACACCGAACTTACAACAATAATCCAAAAAATCAGTTCCACAGCCACAGCTCACCAGAGCCTCAAATAAAAAAATGTGTAAAACCTATAACAAAACATAAACGCGCGTCAAATAAAATACAACCTAATGCTAAAAATATAAATTGACTTCACCGGCGAGAAAAACTAATAAATATTTAAAATAAGAACAGGTAAAGCTTACCGCAGATAATGTACGCCGAGTACTGAGCATAGATAAGCAAAGCATAAAATATTTTTAACGAAGTTTATCAGTAAGATGACGGGTTATCTATACTTTGAGCGTTCCGTCGGGTATTTTTAAACGATTAGAAGTAAGGTGTTCTCAGTTTTTGTCTTTCGTATCTTCAGCGGCAAACTTAGCGATAGGATTAATTCTATACATATTTGTGCACTTGACTACACTAGTCTGAATTCTGTGTTTGCGTCTAGACGTGGTCCAGACACAATCGATCGTCGCGGAATTTAATATAAAACGGCGCCAATTAAAAAAAAAGCAATCAGTGTTGCCAACACGATGAATTAATTTGACCTCTCTCATCTTAGGGCGGGTTTCACCAAACCGTCTGTAATTGTCAGCGTTGTTCGTTAAAATCAGATTGTATTTAGTTTAATAACTCTCTATGGGGTGACGACTGCCGGCGCCAGCATATTTTACGTTGATTGGTCTGTAATCGTAAATAGGTGCAACCCACCCTTAGAGGCTGTTATTAACACAATTTTAAGCACTTTCTGACCCCCTCTGCTCCCTGCGTAAGAAAAAAATAAGACTTGGATGATCCCCTTCCCAACCCCTTTTCAATCTTACGTAAGATTACCAAAGAACCATGGGAAACTCTGTATGGAGTCTGGTCCTAAAACAATTAAAGCTGAGATTTAAGTCATTAGATATTACATTTCATTCTACGGGCACCAAGTTGAATTCCATTGCAGAACTAAGCTATTATTATTTTAGTCAGAATCAATACGACTGATAGTAGATTTAAAGACCTATTTAATGGCCTAACTCTCAGCTTTGTTGGTTTTAGGACAATTTTGACGCAATTCATATTTTAGGCAGAGAGAATACGAGCTAATAGTAGATTAAAAGACCTAACTCCCAACATAGGACTATTTTGACTCATGGTCCTTTGCAAAGAAAAATGGCTAAAATTAAAAACACCTCGGTTTTTGTTTCTAAGTTTTAATTTTTGCCTATATTACGTAAGAATGGTTTAGGCCCACGTCTACAGATTCCCAATTCTACAGATTCCCATGTTTACATATTCCCAATTTCACAGATTCTCAAGTTTACATATGCCCAATTTTACAGATTATCAAGTTTCTAGATTCCCAATTCTACAAATTCTCATGTACACATATTCCCAATTTTACAAATTCCTTATTCTACAGATTTAAAAAAGTCCTAGTCCTAGGTGATTTACAATGGCCCCAAGTTTAGGTAGATTAGGTTCGTTAGGTATCTTCAGATGCCCGAAGGGCAAGCTGCGCAGAAATAGGAGCCTCGCGGAGCGGGGCTCCTTCAATCAGAATCTGTAGAATTGGAATTCTGCAGAATTGGGAATCTGTAATATTGGAAATCTGCAGAATTCAGAAACTGTAGGATTGGGAATCTGAAGAATTCGGAATCTGATGAATTCAGAATCTGTGCAATTGGAAATCTGCAGAACTGGGAATCTGTAGAGAAGCGAATCTGTAATGGAAATCTGTAGAATTGGGAACAATTCGTAAGAATAATCTAGTTGCCCAACACATAGGTATGTAAGAAATAATAAGCCTCGTTTGGATCCTCCTCTTCTCAAATCGTCTTACGTAATATATGAACAGCTCCATAGTGTTATCCTATTGAAGCAGCCTTGTATTGTATTTACTGAGTATTTTTGTTTCAGGTTACGAATTAACTTAAATACAGCAACGAAGTGGCCATCAATGACGACGAACTGATTAACCTGACTAATAAAACTAACAGTAAAGTGTCTGTGTGTGTGTCCGTGCGTGTTGTGAAGTGAAGTTTCTACGGGAGATCGCGAATTGGTAAGTTTTACTTTATTGTTTTAATATCGGTAAAAATCGACCATGGAGATGGAGCTGTCATACCTATGGAGTATGGAGTCACTGAACGGATATTGATTAATTAATTTTTACAGAAATATTGTCGGTGTTGTTGCTTTATATAAAACACTATAAATTAGGACAGCAATGGGCAGCAGTTAAAGTCAAATTCAAAGTCAAAATATTCTCAAATAGGCCTAGCAATGAGCACTTTCGAATCGTCAAGTTATAACATAGTTAATGTTATAACATGTTATTATATTAATTAATTATGTAGAGCAATTTATTGATGCTATTATTATTCTTTAAAATAAATATTGTATTGTTGTAGACATGTCAAAATCAATAAATTATTATGTAGTAAAATTTTCAATACGATCTAGTAAGAAATATGGTATGAATCAAAGGAACATGGACATGTTTGTATGGAGTCTAGTCCTATAACCAACAAAGCTGAGAGTTGGGTCATTAATACTTCATTTCTTTGGCACCAAGTTAAATTCCATTGCAGAACTGAGATATTCATATTTTAGTCGGAGTGAATACGAGCTAACAGTAAATTTAAATACCTATTCAATTACCTAACTCTCGGCCACCGGCTTTCTTGGTCTTAGGGCCATTTTGACGCATGGTTCTTTGTGGACTGCCAAATTTGTGAATTAACACATACAACTTGTATTTTATTTAACTGTAAAAAGTTATCTTTACTAGCAGCAACAATGTAACATAGTGTTGTGAATAACATAAGAATCGGACGCCTACGGAATATAGAACCATCATAAATTCATAAACCGTAATTTTTATTTTGACAAAACGTCGCAAAGATTAGGGTGACCCACTGTGGTGCCATAAAACTTCGATAGAGATCTCGCATTGACGCAATTTATCTCATCGAGGTTTATGTTGCAATAAAACGTGTGTTACCGTATTTTGCTGTCATTTCAGACGTCAATAAGACATTACCTATTGATAGAGTGATTGAGAATCGAAGCTCTCCGTCTCAACATCGGCAAAAATGCAAAAAAATAGTATGTCCGGCGTCTTTCCGGCTTTTCTCCCCTACATGTCGCATTCACCACTACCACCACAGCCATATCATATCAGCCAAAGGACGTGCACTGCTAGACATAGGCCTCCCCCAAATACCACATGTCGCATTCAATTCAATTCAATTTATTTTATCTTGTTAAACATAGATTACACAGATGGTAGGTAAGTACAAAATATAAGACCGCTATGTTTTACCCACACAAAGTAGGTGTACATAATATTTCTTCAACCTGCTGCTTATATTTCAATTGAGAGTGTGATGATATCTAATACTGAAATTCTAATTATGTCAATACTCAGATCATAGAAAGAATCTTCTTTCTATGATCTGAGTGTCAATACAATAATAATATATGTAGATATTAATTTCAATGTTAAATATTTCTCAACCGATACTCGTGAAATATTGAGAGCAGGATCGATAATTATATTAATTATATAGATCTTTTGTGTAGTTTTCGGAATTTTAAATCTTTGAAAAATAGAAAAATCGAGAGTTCTATTCCTAACAGAACTACTAGTGTCTATGTGACGCCCGATATCAGTGAAATGCCCTTGATTATCTCGAATGTTAAGGAGAATGTAATAACCGTTAAAATTTTGTTCGCTTACTAATCTTAGTTAGACTATACTGCGCTTGCGCTCGTTGTCCGTATTTGTTTGGGTAGTTTTTTTATACGGCGACGTTGGAAAGCACGCTTATGGCCTGCCTGGAGATAAGGAGATACCGTAGCCTATGGACGATTACCGACACAGCATTAACTTTGAGGATCCGTTGAGTTGACAGCTAGAGATATATGCAGGTCCCTCTCATTCTCAACATCTGCTTTTTGACTAAATTACAATACTAAGCAGGTTTAATGGAGCCGAAATAAAATCTTTAAAGCTCATTGAATTAAAATATAAATTAACTAATGTTAAATATAAGTATTATTACATATAATTTCTATAGCAGATAGATATGTGTTGCGTTCCTATTTGCGCTAATTCGCGATGTCAGCGCTTTATCAATCAATTGCGCGCGCGTCGATTGAACTTGCACAAGTGTTCGCGCATGCGCGGCGCAAAGCACAAGCGAACGCACTATACTTACCGGAACCTCGTAGTCGCACATCAAGGCGCCTCATTTGTAAGTTAAGTATTGTAAAAACTACTAGTTTTGCAACCGTTTTTAAATTAACTATTACAATTTTTAAACCAGAAAACACTATAGGCAAAAAAGCTTAAGATGACCTGTTGTAGGTAATGTAATTGTAACGTGTTCGAATAGACATTTGTTTTGTTTGTGTTACACATTTTAAACATGTAATGTTTATTCGAACACGCTACAACTACACACAACAGCCCGGCTAGTAAGCTTATACCGTCACGTTATATGGCCAAAATGTACTGACACGTCACATAAAACGTGACGATATAAGCTATCATACTAGCCGGGCAGGTCATTTTCTTAAGTTTCTTACCTATATATCATAATCTGCAGGACATAAAGTTTAACGTGGTTTACTCGTATCCTCAATACTTACTAAGAAATTGGTTAACAAAGTCACCCCTATCTTTCCTCTTAAACTAAACATTTTACTACTGTATATCATCATCTAAAAAACCGGCCACGCGCAATGTAGGGTTCTATACTTGTCCACCCGTTACATTATGCGGATTTAAAAATTCACAGATTAATATTTAATTTGTGTTTTATACAACTAACAACATCGTCGAAGTAATCAATGGAAATTATACGAAAAATTGCTTTTAAAGTATATTTCTAAAGTCTGAGATGGAATTAGAGTTCAAAAATGTAAACAAACAACTGTCAATCTGACATGACTTTCCTTTTTAAAACTTCTTGTCATTACCAGTAGCATAAATAATAATAATAAAAATATATGTTATGAGACTGTACATCCCGCGGAAGCTTGGAGGTCGCGGCTTCTTAAATGCCAAAGACCTTCACAATCGCGAGGTGTGCAGTCTCAGAGATTACTTTCTAAACAGTGAGTGTGGGATGCATCGTGACGTAGTGGCAGCAGACGCATCTTTCACCCCGCTCTCCATGGCAAACGAGAACTGGCGCAGATTTAAAGTACTAAGCACCGAGGACCGCAGGGCGGTATGGAAGAGTAAGGAGCTACATGGGTGGTTCTACAAGGCCCTTACGGGGCCCGACGTAGACCTGCTCGCATCGGTGAACTGGCTACGTTTTGGGGATCTTTTTGGGGAAACTGAAGGTTTTGTCTGTGCAATTGCGGACGAGGTTATCATGACGAACAACTACCGGAAATATATCCTGAAGGACGGTACGGTCGACATTTGTCGGGCATGCCGCCGTCCTGGAGAGTCACTCAGGCATATTATTTCTGGTTGTAGTCATCTTGCTAACGGCGAGTACTTGCACAGACATAACTTGGTGGCCAGGATTATTCACCAGCAGCTTGCTCTTTTATACGGTCTTGTAGACTTCGAAGTGCCGTATTATAAGTACACACCTGCGCCAGTTCTCGAAAATGGTCGTGCAACGCTCTATTGGGATCGATCTGTCATCACGGACAGGACTATTGTAGCCAACAAGCCTGATATCGTGCTGACAGATCGATTGAAGCGCCAGGCAGTGCTCGTTGACATCACGATCCCCCATGACGAGAACCTCGTGAAAGCTGAGAAGGACAAAGTCAGCAAGTACCTAGACTTGGCACATGAGGTAACCGCCATGTGGGATGTTGATTCAACGATTATTGTCCCGATAGTCGTCTCTGTGAACGGTCTAATAGCGAAGAGCCTCGACCAACATCTCAAGAGACTCTCGTTAGATGGCTGGGTCAAGGGTCAAATACAGAAGGCGGTACTCCTGGACACGGCGCGGATAGTCCGGAGGTTCCTCTCTCTGTCGCCCTAACCACCGGTAGCTTAGGCTAGCCTCGCTGCCGGCGGCACCCTAGGTTAGGTTTTTTATAATGCTTTTATATTTTGTATGTATATTTTTATATTGTACTTGTATAAATTTATTGTAAAAAATCTAACTTAAGACGAAAAAATAAATAAGGATAAAAATAATAAATATTAGGGGACATTTTTTACACAAATCGAACTAGTCCCACAGTAAGCTCAATAAGGCTTGTGTTATGGGTACTAGACGACGATATATTTGATAGATATATACTTAAATACATAGAAAACATCCAAGTCTCAGGAACAAATGTCTCTGCTCACCACAGTAACAAATGCCCTTACCGGGAATCGAACCCGGGGCCTCTAGCTTCGGAGGCAATGACACTACCAACTAGGCTAAACAGGCCGACAAAACAATATCAAAATATCTCCACATATTTTATTAAAACAACACCAATACGTTATTAAAAACGCTATTTAATTCAGTGTGGTTGTTTTATGTATTAATACAAATTTATTCCTCTTAAATTTGAAAGCGGTAATTTTTTTTTTAAGTATTCCAATGATTTTCAATTACTTACTGCATACGTTATTTTTTTATGGTGGCACTATCTAAATCTATCACCCAGTTTAGTTATGTCTAACTTAGCTTTGATAGTTTCCCTTTTAAATTCATTACCTATATATGATGGTAAATACTACCAAGCATTTTCTCACATACCCAGTTGCAACCTGGCATGACATACATGGCTGACATTGTATATCCAATTATAGTATCATAACATAATACTACAAAATTATAATGCTACACTATATAACCTATTTTGCGATACATGTTTATGTCCAGCAGTGGACGGCCTTCCCCAATTTCATGGGGGGTAAATAAATAGGGCTGAAGGCCGAATTATTTAAGTCTCATACTTAATTGAAAAAAAAACTGTTCTAGAGGTCATTTTAGATAGTTTACTCATGGCTATATCATTTTTAGGGTCCCGTACCTCGAAAGGAAAAAACGGAACCCTTATAGGATCAAATTGTTGTCCGTCTGTCTGTCAAAACCGGTTTTCTAAGGAACGCGTGGAGGTATCACGCTGGAATTTATATCAAATACTCAGGTCTACTGTCTCTTGGAGCTGTGAAAAAATCAAACTTTTAAGCCAACGCAATCAAAAGATACAGCCGTTTATGCCGCAAAGCGACACTCGCAAGAAAATCAAAACCTACAGGGTACTTCCCGTGAACTCAGAATCTTGAAATTTGGTACGAAGCAACCTCTTATAGCACAGATAAAGGAAAAATTGCGAAAACCGTAAATTTTTAGTTACATCATATAGTAAAAATATTTTTTACGGAACCCTACGCGTCCGACTCGCACTTGGCCGTTTTTTTTAATTTTCCACTTGAGAAGTGGTGACAATACCGCTAGGCGTTAATGGTTACTTAATCATGTATTATCTGTTTATAATATTCATTAAAATTTTGAAAATTATCCTGAATGCAAACTGATCTGAGTCAGTCAGCCAAGAAAGACGGGTACCACTTTGACAAAAAATAGAGCCGAAAAGGAGCTCAAATAATTGTTTGTCTTACTGTAAGTACCTGTAGTGTACCTTTACAAATCGCCGTAGCTCATAACATGCGCCGGCGCACGATCGCCGCAAACAAATTAGCCTTGCAGTAACACTCGCTAGTGGTAGTGAGCTGCGGTTTCGTCTTCAATTTAACAGTTATTAATACGAGTATTTGTTTCTATGGTTCAATATTTTTATATACCATGTTGGTGGTAAACAAGTGTACGGCCCGCCTAATGTTAAGTGGCCACCGTAGCCTATGGTACGCTTGCAACTCCAAGGGTGTCACGTGCACGTTGCTCGCGTTGTACACTAGTTTCTAGAAAAACACCATAATATACCTAAAGTTCGTCGGTAAGACCTCCTCCCGGGGTCACAACCGGAGCTGTGAAAGGAGGTAATTTCTCTGAAGCCAAATTCATAGGGGAAACTCTAAAATCATGTAGTGATTAGCTTAAGTATTAACAATTGTTTTTTTTCCTTCCATGCGTTCGGCTTGAAATGATTGAGTCTTAATAAAATGTATTAAAATTTAACATCTTGATAGATTTTAGTGCCCGTAAGACAAAGTTCACGGCTGAGTTATAAATGTTATAATTAACTATGAAGAAACTGATGCAATTCGCTGTCTAGTTTCGTGGAAGGATTTCGAAACTGTTTTACGAATTTTCCATATAATTTTACTTAACGAGTATTACATCGGGTCTCTTATATTTTAAAGATCAAATATGTCCTAATTTACCGAGCGAGTGAAGCGTCTCCGTTTCAGCTTCGACAAAAAATTCTTTCGTATGTCTGTCTGTCTGTCCGGATGTTCTCCTCTACAGGTCGCATTTCTCAACCGACACTCGTGAAATTTTGTGAGTTAGGTTCGATAATTATACAGGCTGTCCCGGAACTCAACGATAATCTGGTACCGGGTGAGAGGCCAAGGTATACAGGATATGAAAAAAAAAAATGAAAAAAAAATCCATGTCACTTAGTCAAGCGGTAATAGACATTTTTAGAAAAAGTTGAAAATTTGACACCCTTGCATTGGTCGCAATTTTTTTGTACTGTGAGCAGATTCACAATTTTACAGTGATTTTTTTTATAATTTAATTTTTAATAACAGTGCTATTAGTTGCATCCACAAATCAAAGTAATAAACATTCTTAACCAAGTAAAAATAATTAGTTTTGACGAGTTATGGTTTATAAAATTATTGTCAGCCAACTTTGACACTCCATGTTGAAAACACAATGTATCACACTACCCTTGGCAAGTTATTTTAAAAGATGGCCTTTTTAGTCTAGATTTCAAAATGGTGCATCACTCATCACTTTTCTTGGCAATAAAAGTGCTATTTTCAATTTTATGCGTCGAGATCCCTCCTTCCCTCTATAGAATATTTTGTCGAGTCAGTTCTTGGAAACTTTGTGAAAAAAAAGATATTGTTGTGTTGTGAGATCTACAGCTCACAGAGTTACTAGTATAAGTAATGGGGGTAGCTTCCCCCCACCCTCCCCCCGGTGAACAAGAGTGGTATTTTGACCCCCCCCCCCCTCACGTTCCCTTAGGCTTGAACCGCGTGTGTACAGGTTGACTTCTGGGCCACTTCGTACCTTGTCACAGTGACACATCTCTGCAGCTTTCATATTGATGTTGACTGTACTTAAACGGGCGGGGTATTGATAGTACCAAGAGTAGCCACAAAGTCTGGTTTACGATGCAAAAATTGGCAGAGAGTGATATTAAGATCATGATTTTCTTGAAATCATGCGACTATGAGATAACACGGATATGTAACACTTGTATATTTACACTCTACTGTACATAGTGTACCTATACTTATACTAGTAACTCTGTGAGCTGTAGATCTCACAACACAACAATATCTTTTTTTTTCACAAAGTTTCCAAGAACTGACTCGACAAAATATTCTATAGAGGGAAGGAGGGATCTCGTCGCATAAAATTGAAAATAGCACTTTTATTGCCAAGAAAAGTGGTGAGTGATGCACCATTTTGAAATCTAGACTAAAAAGGCCATCGTCACGTAGCTAGTGGAATATTTTTGAGAAAAATTCCAATTGGAGCAGACTCACGCGCCACGGTTTACCCCACCACTAAAACTTCTTCAGTTTCGACTTGAATACAATTACAATTTAACTACGCATGCACTTTCGACGTCATGCATTAGGGGCCATATGAGAAAATACAAACAAGAGCCATCTTTTTAACTTTCCGCAAAAAATGATTAATAAATTATACTACGTGAAAACTAGAGCGGGAGGGTGGGGGTCTTGGCATATACTACGTTTGGTCACCGGAGGGGGGTAAAAAACTGTAAAAAGTTGGTCACGTAGTTTGGGTATGCTCCCTAAGTAGAGCGATCCTGTGACGCCCCAAGGCAAGGCGGAGCCGGAATTCGTTGGTGGTGTTAGACGGTAGTCCAAGGCTCTAGCCGCGGTTAATCCGTCATACCCGTCCTCCCCGACAGGACGTGATGCGTAAATGCATTTCTCCAACGTTAAAAATAAGGTACCGTCATGTACACGTCATGACCTTAACCTCAGTTTACAAAAAAAACTTGTTCACCAATATGTTTTGCATCTTAAACCAGAATGTGTGCCTACAAGTACATATTATCAATATCGCTGTTAGGTCGCCTAGATAATGTGCACATATGCACTGCCATAATTCGAGCCACCAGTATGTGCATACGAGGCACACGCCACAAATTCAAACCTGCAGCGAAACTGTTGGGGTTTGACGACGGAGCAGCCATTCCAATCACCACCTAACTAAACTTCACCAGACCACCAGACTGTGCATTGCAGAGACGTGATTTATTATTACTTTTATTTGTCATATATTATTATTATTTGTAATTGAATAAAAAATGTTCTTTATTCTATAAGAAAGAATATTTAATATCGATAATTATGTATGTTACTCTGTAAGGTAGGTATATGTTAATATGGGCTTAAGTTGCCTGAATTAAATAAATAAATACCATTTGGGATACTTGGATATTCATAGTGAACCTGATCTCACACGCGCCTTCGATAGTTCTACAGTCGCAAGCGTCCAAAGGCTACGGCGTGCTTACCATCATTCCGGCCGAACGCTTGTTTGCCACCGTCATAATTAAAAAAAACTTAAAATAGTATCTGCTATTAAGTATATCTACATTTCCGATGACCACGTTTTTTCACGGGCATCGTTTCCAAAACGTCATGACCTTGAGCCGAGATTCCGAAAAGCCTGACTGCGAGGCCGCGCCAGCTGCGCTCGCGCATAAGGCGAAGCGGGTCAATGCGGCGGCCTTAGCAGCCCACGGCGCGCCTGCGCCAAGGGGACGGGCGAGACGTATGACATGACATGAGATCTATTTGTTTGCTATAAAGTGTCCAAAAATTTTCGCATCCAGACGAGGAAACTAACTTAATGTGCCTCTTATATGTAGTTGTAGCGTGTTACATTTTATTTATTTAATGACTGAACTCTAAAATTACAGGGTACGTAATGGACATATGGGCTTTACTCCCGACGTGTTATACCTAAGTTTAACATGTGTATATTTGTGTATGTCTATGGCATCGTAGCTCTTAAAAGGCTGAACCGATATGGTTTTTTTTTTATATTTGAAACCAGGATTTCTAAAATTACGTTTTTTGCGATATCTCGCTCCGTTAACGTTGCTTTTTTCATGGGTTTTTACGAGCCCGATTTAAACCTGGTAACGTTTTTATTGTTGTATTATCAGTTTAAATGTAAAATTATATAAAGATTATGATTTATTGCTGGATTAAAAAAAACTGTACAACCTTGTACTATGGGAATATATGACGCGGTATTTTACCGATCCTTGTCAGCGAGTGTATTACTTGTATCGTCCTTCTAGTATTGTACCAGTTGTTATCCTATTGGGATAGTGAGACACTCTTCTACGGTTCGGTAACGCAGGTAGGTCTTCATCCTCTTCATTCTTTCAGCAGGTTGCTGTTGATACTTACTGGCCAGTAACAACAGCAAAGCAACTTTCTTGTTAGGGGGAGATTCGGGATCGCACTGCTGGTAGGTTTCCTTTCGGCCTCTAGGAATGACCAGGGGACCATCGACTTCGAAGGGTGTTTGAACCCGCTATACCCTCGGAGCCCGGTGCCCAAGCGACTGCTATCTGAACTTCCCACGCAAAAGGAAAACTATCACCTAGTTGGGATGAAAAAATAAGCGTGTCTCGATCTCAGTGAATTAATTTTTGTGATTCATATTTATTCATTTGTGTTTTGAGGAAAACCATGCTACTATTTATGTCCTACAGGTTAATAAATTAAATATTAAAAATATTTGGGGATCCTCTTACACAAGCTCGTACTATGGGTACTAGACGATGATATACATACTTGTATAGATAAGTGCATACTTTATATACATAGAAAACACCCAAGACTCAGGAACAGAAATGATGCCCTGAACAGGATTCGAACCCGGGACCTCCGGATTCGAAGGCAGAGTCACTACCAACTAAGCCAAAGTGGTCGTCGATATATGGTTTTCTGGTATAAAATTGTAACAGTTAATACACAGAAATGGTTACTAAATTTCTAATTTTTACGATAATTTACCTAGGACGTTCCGATAAATTCCGCAATTACTAGTGTTCTATTTGCGGAGCAATGCACCTCCGATTTGGATAGATTATAAAGAGATTCAGTGCTTAGAAGAGTCGAAACCGGATTGATAATGGAGGGCCGGCGCTACAATGACACAGACAGACTGACAGGTTTCCACACCCATATTGCGACCAAGTATTTTCGTTACGTGCACTAACACATTGGGTGAGTTGATTTTATACTATTTTATATTTCTTGCCTCGCACAGCTAAACTGTGGAATGAACTGTCGCCTGCGGTATTTCCGGACCGATTCGACCTTCAAACCTTCAAGAAAAGAGCGTACTCCCATCTTAAAGGCCGGCAACGCACTTACAACCCCTCTGGTGTTGCGAGTGTCCATGGGCGGCGCTAATCGCTTACCATCAGGCGATTCGTCTGCTCGTTTGCCACCAATGTCACAAAAAAAAAACTATGGCCGAGGTGAATTCAAACAGGTAGATAAAAAATTGTACATCCTCTGATCATACTTATGTCACTTGTGATAAATCGAAACGTAGATTGTAGATGCATCATTGGGTCGACTTGGCCAAAATAGAGTAGGGCAAATCTGTTATAGAATGTTGAACATGTATGAACTTAATCTAACCCTGATATATGTCGGTCGACTTGACACTAGTGTTTTACACGTGGGCAATTATGCGCTAATTTACTGATCAAGCTGTGTGCACTTAGCTTTGGATATCATGCTAGTTTATAAGCTACTGAACACGCGCGACCTAACTGAACCTTGTATGATGTCTGTAAAGTGTACGTTCCTAATAAATGAATAAAATAAAATAAAGATTGTCATAAAAAAATCTAGTAATGTAACTTAGACAACATAATACGACATAGATGCTATATTTTTTACGCTTACGAAGTGGCCGGTAGCATATAGTTTCAACATTATTGGATCTGACGGAGATATAGGCTTGCGTTTTTTCTTTGGACCCAATAAGGACATTAAGGACTTCAAAATACTAATTTTGAGTTAATACTTATATGCCGCATACACAGCATCCAACTGTTGATCACGGGAAAGATAATTCAGTTTTTACAACTCTGCCGCCCCAATTACATGCTCGGACACAAGGTATACTAATAGCGCAGGTTCTCGGCAATCACAAAAAAAGGGTGTGTTTCAGTCCGTATGTGACTGTGTCAAGTGCTATTCCCAACCAGGCCGGTAGTGTCCATTGAGGATTTCCTTCACCAACGCAAAAAGACTCATAAAATTCCAATTGCAATTCACCTTTGGTTTTTACCTCAAGTCTCTAGGCCGGTATTCCTAATAAGGTCCGAACCTGATCTTTGCGCGATTAGCTTATGTCAAGTACAATTAGTAAAGATATATCATAGTCTCGCAATATGTGTATTTTTTTTCTTTTGCAATATTTTTTACGCTTAGACCAGCTTCTTAACATGTTAGTACTTTAGCAGCAGTATATTGCTTTTTAGGGTTCCGTACCCAAAGGGTAAAAACGGGACCCTATTACTAAGACTTCGCTGTCCGTCCGTCCGTCTGTCTGTCACCAGGCTGTATCTAAAGAACCGTAATAGATAGACAGTTGAAATTTTCACAGATTGTGTATTTCTATTGCCGCTATAACAACAAATACTAAAAACAAAATAATAATAATAATAATAATTAAGGGTGGGTCCCATACAAAAAACGTGATATTTTAGCCCTTTTTGATGGCTACCACTCGCCGAGCTAGATCTCAAGAACCGTAATAGCTAGACAGTTGAAATTTTCACAGATGATGTTTTTCTGTTGCCGCTATAACAACAAATATTAAAAACCGGCCAAATGCGAGTCGAACTCTTTGCCGTTTTTATTTTTTGTTTGGAACCCTCGGTGGGCGAGTCCGACTCGCACTTAGCCGGTTTTTGATATTGGTCTTAGTCTGAAATACGAGAACAAATATAATCATAGCATATTGAACGAATATCATATTGTCGTGTATAATTAACAAAAAAACTAAAATTTTAAGAAAAGTCCTGAGAGGTGAATACGTAACGTTTTCAAGCGTGCG
Source organism: Notocelia uddmanniana (assembly GCA_905163555.1). Lineage (NCBI taxonomy): Eukaryota > Metazoa > Arthropoda > Insecta > Lepidoptera > Tortricidae > Notocelia > Notocelia uddmanniana. The sequence goes on from LR991053.1 coordinate 49,582,014, forward strand.
CTGTTTTGTGTGTATATGCGTTTTCCATACAAAAAATTGTAACATAAGCAACTAGCAGGTTGTATTAAAAAAAGTGGCCAAGTGCGTGTCGAGCCACGAATAATGTAGTGTTCCATAGTTGTCCATCCGTTACATTATGTGTTTTTGACACAACTAACAACATTGTCTAAGGAATCAATGGAAATGTACGAAATATTGCTTTTCCAAGTACATTTCTTAAGGTCGGATATTACCCGTTAACTATTAATGTACTTATACTTGTACTGTTACTTATTCTGTGGTAATGCCTACTTAGCTGTGATAGTTTTCCTTTTTAATTCATTATATATATATATACTAGCATTTGCCCGCGGGTTCGCCCGCGTACTTAACGAAATTTATAACCGTCTACAAAAAACAGGTTCGTATGTTTGTCCACGATTATCTCGCGTTTGGCTGAACCGATTTAGATGCGGTCTCCAGAAAAGTAGTTGTTACATTCTGGGGGTTTCGGTATACGAAGTTTGGTGATTGTGATTCATTAACAGATGAACAGATGAAAAGTCAGTATACATTCTGAGAACCGGCAAACTGTTGAATTTCATTTGATTTTGGCAAAAATAAGGATCGAAAACTATTATCATACATTTCCGAGAGGACGAAGGGGAAAGGGCCGATGAAATAAAAGCATGTCTTAAATGGCCCTTAGTAAAAGTATCTGTGTACTACAGTAACACCAATAGGTCTGATAACGACCAAGCAGCGCGCAGCGGTCATAAACTCTGGTCCTTTGAAGTACAGAAATACGGCTAATTCAATATCACGTGTAACATTTATTTTTCCTAAAATTAAATGTATTACCTTGTTTTCTACGTAACCCTAAAAATCGATCTGTTTTGCAGTAGATACTACACACGGGCCAAAACTTTTCGAAGAACAATCCAGACGCGATGAACTTACGATGAAACCGAACAAAATAACAATATTATATAAATAACTGCAATTCTGCCAACTCGCCCTTGACATGCTCGAAAGTAATTGTTTGAGGAAAATAATTTAAAAGTACTGCAGATGATACAATGGTGCATCAGAGATATTCGTGGAAAGAAGGAAACTTAAATATACTTAAAACTGTTAATTCATTGAGACTTTATACTCTACTAGCGTTTGCCCGCGGCTTCGCCCGCGTACTCTAAGCATCATTTTTAACCGTCTTAAAAAAAGAGGTTCTCTGTTTGACCAGTATGTATGTATGTAAGTATGTAGGTATGTATGTATGTTTGTCCACGATTATCTCGCGTTTGGCTGAACCGATTTAGACGAAAATGTCCAGAAAAGTAGTTGTTACATTCTGGGGGTTTCGGTATACAAAGTTTGGTGATTGTGATTTATTAACAGATGAACAGATGAAAAGTCAGTATTGGACCGGTCATTGTGGAAGTCTTTGGGGGAATCCTATGTCCAGCAGTGGACGTCTTTCGGCTGACATGATGATGATGATGAGATACGTTTAGTAACCAGTTTATTTATTTATTTAATTGCTTACATGTGTTTTACAGGATGTTAAATACAGTGGACATTATAAACATGAACCCATTTTGGGTGCAATATACTTAACCTAATTTAGTTAGGATATAATACAAGGTGGCCCATTCAAATCGGTCAGTATGGGAAAGTCTGAAACTATAAGACATACGAAGATTTGTTCTTAGGAACCATGTCACCGATTTTGATAAAAAGAAAAACTGCATTCATACATTTGAAAAAAAACACTGTACCCAGCTAGGGAATCGAACCCGGTTGTTTTGAAAAAATAAACTTACACTATTTCTATTCAGATATCGTTTGTGTAGGTCTTAAGCAGTAAATGTCTCTAAGAAACATAATGTCTAAAATGAATAAAATGTATTTTTTTCACATACTTTAATTTATCATAGTAGGTGTTCAAAGTGACCACCGTTACAATATTCAACAAGTTCAGGCATGTAAAATTGTCTCTATGGTTGTTTGTACCTCTCTACTTGTAAAATCGGTGACATGGTTCCTAAGAACAAATCTTCGTGTGTCTTATAGTTTTAGACTTTCCCATACTGACCGATTTGAATGGGCCACCCTGTATATTGATTCAACATACATTTAATATTAACTAATGACTTGAGGCAGTGCTCAAGGTAATACAATGGAAGTTAATTTGTTATTGTACTAGCGTCAATTATTTTATTTCACTTACTATCCATTATTTAAGTGTCAGTCTTAAATTAATTTAAGGAATTGTAGCATTTTATGTAACAGTAACGATTTCAAGTCAAGTTGTAGAACAAATTATAAATTAAATATCTATAGGCCAGGCAGTTTGTTGTACACTTTTACAGCAAGAAATTATGGGCTATTTTTAATTTATATAAATCAAGATAATTCACAGGGAGTCACCTAGTTACATATTGTAGGATGAAGATTGAAAAGTGTAATTAGTATATTTGTTAATATTAAGAGGGCGTAGTACGCTCGGTTCTCCATACAAAAGTATTTATGCTCTTATTTTAAAACGCCATGCTAGAATAACATGAAACTTTGTATACTCAATGGGATCCGGCACATCTAGGTCGGAAAAAATACAGCGGTTTTTTGAGTTTTTTACGGCTTGTATGAAAACCTTAATAATCGTTGTATTTTTTCTCCATTATAATTCCAAGCAACATAAACTATTTGCGGATCCCATTGTGTATACAAAGTTTCATGTTATTCTAGCATGGCGTTTTAAACTGAGAGCGTAAATACGTTTGTATGGAGAACCGAACGTACTGCGCACTCTTAAGGTGTGAAAAACGTACAACACGTTTTAATCAATATATTGTACAACTAAGTACATGTATCACCCGAATGTCAATGCCACAGTGCCCGCACTGCCCACCGCGGAATGCCGCGACTGACTCAACGCGTGGGCATACTCACTGAGGTTCTCAATTTAATATCTACCTACTGCCTTATTAGGATAAAACTCTGCTTTAATTCGTCATACTACCAGTTACTAATAATATGATTGTTCACGTGAAGAAACCTGTTTTTGGTTCTAAATTAGGTACAGTCGCCATCAGCTATATCGTGGTGGTCGAGGTGCTCAAATATTTCTGAGCAACATAAAATTTCAATAAAATAAACATAATGTTCAGAATTTATTCGAACCCAACCGCTCAGATATGTATGATCAACACACCCCGTTATCTAATGCTCAGTTTGGGGGCAAGCTAAAATAGTGATGTTGCTTCACATAATTAGTTGATTTATATTTATTCACATATTCTTCTTTTTTGAATACTCTTTTATGAAGACCACCGGGGAATGGGCAGCAGCATTCCTTGAGTGCGGTGGAGATACTGCGATCGCCAACCCGCATGCCAAGCGTGGCGATTATGGCATTTACCCCCCATGAAATTGGGGGAGGCTTATGTCCAGCGGTGGACGTCCTAGGGCTGATATGGTGGTGGTGGTGGTTTTATCGCAACTGCCCCATCACTTGCCCCCAAACTGAGCATTAGATAACGGGGTATAATGATCAACTCGGCTGTGTAAATACCTTTGGCGTTCTGTGCGTTCAGATATTTTTAACTTCTTGTCTGTTCGGAATTTATTAGAAATCATCTGTTCATACATTTATGACATATTGGACTGTAAAGAATTTATTGAAATTTTATGTTGCTTAGAAATATTTGAGCACGTCGTCCGCTACGATATACCTGTGTACGATGGCGACTGTACCTAACCATGATTTCATTTGACATAATGTGGTTTGGCATAATTTTCCTTTGCTATATAATATTATTTATGATGCCAATAAAAAAACCGGTTTTCAAATGTTTCCCTACCATATTTATCAAAGTTACCATACTTCTATATTTTATGTAACAAATATCTATATGTACGCGAAATTACGGTTTATTTAGTGTTTGCCTAGTTGGTAGTGATAAGTTACCCAGCCTACAAAGCTGTTATATATAGATAAAGCTATATATCGATAAAGCTTAATACATATATAAGCTACGGAGTCCACTTACCATAAGGCGGGCCGAAAACCTATTTGTCGCAGACGTGGTTCTTATTAAAAAAAAACTTCAATTAATCATGCCATAATATAATCGAGAATTTCACAAAAAGGACCGACTTCAAAGTTGCAATACAGCAACGAACGTGAGCGCATTGTTATTTGATTACAGACAGAGCCACACATCGCACCCACTGTAAGCCGAGGAGTTCCATTGATAATCCTATTATACTGCTCTTATCTGTTAAATGATAACCAATATGGACTTATGGGATCCCACTTTGGTCTTCAGCTAGCAAGTCAAACATCCTCTGCCTTCAACGAGCCCAAAACAATATCCTGAGGGTCTTGTGTGGTGCACCCTGGTTTACAAGAAACAATGAAATCCATGAATACCTGGAGATGCCAACTGTTCTTGAAGAAGCTAAGCGGTACAGTGACAACTACAAGGATCGCCTAACCATCCACCCAAATCCACTGACCAGCCCATTACTGACAGTAGACTATGTCAAACGACTGAAAAGAGCTAATGTGCTAGGCATATAAGAGAAGTTGGAGCATTGGCTCTATCTTCCCATCTCCGTCTTCATTAACTCAACGCATCTGATTAAAGTCTTGCGACTGCTGGCAGATAATAAAGGAAAAAATAAAAAATAAAAACACAGTAACAACACCACACACACCACATCACACACCACCACACCACACACACACACACACACAGTGTGTAACCTTAGTTCACATCTTGTTTCTATTGGTGAGTTTCTGTAATTGGCTCCATATTTCTATTTAAAATGTCAGCATGTTTAAAAAGCTGTTGAAACTCCTTTAAAAAAAAATAAAAAACAAACCTATTTGACTACGACAATTACTTGACCATTGACGTTACGGTAGGTGACTCCAATATCCGGATAGCCTATAAAAGATTCGGCCGAGTATCGTTAGTTTGCTCCTAAAAATTGAAGAGTTCCCGTTACTTTGTCATGGATCCCATAATCAGAACCTAACCAAACTCTCGTTAAACTACCCTTGAAGTACATCCTTTCCAGTAAAAAAAACAACCATCGAAATCGGTTGGCGTGATATTATAGTACATTACTACAGAGGCCGGGACGAAAGGGGTTGCCGGCCGAAGACATATAGACGGCCGAGCTAAGCGAGGTCGGATAGATCTGAGGCGGGCAACCTCATATTTCCCGCCGAGGTATGTATAGTGCTTTTCTCAAACATGCAATGAAATAAACACGAAGAAAAGAAAGTTTTATTTTTAATACGCATAGTGGCAGAATGTCATGATGCCTGTGCCACAAATTTATGTGGAATGGAAATTAAAAAAAAGGACTTTGCCGGCCTAGGTCTGCAAGATTTGTATGAAAATCCATTAACGACCTCTTGTCCTAGCCGCACCTGAAACGTCATACTTCGCAGCCTATTATAAGGAACATAACATCAATATTCCATTGCATGTTTGAGAAAAGCTATTTGTGCATGTTGCGCACATACTTTATGCAAATTTAAGACTTGTATGCTTTTCTCATGGATGTCCGAACTTGCTCAAATTGAAATGGAGCCACACGGGAAGCACCATCAGCTTTCAAATTAAAAATGAATCATTAAAATCGGTTCACCCAGACGAAAGTCTGAGGTAACAAACATAAAAAAATAAAAGATCGGCCAAGTGCGAGTTGGACTCGCGCACGAAGGTATTATTATTATTTTGATTTTAGTATTTGTTGTTGTAGCCACAATAAAAATACATCTGTGCAATTTTCAACTGTCTAGCTATTACGGTTCTTGAGATCTACCTCGGAGTGGTAGCCATGAAAAAGGGCTAAAATATCATGTTTTTGTATGTGAGCCCCCCTTAATTATTATTATTATTTTGTTTTTTGTGTTTGTTGTTATAGCGGCAACAGAAATACACAATCTATTCTGTGAAAATTTCAACTGTCTAGCTATTACGGTTCTTGAGATACAGCCTGGTGACAGACGGACGGATGGACGGACAGCGAAGTCTTAGCAATAGGGTCCCGTTTTTACCCTTTGGGTACGGAATCCTAAAAATGATTATACAGTCAATGAGACACCTCCTTTTTTGAAGTCGGCACACCAGTGCGGCACCAACTCAACTCAAATGTATATGACAAGAGTGTACGACACGTGGACGACGCGCAGACCACACGTCGTACACTACCTTAACTTTTTTTTTTTTTTTAATTAAATATGGGATTGCTCTTGGCCAGCATCTAGCCAGGGGGCAAAGATGAGGCCGACGATGAAGCGAGCTCACCCAGAAGATGCCTATTCACTCGTGCCTTAAAAAGGTCCAGGTTATATGAACTCGGAAATACAGACGCCGGCAGAGAATTCCAAACCTTAGAAGTGCGCATTATAAAAGAAGAAGCAAAGCGCTTACCTACCCTACCTTAACTTACCTTACTTTTGCTTACCTTAACATAAATTTTGGAAATTGTACTTTAGGTAATACAACATAAGGCTTAAATTTCAATATTTAGCTTTAAATCGAATGGCTGTTGAGTTGTTATAGTGTGCGAAGACCTTAAACATGCTGACACCTATAACCGACACCATTAATGGTCGAACGGAAGCCATCTCGCTTCACCGACACTTCGCGGTGCAAACTGCAAAACCTCAGCTTGATCAAGTGACAGTGGAATTTTCTCCCCATAACATAACCTAAACAAACCTACAGTCGGACTAGTTTTAACCATTTCATGTTATGCGGTAATAAGTAAGAGTATTTAGGAAGATCGTGGAAGAACGTATTCTATATTTTTATTATGGAATTTATCCGCCTCTAAGACACGAGGGCTGTCTCCTCGTATAGGTTCTTAAAAAAACAAAAATTTTCTAAATGCTTTGGAATATATGTAATAGCGAATATGAAAAAAAAAACACTGTTCTTATGCACAAGTAAAGTAATAAATTGGTTTGTTTATAGCTAAAAATCGTTGTTTTCATAACCAACTGCGACAGTAGTAATGTCACTGCCGTATTTTCATAACACCACGTTATAAGATAAGTATGAGACTCCCTCTGTCTGCGAGTACAAATCAATCGACACTTAACAATATTGTTTAGGCTGGGGGAGTTAACATACATACACAGAGGATGTCATTACTGACTTTCTTGTCAGTCTTAAATTGTGCAATGAAATGAAGTAGGTACTTTGATATGTAAGAGTACGTTAATGTGGTGAATTTCAACTCACATATTATAATATAAAGTCATTTTTGTACTTTTTAATACATTAACACCAAAATCATGAGTTTTTGCAACGTACAGGAGATGGATTTTAATGCAAATTAAATATAATTAAAATGGAAAGTTACGAATATAAAGACTTTTCAACTTTTCAAATGCGTAACTTTTGATAATGACTGTACAGATATTTAGGTTCACATTCCTCTTTTCTTCAACCAGGCATCATGCTCATTTAATGCGACTATGTGACTATATATTTAACTCCGACTGTACCAGTAATTGACGGTTCTACATTCCACCTGTCACGACCTGTCAACCAGTCGCGGATCACCTAGACATTAGAAAGGTGGCGATTAGCGACGTCGCGACAAAATAGCTAAGTCGCTCACCAACTTGCAATGTCGCAAGTCGTATAATAATAACAAGGCCCTGATTATATTAATAATTCGAACATATAATTTTGTTACGATATGACGACCTCATCGCCTCAGAGGGCCTACTCCGAACTTAACTTAACAAGCCGCTAAAGTTGGTTTGTCCTTATCCTTTGACATTTATGTTTGTGGGATAAGTTAGAATTCTATGGTATCAGAGGATTAGCGTTGCAATGGATTAAATCGTACCTAGAAAACAGAACTCAGTGTGTCGAAATTAAATGTGATGGTGATGACAGTAAAAATTTAACTAAGTACTACAGATCCAGCTACAGAAATAATAAATTTGGTGTTCCACAAGGAAGTGTTCTAGGACCACTTCTTTTCTTGGTATATATCAATGATCTTCCAGATAAAATTGAACACAAATGTGTCATGTTTGCTGATGACATATCCGTAGTAGTTACCAATGAACATTCTAACAGTATTAATAAACATGAATTGGAGGTTATTAAAACAGTGAATAATGTAGTCAAATGGTTGGAAAATAATAACTTAAAACCAAACTTAGAAAAAACCTGTTTAATTAATTTTAATAATTTTAATCAACAGTTGAAAATAAATCATAAAGGACATATATTAAATGAGAATAAGACTACTAAATTTCTAGGAATATATATTGACAGTGTTCTAAATTGGAATGAGCAAATAAATGATGTATGCAAAAAAATTAACAGATTTGTGTATGTGCTATCTAGATTGAGAAGAACAATTGACCAGAAAACAGCCATGGCTGCCTACTACGGATATGTTGACTCAGTGTTAAGATATGGTCTTATTGTCTGGGGTAATGGTGCTGATACGTATCGAGCTTTTATTGCCCAAAAGAAATGTATTCGTGCGATTTGTGGCGTTGGGCCATTCGAATCCTGTAAACCCTTGTTTCTTAAATTAGGTGTACTACCACTCCCATGTTTGTACATTTATGAAGTCTCTAAATTTGTTAGGAAGTACAGCTATCTGTTTAAAACCACAAGAGATATATATCTTCGCAATACGAGAAATTGTGACCGTCTTGTTGTAGATAAACAGCAAAAAACTGCAAGGTTTAGAAAAAACTGTAGTGTTATGTGCGTTAACACCTATAATAAATTGCCTCAGCCAATCAAAGAAACCCCGAATTGTAAATTTAATAAGATTCTGTATAAATGGCTCCTTGATCATAGATTTTATAAATTAAATGATTTTTTTGATAGGCAATAATAACTAATGAAATTTAATAACTTTTGCCTTAAGATGAACATGACTAATTTTTGTAATGAAATAAAACTTTAAACTATTGCATGAAAATTAAATTTAAGATAGAATTTATGTTAATAATAATTGAATAATACTTAGTCGCATAAATTGTAAATATTTTGCATGCCATACTTAATGGCTGATTAAGGAGGTGCTGAATATTTTGTACTAAGATCATTACAACCCTTTTTCTTGCAAAATAAAGTATTTGTATTTGTATTTGTATTTGTATAAAGGGACAAGACAAGTTTTAGTTAACAGAGGTTTGTTAAGTTTTATGAATAAGGAGGTTAGCTATTTAGGGTCGAATGCTACATATACCGATGACTAGATGTCAAAAATGTCCAATATTCCACCCCAATCCCTTCTATACATAGTTTTATACTCGCTCAAACAATCAAAACGTGACATATGAACGTAAATATTCATAATCCGGACCTATCCCACGGTTGCTTGCTATAAAAGGGGATTACTGAACCATTTTACTAGTTAAAATCTAAAGATCCTATACGCCTTCGGATTCAAATAAAGATATACCTTTTTGTCCAAACGTTATACCTACTAACTTATTTTTGTCAGTACCTGTTGCGATCTATTTAAAATATCTCGATTGCTGGAAAGAGATATTTGTAACTCTTGAAGGCGAGGGAGAGGGATGTTTGTGTTCTTGACTTATCGATATTGCAGGATTATGGAATTAATATTGAGATGAATGGGATATATTGACTTGCCTTTATTTGAGGTTTGTGGTTATTTTTAGTTTTTATTTCAGTGTCAAGATTAAGAGGACGCGTCTACTTGCTTGTATTTAATTAACATGTTACATCAAAAACAAGGTCCTTTGGAATATTTTAACCACAAACTAACTAAAGCAAAAGGCAAAAGTTACATACAAGCTATTTACTGTTAAAACGTCTGTTTAGTTTTGTCTCTTATACCTATTCTTATAAAATTCAATTTGTAATAATTGTGATTTGTTTTTTATATTATTCAACTGCGCTATTTTATAGGCACTATTGGTTCCAAGAAACCAACTTTTTATAACAATGTGGCTGTAAATGTAATCCTAAGAACAATGTTGTATCGATGAATTCCACTCAAATCTGTCTTAACGATAATGTCATAAGTATTTAGGTAAAATATGGCACTTACGACACTTTATATTTAAACTAGTATTGTTATTGTACTGCCATTGATTGATGTGCGTTTTATGCTGAATGGAAATGAATTCGTTGAATTAGTGAGTCAAAAGCGTGATTTTACTACAGATTTTTTCAAACAAAAATATGATCTTTTCATTACAGAAGAGATCGTGGGACTCTTGGGTTCAGGGATCGCATCAAAGTAGAGTACCTAGGTATAGCAGAGCGGCTGCCCTGGGCGCCAGCTGCCTAGAGGCGCCAAAATGCCGAATGTGAACATTGAAGACAATTGACGCCACCCTGATCGGGTGCTTTTCACTTATTATTATTTTTGCCTTGGCCCTTTATCATGCCGCTTCGACCAGTGTGGGCGTTGTGGCAGCCCTTTAGAGTTCCGTTGGTTTGAACTTCCAGATTCGTTGGGCGGTGATGTGTTGTACCTTTTCTGTTTGAGACGATGTGCTGCCCTAGATAGGTTACGGGGCAAAGGCTGGTGCTGTAATATAAATGTATTATCGAATATTGTCTCGTCTAGGACTTGGGAGACGGCCGAAACGCGCAGTTCCCGGAATGTTTAGATGCGTGATATGTCCATGAATTGTATGCTAGTTGTACCCGCGGCATACGCGTACCTACATCTAAAGATTTTACAAGTAAGTGGACATGTTAACCGTCCACACAATTGCCATCCGCTATTTTAGCCAGGAGATGAATTTGGTGGTACAAACTGTGACTGTGAAACTACGACTGTGCCAAATTTCATCAATTTCAACAGGCAGACACATTTGCATTGATGATACCAGTATTATAAATGCGTAAAACAATAAAGCTACTCAATATCTTAATTACAAAACTTTAAAAAAGTTCAAAGTAATATGATGATAGAAAATTAAAGATTTTACTTGGGATAGAAATTTATTTTTGAGGGTAGCTTATGTCTAGCAGTCAACCTCTTTTGGCTCATGATAATGATGTTGAACTTTTCGTAGAACTAATCGCTGCTCAAGTATATACCCACTGTCACTACATTTTCTTCTCGGCAAACATCATAGACCGAGTTAGGGGCACATTGAAAACCAGCGCTGGTGGTACAAATATGGTTCGCCAGCAGTAGCTGAATGTGTTCCTTTTGCCGCTTTCTAAATTGTTAACGGTTATTTTTTGTTTGTTTATAACTTTTTAAAAGGCAATAAACTATTTCTTATTCTTATTCTTATTCTTAAGTATGCAAAAGGCTCTCTGAAATATTTCCTTACCTTATATAATTTTATGGTATTAATTGCATACAGGAGGACACCTCTCGCGGCATGATAATTTCTTACGTAACATCATCTAAGGGAAGATAGAAGGAAAGCGTGGAAGGGGGAGACCAAGAATTAGTTATACGGAGCAAATTTAGCGTTAAGTAATTGTCATGTCATACCAAGATATAAAAGAGGTTGCCAGGGAGCGCAGAAAATGGAAACAACATTTTGAGCTAGGTACACCAACAACAGCGCAGATCTAAAAACTAGAGAGAGAGAGAATTGAACACAGCTGTTTATTGAGCATGGTTGCGATGTACGTCTATTAACACGGATGCACAATAATAAGGAATCAACCAGACATATTATATTAAACTATTGGTATCGGTTTAAACAATAGCCGAGTCATCGCCGACCTGTCGCGGCGGGCGTCCTTGGTTCGATTCCTAGTGCGAATACATTACTTTAGTCAGCTAACCATTTACTTTGTTCAGCTAAGTTTTTTTTAATACCACGTCGGTGGCAAACAAGCGTACGGCCCGCCTGATGGTAAGCGGTCACCGCAGCCTATGGACGCCTGCAACTCCTAGGGGTGTCACATGCGCGTTGCAGACCCTTTAAGAATTTATACACACTCCTTTCTTGATGAACCCCATACTGTAGTCCATCGGGAAAACCTCGGCAGGGAGCTCATTCCACAATTGGAGCGTCCGAGGGAGGAAATTCCTTTGAAACCGTACCGTACGCGACCATTTTAGTATGTTAATATTGTTATTCAACATTTAAAACATGATGGTGTTTCACGCACATAGTGTAATATTTAAATTCACGCGTTAATAAACCTTTATCGCATATCCAATAGTTATGTTATTCAATACATATAATATAACTGACATTGTTATAGGTGCGGAAACAAAATGTGACGGTGACTTAGGAAACCCAATATTTAGTAATTTTTTTCGACACAGGCGTAATAATGGCCACATAATATGTCTCTTATTTTGAAGGAGTATTTAAGGTTGATAATACAATGTATATTCAAATTAGGTACATAATGTGTATTCAAAATTAATACTAACTTAAATCTAAAACCGCCCCTTGAGGCATTCACAATTTAATTCGTCTCGATTTTCCGTTTTGTTGTTTAATTCACAGTTTATCTATTGTCATTTTTCATTTGTTTTTCAAACTCATTTGTTCAAAGGTTAGCTGGAAAAGATCTCTTAGAGGAATAAACTCGCTTTTCTCGTGTTTCCACTTTGTCGTGTTTTTGTTTAGCACAGTGGGTTGACGCGACTGACTGGCAATTGAAATTAATTAGTTATTACCTAGGTACGTTTTCTTTTTTGGAAATTTGACGAGATTGAAATTTCCTCTTCCTTTTAGTTGCCATGTTGTAAATAAGTCGAGAGAACCGGCCAAACAAATAGCATACCTATTACATGTACTTACTTCGCGGCGTATTTAATAGTCTATAGAATTAGTTTAGAAATCAGGGAAATGCCGTTCTTCGGAATCTAAGATTTGTAACACTAACGTAATACTCGTAATATGTAATGTTATTTACAATTTTGCATGGAGGGATAATTGCACTACCAGTCGCCGAAGGTGAACCACCCACATTCCGCGGCAGTTACTTAGTGCGTAAACCCCATCGTTAGTTGTCTGTCTGTTATTATGCATTTTCAACTGTTTTCCCAACTAAGTGCCGGGTTAATTTTTGCGATTTTGATTTTGAAACCTTTATAACACTTCGATTCATGAACACGTGCTTATGTTTGCAGGATATGTGGTTACTTCTAAAAAGAACTCGTGGTTTTTTTTTTAATTGGAACCTTTTAGTTTTTTCTATTTAAACTCATAAGTACTGTTTATGTTTATTACGATAAAGAGTTGTCAACAAACAAAAAGTTACACATCGAAATAAATCAATAATGATTAATGTCACTTTATTTTACATTGCAATAGCGAAACAAGTGGATGCGATTATGAATACGAAAAACATTCATAAAATATAAGCTGTCTTCATTTCATCGTGAAAATGTCATTGGGTGTTGATATTGTTATCATAGCTCATCATTGCATGTATTACAAATAACATGATTTCGATATCTCAAGAGGCATATGTTGATTCTGTTAATAGCAAAATCAGCCATATTGGCCATATCACGACCCGTCGTTAGAACAAGTCGAACGTGGCTCTACATGTGACTTGTGAGCATTACACAGCTATCGGAATGCCAACGCTTCCGAGGCGCACAAAAAACCGTCCTTGTTATATTTGTCCAGCCTTAAGACGACACTGTCGCCTGCCGTCCTGGCTTAGGGTTCCGTACCTACGGAAAGCATAATTTATATTGAGAAACTGCTTTCATGCGTGTTAAAAATCACGATATTCGGTACCTAACTGTTTGTGTTATGAAATCACTGGTTTAGTAAACTTCATGGCACCGTTAGTATGTATGTATGTATGTATGTAAAAGTCTTTATTGTACTTGAGTAAAACACAACAACAAAACAAAGTATTACAAGAAAAGTTGACGTTTGTACAAAGGTGAGCTTATCCTTATAAGGATTTCTACTGGCTAACCTTTGAGGAATTGATTATGAGTATCGAAGCACCGCGAAAAAAAGAAAGGAGCAAGTTTTCGAAACATCAGTTTCGCGCGTTTACGTTTGTGTAGGTACTTATTTGCACTGGTATGGTTTGTTTTCGGTTATTACTATAAGACGTCTCGTTTTTATGTTTTCCATTCATATCTACCAACAAAAGAAGTTGTAAATAAATGCGTAATGAGCTTTTTCGCCATCTTAAATAAAAGAAAATTTCGTTACTCTCGCATTTTATAAACTTTGCCAGTGATAGAAGAATGGAATTTGAATTCTTATAATTAAAATGCTTATTTATAAATAAGAATTTAAGGAAATAATCTCACACAAGTCGAAATAGACCCATAGTCTTAATAAATTCAATGAGGCATATTTTATGCGTACTAGATGACGATATATGTATTACATAGATACTTGTAAATACTTAATAATAAGATATACTTAAATGCAAAGAAAACACCCAAAACACGGAAACAAAAAATATTCATGCTCATCACACAAATATTTGCCTGACCGGGATTCGAACGCTGGACCGTCAGATTCGTAGGCGCGGGCACTACCCACTAGGCTAAACAGGTCATCATATGCTAGCTAAGCTGATTGTGGCATTGTTTCTCCCAAATGATTGAACCGAATCGGCCCTTCTTTAGGAGGACCAAGGTTTTTCAGTATTTCTACGGACCCCGATAGAAGTTCGTAGTTTCGCGCTTGACTGATATCTCTTGGATCGAAGGTTACGGGTTTAAGTATTGGTCTATACGAGTGTCGCGCCACTGAATGGTAGCGGTGGCGCAGTACACAGAAAATAACAGCAGTTAATTATTTTTTCTATTGACATTTTTCGTGTCCCATTATTCTGTGTTTTTTTTTTCGTTTTATCTTTATTAATTGATCAGCTGTAATTTAGAATACCTATCGGCCAATATATCGACTTTATGCAAGTAGTTTATTATATACAATTACAGGTTAAAGGATGATTCACAGTAGACCGTTCCGTGTCCGGGCCGGCCCGTTTCCATAAGACAACAAACGCAACGGCCCGCGTATTTCTCTAGAAGAAAACGGACGCACACGTAGCCTCAGTCTCAGCATCGCCCCTAAAAAAAGGAAGATTTTTGCTGCATGTCGTTTGTACTCAGAGCAAAAATGTATTAACGCTTGGTGGAAACTGCTTTGGCCTATGTATAAATAATAAAAATAAAAATAAATAAATATTGGGGGACAATTTTACACAAATCGACCTAGTCCCAAACTAAGCAAAGCTTGTACTATGGGTACTAGACGACGATATACATACTTATATAGATAAATACATACTTAAATACATAGAAAACATCCAAGACCCAAGAACAAATATTCGTGATAAATGCACAAATAAATGCCCTGGCCGGGATTCGAACCCGGGACCTCTAGCTTCGGAGGCAGAGTAACTACCAACTAATACTAACTTAAACTTACTACTAAATTAAATTGTTTTCTATACATTTGTGTAATATACGCTGTTTGTTTCCGATTACAATAAAAAAAAATACAACATGAAAGTGATATATTATTGGCCGTTACCTTGTACCATGGCCATGTCAATATAATATCAAAATAAACATACACCATGGGTTGATATCGCTAACATAGGGTTAGCAAATTCCGTATAAAGATCTATCTATTGCATTGTACTCGTATATTGTGTCCATACTGCTAATAAACCACGAGGACTGTGCGAGTGTTAAATCTGTCGTTAAAAAGAGCAAGTTCGGAAATGCTCGGGATAGCTCAGGCCGCGCGCCTGTGCACCTGTCATGGCGTCGCTTTCTCTCCCTTCGACTAGAAAAACGCTAACTCCCAACACCTCATTTTTAATTAAGATTCTATAACAAGGCTAATAAGGTTGAGATTGCAATGATTATGCTATAGGGGTAAGGGGTTTTGATTTTGAGGGCTTTGTTTTGATTTTTGTTTTTAATGCTAAGGTGACAGGTTGGTGTAGGAATTCTAGAAATGCTAAATCAGGGGCCCGATTATATGTCATGACATGGTCGGCATGTCATAGGCATTCCATTATCATGTCTCTGTCTTTCAAAATCATATATATTAGGAAACTTTCATTTAAAGTTCTGATCAAGGTTGACTGTGTGATGAACCTGTCCATTTTGTGACAAAACGTATGCGTTTGACATTAACGTTCTGCGACCATCCGTAACTGCTAAAGGGACATTTCTGTGACCATCCGTAACTGTTGAAGGGACATTTTTAATGCCTATAAAATCATGTCTCTGTCTTTCAAAATCATATATATTAGGAAACTTTCATTTAAAGTTCTGATGAAGGTTGACTGTGTGATGAACCTGTCCATTTTGTGACAAAACGTATGCGTTTGACATTAACGTTCCGTAACTGCTAAAGGGACATTTCTGTGACCATCCGTAACTGTTGAAGGTGCATTTTTAATGCACATAAAATCATCTCTCTGTCTTTCAAAATCATACTTATTGGGGATGTTTCATTTAAAGTTCTGATGAAGGTTAATTGTGTGATGAACCTGTGTCCATTTTGTGACGAAACGTATGCGTTTGACATTAACGTTCTGTGACCATCCGTAACTGCTAAAGAAACATTTCTGTGACCATCCGTAACTGTTGAAGGGACATTTTTAATGCCCATAAAATCATGTCAAACTTTCAAAATCATACTTATTGTGGAGGTTTCGTTTAAAGTTCTGACGAAGGTTAACTGTGTGATGAACCTGTGTCCATTTTGTGACGAAACGTATGCGCTTGACCACTGTAACCATTCGTGACCGTTAAAGAAACATTTCTGTAACCATCCGTAACTGTTAAAGGGACATTTTTAAAGCGCATAAAAAAAAGATTTAGAAGAGAGGTAGGGCACAGCGCAACATCATTACGCTCAAATTTGGTACAGCCCAACTGGGGAAGTTCCTCCACCTCACAGAAGATTGCAGCCATAATATCATCACTACTTGCTGCTTGCCTTAGGTAGGTATGTGGTGTTGTGTTCCTGGTGGTGAGTAAGGTCGCCAGAGCTCCCGAGGATGCGCTGTGTTAAGTGCGGGGGACCTGCATACGAGTATGTATCTAGATGTTAACACAACGAATGCTCAAGTCAATAAAGGGTCGGCAACGTACTTATTCTTCTGGAGTCGCAAGGGTCCATAGGCACCGGTGTCTGCTTACCATCAGGCAGGCCGTAAGCTTGTTTGCCACCGTCGTTGTATAAAAAGATTTGACAGAGAAATGATATGCTAAGAACGTGTCATTATGTCATGAAGACAGAATGAATAAAATCGCGACTCATGTGCGATTATCATCATCATTAGACCGCTTTGTCCGCTGTTGGACATAGGCGTCTCCCGTGGCATGTCCCGTTTGTTTCCAACTACTGCCAGCCACTTTCCGTATGTCATCACTCTACCAAGCATTGGTTTTCACTCCAGATGTGCTTATACTTCAGATCTAGATAAGATCTTTAAGAGGGCGCAGTACGCTCGGTCTGGCTCGGTTCTCCATACAAACGTATTTAACCTCTCATTTTAAAACGCCATGCTAGAATAACATGAAAATTTTTATACACAATGGGATCCATATCTAGGTCAGAAATTAGTTTCTGTTGCTAGAAATTGTAAAAGAAAAAAAAACAGTGGTTTTTTTGAGTTTTTTACGGCTTAATAATCGCTGTATTTTTTCTCCATTATAATTTCAAGCAACAGAAACTATGTTCCGACCTAAATATGCCGGATCCCATTGTGTATACAAAGTTTCATGTTATTCTAGCATTGGCGTTTTAAAATGAGAGCATAAATACGTTTGTATGGAGAACCAAGCGTACTGCGCACTGTGTGACACTATAAATGTGACATTATAAATTATGCGTGTTATATTATAAGTTTGTTATTTATTGCAGTTTATTGCCAGCGTGTGGTCCTACGATTTGTCTATGATATCATCAATGACGCGCCCATACCGAGTTTCAGAGGAAGTTGTCATTAAAAAGTTTGTTCAGAAAAATCATCTACTAACTATAGGCGAAACAGTTTTCTCATTAGAGCGAGCAACAGCATCAATGATGTGTTTCAGAGGTTTGGTGATTTGGATCTATTCAGTGCAAGTGTTCCTTCATTAAAACGACTCTTGTCACGGCAATTTTTCGGCAAAAGTAGGATATAGTTTAAGGAATGTTTTTGGTTGTTATTAGTTTATTTAGAATTAAGTACTTAATAATGTAGCAGCACTATCGAGACGCATGGCGTTGTGTTTTTTGCTTGGCTTTTCGCTCACTCATTTCTTGTATAATTTAATATGCTACCAGTGAGGATCTGTTATTAGCTCACTGTCACTACTGCTTTAAGTTATTGTGTATTACCTAAGCTGATGATCTTCCTAAATAAATATATAAATAAAAAGAACTGATTTCGTTTCGACTAAGTCATGGCCTTGAATATGTTTTCTAAGCAAAACGCACTGGGCCAACGTGGGGACTGGCCTTTTTAGGGTTATGTAGCCAAAATGGTGAAAACGGAACCCTTATAGAGTCGTCATGTCTGTCCGTCCGTCCGTCCGTATGTCACAGCCGATTTACTCGGAGACCATGAGCACTACAATTATGAAATTTGGTTGGGAGGTGCGAGGTATGGGCTATGAACCGCTATAGAAATATGATGTGAAATTACGAAACAAATATTAAACTGGGGGATATCTTCAAAATGACATAGAGGTTTCTAAAATGTAGATTTAATTGTTGTGTACAAAGATTAGTCACCGGTGATAATAGATTATAAAACGCATGCACGTACCTAGTTTAAGTATAATGAATGAAATATTGAGTGCCCTTTCAGGGTGTCATGTACCTACCTATCTAAATGTATAACATCTTAATGTATTATGAACATGACTGCAATACAATAAAGAAAGAAGACAAATAATAGTACATTATGATACAAGTGCAGAAAATAGGAAATTCGCAACGAGTGGTGATACATTAAAACACGACCGAAGGGAGTGTTTTAAATCGACACGAGTTGCGAATTACCTATTCGCACGCGTGTTGTACAACGTTTTACAGTACATATGGCTGTTTAAATTTTCGACATATGCACGTAATCTGCTGATTACCGCACTCGTGCGGTAATGTAGCACCATATGTACTGTAAAAAACTTTTCCATTTAAGTCAACTGTTGGTGAGATATTAGCTGTCATAGTCGTAAGAAGTGTGTCCCCCCTCTCCCCCTCTAACGGGGGGCCTCTAATTTCCAAATTATGAAGTTTAAAATTATGAAAAAATATTAAGATGATGTACCTACACTTATAAATCGTTTTTAACAATTTTTAGTTTGAACAAGACAGGTCTAACTTGGTCTAACAACGGTTTTTGAGTTATTGCTGAAAAACTGTCCTGCCTACACGAAAGGGCGTAAGTGCCGTGAGTTTCCTATGAAGATACGACCTTTTTTGATTCAATGTATTGTATAGTGGTTTTAAATGTAGATTAGGAGGTGACGGTTCGGAACCCTTCTTTGTGCGTGGTCCGACACGCATTTGGCCGATTTTTCTCTCATGCATGAGGACCTGTGCCCGGCAGCATGATTGAAAACAAACTATTGACCCTTGAAGCTGGTCATTGTACTCAGCCCTCAAGGGTTCCCACAATTAGGCCTTCCCATTGAGATTTATGTGACGCGACCAACTCGGCCAATTGGATAATGCCTCGATGGCATGGGATTCGCCGCTTGCGCAATGTTTGTATCGGGAGATGTTTATCTAAGGTTAGTTTACGTTGATCCTGGGAACAACTCTAAATAAAAATGACGTAGGTAATTTTAATTTATAATTTTCATGCAAAAATGTCAACTATTAAGATATATATTAGCAGTTCAAAGATCTAGCGGCCGCCATCATGGATGATGTCTTAACTGGCAAATGTATCAGGTGGTGGATATCTTACTAACTCTAAAATACTTGTTAAACTCTTACTAAACTTTCCTGATAAAAAAAAACACCATCCGCGAACTGCACAGGACTGCAGTCAGGTCCATACTTTCCATAAAATGCTAGTTTCGTAAAAAACTATCTTGCGCATTTTATAAAAATATATATTTTAACCGACTTCAAAAAAGGAGGAAGTTCTCAATTCGTCGGGTTTTTTTTATTATTATTTTTTTGTATGTTCACCGATTACTCGGAGACTAGTGGACCGATTTCAAAAATTCTTTTTTTGTTTGAAAGGGTGTGTTTTCTAGTTGGTCCCATTGTCACCAAGTCTGGATCTGATGCGCGGATCTTGGAAAAAATCGTGGGAACTCCTCAAATTATATACCAAGAGAATGGGGTAAGTAAGGCTACATCGAAGGAACTCTTCAAATTATATAGCAGGAGGATGGGGTCTGGCAAAGGTTGGAGTCAGTGTTTTTTTTTTGAAAATTTACTTTTTTTTGTCGAGCAAGATTTCGGAAATTTTGTAATAAAAGTAATAATAATTTCCTCATATGCTGCTGAATCTGACACAAAAGTCCTCACTAATTATCTCAATGACAATAAACATAAATCGTCCAATTTAAATTTGTCTCTTACTTGGCTGCCTACTAATATCAGTGTAAAACGAATGCTTGTAAACAAATTAGACATCTGCGCACCCTAATTATGGGCCAGCCAGTTAGCGCCTATTAGCAAACTGACAGCGTAAGTTGGGAGTACACTGAGACGTCTGGCGAGGGTCATTTTAATCTACACCGGTTGCCGCTTTGAACATTTGATGTCTTGATACGATTATAGGATGATTCACAGTAGGCCGTTCCGTGTCCGGGCCGGCCCGTTTTCTTCTAGAGCAATACGCCGGCCGTTGCGTATGCTGTCATAGAAAACGGGCCGGCCTGGACGCGGAACGGTCTACTGTGAATCATCCTTATTGTGATTCGTAGAAGTACAGTTTGATAGTCATTAGGTATTATTTATTAGGTGTGGAGATGAGAACGTTGCGATGGCCTATATAAGAGGAAGCCTGAAGTAACACTCATAGTTGATAAGAGAAAATCGCCTGCGGTGGTATGAGCATGTTATGCGGAGGGATGAAAGTCATGTGACAAGAAAGGTATGAATGTGGAGGAATGTAACAGGAGAGGCATGCTAAGGAAAAGGTGGATGGATTGCTTGAGATACGATGTGAAGAGGAAGTGCGCTGCGCCGACCCCAAGTAAATGGGAAAAGGGCTTGCATGTATGCAATTCGTGCACAAATAAATTCATTTACCTCTCTGAGGTAACTACATTTCGGATGTGCCACAACTTCTTTGGTCGCGAGCTAACTATATATCTATGAGTAACAACAAATTGTGTAACTAACAACATAATGTGTGAAGATTGTGCAATCGAAATGGGTCAGGGAGAAAAATTCTGAAGGGTGACAAAACCGAATTTAGAAGTTTTAGATTCAATAAAAAGGAACGTCTCTTCACGTTTTTGTAATTATAGGACCTACACTAATTTTAATAAAATAAAATAGAGCGCTCGTGGCCCAGCGGCACCTGCCTACCGCGTGCGGTATGCGAGGTTAAGCAATGTGGGCGTAGGTCAGTTCTTGGATGGGTGACCGCTCTGAGTGGTTACTAACTGAGCGCTCTCGTGCTTTGGAAGGCACGTTAGGCCGTTGATCCCGGCTGTTGTCTACGACAGCAGTCGTTAAGCCAAGTTAGAGGCCTTCGGGCGGTTTGAGAACTTCTAACAGTCAAGTTGCCCACTCACTTGACAAAGGGGGGTCGAAGTTGCACCACGTCCGTAGGGAGTACCCACCGTTACCCTACACGTGACCTGAAGGTGGTGCTAAAAGTGCAACAAAAACTGGCAACAGTACTTGTCTTCTCGAAGATCTCACGGTTCGTAAATAAATGCCATACGAGTAAAAAAAAATATATATATATATATATTCCCCCACTCAGTGTGCCCCAAACCGAAAGATTGGCA
Source organism: Notocelia uddmanniana (assembly GCA_905163555.1). NCBI lineage: Eukaryota > Metazoa > Arthropoda > Insecta > Lepidoptera > Tortricidae > Notocelia > Notocelia uddmanniana. Next base: position 49,603,893 of record LR991053.1, read on the forward strand.
AAAAATGACCCATATACCCCGGGTCATCGACTCTCGGCAAGTGGCGACTTCCTGCGCGGGCGCTGAAGTGTGTCACAACTACACAACTAATGCAAACAATTTGCTAATCCCACCGTATAGTAGACTATTTCAATTGGAAGTAGTTTTGTATTTCTCGCGACCTATTCTCAATTTCTCAGTGACATATTCGCATTTGAATCAGGATCGACGTTTCTGAGATGTGGTGTTGGCGTAAGATGTTGGGTATCTCCTGGACGGAGCATAGGACCAACGCTTCCTTAAAGGCTAACATCAAGACCCGTCTGTCAACTATCTGCATGCAGCGGCTCGTTCGTCCTTCCTCCTACTTCAGACACGTGGCCCGACGGTATCCGGAGAACCTGGAGAAACTAATTGTTATTGAACAGGTGGAAAGAAAAAGGAGCCCGTGGAAGATCACCCACCCGATGGACCGATGCAGTGAAGGAAGCCTGCCAAGCTAGGCTGCAGGCATCTATCCGAAAAGCTGAAAATAGAAAATCATGGAGAGCTTAGTTGAAGAAAGTTACCGGCGATTGCTATCGCCCTCAGTAACGAGGAGACGAGGAAGAAGAAGATTCGCACCGGGAGTACGTAGATGGGAAAATATTTTTTTAATACGAGTAGCTTGTAATCGCGCCAATTCCAGTTCAATTTTGGAAGCAATTGGCCCCGACGGAAGACCAGCGTTGACCGTAAGGTAGACACTATGCTGAGTCGGGACCAATTCGTGGCGCTTTCTTCTTTTTATTGTTTTAATTTTTGTTGTCTATGTTTTTATGTGTGTCGTATTACTCCGTTTGTATATATTTGTGTGATGTGCTACGAATAAATGTATTTCTATTCTATTCTATTCAAATAGAGAGCCCCTGGTTACAGACCCGAGCCGAAGATATTTTATCTTAGAATTGCTTAATAATGCATCTTCATTACATTTTTCATCTTCTGACATAAAGCGAATAGAAAATTCACCAGATATTTTGGAAACTGGCAAAGGCGATCTATATACCATAGGGCTGTGAGGGAATGTTATAGGTTTCCTTAAAACGCCAGCTCGGGAAAGTGCCCATATCATTAAAAACTAAAATAGACTATAAAGTTAATATAAAACATTATCTTGATATATGTATAAAGACATCTTTAACGTTAGCAAACATGGGCGATTCTGGGCTATAAATTACCTAAATATGGCGACTGCCCACGTAGTGTCATAGCTAACTCTTTTATTCGCATCTTTATTGCCTTTTGTTTAACACAAGGCTATCTTTCACGACTTAACAAAGAACACGGTTTAAAAATGTATTTTGTTGGCGTATCAGTACATGCAGTTGCCAAAGCATTTTCAATGTTGCTTGACTTGCTTGTACTTGAATATGGCCATAAGATTCATGGTCGACATACCACGGGTACACTATATTGGTTATTTATTTTTAAATTACTTACGGGACTTATGGCAATCGAGGGGGAGGCATTTGGCCAGCAGTAGGGCAGAAGTAAAATATGTAACATGTAGTTTCTATCATCACTAGTATCAACTTCCATCGCCAACTTGATGTCTTTGGAGGTGGATTTTTGCGATAAAACTATCTACGTGTTGATCACCATTATAAATTGCGTCTAAGCCAAAATTAATTAGAAACTATTAAGCCGTTATTGCGAGGTGAAAATAAATAAATATTGGGGGGCAATCTTACACAAATCGACCTGGTTAAGTCCCAAACTAAGCAAAGCTTGTACTATAGATACTAGACAACGATATACCTACTTAGGTACATAGAGATAAATACATACTTAAATACATAGAAAACATAAAAGACCCAGAAACAAATATTCATGCTAATTACACAAATAATGCCCTGACCGGGATTCGAACCCGGGATCTCCGGCTTCTTAGGCAGGGTCACTACCAATACCAACTAAGCCAAAGTGGTTGTCAAACAAAAGTTAAGTAACAAAAGTCCCACAATGTCTGTATAATTTTCACGTCCTAATAAAGGTATTGATAAACAATTGATTGATAAACTTCGCTAATTGAGTGTTAAACTTATGCTACATAAATCTAACTGTCATTTTTAGGGTTCCGTAAGCAACTAGGAACCCTTATAGTTTCGCCATGTCTGTCCGTCCGTCTGTCCGTCCGTCTGTCCGTCCGTCCGCGGATAATCTCAGTGACCGTTGGCACTAGAAAGCTGAAATTTGGTACTAATATGTATATCAATTACGCCGACAAAGTGGTAAAATAAAAAGTGGAAAAAAATATTTTATTAGGGTACCTCCCCTATACGTAAAGTGGGGAGTGTTTTTTTTTTTTCATTTTAACCCTAACGTGTGATATATTGTTAGATAGGTATTTAAAAATAAATAGGGGTTTACTAAAATCATTTTTTGATAATGTTAATATTTTCGGAAATAATCGCTCCAGAAGTAAAAAAAAATGTGTCCCCCCCCTCTAACTTTTGAAACATAAGTTTTAAAAATATGAAAAAAATCTCAAAAGTAGAACTTTATAAAAACTTTGTAGGAAAATTATTTTGAACTTGATAGGTTGAATAGTTTTTGAAAAAATTACAAAAACTACGGAACCCTACACTGAGCGTGGCCCGACACGCTCTTGGCCGGTTTTTTTATTATATGAAGAGGATAATGACATATTGATCTGATATTTCGCTTTCTACACGCCCGAAAACTTTACGCAATCAGAGTTACCAGTTATCCGAGTATCCAGGGCTCTGTCTTGTCTCTAATCGTAAATAATTAGAGTCAACCCGTCGACTACTACAGACATTACCCATTATCCTCGCAACAACACGTAATCCGTAATTATGACATACGTCACGCACCATCAAGTGCATTACCGGCGCACGCGGCGAATTGATTAACCGGACAACTGACCTTAATTTAGGCGTCATTATGACGTGATTTCGTGCAAACGGTAGGTGGTATAACGTATAACCTTGTAGTAAGGGGTTTTGTTCCTCTACATTATAAGCGCAAACTCAACGGCATGAGCAATGCGTATTTAGGTTTTCGTCTCGGTCATTCGGAGCAGTTAACTTCGTTAAAATCTCTGAAAAAAGAGGGTAGTGCTTGGTGGAAGAGTAACGTCGCCAAAGCTTAGTTACCACCAGGAACATAACACCCCCGCCACCGCCCACCGCACCACTGCACCACCTGCACCCCGCACCGCACCACCACCACCACACCACCGCACCCCCACCACCACCACCACCACACCACCACACTACCCCCCATGCACCCCTTGCACCGCTGCAGGAGACCATCGCGTGTGTTGACTTCTGGCCGAAGGGTGTCGTTTATCGATGGTTCCGGGGCAACCTACCGAATCCTACACCGGAGACGACGATGCAACGGGGCCACGCCGTTTCGTCGCCTAAATAGATATTTTATAAGCTTAAGTTTCATGGCGCATTGGGTTAACTGTAAGGCCATGTAAACATTTGTAAGAAATAAATAAATAACCTGCATTGATTTTGATTTTATGTTTGTTTGTTTGGCCGCGGATTTAGCATAAATGCGCGTAATAAACGCAATTTAGTAAAACATGATACTTACAGCCTGTTCTAGTAGCAAAACGTAGGTTATTCATAAAATCCCGAGACCAATAAAAAGATGATGGCAGTTGGACTATCTTTAAAAATGCCGAAATAGAAGAGCTGGTGGCTGAATCAAATATTTGTAGGTGAAACCAAAGAGCATCGCCTTCGCTGACTTCGCCAACTCGATAGGATAGGAGAAGATCGACAGGTAAAGAGAGCATACTTGGATCGACCAACCGGACGGCGTTTTTTGGTTCGCAAAGTATTGCTGGAAGGATTTGGACGCGGACCTGCGCTGCGTGAGCTCGGAGCCGGTGCAAGCTGGCGAGAAAGCGCAGGACCGAGGAAAAGTGGCGTGCATGTCGAAGGCGAAGACTCATTTTGTGTCATCGTGCCAGCCCAGCTAGCAGTTTATGATACCTATTACGATTTTTGTTTAAGATTTCTGCCCAGCTAGCACAAAAGGTCGTGTATGACTGAAATGTACTAAAACGTCACAAAAACCATGACTGTATAACATATCGTGCTACGTGGGCAGTAGGTAGTGAAATAACACTCCTTATCAGAGTCTTGATCAATGACATTGTGCGTTTGCGATCTAAGATTAGATCTATTATAATACCTAAATTGATTATCGCAACAGTGTTACTTTGGTATTATGTTTTCACATTAGAAAACAACACGGGTTGGCTAAATAAATAAATAAACGTTTATTCACAAATCTTGCTTACTTCTAAATACATATATTCTTCTGCCAAAGCTGCTTAGTTGGCAGACGAGGCTCCTTTACGGTACGATTACCTATACTTTGAGTTTACCACTGACACATGCTCTTATTCCATTGGATAGTGTACTTTAACGCTTATGTAATAGAGTCTCTATTCCAAACACACGATTTTAAGAGGGCTATGTTGGGAGTTTCTCTGCGAGATCGCATCAGGAATGAGGCCATCCGCAGCAGAGCCATAGTGACCGATATAGCCGTTCGAATCGCTAAACTTAAGTGGCAGTGGGCGGGGCACACTCGTAGCACGTAGAACCGATGGCCGTTGGGGCGGAAAGGTTCTCGAGTGGCGACCACGTACCGGAAGGCGTAATGTGGGCAGGCCCCCCACACGGTGGATTGATGACCTGGTAAGGGTCGCGGGTGTCCGCTGGATGCGGGTGGCGCAAGACTGGTCATTGTGGAAGTCTTTAGGGGAGGCCTATGTCCTGCAGTGGACGTCATTCAGCTGACATGATGATGATGATGATTTTAAGACAGTGTCTATGTAATAGACCCTCTATTACATTGGTTTTAAGGTAGAATATCCAATGGAATAATGCAATATGTGCTGTTGTGTTTTTTGGGGTGAGTTGGTTACTCGTGCTTCCGAGGATGCGCTAAGTTAAGAATGAGGGATCTATACAGGGTGTGACCTGCAATAGGAGCAATAAATTTAAAGGACGCTTCCTTAGAGCATCTGCAGTAACCTCTTATGTCCCAAAAAAATTATCTTTTTTCAATTGGGAGAAATTTAGATCTAAAGTTATGACCTCCAAGTGGATCTTGGCACCCAGAGATTATAGCGCGGCAGTCAATGCTGATTTTGAGGGTGCTTCAAGTTATGAGTCATGATCGTTGTCGCATTTTTGGTTTAAAAGAATATTTTTTGGATTGATATGATTTTTTAATTTATTTTTTATAATTATTTAGTGATTTTTGAATAAATTGTTATTAATATCACTCCCACCACACCACCACATCAGCCTTAGGACGTCCACTGCTGGATATAGGCCTCCCCCAATTTCATGGGGTCTAAATGCCATAATCGCCACGCTTGGCATGCGGGTTGGCGATCGCAGTATCTCCACCGCACTCTAGGAATGCTGCTGCCCATTCCCCGGTGGTCTTGGTCGTAGTTTAAGGACATACCCGGGTCCCGGATAATATCACTCCAGTAAAGTAAAAAAATACATATAAGCTACATTTGCGAAAAAAATCCAAAAAACGAAACTTTTTTTCTCGATTAAAATCATTTGGAAATAATTGCTGGAGAGCTCAACAGTGTACCGTTTAATTTTTTGCTCCTATTACAGGTCACCCCCTATATTTGGCTCCAGCTATCGACAGAATGAATCCACAAATCATTAAAGAATCGGTGTGGTTTCTCTTGAGTCACAAGCGCTCATACACTACGGCGCCGGCGTCTGCTTAGAATCGGGCGACTCGTATTTTTCTCGTTCAGAGACCGTTATTCCCTCTATTCATAAAACCGTTCTTGGGTTCCGTACCCAAAAGTTAAAACGGGACCCTATTACTAAGACTCCGCGGGCCGTGCGTCAGTCTGTCTGTCCTTCTATCACCAGGCTGCATCTCATGAACCGTGATAGCTAAACAGTTGAAATTTTCACAGATGATGTATTTCTGTTGCCGCTATAACAACAAATACTGAAAACAAAATAAAATTAATATTTAAGGGAGCTCCCATACAAAAAAAATCTTTTAAAAAGTTGCTCTTTGTCTTCATCAGGCGCTGGGTCTCAAAATGTATGGGAAATCTAAAATCCGACTCGCAATGGACCTGAATTCTACTTGATATTATTTAACGTTATCATTAAGACTGTTAACAGTATAAATATTTAAATTAAATTAAAAAAGGGTGATAATACGGTGTCTAATGTTGTATAGATAATAGTACGGAAGCCTTCGTGCGCGAGTCCGACTCGCACTTGGCCGGTTTTTTTTTATTTCGTTCTTTCGTTTACTATTCCATGTTTAATCAACCAATTATTGAATCCTACATAAATAAATAATAATAAATAAATAATATTGGGGGACAATCTTACACAAATCGACTTAGTCCCAAACTAAGCAAAGCTTGTACTATGGGTACTAGACGACGATATACATACTTATATAGATAAATACATACTTAAATACATAGAAAACATCCAAGACCCAAGAACAAATATCCGTGAAAAATGCACAAATAAATGCCCTGGCCGGGATTCGAACCCGGGACCTCTAGCTTCGGAGGCAGAGTCACTACCAACTAGGCTAAACAGGTCGTCAAATAAAGAGTATAAACTATTTAATAAAAAATATTTGGCAAGGTATTTCGTGATTTTGAGAATTACCGTTTCGGGCCCTGCTCGTATGCTCTTTGTAAAAATATAAAAGCCAATCTATTACCGCACCGATACCGATGTATTACCGATGTATTAGTCTCTTTGTAAAAGGGACGAAAACGATAAGGGTCTGACGTTTATAATTCGTGTCTGTTTTCAGTTAGTTAATGGGTTGTATAGTTTAATAGCCAAGTTGCAGTGTAATTGTGTGAGTAATTCCGATCATTATGTATGACGAATTGTATTGAATTGGTTCTCCAATAGGGCTTTAAGTGGCCACGGAGTACAGATGGATGGAGATTCCAGATTCCGTTTCATCTGTGATTGTTAGTGCTAGAAAGCTGCAATTTTGCACGGATATATAAATCAATAAATCTGACAAAGTGGTAAAAAAAATATTTGAGGGTACCCTTACACATAAAGTGGGGATGATTTTATGATTTTTTCAACCCTATGGTGTGGGATGTTGTCGGATAAGTCTTTCAAAATGAATAGAGGTCTTCATCATACTTTTTTTTTGATAAAGCGAATATTTTCGAATATAATCACTCTAAAAGTAAAAAAAAAATTGGTCCCCCCTCTAGCTTTTGACCTAAAATATATGAAAAAAAATCATGAAATTAAAGCTTAATAACGACTTTCCATGAAACTTCATGATCTGTTAAGCTGTTTTTGAGTTATCGTAAAAAGTCTTCCCTTCTTAGTAAAAGACGTATAAAACGCTACGATCCCTTTTGTAAGTTATTGATTTTTTAAATTAAGTTCATTGGGCAACTACGGAACCCTACACTGAACATGGCCCGACATGCTCTTGCCCGATTTTAAACTATTATAATCTGTCAATGACTGACAGCAGTATTAAAACAATAAACTTTTTAAACAAATGCTAGTCTAGGCTCTCGAATTTGAAGAACCCTCATTATGTAAGTGTTAACGACACGAGTTGCGAATTACCTGTTCGCACGTGTATCGTACAACGTTTTACAGTACATATGGCTCTTTAAAGTTTCGACATATGCACGTAATGTGCTGATTACCGCACTCGTGCGGTAATGTAGCACCATATTTACTATAAAATACTATTGTATTACCGATTAGACGTCACCCTTGGTCATCTCCGCGCTTCTCTCCATGGCGCGTGTATTGACCCGCGATTAGGCGCAGGCGCATCAAAACGCTATTTATACAACTGGGTCGCATCGAGTGCTACTCCGGCGCCACCAGTCTATAGACTGGCACTATAGTGACACATCATCCTCCTAGCCTACACCCGGTTGTATTTCAAAGGAATCCGGGCTACACTTTGGCACTCGATCCCTAGTTTGGCGTAGGGACTAGTATTTGGGTCAATCAACTTTTCCTTGTTGTTCGTTGCCACGGTTACGTCTCCTGAGTCAGTCTTTAAAACCGAGATTTTATGGGGTTTAAATCTATCAAATATGAGTTTTAACGATGATTATACCCAGCCCAGGCTGTCAGCTGCGTACCTCCCATGTTCTCAAATTATCAATACCTTTCCATCGCACTAGATTCATGACTCATTTTTTCGCCATACAGGCAAGCCGTCTCTGGAATTCACTCCCTCTCGAGATCAGACAAGCCCCAAGCAAGTTTGCTTTCAACCGAATGCTGCGTAAGCATATGCTTAAACAAGAATTCGACTAGAATCCATCCCTATAATTATAGTATGTATTTAATATGAAGTAGTATATCTATTCTTGTATGTATGTAACTTATATAAATATCTTGTATTTATGTGTTTATATTGATTTTGTCTTCGCATTTTCTTAGTAGATATTATCATACTTTTTTCTTTGCACCTTTCATAAATCTCTGTTTAGCCCAATGGTTGGCTGGTAGAGAATGCCATTTGGCATTAAGCCCGCCATTTGTACAATTACATTTTGTGCAATAAAGTTTAAATTAATAAATACACTCATTCTAACGTGGGTCATCTCTGGAGCAAGCTAGAAGTCCATGTTATAAAAAAAATTCTAAGAAACTCGGTTACTATTGTCTCCTGTTACTTATCCTGCTTGTTATTGTTGTGATGGAATCCGAGCTCTACCTTGGCACTTGATCCCAAGTTTGGCGTAGGCACTAGCTTTTACGAAAGCGACTGCCGCTGACCTTCCAACCCAGCTTCATTGAGCCTTTTCTTTGGCAGCATTTTTTATTTTTACCACGTCAGTGGCAAAGGAGCGTACGGCCCACCTGATGGTAAGGGGTCACCGCAGCCCGTGCACGCCTGCAAATCCAGGGGGACACGTGTAATGTCCACCTTCTGCGAGGAGGTTATCATGCAGAAGGAGGCAGCGGAGCGGGCGCGTGAAGACGATCCTCTCGCAAATCCACTCTGAAGACGACGAGGTGGAGGTAGGAGGCGACAATACATACGCTCATCTTCTCCCTCCATCGTAGTGAGCCACTGGTAGGGACTGGGGGCCCCAACCATTGTACACCTAAGTTGCTCAACGGTGGGAAGGTGCTACCTCTAACCTAGCGCACTCAATGGCAGCAACCTTCTAGGGCCTGAGCTCGCGTCGATGCGGGCACGTGCCGAGACATCAGCGGTGGCATGCGCAAGCGAATCCCGCGGTGTCTCCCTAAGGCGATGATGGCAAGCCGCTGGTTTTTAGTGGGTAACCTGATGAACAGGAGTCCCACATCACCGTGCCTACCCCCATGAAGGCCGGTATGCATAAAGCATTTTCCAACGAAAAAAAAGGGGGACACGTGCACATGCATGTCTAGGGGTTTTTTAAATGTATGTATACATTTTAAAGGATCGGTACTGCTGCGGGGTGCTGTGGTTGTGGGGTGCGGTGACCGCTTACCATCAGGTGGGCCGTACGCTTGTTTGCCACCGACGTAGTAAGAAATACATTCCTTTCTTGAAGAACCCCTATACTATGTTGTCTCTCGGGAAAACCTCGGCAGGGAGCTAATTCCACAACCATTATAACATGAGACGTGACACGACGGTTAAGTTATGTTGACTTGGTCCATACACCTTACCCAGGTGCCTCCCGATCCGCCATAGTGAAAAAAAAACAAATTTAAATAAGTAAATAAATATTGGGGGACAATCTTACACAAATCGACCTAGTCCCAAACTAAACAAAGCTTGTACTATGGGTAATAGACGACGATATACATACTTATATAGATAAATACATACTTAAATACATAGAAAACATCCAAGACGCAAGAACAAATATCCGTGATAAAATGTACAAATAAATGCCCTGGCCGGGATTCGATCCCGGGACCTCTAGCTTCGGAGGCAGAGTCACTACCAACTAGGCTCAACAGGCCGTCATTCTATTATATTATTACAATCCTGACAGACTGTGTACTGCGTCTGCATAAACGAATCCCAAGAAATGTTCTTCACGTCCCAAACAAAAATAAAACCTAAACTTATTTCATTTTATTATCCTGCATTATATTCTCTTCTCTTCTCTTTCCTTCTCTTTTACCTTTGCTTCTTCTTTTATCTGTACAAATCTCCGTTCCCTTTTCTCTTATTCTTGGCCATCCAAAACGGACAAGTAACTGGCCCTACTGGAGGCCAAAGTTAATGGCAAAACCTAAAAAAAAAATTGGTCCAAACATCCGTGTATTACGTCGTTTCCGATATTTCTTGGCATATTGTAGTTTCTTACTTAAAAAGTTTTCCATTTAAGTCAACCGTTGGTGAGATATTAGCTGTCAAAGTCGTAGAAAGTGTCTCCCCCCTCTATTTCCGAACTATAAAGTTTAATATTCTGGAAAAATTTAGGTGGTGGACATCAATAAATACTTGAAACATTTTTTAGTTGACAAATGATAGGTCTAACAGTTTTTGAGCTATCGCTGAAAAATTATCTTGCCCAAACAAAAGGACGTAAGTGTCGTGAGTTTCCTATGAATAATAATAATAATTTTTATTTTTCCCTATGAAGATACGACCTCTTTTGATTCAATGTACGGTGTAGTGGTTTTAACTATGTACTAGTAGGAGTCGGTACGGAACCCATATTTGTGCGTGATCCGACAAGCGCTTGGCTGGTTTTTTTCTATTTGTATTTTTTTAATGTATCGAACGATCTAAGTTAAATATCTATCTAGTCTATTACCATCAATTATATGTAGCTGTACATATATACCCGGACCCGGGTATGTCCTAAAACTACGACCAAGACCACTGCGGGATGGGCAGCAGCATCCCTGGAGTGCGGTGGAGATACTGCGATCGCGAACCCGCATGCCAAGCGTGGCGATTATGGCATATACCCCCCGTGAATTTGGGGGACGCCCATGTCCAGCAGTGGACGTCGTTTGGCTGACATGGTGGTACATATATAAGTAAGTGCTTTAGTTTAGATTGTATTAAGCTTATTTGTGAAATTGATATCACAAATGCATACATTAAATAAAAATACTGAAACCAGATGTGTAATATATATAAGTAGTATGACGATATCCGAGCCAATGCTTTCTTCGGTAGCCCTACACTATGACGTGGTCAACACGATAACAGTGATAACAGATACCAGATAGTGTAGTTATAGTGGTGATAGCGATAACGAACGACCTTACCACGTAAGCCTCGTGTAGATTTGCATATAAATCTCTGGATTTCATTAATGGAAAGATAACATCGAATGGGCAATTTTTCTTAAATGACGGCACAACCCCTCTGGTGTTGCTAGTGTCCATGGGCGGCGCTAATCGCTTACCATCAGGCGGATTCGTCTGCTCGTTTGCCTCCTATGTCATAAAATAAATGTTTTTGATTTTCCGTTTTCCAAAAAGCAAGATTTGTTTTTCGTTAAGCGTTTTTTATTTTTGATCTTGATCGGCACAGCTATTAGACAAGGGCCGCGCCAGAGCGGTCATTTGTTCAGCCATTGTTGAGGTCTTTGTCCAGCAGTGGAGGCATTTTATTTTGGCTGTCATGATGATGATGATCATTATTTTTTTAGTGCTGTCCGATAATCCGATTAGAATGTATTATGTTTTTTGTTAAAATTGAGTCATCATCCTCCTAGCGTTATTCCCAGTACAGTTGCATCCTGAAGGATGCCTGGGGTCCGCTACCTAATCCCAAGAATTGGCGTAGGCACTAGTTTTTTTACGGAAGCGACTGCCATATTATATTGGGATTAGGCTTGTCAAGTGAGTGGGCAACTTGACTGTTAGAGGTTCTGAAGCCGCCCGGAGGCCTCTAACTTGGCTTAACGACTGCTATCATAGACACCAACCGGGATCAACGGCTTAACGTGCCTTCCAAAGCACGGGAGCGCTCAGTTAGTAACCACTCAAAGCGGTCACCCATCCAAGGACTGATCTCGCCTGACATTGCTTAACCTCGCGTACCGCACGCGGTACGCGGGCGCCGCTGGGACACCGCTTTTGTTAAAATTGAGTATACTTTCTTAATTTTTTCTTATGCGGTTCGTATTATTTACGTTTTATTTCATGCATTTGCTGTCTGTCTGTTAGGTCATTAGAGAGAAACCAATTGAAGTTGTTTTGTTTTTAAAAATGGTGTCTATAATAGCTTTATGTTTTTTGTTTTCGCAGTTGTGAATACCAAACCAAATCAGGTTGGACCGAAGACTACTTAGTTAATCAGTCATAATAAAAACTCTATTCTTATATTGATGATCATCGCCTTTAGCTCGTGTAAAAAAGGCTGATCTGAGATACCACTCCTTATTTTCCGTCTTAGGTAAATAGTGCCAATACCATTAATTTGGATTCTCCGTTAAGCGGACTACGACATACAGTTAACTTTAACTACATGTAAGTCTGTTAAGACGGCGCAGTACGATCGGTGTGGATCGGTTCTCCATACAAACGTATTTAGGCTCTCATTTTAAAACGCGATGCTAGAATAACATGAAACTTTGTATACACAATGGGATCCGGCATACCTAGGTCGGAAATTAGTTTCTGTTGCTAGAAATTGAAAAACAAAAAAAAAATACTGCGGTTTTTTGAGTTTTTTACGGCTTGTATGAAAACCTTAATAATCGCTGTTAAAGTTTCATGTTATTCTAGCATGGCGTTTTAAAATGAGAGCATAAATACGTTTGTATGGAGAACCAAACGTACTGCGCCCTCTTAATAGTTGCGTTTACAGCACACATATCGTTTACGAGTAACATAACACACTCCATTCCCTATTTACACTGCAATTCCACTCAAAACAAAGCGTATTATGATGTTAAACCGGCACGCATGTCAAACAAACCACCACTAACAGTGCTCACCACTTACTCCAAAAGGACTTATTTCCGTCCTGATTCTATACATTCTCGTCATTTCTTACCGAAGCTGTTGTCCGAACCGTTACTGTCACTCAACTTCAAACAAATATAATATTGCTTACAGCTCATCCTTTACTACTGCAATCACCAACAAACATAGACCTCTCCTTCTTTAAATCTTTAACCAGCTTCTTAAAACAATACAGATCACCTTAGACTGGCTACAAATTATACAACCAGAATTAGAAGAGCCCCGGCATCTCATTAGTTTTGTAAGCAGCGTTGTATGAATGCGGGGGTCTACCGGCTTGTATGTTACATGACTGATTTCATGGCGTTTTGTAAAACGGTCACGACTCGCGACTCGACGACTTCCGGTGTTGATGTGTTGTATAATGAACGCTAGTTTTAAACGCGGTATTGCTTGGTGCATTATTAAAATATTAGTAAGATACTCGTAAAGGACTGCATTAAGTACAGTATTTTAGACCTCACTTGCGCGTTATGGGTTGGGCCTGATAAATTGGCTGTAATGTGCCTGTTATGCCTAACCCTCTCATAGGTTACCATATCTTGACTGTTCGATAATACAATATCATTAATTAGTCATTAAAATTATTCATTCGAATGATGTAATTTGTATCGATTGTTATGGGTTGTCTAATCTTTATTATTATTACACACTTAACAATAGTATCGTACCTTTATTTAAGTAAGTGTTAGTTTTACGTATATAAATATGAACGAAGTCGCAGTGAATGAGTCAGATCATAGTTGAAAGCACATACATTTAGAATTGAGTTTAAATATATCATATTATTGTTTTAAGAAGAGAACCTTCTCTATTAAGTCTCCTCCATATTACCATTCAAGGTTATAAACTGAGGACGTTCTCTTTATCTTTAACCCATCACCCACCGATGAGTACATATATCAACATATAATAACTTTCTTGACTTTAAAAATGCCTTTGACATTTTTTTAATAATCAACTACTTCTATCTCTCCATTCCAGATAGACACATGCAAATAATTATATAGAAATGAAATATTTTTATTAATATTTATATTTTTATTCGGGTTTTCGAGTTCTAAATTCGTATTTGGAACTCGAAAACCCTTTGTATTAGATTGATTCTCCCTATGGCGTTCCTCAGGGTCCATGTTTGTCACCAAACTTTCATTTGCCCTTGAAATACCACCAAATCTAACGACCTTACTTTCTACAATGTTATGCAATCCACCCCATATATGTCTCATCCTGTTAAGGCATGCTCGTCATGGCTCGTCTCACAAAGATTATAATTGACAGGTATCTAATGTAGCGACGTTTATGGAGTATCGAAATCGAAAATTATGGGGTACGGGAGTATTCTTTTTTTTATGGAATTGGAGGTTACTGTGAAGGTTTTTATGAAAGAATGTTACGTAAGACTGTTGTATTTAGTTATTCATTTAAATCCGTTCTTCATGTATATAGGTATACGTACGTCTCGGTGTTGTCCTGTGTCGGGAACCGCTTTTTCATTACGATTTTTCTTGTTTTTTCCACGTTTATCTTTGAGTTAATGTTTCTTTCCGTCCTGGATGTGTGATGGTTGCCATTCTATCACTTAATTATTGTGAATAACACATCTGTCACTCTCGCACTCGTGAATTTGCTCGAACGAGACTTTCCCACATCAATTAATCGCTTACTTGCTTTTGGCAATCAAAGTTGCCGACATTGCGCCTCAAAATCGATGCTGTTAACTATAGTTGATGGCAAGTGGAGTACAGGCGGTGTTTTATTGTAAAGAAATTAAGGCTACCGTTTTATAATCCGATCCAAAAGTGAAAGATTAATACCTACGTATGCTGATCATGAGGGATTTGGCGTTAGTCATTGGTTATAGATGATTAGTAGAACGAATATATAGTAAGCGGAATAGGTTTTTAAGTTATGCCATAGTAAGTGCAGTCTAATAATGTGCTTCATGTTTATAACATTTAGTCTTGAAAATTATCTCCAAATATTTTACCATTTCTTTACGTTTATGTTTCTTTGTTACAGATGCAGTATAAGGCAGTCCAGGTAAGCAAAAACTATCATACAAGAACAATTATGCAGACATTTGTATGCGAAAATGCTCTGGCACGTAATTAAACTTCATTTGATGCGTTACTGACATTAATCTTGACGTGAATCGCATCGAAATCAGGATTGCAGGAAACAATGGAAACAATTTGGAATCATGTTAAGTAGTATTTATATTAATCTTGCTCTCATAGCAAGTTGACATTTATATTAATCTTGGGACCATAAAGTTCATTCGTCATATTTACATATGGAGTTAAAAGTTGAAACAAAAAAAACCAGATGAATTGCATATATATATATATATATATATGTATGTATCTAAGCACTTTATTGTACACAATTACAGGTTGAAACATAAAGAGGTTACAAAGCGTTAAAGTACAAAGGCGAGCTTATAGGGATCTCTTCCAGCTAACCTTTGAGCAATTGAGTGGAAGGTAGGTAGAATAAGATAGACAAACTTAAACCATGTACAATACAAATAAAACAGATGCAATATATATATATATATATATATATATGACAAATAAAACTTATAATATATGCATAAATGTAATCGGTAAATATATACATTATATACTTTTTACCGCAACCCAAGGGCTGTCTCAAAGAGATCGCTCTCTAGCGATAAGACCGCCTGACCTGCAACTTGTTGCTGTTTTGTTTCTGTTTTTAAATGTTCATTTGTATGAGGTGTGCAGTAAAGAGTATTTGTATTGTATAGTGTATCCTTAACAACTGACAAACAGGTAATATAATATCAATTGGTTTGAGGTTCAATAGGCAGGCATTATTAACACTTTTAATACTTAACTGTCAGTTCTCTAATAACGCCCGGGTTACAATGCACAATGGCAACACCGTCTTTCCTCTTATGGCAGTTATAAGAGTATGGGAACTGGGTTGAAACATGTTGTGGTCGATGGGCTAGCATGCTAGCAACCTCTCACTGCCATACCACATTTATTTATTTAAAAATAAATTTTAACAGCATTACAGCATACTGCCAAGGCGCTGATAAACTTAAAACAAAAATCTAATCTAATATCTAAATCTAAGAATCTAAAGAAACAATACAAAACGGCAAAATAATAACTAAAAAATTCCTTTAAAAAATAGCTTAAAGATAAGTACAAGAAGTTTGCTCCACTTGTAGGCAAACAGATCGCAATCTGGTGCATATAAGGTTACTTTGTTAAGTAGCCATTGCGCGTTGACAATTGAAGGGATGTTTACAAAAACAACATAACTGACTACACTGGTCGACTCCTGAGCCCATTATAAATGTTCCTCCAGAAGTGTCAACCGGTCTAAGCAGATATGTTGTTTTTGTAAACATCCCTTCAATTGGTGAGTGCTCATGCGCCACCGTGGGAGCCGCCTCCTTCATTTATTTATTTCTCCACATATTTCCATCTTTAAACCTACATTTCAAATTAGCTTTAATGCGGTCTGCCTACCCTTTTTTGGAATACATGTAGTTCTGTAATAAATATTGCGTAACTTGAGAACTCTATTTATATCGGCGGAAATATTAAGTGTGACGGACCTCAAAAGGAAAAACGGGACTTTTAGACCAATCATATGTCACTTTAAACTGTCAACTGTCACCTTTTCGCTCACGTGGTTGACCAAGTTATGTTTATGATATTGCAGAAACAAGGAAATATGACTTAGTACTAATTTTGTTTAACCTAAATGACACTGTATAACACTATTACCCAGTCAGCACCATAAACATGTTAGCCTACTAATTAAAAAGAGCTTATTTAGGGATTATTAAAATATTTACAATTAATTAATTATTGTGGAAGTCTTTGGGGAAGGCCTATGTCCAGCAGTGGACGTCTTTCGGCTGACATGATGATGATGATGATGAATTAATTATTCGTGCACAGTTTAAACCTTTTAACTGCCGTAGTCTGATATATCATCATCATCCTCCTAGCGTTATTCCCAGTACAGTTGCATCCTTCAGGATGCCTGGGGTCCGCTACCTAATCCCAAGAATTGGCACTAGTTTATACGGAAGCGACTGCCATCTGACCTTCCAACCCGAGGGGGAAACCAGACCTTATTGGGATTACGCTTGTCAAGTGAGTGGGCAACTTGACTGTTAGAAGTTCTCAAGCCGCCAGGAGGCCTCTAACTTGGCTTAACGACTGCTGTCGTAGACAGCAACCTACTACTGTAGACCGTAAACCTTAGTCTGATATATAAGACATAAAATAACCAGCTCATTTAGCCGCAGTCTGATAAATAAGTCAAATGTCTGGTATGTTTCTCAGCGTTTTCATCTCTATCGGAAGGAAGTCCCTAGATAGGTGGCGTTTCGGCCACAGATATAGAGTGAATAGGCTATTACTGAATCAGTGAGCAACATCTTAGGCCTTGTCATCGCTCTCCATCAGGTGAGACTAAGGCCAATCGCCGGTCAGTCTATCATAAAAAATAAAATAAAAAGATAATTTTCTATGTCTGGTTGGAACCCACCCTAACCACCCAACCCACCCTAACCACCCAACCCACCCTTAGTTGCTGCACTTGGGTGGGTTGCACCAAACAGTTCATAAGCAGTGTTCGTCAAAACCTGATTGTATGGCAAGGCTTTCAAGTTTCTATGGGATTGGAGTTCCCAAAATGGACTGGAGGCCCTCTAGGTCTGCCAGCGTCATATTTTAACGTTGATCATTCTGGTAATCGTAGGTTGGTTCAACCCGCCTTAAGGGTGCCTATCCACCAGAGATATAGATAGATAGCTGCATAGCACAGCTATGGTGCGAGGATGTGAAAGCTGCGCTACGAAAACCCGTTCCCACCAGTGCTATTTTATTTTATTTTTATTAGAAGACCAACAGCTTTGACATAGACAATAGACTTATAACTAGGATATAATTGTAAAGCCAATGACAGATCTCCCTAACAGATACATATAAAAACTTACGAATTTGCTTAGAATTACATTTTATAATGTGTGTGTGTGTGTGTGTGTGTGTGTATGAGCGTGTTCATTCCTCGTCATTAATTTTGTTAGCGAATGCACATTTGAATGTGTTTTTTTGTTATACACAAATGGGTCATTATCCACCACCATATCAGCCCTAGGACGTCCACTGCTGGACATAGGCCTCCCCCAATTTCATGGGGGGTAAATGCCATAATCGCCACGCTTGGCATGCGGGTTGGCGATCGCAGTATCTCCACCGCACTCTAGGAATGCTGCTGCCCATTCCCCGGTGGTCTTGGTCGTAGTTTAAGGACATACCCGGGTCCCAATCAATCCGGGTCCGGGTCAATATCATTAAACTGATTATTGTACGTCCTAGACATTCTACATATTATGTTGACCTATTTAGCCTAGTTGGTAGTGACACTGCCTCCGAAGCTAGAGGTCCCGGGTTCGAATCCCGGCCAGGGCATTATTTGTGCACTTAGCACGGATTTTGTTCTTAGGTCTTGTATGTTCTCTATCTATGTATATCGTCGTCTAGTACCCATAGTACAAGCTTTGCTTAGTTTGGGACTAGGTCGATTTGTGTAAGATTGTCCCCCAATATTTATTTATTTATGGTAATCATATTCATTGGTGCTATGCTATGTGCATCAATGAATATGATTGGTGGATTCAAATGCATCCATAGCAACGCTACATAGCACATCTCTGGTGGAAAGGTACCCTTAGTGAGGGTTGAACCAACTCACGATTACAGACCGACCAACGTTAAATATGGCGCCGGAAGCTGTCATCCCATACAGACTTGACAAACTTTCCACACAATCAGCGCTTACGATTACAGACGGTTCGGCGCACCCACCCTGTATACTTTATTCAATTAAAATTCAATATTTTAGACATGCCTAAAATGGGAATCACCGGTGACAGACAGACGAACAGACCGACCAAAATCGACGTGACCAATCCATTTTAGTTCCTTTTGCGATTTTTGATACAGGGACCAAAAATCTATAAAAAAACTATGTAATTTTTTTTAAACCTAATTTATACTTAATTTATGCGTGACGTTTTTAACCCTTATGAAGGCACCGCCAATATAGAAGGCTTTTTTTTATTACAAATGGGATTGCTCTTGGCCAGCATCTAGCCGGGGGGCAAAGATGAGGCCGACGATGAAGCGAGCTCACCCCGAAGATGCCTATTCACTCGTGCCTTAAAAAGGTCTAGGTTATATGAACTCGGAAATACAGACGCCGGCAGAGAATTCCAAACCTTACAAGTGCGCATTATAAAAGAAGATGCAAAGCGCTTGGTTCGAATTAGAGGAATTTCGACCAGGTAAGGATGGTAGCCAGCCGTACGTCTGGAAGTCCTTTACAATAAACGAAATATGTTTACAAAATATGTAGTTACGTTTTGGTGATTAATTTCAAGACAACTCACTTTTTACGGAAATACAATCTAAATTGAACCATAAATCGTAAAACTAAGATTGAAATTATATTGTCGCTAAATCGCCTCTGCCTTATTAAGGGTTGACTCATAAGTTTTTCCCTCTCGTTCACTGCGATTCCTTACCGTCACCGTATTTTGTGCACCGCTGTGGCCGCAGCTTAAGATTACATCGTCGATCTAAATTACAATTTTAATAAGAAAAATGACACGTAAAACAACCTTTCATGCGTTTGAAATTTGACGATTAACGTAATCACAGCCCGGTTTTTTTATCAAAAGCTCAAAATAAAAATCCGTAGAAATGGTGGGCGTGACGTGAATGGACCTCACAAAAACTTTGTTGATTCACTTTCGCTCTCGACTGTACCACTCTAAGTACGCGAAGACAAAGTGGCAGCCGTCAGGCCGTGTCAAGTGCGAAACGTTTAGTGAAATATAGAAAAACTGGCCGGTTTCTGGTAATTGCTTGTACAGGCTGTTCGATTTCATTAGCTCGATGATTTTGTATAAAAAAGGTTCGCAGTGAAAATTACGTTATGTTAACTCATTAGAGGCGCATGAACGCTACGTGTGCTTCGCCGTAGCGCGGCAGGATCGCCTCTAACTTACAGATAGCAGCCGGGATCAACGGCTTAGCGTGCCTCTAAAAGCACGGGCGTGCTCAGTTAACCACTCAAAGCGGTCACGCATCCAAGAGTCGACCTCGTTCGACGTTGGTAAACCTCGCATACAGCATTACCGCTGGGCCACGAGCGCTCCAAATGATAACCATACTTAATGTACTTTATACGAAACCGATATCAATCTGTCGTCTCACGTCAATTTACGTCAGACATGGTATACAGAAATGGATGTACAGTACGATTAGTTTGAGTTTACCACTGACATATGCTCGTATTTCATTGGATATTCTACTTTAAGACCAATGTAATAGAGTTTCGCATAAGCGTTAAAGTAGACTATCCAATGGAATATGAGTATATGTCAGTGGTAAACGCAAAATAATCGTACTGTAATGAATAATAATAAATAATAATAATAATCCTGGGACCTGTCAGGAGAGACGATGGCACATGGAGGATGCGTAAGAACGCCGAGGTTGAGGAGTTGGTGGCCGAACCCAACATAATAGGCGAAATAAAGTCCCACAGACTTCGCTGGTTCGGCCACCTACAGAGAATGGGAGAGGATCGCGCCGTCAAGAGAGCATACCTGAATCGACCAACTGACCCAGGTATCACTGGGAAGACACAGTGGAGACGGATCTGCGTCATATGCAGGACAAAGATTGGCAAGCAGTGGTGCAGGATCGGGATAAGAGGCGTGCTCTCGTTTCGGAGGCCAAGACCCGTTTTGGGTCACTGAGCCAAGATAGTTAGTTAGTTAATAATAATAATAATAAATATTGGGGGACAATCTTACACAAATCGACCTAGTCCCAAACTGAGCAAAGCTTGTACTATGGGTACTAGACGACGATATACATACTTACATAGATAAATACATACTTAAATACATAGGAAACATCCAAGACCCAAGAACAAATATCCGTGATAAATGCACAAATAAATGCCCTGGCCGGGATTGGAACCCGGGACCTCTAGCTTCGGAGGCAGAGTCACTACCAACTAGGCTAAAGAGGCCGACAAAATAATGCGTTCCCATGCATCGGCTAAACTCAGAATACGCATAGCCCCGAAGTGTCTATCAATTATCGTATTAAATGTTTGACACGTTCATGTTTGTTAAGTGTCAGAATGAAAACTGGTAGTATTTTACCATTTGACATGTTAATGATACGGTAATTGCTCGACAAATCTTCGGGTCTAGCCGTATTTTTTTTTAATTAAAAATGGGATTGCTCTTGGCCAGCATCCAGCCAGGGGGCAAACATGAGGCCGACGATGAAGCGAGCTCACCCAGAAGATGCCTATTCACTCGTGCCTTAAAAAGGTCCAGGTTATATGAACTCGGAAATACAGACGCCGGCAGAGAAATCCAAACCTTAGAAGTGCGCATTATAAAAGAAGATGCAAAGCGCTTGGTTCGAATTAGAGGAATTTCGACCAGGTAAGGATGGTAGCCAGCCGCACACTAACCGAAGTACAGTTTGTAGAAGACGCACAGACATGCTACTTTGCGTCGATGTGCTAAGCTCTACAGCTTATTTCTCACTACCGTACTGCCGCCAATGAGCCTCCTGGAAAATTTCAAAGTAAAGGGATTAATTGAAATGTTTAGTGCTCCGAGCAGGATTCGAACCGGCGACATCTGGCATACGCGGCCAATCGCTCTAGCCACTGAGCTATCGGAACCAATTAAGCTCAGAGATGAAATCCTTCACTAGTTCCCTCTTACGGAGGCGTACAGCGACAGTTTCCTTTAAATTTGAAATTTTCGTTAGCAGCTTTACTGCTTGATACAAAATTAGTTTACATCTGTATTTAGTTTCAGTAACACCCTGTGTAACCGTGAGAACGACGCAAGCGCACCCAGCAGCCTTGTGCAACTGTACGCAAACATTATCGTTGCTGCCTCTTGTTTTATGTAATGTTTACATATTATTAGATTTTCGAGATTACCACATTTCAATGACAGTCGTTTCAAGTGTTGCCGGTTATAATATGGATGACTGGGTAACGTAATGACTGCGAGATTTGAAATAAAAATACTTCGAATGTGACACTAAGTGTGACTCAATGCACGGGTCACTGAACTGGTCAAATACTTCCTGAAGGTATATAATTATTTTTTAGCGATCTGTACCAAAACGGATTATTTGGTATCTGTCTGTTTTTTGCATAAAGTTTTCTAGAAGACTGTTTAACATATAGCGCTAAAATTTGGTATAGATATGGCAAATATTTTTTTTAAGTGTCAAGGAAGCAAGCGGCCTTTCTGATGGTAAATAGACACCGTAATCTATAAATGCTTGCGCAAAAAAGACCGCTGCCACAATACTCCTAGCACCTCTTGCTCTTTAGAAATTTGGTGTTGTGTGTCTGGCGTCAATTATCACCAGAACTCCCAAGGATGAGCTAGAGTTAGGCTGTAATAACGTCAACGGTTTTCTGACCTCGTTGGACCTATCCTCACGAATTTCCATTTCGAAATAAGGGTCGGAAACGTTCTGCAGTCGTAAGCATCCATAGGTTGCGGTTTCGGCTTACTATCAGGTCGTATGCGTGTTTGCCACTGTCATACTTACTGCTGTGGCGCAATGATCCGAAGTAGATCTTAGCCTCCGATATACCAAAGACCGCCAGGCTTCCCTGTCCATGGTTGTTTCCGTTTGAACTACGGCCTGGAGCGCTGTTAGGTCCCCTCTGCATTTCATCGCCCTATCGGTACTTAGGACGCCCAACAGCCCTACTCGTCATCATCATCATATCAGCTGAAGGACGTCCACTGCCGGACATAGTTCCCCAAAGAGCCAAAGAGTGCCACAATGACCGGTCTTGCGCCACCCGCATCCAGCAGACTCCCGCGAGTCCCGCGACCTTTACCAGGTCATCAGTCCACCTTGTGGGATGGTCTACTTGTCTCTGATGATCATTTTAGTATTTTGTCGCACTAAAGTAACAATACTGCTACAGTTGGCATGCGTCAAAGCAGTGAAAGTGACAAGGTACTAAAATGATCACCTACTTTTGCTGTTGACTTTACGTGGTCGCCATCGCCACTCAAGAACTTTTCTGCCCTTTACAGCAGCCATCGGTTCACCGTCATATTATAAAAAAGTATATCATCAGAAAAGTCACGCGCAGTCGGAAGTTTAGAAGAAAGCCTCGTTAATGAGGCGATAGTGGATAATGGAAAGCAGTTGCGTAACGATAGTCGCAGGCGCAGGACAATGCAGGGCGCGGCGCGTGTGCGGCGTGATGCGTTTTTATATCGACGCTAGGGTTGCTACTTTAAAAATCCTTTTTCAAAATTGTAACTCACTATTTAATTAACCAATGGCCCGTTGAAAGAACATTTTAAGGGCAATAGAATCATTTGCCCATGTATACAGGATGATTTTGGGGTCGTGATCCGGAATGATTGTACATGGTCAAGAATTCAAAGTAGACAACATCACAGTTGGTATGACGGTTTATAATTCAAATAATACTCTTTGTCTTCAAATTCTAATGGAAAATAATACTTTTTCATACAACTTGGTCACCCTATCCCACTGTCAACTCTCCGTACTATCTTTCAAAGAGAGAAGGGTAATCATGATTTTTTGAGATTTTGTATTTTTGTCATCAAAATAAATTAAAAAAGAAATACGTGTGTTTCGTGTCACTACAATTTTTTTGAAATGGCTAACAGATACCAAGTCGTAAAACTTATTCTTGATCCACGACCCCGAAATCACCCTGTATTTTGGACGTGAGTATTTTAAAAATAGTTCTGTATATGTGAGAAATAGAAGCATATATCTGTCGTCTCCGGCGCACACGGCACGACTCTACGAACATCAGACTCTCTAGGTAGATGCGCGAGTGGAAGGAAGTGAAATGTGTGACTGATGGTGGCAAGGAGCTGATATAGTTACTTAAGTTTTATTACTAAAATAATACAACATTAGGATTACATCGAAAAAAAAACATTCAAACAAATACCTACATACTTAACAAACATAATTTTTAAGAAAAAAAAACCGACTTCAATGGGGGAGGCCGGTGAAAGATTATTATACTTAGATGGTGCACTCTTAGATTCCATACAATAAAATAAAAATGGCTATAAGTATGTTTATAATGGTAGAAGACTAAGTACCCTCAATTCCTCATGGAATCATGGAAAAACTGCTTGACAAACATATCGAAGAGAACAAATTGCCAAACGTGAACTACGCGTCGTTGAAGAGTTCCGTTCTGATCATCATCAGCAGTTCCACTTCATCAAATGTCACTTTTATGAATGAAAATGCTTGATTAGTTCATGAAAATACTAAAATCACTATTTGTATGCCTTTCACATTTGAGGAGTTCCCTCGATTCCTAATGGATCCCATCATCAGAACTTGAGCATGACAAAAATCAATCGTGAAAATAGAACTTGCTTAACAAACACAGCTAGAAGGACAAATCGCCAAACGTGAACTTTTCGTCGTTGAAGAGTTCTGTTCTGATCATCATCAGCAGTTCCACTTCATCCAATGTCACATTTTTGGATGAAAATGCTTGACTTGTTGATAAAAACACAAAAATCACTATATGTTTGCCTTAAAGATTTGAGGAGTTCCCTCAATTCCTCATGGATTCCATCATCAGAACTGCGTTTTGATAAAAACGGGACCAACTTGGATATATATACTTACAATAAAAAAAGAATTTTCCAAATAGGTTAAGAAATGACGGAGTTATGGAGTAACAAACATTAATAAAAAAAAAACATTCAACCGAATTGATAACCTCCTCTTTTGAAATCTTGAAGTCGGTAAAAAACTGTCCTGTAAAGTAGTACATACATATCATCGTTTGCCATAATGGAAATTCTGTGAAATTAAAAATATGCGGAAGATTGTTCGCCCATATTAAGTGACACCCTTACTTAAACAACTTTAACGAACAGTGCAAGTTAAATAAAAATATTAATATAAGTATAATAAATAAATATTAGTGGACATTTTTTTTACACAAATCGATATGCGCAGCACGCGTGCACGCCACGCAAAGCGGTGTGTCATCTACTATGACATTTCATACGATACAACGCGCACGCCACGCACACGCGCACGCGCACGTGCTACGCACGCATTCGGTGTGTCTCGGCTTTAAAGCTTGTGTTATGTGTACTAGACGACGATATATTTAATAGATAGATATACACTTAAATACATAGAAAACATCCAAGTCTCGGGAACAAATGTTTCTGCTCACCACAGAAACAATGCCCTTACCAGGATTCGAACCCGAGACCTCTAGCTTCGGAAGGCTCGGAAGCAGTGTCACTACCAACTAAGCTAAACAGGCTGACAAAATATGTAATACAATATTTTCCTATCTACAACTACTATATTTGTTTACGTGATGCCCCTAAAGATCATTAACGCGTGACGGAGTGACAGTGACAGCCGCTTCCCCTTCACGCATGCGCGTCCACGATAACTAATGGATCAATCCAAAATCAATATCGATTCGACGACAATGGTTAAAAGCATTCGATAATTTTAATGTATGCCATTGTGAAAGCAGCCATGATTTTTTTGTTTTTGACAAAAGATACCGATGAAATAACATAAAATTAATTAATTAATTTTGTGTACGTTTGTGTATGCTTTAATCTATACTTTAGGTTCAATTTTACCCAACTGGACTAAAGATTTAACCTTTTTTTTTCTATTAAATATAGGTGTATATATCGTCGTCGGTAGGTACCCATAACACAAGCTTATTGAGCTTACTAAGGAGCTAGTTCGATTTGTGATATTTTGCATTCCTATTTTTATAATCACCTGCTATGAACCATTTTAAGCAAACATATTTGTAACTGTGTATGATTCTCCCCAAATATTTATGATTTTCCCTAAAAACTATGACGTCACAAGTACCGCACAAACTCTATTTATTATGAAGTGGGTCATTGTCGGCTGGTGTTTAGTCATAAACTTGACGACGCTGTAAATAAATACTCGGATACTAGGAATAAATTCAGCCTACACATGTACGATGAAAAATTAAAATGCTTTAAGCGACATTTAAGGTTAAAACTTCCATGACAAACAAAATATTATTTTCCTTGCTTGGGATCTATAGTGCTTCTACATTTATCATCTTATATTTGTTAGTTATATTTATCCGTTTTCCTAAATGTATGCATTACGAGTAAGTGAACTGTTTTTTAACATTATACAATACCTATATACAGGTTGTGGCGTGTGACAGAAGTACGAAAGTATTATTTAATATAGCTTTCGTGTACTTTGTAGTCTAAGAAGTGCCAATAATAACTCTTGATCCCACATCAAACTCTACATTGACTGCCGTGCTATAATCTCGTGGTGATCCATTACTTGGAGGTCATAATTTTAGATTATAATTTATCCGCATTGTTTTTTTTTCTACACAAGATGTTAGGTTAGGTCCTTATAATTTTTTGCTCCTATTACAGGCCACACCATGCACAATAATAATAATAGCTCTTATTTGCTCAGCATCCACATGTTACAGATAGGGAGAGCAATAGGGGCAAAATGGAGGCTTCCGACTCCAGAATTATTACTGGCCTTTTGATGATTAGGAGATTAACGAGGGTTTTATAGCCCGACCCCGAAGGCGGAGGGCTTTTGCTGACTCGAGTTTGTAGTTTTCTTACGGCCTAGTTAATCACAATGTTTTTCATCACATTTGCGAGGAAATAAATGACTCCAGTAACTAATACCTACTTATTGAAAAAATCGAAAACTTCACGTCCAGTATCAGACCATGATCGCTGGGGCGTACTGCGAGAGGATTGCGCAGCTTCAATATTTCAACCTATCACAAAGCAGTATTCTTGCGGCGTGCAGCCAAGTAGATTTTCAGCTTTAATATCTTAACTTATTACAGATGAGTATTCTTGTTGAGCGCGGCCAACTAGATTTTTTTCAAATCACACGCATACTCATAACTCCCGCGGGAGGTAAATCGACTCTACTTAACTGCTCTATACGCTTCTGTGCAATAAGACGCTTTACGTGCAAGTGTGATGAAAAATATATTTCTGAGAGTATTGTCGCATAAGGCAATTATCTTTTAACGCATCGCCACACAACTAGTAACTCCGAATACCATTTATTAAATAGAGGCTCGTGACAAGGGAATCCTTCGCTATGTGTTTGTCTGCGTGGCGTGTCACTTGACACTTAGTGACGTAAGGGACAGTTAGCCTATAGTTGTCTGAATTATTAAGACTGCGCAGTACGTTCGGTTCTCCATACAAACGTATTTATGCTCTCATTTTAAAACGCCATGCTAGAATAACATGAAACTTTGTATACACAATGGGATCCGGCATATCTAGGTCGGACCATAGTTTCTGTTGCTTGAAATTATAATGGAGAAAAAATACAGGTTTTCATACAAGCCGTAAAAAACTCAAAAAGCCGCTGTATTTTTTTTTCTTTTACAATTTCTAGCAACCGAAACTATGGTCCGACCTAGATATGCCGGATCCCATTGTGTATAGAAATTTTCATGTTATTCTAGCATGGCGTTTTAAAATGAGAGGGTAAATACGTTTGTATGGAGAACCGAGCCAGACCTAGCCTACTGCGCCCTCTTAACAAACGACCATGAGTGTTGTTAAAAATTAGTTTGTCTTACATTGCTTACATTAAACCGCTGCGCATACGCCTCTCTTCGAGTACGCCATTCGTCCCGATCCGAAATGAAGATGAAAATTGTAGTTTTCTCAAAAGTTGCCGTAAAAGTGGACTTTACTTGCTACATATTGTAAGGCGAAGTGTACAGTTTACGATCAGTCATAAATTAAAAAAAAATCGAACATTGCAGGCTCGCCCCGCGTCACCACAAATGTTACATATCCACCACCACCATATCAGCCATAGGACGTCGACTGCTGGACATAGGCCTCCCCCAAATTCACGGGGAGTATATGCCATAATCGCCACCCTTGGCATGCGGGTTGGCGATCGCAGTATCTCCACCGCACTCCAGGGATGCTGCTGCCCATCCCACTGTGGTCTTCGTCGTTGTTTTAGGACATAACTGGGTCCAATGTTACATATAAATTTCTTTTCTCAAACATGCAATGAAATATTGATGTTATCTTCCTTATAATAGGCTGCGAAGTATGACGTTTCAGGTGCGACTAGGACAAGAGGTCGTTAATGGAATTTCATACAAATCTTGCAGGCCTAGGCTGGCAAAGTCCCATTTTTTATTGCAATTCCACATAAATTTGTGGCACAGGCATCATGACATTCTGCCACTATGCGTATAAAAAATAAAACTTAGATTTTTTTGTTGTTTATTTCATTGCATGTTTGAGAAAAGCACTATACATACCTCGGCGGGAAATAAGGGGTTGCCCGCCTTAGACCTATCGTCGTCGATATGTCTTCGGCCGGCTACCCATTTCGTCCCGGCCTCTGTAGTAATGTACTATTACTTTACTATATGTCTTCGGCCGGCAACCCCTTTCGTCCCGGCCTCTGTTATACCTATTTAAGTGATAGAATTAAATCATAATGTCCACTTATAAAACCGAAGCTGATGTGATTACAATCAATGTTTACACATCGACACCCACCACATTCCTACTACCACTCAAAAGGGCTTACAAATCATATGCATTATATGACATACGTATACACATGTCACCAATGTCATCCTACTACTAAGCTAAATGAAAACGTCGCAACTCGATATTTTGCCGAAGGCACATACGTCCTTATGTTGTCAATGTTCTTGTGGATCTAAGCATTGTGAAAGTCCGTTGACACAGCTCGGCCCCGTGACCCGAATGACCTTTAGGATTTGTTTATCAAACACGTGTTTCGAGTGAAACTTAGCCGTGCCCGATGTCTGTGTGTAGGTCTCAGGATAGTCAGTAAAATAAGCAGGCTAATCCTACCACGAGATCTCTTCAGAAGTGCTTTTGTTACTTACCATCAAGCATAAGGCATGCCTGATAGTAAGAAGATACTACTTATACTGTCTGTCACAACGTTAAATATCTCAGGACCCCCGTGAGTTTGAGACATATTAAATATAATGAAACGGGTCACTCACGTCTTAAAGGTCGAATATCGCTCGACATGTTTCAGACCGGTTCGCGGTCCTTAATCATGAGCACCGATCGCGGCGGTGGTTTTCTTAGCACTGCGTGCCCGTGCCCTGTCCGCTCGGTTGCAATTGTGAAGAAAACGAGGGTAGATTCTCGCCGCCGCCGCCTCCACCCGCGCCGAGCAACCGAGCGGACAGGGCACGGGCACGCAGTGCTAAGAAAACCGCCGCCGCGATTGGTGCTCATGATTAAGGACCGCGAACCGGTCTGAAACATGTCGAGCGATATTCAACCTTTAAGACGTGAGTGACCCGTTTCATTATATTTAATATATCTCAGGAACTACTTATATGCTTGGTTACCACTACAAATTCCAAATTGCTCATAATTTGTACTAAAATGATCATCTACCATCACCACCACCACCACCTTATCAGCCCAAAGACATCCATTGTTGGGCATGGGCCTCCCCCAATTTGATTGGGGGTAATTGCCATAATTAAGTCACGAGAGATAAAGACTTCAATATCCCAATCGAATACCTAACGCGGCCGCGCGGCTGACAGGGAGACTTCTCTTAATGCCCAATTGACACCGTAGGCCATGGACGTTCTTAATTTCTAATTAACACCGTAGTCTATGGACGTTCTTAATTTCCAATTGTAATTAACAAATAAACATTACTATCGGTTATTAAATAATCATGTTTCATCTGTCTGGATGGGCATATACTATGCGGAGTGAGCGAGGCAGCAACAGAGGCATCGCCTTTACGCACAGCGTGCCAGGCGCGGGACGCGCGGGTGATTTCTACTTTTTTCCTGGCGTTATGCCCCCTCTTAACTGTACAGGCGGGGGCGCGGAGTAGGTAATGATAGGGGAAATTTTAAGGGTTTTATAGCTGAATAGAGATACTTTACGTAGAGAAAGACTTTAGTTATTTGTTCAACAAGAGAGCAAAGTAGATTTTTGCTGCGAGTGTTGATGTTGAGGCCCGAGCAAGTGAAAGATTCTATAACTCGCTACGCTTGTGATTCAAAACTAGAATCTTGAGCGTAACGAGGGACTCAAAGACACGAGATGCAAATATCTTTGCTCTCGTGTGATACATACAACTTTTCACCTCAGCGGCGAGAACATATAACGCAATGGAATGGTGATAGAGAGAATGAAGTTACTTAAACTAACCTACGATATCAAAAATTAAAAATGAGATTTTTTCACGCTCGCAACAAAATTGCATTTTGCTAACTGGTTTCAAGCAGGAAAAGTCGTTTTCACGCTCGCAGCAAAATTGCATTTTGCTCACTGGTTTCCAGACGATATGAAAAATTTAAAATAAGTTTTTTTCACACTCGCAACATAATTGCATTTTGCTCACTGGTTTCAAGCAGGAAAAGTCGTTTTCACGCTCGCAGCAAAATTGCATTTTGCTCACTGGTTTCAAGCAGCAAAACCGCCATTTTCGAGCGGCTCAGGTGAAAAATATATTTCTTACTCACGAACTCACGACAAATACTCTTCAGCATCGCGTGAGTGGGAAATAATTGTAAATATAAAACTCACTACGATAAAATATCGTTATTTAAAGTACACGTTTACTACAAACTTATTAAGAGGGCGCAGTACGTTTGGTTCTCCATACAAACGTATTTATGCTCTCATTTTAAAACGCCATGCTAGAATAACATGAAACTTTGTATACACAATGGGATCCAGCTTGTCTAGGGCGGAAATTAGTTTCTGTTGCTTGAAATTATAATGGCGAAAAAATACAGCAATTATTAAGGTTTTCATACAAGCCTTTTTCTTTTTCAATTTCTAGCAACAGAAACTAATTTCCGACCTAGGTATGCCGGATCCCATTATGTATACAAAGTTTCATGTTATTCTAGCATGGCGTTTTAAAATGAGAGCCTAAATACGTTTGCATGGAGAACCGATCCACACCGATCGTACTGCGCCGTCTTAAGAATCACCATTGAATAGAAACATGCCTTTGTCCCTCACATGCGCTCGCGCAACATTGCGAAACAGCTGCCGTCTCGTATGGTAATTAGACAAGGCCTTTTTACTTTACCTACGCTGTTTTGTGGCACATAGATTTCTATCTCAGCGTCAGTGGGCTTCCGAACCGAATTCAAAGTTAGTTCTTGTATCTCCAACGATGGGGATTCTCTATCTCTAGCTCTTGCAAGTGCGAAAAACAGGATGATGTCTCTCGTAAATCCACAATAAAACAAGTAAATTTTTAACAAAAAAACACCGAGTCCAAACTTTGCCAGACCCCATTCTCCTGGTATATATATAATTTGAGGAGTTCCTTCGATTTTGCCTTACCCCATCCTCTTGGTATATAATTTGAGGAATTTCTTCGATTTTGCCTTACCCCATCCTTCTGCTATAAAATGTGAGGAGTTCCCTCGATTTTTCCAAGATCCCGTCATCAGATCCAAACTTGGTGACAATGGGAACAACTAGAAAACATACCCTTTCAAACAAAAAAAGAATTATTGTAATCGGTCCACTAGTCTCCGAGTAATCGGTGAACATACATAAAAAAAAAATATTCTGACGAACTGAGAACCTCCTCCTTTTTTTGAAGTCGATTAATGACCGGACTCCACAAACAGCACCCGTCGCAATAAAAGCTCTGAAGTCGTATACATAGCCGTCAATAAGCTAACTGTGTCTGATTGTTTGCCATAGATGATAACAATAGCTCCGATAAGATTGAATTCGCATCTCGACCCAACAGATAAAACTTCGAAAATCGAACTTCGTGTCGTGCCGTCCCTTTCACTCTCGTGTTATACGCTATATGACGGAAAGGAACGGCACGATACGAAGTTCGAAGTTCGGAGTAGGCCCTCTGTACAAAGCCCAAAACTTACGCAACGAAACAAAAGAAAGTCGTCGACGACGTCGACCGCTAGCGTGATAGACCGAAAGTGATGTAACTTCGTGTCAAGGGCATTGCGTTTACGAGTCGGGTCACGATTCACGATGTCCCCAAGGTTATCGGCTGTCGGATCAGAAGTCTGGTCGGACGGCTTCTGGTCCTTTATCAGCAGGATTTATGTCCGGTACGGGTTGCGAAATTGTAATTAGTATAGTTTTTCGGCGCGCTTCGGTTACTGTAGAACTGTAGAACCGTTTATATAGATCCCAATCACGTTGGACTGCCACGAAGATTAAACTAGTGGCTCTGTGTAGACGTCGCAAATAAAATATGTTACAAAATTTCAAAATTTTCGAAAACTGACTTGACAAAAATTTCTATATAATTATCGAACCTGCAATTTCACGAGAATCGGTTGAGAAATGCGACCTGTAGAGTAGAACATCCGGACAGACAGACATACGAAAGAATTTTTGTCGAAAGCTGAAACAGTGACGTTCGCTCGCTCGGTCTAATATCATCATCATCCTAGCGTTATCCTAGTTAGTTGGATCCTGAAAGATGCCCGGGGTCTGCTACCTACGAGATTCCCAAGAAGGCACTAGGTTTTACGCAAGCGACCGTCAATTGACCCCCCAATCCAAGGGAGAAACTAGACATTTTATGATTAGGCTTGCCAAGCGAGTCGGCAACTTGACTGTTAGAAGTTCTCAAGCCGCTCTAAGGCCTCTAGCTTGTCTTAACAACTGCTGTTATAGACAGTTAACCTAACTGCCAAAGCACGGAAGCACTCCTCAGTTAGCTACCACTCAAATCGGTGACCCATTCAACAGTTGGCTTTTTTATTGACGCAGGGGAAATGCGTTTAGGCATATCCCCGAGGTTGGGGAAGGCCCATTGTAGGGGGGTTGCCGTTAAGGAGCGCACCATGGGATTCGCTAGCATTCTACCACGATACCCACCCCCTCAGCTGCCCCTGGTAGTGCACCGGGGCACCTTCGCGCCAGTGGAGGGAAGGGTTGGTAACGCTCCAATCCCTCCCCCAGACGCGTGGCTCCCCAACCATGACTACATCCATGGCTCTACTGGGGATGTATTATCCAAAATTGACCTGAGCTGACGTTGCTTAACCTCGCACACTGCAGTGCGTGGGCGCCACTGAGCCACGAGCGCTCCTGATGACGCGAAAATATATTTCCTCAAAAATGATATCCCATTACATCTACAAATGTGACATGCGAAAGTGTATCCATTGATATTGGACAATTATTTGTAGTGTCCAGGAAATAGCAGATACCGTCCAGGAAGTAAGCATGGAAAACCTATTACTATACATGTCAAGCGCGGGCGGCCGGGTCGGGCTGCACGTCGGGCGCAGGGCGCTGCGGAGCCGCACCGGCTGCTGCAGCGCGTGTTTTTATTACTAATTCATTAGAGTATCATTTGGTTATTAATTAATTTTGTATTAAGCATTAACGCTGCTAACGAAAATTCAAAATTTCAAATTAAAGGGAAAAATTTAATGATTTAGTCTTCTACGGTAGATGTCGCTGTACGCCTCCCTAAAGGGCGGTTCACACGTATTAAGTTTTCAAGTGGTTAACTAAATTTTAACTCAATTTTAAGCGACTTAATTTTAAGCAAGCGTTTACACGTTCGAATTAGTTAAGCTCTTTAGTTAGCCCGAGATAGCATTAACTCAGTAATTAAATTCGTACTTGCGAAGTTTTAGACGAGGTCAAGGATGAAATAGTCGGGGAAACGAGAGCACCGGCGAGACTGTGGATGAGAAACTGGAGAAACTTAGAAACTGCTCCGCCAAACTTATAACACTTAAGTAATATTTGACTAAATTGTGCCTGTCCATACGTGTCAAGTTATAATTCACGCCCACTTAACCGAAAAATAGATATTTTTTTAATCTACTTGTCTACTTGCACGCTAAATTTTAACTTGTAACTTATAACTAAATTCATTGTTTACACGCTTTAAGTCGCTTAAAATCAAGTTAACTACTTGACAACTTAATACGTGTGAACCGCCCTTAAGGCGTTGTAAGAGGGAACTAGTGTAGGATTTCGTGCACGAGCTTGGTTGTTCCGATAGCTCAGAGGCTAGAGCGATTGGCCGTGTATCCCAGATGTCGCAGGTTCGTGTTTTGGTCGGAGCATTCAATTTTTTAATTTTTCCCTGTAATTTGACTTTTCGTTATTAATTATCTTATAATTTTCAAACTATTTC
Source organism: Notocelia uddmanniana (assembly GCA_905163555.1). Taxonomy (NCBI): domain Eukaryota; kingdom Metazoa; phylum Arthropoda; class Insecta; order Lepidoptera; family Tortricidae; genus Notocelia; species Notocelia uddmanniana. The sequence continues at coordinate 49,638,196 of LR991053.1, forward strand.
TTCTCACTTTTTTAGGAAAGGACTGACTGTATTTAGATGATTGATCAATGTCATACTCGTTTGGGATGGGCAAAAACATGTTAACTTATGTATTCTCGTTTACGTTAAACATATGCAACAGATAAATGAAAATTAATAACAATTAGTCTCCGATTAAAAAATAATTATTTTTAATTAAATGCCACTACATTTCATTACTTCGGATATTGCAAGTCCAAATGTCAATGAGTTTTTGACGCAGATCTTAATTGATCGCCGCCAAAACGCGCCCGTAAAGAATCGGCGTGTGCGCAATGTGGCGATTAGTATGCGCAGTGACATTCGCGGGCAGGGTTGTCGCGTCGCTAAAATTACGTATGAGAAATTAGTAAAAGTATGAAACTAAATTCGTGTTAGGTTAACTGTTTTTTTTTTAAATACCATGTATGCACATACATATATGACATTTCAATACTATTCTTATGAAAATATTATATTTGTGACCTTATGAATTGGTACGATAGAGAGGATCTCCGGAGCTACTCATCCGACTTAAATAAATCTTTCAACAATATATACTCGTATTATAGTTTGGCAGTGATAGCATGCTGAAGGTATCGCAAAAATAGGTTTTCTACTGTAGCATTGTACTTTTGTAGTACCTGACATTGTACCTATTTTTATATTCAACTATACAATGTATGTATATTGTTTTGGAAAAACGACACCTCGCCGAGTTTCTTACGCCCGTTCTTCTCGTGGCAGAGTTTTTTTTTCGGAGCCGGTGCGATGGTAGTTTATTGACATTCATAGGTGCATATAATATGCCTAAATTGAAGAATAAATTACTTTTATAGAATGTATCTTTCGGGATTAAAATAGGAACCTACACAATTTTTTTTTATCCTCGAGGCTTCTCCTGCGTTTTTGGTAATACACAAGCGGTCGTGTGGGCATCATTGAGAGGTGTCAACCCTAGAATGTGTTGCGTGTATGTCTGTTTGTTCTTCGTTTGGGCTGCCGTTCGATTGTGTGCAAATGGTATTGTTTTATTATTTCTAGACCAGTAGGTGTTGGACCGACACTGTTAACACATAGTGACTGTCACTCATTTTACGTAATATGTGTTAAAAGTATACTTAAAATTCCATATAGGTATACCTATATGGATTTTTAAAGATGTATGTCATCTTAAAATTGTGAACATCGTTAGCTGACGAGTAAGATTATATTATTATTATGTTCTTTATTTAATATTGTAACTACTTCTTAATAAGTTATTTATTACGCACATAAAAAAAGAAAAAAATAGCGTAAGTATCGCCTTCGCCGACGGCCTTCAAGAAAAGAGCGTACTCCCGTCTTAAAGGCCGGTAACGCACTTCTTAGTTCTTAGTTCTTAGTTATTTATTCAATAAGCAATATACATTGCATTTGAAATAATTGTGTCATAAATATTAAAAGAATAAAAATCAAAATTGCAAATAATTAATAATAAACAAGTCATGAGTTAAAATATCTGTAAAAAAGTCTACAAAGTAAGTGCATAAATTATAACAAACAAAAAAAAACAATACTAAGAAATTATAAACAATGTCAACCATGTTATTTATATATTAATGAATTTACTTACTAGATATCAATCTGATATTTCTTTTACGTATATAGTAATGATAATATTACAGTTTTCACAATTATACCCAATTACCTGTTAAACATTCTTCAACAAAACAAACACTTCCGCAGCAAAAATGCTTTTAGCTTATTTTTGAACAAATTTTTACTTAAAATTGGTTTCAACTCTACCGGCAACTTATTATAGAGGTTTACTGCTTGGTAGCCGGCCGAGTGCCTGACCACTTTTAGTTTAGCCTGGGTAGCCTGAGGCAGGTCCTTCCTTCTAGTAGCCAGACGCTTTTCTCTTTCACCAGGTTTTTCTATATCCGTGAGGTGTTTAATTAAATCAGTTAGGACTACGAGAATGTACAAGCAGGGAACAGTAAGTATCTCAAACTCTAAGAAATAGTTCCTACAAGATACAATTTGTGAAATTCGAGCCATAATTCTAATAGCCCTTTTCTGGGCAACAAAAGCAGATTGTATGTTGTATTTATAAGTATTCCCCCAGAACTTAACACTGTAACGGATCCGTGATTCCACCAACGCATAATACACCATTTTTAGTTGCACTAATTTTGCTTCATCTCTAAGACTTCTAAGAGCATAGCAGGCCGAACTAACCGAGTTAACGATAACCTCAAGTTCGTTTTTCCAGTTTAGCGAGGAATCTATATAGACGCCAAGAACTTACAACCCCTCTGGTGTTGCGAGTGTCCATGGGCGACGCTAACAGCTTACCATCAGGCGATACGTCTGCTCGTTTGCCTCCTGTCATAAAAAATATATATATAAGGGCCTTCTAGTGATTTGCACAATAATAAATTCCACTAGAACATAATGTGAAAAAATGAGCTTGTTCTCATGTTCCATCAAAAGGAGTGGTATCTGAAAAGGTGTCAAGTCTGGCACTCGTAATAAAATTTATTGCCGCTTAATGCATTTTGAACCTTACCTTGGCAGTTTTCTATGCAGTATACTATATTGTAATACCATCAAACCCGTTGAAAATTTAAGAAAACTGCTAAGTTAACCTCAAAATGCCTTGCCTGAATTAGCCCGCAATAGATTGGTTTTACTTTAGACAATCGAGCACCAGACTTGGCATTGCGTCGCCACTTTGCCAGTTCTTTTTTATTTGAACTTGGCTAGATATGCCACTGCGTGTCTAGATTAGTTTGGCTGAATAAACGACACTTTTTTTAAACTTATGAGTTTCCCACTATCTTGCTAAAAATTAATTTGTGCCCAGGACCAATTTGCAGCCTAATTACTAATTTATTCTGACCGCTGATACGACGTTATATAGCGTTAATATACCGGTTACTATGTATCGTGTGTCTTCATTATGGTTTAATAAACTGTTATACAAAAGGAAAACTTACCGCTATGTAACTTACTAGTTCATACATTGACTACATAACCGATTATGAACCTTGCTGCTCACGTCATAAGCTTGCTTGTATCATGAATCGGTTCATTAACTTACGAGCTTGACAAAATAAACATAATGAAGTTATACCAAAAGAACAAAGGAGTTCTTTCATTGCACTTAGATATCACTTTAAATTGAGTCCTATCTACGATGAAGGCATTCTGTGTGTCAGCTTTGTTGAGGCTGGAATAAGGCTCCATTTGAAAAAGTAGGATGGTGTTCTGTTACCTTTTGGTTACTTTAAATTCGAAGTGCTAAGTAACAGGTGGCGAGCTAACATTTGCTTTGTTTAGGTTGCACTTAGAACAGTAATGAGCACTGTTCTATTTTATACCGTATTTAATGCGGCTTGATTGGACTGGAAAAATAAAGAAGTAATGCAAGAGCATTAGCTCAGACCAAGTAAAAAATATAGACAGAGTGTCACGAACAACCTAGTGAAGCCATCAAAACTATGCCCACTAAGTAAATACACGTTCACTCACACATACACAAACCAAAACTACGCCCAGAACTATTCAGTACATGTCGACATGCTGTCACATACCGTCAAAAACCATCACTAAAAATATGGTCACCTGCGTCATTAAGGGATGCAAAAATAACTCCAGAACGTGCAGTAAATCCAAGAATATAACTTTTCATTTGTAAATATTGATCTAATAAGTACCTTAAAATACTATTTAGAAAATAAATTTTTGCTTCGCTTGGAACACAAAACCTCGACATTCTGTTGAAGTTGATTGACGTAACATAAAGCGATATTTTTGACTTGGTCTGAGAGCATTACTATAAAAAATAACCAGCTAAGAAGCTGGTTATTTTTGCAGAACACACAAAATGAACAATGTTTCCTAGAAGGTAAGTTTTAAAACAGGATTCTGGGAATTTTTCACCATGTATCTGTCTGATGACGATCGGTACAGGGACACGGCGGGAGGGGTTGGTGAACGGTGTTGCCTTGCCAGTAGGTTTTTTGAAACATTCCTGTTTAAGTATCCGTGCAGGGCTGGAGCGTGGAGCTCAAGTATGGAAAAATATAATATTCAGCTGCAAGATTTGTCATACACATATGGACAGACATACCTCACCTACTTACTGATTAAATAACCAACAGGGCAAGCTAAATAAAAGCTTGTAAAAGTGCTAAAAGCCATGTAAACACAAAATGAGGAATGTATCCTAGAAGAATAATGAATACTGAAGGTATTTTTTAGGGTTCCGTACCCAAAGGGTAAAAACGGGATCGTATTACTAAGACTTCGCTGTCCGTCCGTCCGTCCGTCACCAGGCTGTATGTCAAGAACCGTAATAGCTAGACAGTTGAAATTTTCACAGATCGTGTATTTCTGTTGCCGCTATAACAACAAATACTAAAAACAAAAAAAAGAAATTAAGGGGGGCTCCCATACAAAATACGTGATATTTTAGCCCTTTTTCATGGCTACCACTTGCCGAGCTAGATCTCAAGAACCGTGATAGCTAGACAGTTGAAATTTTCACAGATTGTGTATTTCTGTTGCCGCTATAACAACAAATACTAAAAACAAAAAAATAATAATTAAGGGGGGCTCCCATACAAAAAAACGTGATATTTTAGCCCTTTTTCATGGCTACCACTCGCCGAGCTAGATCTCATGAACCGTGATAGCTAGACAGTGGAAATTTTCACATATGATGTATTTCTGTTGCCGCTATAACAACAAATATTAAAAACCGGCCAAATGCGAGTCGGACTCTTTGCCGTTTTTTAAGACTTTTAAGACACAATTCTGAAACCATACAATGAAGCATTACTTACTACTCTCAAGACAATCGAGTTTGAGAGCTAAATGCAAAAATTTTTTTTTTCGAACAAGGTATATATTTATTTTATTTAAAAGAAACCGCCAGTAAAAAAAACTTGTAGCAACGTAAAATGGGGATCTATCGTACAATATTACTAAACTAATAAAACATTAAAAAACCGACCAAAAGCATGTCGGGACATGCTCAGTGCAGGGGTGCTACCGCGAACTTCGAAAATCGAATTTCGTATCGTACCGTCCCTTTCCGTCATATAGAGTATAAAAGGAGAGTGAAAGGGACGGCACGACACGAAGTCGATTTTCGAAGGTCGCGGTAGCACAGCAGGGTTAGTTTCCGACCGTCACATAGGTCTGTGGTCCTAGATCCCAACTACTTATGGTCCAAATTAAAAAAAATAACTTTTTTTTTCAAAAAACTCGCAAACTGCTCAACCGATTAAGTTCAAAATTAATTGATATTAATTAATTATTCTTTTCCTTGAAAACTTTACTTTCATGATTTTCTACATGTTTTTTGGACGTGCGGTTTAATAGTTAGAGGGGGGGAACTTTCAGATTGAATATTTTCGAAAACATTCACTTTATCCAAAAATGGTTCTAGCAAATCCCTATTCTTTTTATTAAATACCTATTCAACGATACGACACCATACCGAGAGAGAGATTTTTTTTATCCCCACTACGCGTAGCCTGGGATGTAAGTACCCTAAAAACATTTTTGGTTTTTTTACCACTTTGTCGGTGTGATTGATATGTATATACATGCCAAATTACAGCTTTCTAGTACTAACAGTCTCTGAGCTTAGCCGCGAACGAACAGACAGACAGACAGTCAGACATGGCGAAACTATAAGGGTTCCTAACTTCCTATATAGTTGACTACGAAATCTTAAAAACCTCAGATTCCTCTAAACCTTATCAAATGCCTCATCTACATCTGCCCCATATACGTAATCTTACATAATCCATATCAGCTCCCAGTTACATCACGGGAGAGGTCATTGCCCTTCTTATCACGTTGATAACGATTTGACAACAGCGTAGGATGACAGCCATTCATAAAATGCCGTTTGCCTTCGGTATTTCCTTAATTAAAAGGTATTTACATATTAACGTGTGCCGTTTGTTGTTTACATGTTATAAATACATATACCTACCTACTTGTACTATTATTGTGCTCATTGAGGTGAATTAACTAAACAATGGTTTGTGTTAATGATTATTTTTATGACTTTAATACGTCTAGTCATACTCATACTCATTTATTTGTAATGGACAAATACATACATACAACAACAATAAAACAACAATACATTGGACCCGGGTATGTCCTAAAACTACGACCAAAACCACCGGGGAATGGGCAGCAGCATTCCTAGAGTGCGGTGGAGATACTGCGCTCGCCAACCCGCATGCCAAGCGTGGCGATTATGGCATTTACCCCCCATGCAATTGGGGGAGGCCTATGTCCAGCAGTGGACGTCCTAGGGCTGATGTGGTGGTGGTGGTGGGACAAATACATTGCACGTCAAAGTTTCCATTTGTTCGTTTGTCGTTCATTATAATTAATAATCAAAAAGAACAAAGTTCAAAGCGTGTACTGCTACTATATCTGCCTGATACCGTCTTTAAAACCGTTGCGTTGGTGTTAAAAAAACTTCCTAACCTGTCTGAATCGCTAAACGAACGCAGTATAAAGTACCCACATACCACTAATATGTATATGTATAAGTTATAAAGATTTACAAGAACATCTAAACATATATATACGACATGAATGACTTTGATACAACCGCCTACTCTGGCCTACTGGAGAAACTGCGCTGACCTACTGCCAGTACGCTAATACTTGATGTATGCTAACATATCTTTGTCGGCTCTAATTTTCTTTTTTCATATGTTTCTAATATGTCAGAAAAATACTATAATAATTTATACCTACCAAGAAAAACCGACTCCAATTTTGTACTTGCTATGCCACAATTTGTGGTTTCCGTGGGCCAATGCTTGGTTACCTACAGAAAATACCGAAATCGGCATATGCGTGCCTATTAAATTCGAGGAGTTCCCTCGATTCCTCCTAGATCCCATCATCAGACCTACACCAAATTTATATGGGACCAACGTCGGGGTACCTGCTATGAAACAAAAAAAAGAATTATCAAAATCGGCCAACGTGGTCAAGAGTTATCGGGGAACATACATACATAAAAAAAAGAACAAGCAAACATGCAGACGAACTGAGTACCTCCTTCCTTTTCTTTGGTAAAAATAATCAAACCTGCTCACAAAATTTCACGGAATCGGTTGAGAAATGCGACTTGTAAAGGAGACCAGTGGAAAATCCGCCGGCCGGAAATACGAAAGCATTTTTGTTGAAGCTTTTTGCATTAATTTATCCCCCGGTTACATGGTATGGAGTGCCCCTCCCCCTCCCCCCTCTTTAGTAGCGGTTCATCGAATAAATCTTTCTACCAAATTTCATAATTGTAGTGCGTATAGTCTCCAAGTAGATCGGCTGTGACTATTACGGACGGAGGGACGGACGGACGGACAGATTGTCTATAAGGGTTCTATTTTCGCCATTTCGGTTACGGAACCCTAAAAGAGGGAACGTTAAAAGCCATTTATGATATTGTCATGTAACAAAGAAGAAATCAATAAAACATTTAATAGACGACTAACATATGCTCTGACAGGCGATGACATGTTTGTCTGGTGCTTTATTTATTGACAAACGCAGCATTTACAGCCCATCGTGTGGTCAAGACAGGTTGACAGACAACACGAAGGCAATACAAGTAAATTTTTAACAAAAAACACCAACTCCAAACTTTGTCAGACCCCATAATAATAATAAATATGCTTTATTGCACCACACAAGAGAACAATGTTACACAAAAAAACTTACATAACTAGTAATGGTAGCAACAGGCGGTCTTATCGCTTAAAGCGATCTCTTACAGACAACCTTTGGGTAGCAGGAAAAGTTATCAAAATAAAATTATGAACAGGTAGCGCAAGAGTACAGGAAGAAGAGTCATACATACATCTCACAAGAAATATTAAATAAATACATATTAACATAATATATATAGATTTATATATAAATATACATAAATACATACTTATATAAATATATATAATAAAAGGCAACTTAAGGGAGCGACAAGTAATATTGTTTCAGCTGGTTTTTAAAAATAGGAAGAGATTTGGCACATCTTATATAAGACGGTAAAGCATTCCATAGCCTAACAGCCCGAAAGGTGAACGAGTTGTTATAAAATTTGGTGGATGAAGGTGGTGGAGCGAGAAGATGGGTTTGTGAAGATCTGATGGAAGTGAGACGATTAAAACGCTCTTTGAGATAAGAGGGTGTAGTGTGGACAAAAAGTACACTAAAAAGTAGGGAAAGAATATGAGAATCGCGACGGAGGCGAATAGGAAGCCACTTGAGTTGAGAACGAAAAGCAGAAACGTGGTCATATTTGCGCAAGCCAAATATGAACCTAATACAAAGATTTTGGAGGCGCTCAAGTTTATTCAGCTGGTCCTCAGAAAGATCCAGATAGCAAATGTCAGCATAGTCCAAAATAGGGAGAAGGAGAGATTGAGCTAGCGCAATTTTAGTGGCAAGAGGTAGAAAGTTACGGAGTCTACGAAGAGAACCCACAGAAGCAAACATCCTCCTGCTGACCTCGCTCACTTGAGGTACCCAGGACAGGATACGATCCATTATGACACCAAGATTTCTTACCTGGTGCGAGAATGGAATTTGAACACCGTTGAATGTAATGTTCGGCAAGTTAGAGAAATCAACCCTAGGAATGAGCTTCGGACTGCCTATAATTATGACCTGGGTTTTAGCAGGGTTTACCTTAAGGCCATAGCGTTCGCTCCAGTTAGAAATACTCTCCAAGTCTTTATTCACGGAGTTGATAACCAGAGGTAAATCACTAATAGTCCCTTGGGAGTAGATTTGAAGATCGTCGGCATAAAGGTGATAAGATGAGAAAATGTTTCTGGTAATGGAATTAATGAAAATGGTAAAAAGTAGAGGAGACAGCACGCCACCCTGGGGAACGCCAGTAAGCATGCTGCACCACGAAGACCGGGAAGAATCCACCTTAATACGCTGCCGACGACCGTATAAATAACTACGAAACCAATCAATCACAACAGGAGATATGTTAAGAGATCGTAGTATACTAAGCAAAATGTCAAAATCAACAGTGTTAAAGGCATTACTAAAATCTAGTAATGATAACACTGTGCATTTTCTATTGTCCATGCCTGCACGGATATCATCAGTAATCTTTACGAGAGCGGTAGCCGTGCTATGACCAGAACGAAAGCCGGACTGCAAAGGATTCATTAAATTATGTCTGTTCAAAAAGGAAGTCAGCTGATGATGAACAAGCCGTTCCAATACTTTTGATAAAAAAGGAAGAATGGATATGGGTCGATAATCAGAGAAAGAGGAAGGTTTGGACTTTTTAGGTAGAGGGATAACATCGGCATCTTTCCACAGCGTGGGAAAGACACCAGTGGAAACAGAACAATTTAGGATATGAGTGATAACAGGAGAAAGGAGGTCAAGAAGAGGGAGGATCATTTTACGGCTAACGCTGTCGACACCAACGGCATTGGAGGAAATAGCTAATACGTTCTTCTTAACATCACTGACAGTGAATTGAGCAAGAGTGAAAGGAGAAAAGTCAGGAGTTGGGATACTTGAAAGAAAGTTAAGAGTATCAGTCTTAACTGGCCCAGTAAAAGTGGGAGAAGAAGTGAAATGCTGGTTTAGCTGGTCGAAGTTTACATCTTTGTTAGAAACTGAGCTTTGTGTTGATTTCCCAACTCCCAAGGACTTAAGAAACTTCCAGATTTTAGAGGGATCACCGTTTTCTACGGCTGAGTGTATGTGACGGCGCTGAGCATCGCGACAAACCGTGCTGCACCGATTTCTCAGCGCAAGGTACTTAGCTTTGTTTTTTTCGGAAGAATTCCCCTTATATCTAGATTTCGCCAAATTCTTTTTCGCTATAAGTATTCTTATCTCCTCAGTAAGCCATGGAGCAGGAAGATGTTTGACTTTAATTGGGCGAACGGGAGCGTGTTTGTCATAGAGATGAGACAGAGCAGCGTTAAAGAGAGATATTTTCTCATCCACAGTACGAGCTTCCAAAACTGAAACCCAATCTACATTTACGGCGTCCTCGCGAAGCTTTTCAATATTCAACCGACTAAAATTGCGCTGAAGAAGGATTTTAGGCTTAGGCTTGGGGGGGCGTATTTTATACGATAAAAACAACAGTTGGTGATAGGAAAAAGCGTCCGCAGAGTATTGAGAATAATTTGCAACATGATCTATTGATGAGACAAGAGTAAGATCAAGAAGTGATGGGGAACAGTTCGGGAAGTAGTGTGTGGGGTCTGAGGGTAAAATACTCAAGTTGCAGGCCTCAACGAGCGCCTTTAGAGATTTAGAACGAGAATCTTTTTTAAGCAGGCAAGTATTAAAATCACCCATAATAATATGGTGATCGAAAGAGGGCATTAGATCTTCGAGAAGCTTTTCAAAAGAAGCGAAGTAGTTAACATTAAGAGAAGGCGAATAAAAAACACCTAGAAGAACTCTCGTGTGAGATAAGCTCAACTCGAGAAATAAATACTCTGCGGCGTCTGAATAAGAAGATTGAGCTGACATGTCTAAGATGGAGTACGGGATGTGAGAACGTAGATAAATCGCAACACCACCACCTCCCCTGCCAGTACGGTCATTCCGGACCAGACAAAAACCAGGCAAAGAGTACGAGGTGGAAGGAAGGCAAGGTTTGAGCCAGGACTCCGAGATAAGAATGGCGTCAATATTACTGTGATCAAAAGTTAATAAAAAATCATTATAATGGGCGGGAATACTTTGCGCGTTGATGTGAGCGATATTAAAGTTTTTAGGAACGTCAGAGAGTTGTCGGTTAAGTAAGTCGTGAAGAGAGGGAGGGAGACTATGGAAACTGTCATCAGAAGAAGCGGATACAAAATCACTATTATCACTAAGATTATTAGTATCATTACCGAAAAACATGGCCTTTTATATCTGAAATAATTACAATATAATAAAATAAATATAATTTATATAAAATAAAGTTGCAATATATATAAATATCTAATTAAGTTGCACTAAAAAATGCTATCCGGCTACCCGCCAGCAGTAAAACAAGTAAAACACTAAAACTATACAATTATCAAAACGCAATCTTTAAGTGTAGCAACACTGAGACCGAACGTCATCCTCTTGGTATATAATTTGAGGAGTTCCTTAGATTTTTCCAAGATCCCGTCATTAGATCCAGACATGGTGACAATGGGACCAACTAGAAAACACACCCTTTCAAACAAAAAAAGAACTTTTGAAATCGGTTCACTAGTCTCCGAGTTTGAATCGGTGAACATACATGAGAAAAAAAAATATTCCGACGCATTGATAACCTCCTCCTTTAGGCTTCAAAGTATTACTTAAAGCGTTTATTAAGAAACTTGCTTAAGTTCGTGTTTGATTCACGTATAACTCGTTACCCTTAGATAAATATTTGTGTTTAAAATTTGCCGCAGGCTTAATTATCGCTGTCCCATACAAACTTCCACCCCACTTTTCTACCCCGAATTCATCTAACCCATTCAGTGGTTTAAGCGTAAAATATTCCGTAATAAAGACAGACAGAGTTACATACTTTCGCGTTTATAATATTAGTAAGGAAGCAGAAAATAACGTTTTGGTAAATCTCCCCTCCCTCATACCTTACTTCCACCAAATATAGTTCATTTTATGGCCCTCTTTTAGGATTCAAACTGAAATCATCATAAGCCAGTACAGCTGCATCCTGAGGGATGCCCGGGATCTGTGGAAGGTCAGATGCCAGCTCCTAGTCACTATAGTTTTGACGGATGCAACTGCCATCTAACCTTTCACACCAAGGGGGAAACTAGACCTTATTGGGACTCGAACTGAGACAAAAGTTAATAATGTTGTGATTTGCCCTTCCTTTATGCGGAAATACTACCTATTGGTGGCTCGTCAAAGACACGTCCTTGTTATAAATTGGCCCATGGTTCAATTTACGACTAGAAAAAAAAAGAAGTCGTTTTCCTGTGTATAAAACGTTACTATCGCCCAAAATGATATTAGAATAATTTTAATTTTGTTATTAAATTATTTCTGCAGTGTGAATTGTAGTTACTTATTTGAATTGATTTCTGCTATCCAAAGGTTGTCTGGAAGAGATCGCTCTTTAGAGACAAGACCACCTGTTGTTTGCCTCTACTTATGTATTGTAATTAATGTAATTATGTAATGTAATACTGTGTCCTTATATTGACGTGTGTAATGAAACCTACTAATTAAAAAGTACTGTCAAAATATAGCTATCTACTGAATCTTCTTCTAAATTCATATCCGCACTCTGACAATTAGCAAATGATGTATGTGATGTGTACTTAAGCCTAACATAACAAATGACAGGCCGGCGGCCGTGGCGGTGATTCTGACCCACTTCGGCACATGATCGTGTTAGATCTGACAATTGCGCTTTAGATGTCTGATTTACATACATACATATAATCATTTGGTCGGAGTACGTTCGCCGAGGTCTTCCCCTTCCAACTCTTCCATCCACTCTTCCTTCATACACTCGTTTTGTCAATCTTCTTTGATCCATCCTCCCTACATGTCCAAACCATCTTAACATGTCTGATTTGTATTGACATGTTAGGTGTTGTTAAGTTATAATTATAAATAACATCGTCATTCTTGCGTTATCAACTTATCAAAGTACAGTTGCATCCTGAAGGATGCCGGGGGTCCGCTACCCAATTCCAAGAATTGATGCAGGCACTACGTGAGATATAAATAATTGCACTGCACTGGAAAATATTTGCACAGCTACATATCAATAGCGTTATGTTACCTACCAACTTTTTTCAATGTGCATCATCCTTAGAATTAAATTATCGATACATCTTAAAATACAGTTTTCAAATTGAGGCCTAGTGCTTTATAAAGAATTCAATGTATATTAATAACAATAAAATCAATTGGAACTACCTTTTCTAGCTCGCCTGCTGTGTGTGATGTGACCTAGCGCGGAATATTCAAGTTTAAAACTAACAAAAACACAAATCACCAACATACCTTAACCTCGTTACCGTATTTAATTTGAATATATCTTGAAGTTTTAAAACTACATATTGAATAATGATTTTATAGTTATTTTTATTTGGCATCGGTCCACACCGAATATTGTAGCACACGTAAAACATTCAAAGCAAACCTTAATGAAACGCATAAAGCCTAAAGCGAAAATACATTACGATTAGCCACCAAAACATATGTTAATACAACAGCATTGAGAGTCGCGATAACAACATTGCTGCGCAAAAACCGTTTTTAAATCCACCATATAAGACAGTTGACATATCATGAGAGAAAAGATGAGGACGTCAAAATGTCCTACGTAACATTCTCGAATTGATCTAAATTGAGTCTTATTTATCTTACTACAGAGTTGACATTAGGTACTGTTACACGGTTGATGCAGTTTTTTTTAATGTCAAGAGGTTCATGAGCATTGACCTTCGCGCATGCGCATGGGGGTCGACGGCAAACATCGCGAAGGACTTCCGTATTACGTATCTAGGTTAAATAATTATTTAGTTGTACTAATGTACTAAAGTCAATATGGCGGATTGTGATAATGAATCATTTTACGAGATGTTACAGTAATTTTATAAATGAACTGTTAATATTTTACATTCGAAAGTGATTTATTTACCTGAATTTCATTTTATAGAAACGAGCTGTGACATTATACAGTGTGGAAAGATAAGTCGGGCCCTGGAGGGAAACTATTTTAAATCCTTAAGCTGTCTCATTTAACTTAAAGGAGACATTCCTTTATTTTTTAAAAGAAACAAAACTGCATTGAAAGATTTGCGGTAGAAAATGTTATTAGGGGCATTTTGGTGAAGGCTACAAGAAATGAATTTCAACGGCGACTAATTTTTTGTAGCCGGAACGAGGGGCTCATTTCGAACAATTTATCAGTTAAATAAGTTAAGTGTAACAAATTGATAGTAAAATAAAGTTAATGTTAGATTTAACGATCATTTTTATTTTTAAGACCAAATGTTTCTTAGAGAGATTTTATCCTGATTTTTTTTTGGTTCGATTCCCGGGCGAGGCAAGCGAGTTTTAGAAAATATTTGAATGAAGTTTTGTTTCTTTTTAAAAATAAAGGAATGTCTGCTTTAAGTAAAATGAGCCAGCTTAAGAATTTAGGGTGGTTTCCCTCCAGGGCCCGACTTATCCTTTCCACACTGTATATAGTAAATAATGTTTTCCCATCGACTAAGCTCGGAATACGACGAGATCCGAAGAAGTGTCAACCATTTACCGTATTATTTAACATCTGTCATGTCAAATGGCAAAATACCACCCGGTTTCCTACTCATAACTAGTGTTGGTAAAGAATTCAAGAACACGACTCATACTTACAGGACTCCAAGCTTAAAAGACTTCCGAGTCTTTTGAGTCATGAGTCGAGTCCTTTTTCGAGTCTTATCGAGTCCTGTAGTCACAACTCGAGCCTTAGAAAAGACTTGAATGATCGTATCTTTTATAGTATTTTACTTTAGGCGTGCTTCAAAATACTTGAATCTAATAGCAAAGACACACTTTTGAAGTTTCTATCCAAAGAACTGATTTCTGCAGTACCTACTTCACTGAGTAGGCCGCGTAACCTTACGTGTTTCTACAAGTACAGTTGAGTTCTAATCATAATGAGTTCTAATCTCGGTTTATAACCTTTTATTTGCACTTCATCATCATCATCATGTCAGCCGAATGACGTCCACTGCAGGACATAGGCCTCCCCTAAAGACTTCCACAATGACCGGTCCTGCGCCACCCGCATCCAGCGGACACCCGCGACCCTTACCAGGTCATCAGTCCACCGTGTGGGGGGCCTGCCCACGCTACGCTTTCCGGTACGTGGTCGCCACTCGAGAACCTTTCCGCCCCAACGGCCATCGGTTCTACGTGCGATGTGCCCCGCCCACTGCCACTTAAGTTTAGCGATATTTACACTTAGTAAACAAAATTCTCAAGTCTCTATAGAAGACTCGAGTCTTTTTAGAGGACTTGAGTCCCTACAGAACACTCAAGCTTCGATTAGTCTAAAAAACTAAGTCGAGTCTTCGGAATGAAGATTCCAAAGACTCAAGTCTTTACCAACACTACTCATAACAGACATGAACGTTTTAATTATTTAATACGATAATTGATAACTACATCGGGTCTCTCGTAGTCGTATTTTGAGTTGAGCCTATGGAAAAGCATTATCCAGGACATCTGCACCTACTTTATGACTGACTTTTCAGGCAAGAATTACAGAACGTAAAGCTTAAAATCGAGGTAAACAATAGGCGATCTGATCGCTACAGAGCCATCTTGCATTTTAAAACAAACTATAGAATAAAGATTACGAGAAATAAGACTGGTCTAATGGCAACTGTCATCCCAGTACAAATAATGTAGTCCCATCTTAAAGGCCGGCAACGCACTTACAACCCCTCTGGTGTTGCGAGTGTCCATGGGCGGCGCTAATAGCTTACCATCAGGCGATTCGTCTGCTCGTTTGCCTCCTATATCATAAAAAAGCCATACGTCAAAAATGACATTAATTGTACTGGGATGAGAGCTGTCAAAAGACCAGTCTTATTTCTTGTAATTTATAGCTAGTAGTTCTACTACAGTTTGACTACTTTTTGTGCGCTAGTAGATTTTGACTTGTAAGTTCCATTGCGGCCTACTCGCAGCATAAAGTTCATTAATTTTATATATTTAAATAACGAAGCCTTCGTTTTTAACAGGGGACAATGTGTCTAAGTGCAGTCAACAGCAAATTTAGATGATCATATTAGTACTGCGGCACTGAAACGTGGTCGCTTACTATGGGCCTCATAAGAAGGCTCAAAGTCACCCAAAGGGCAATGGAGAGAGCTATGTTGGGAGTTTCTCTGCGTGATCGCATCAGGAATGAGGCCATCCGCAACAGAACAAAAGTGACCGATATGGCCCTCCGAATCGCTAAACTTAAGTGGCAGTGGGCGGGGCACATAGCACGTAGAACCGATGGCCGTTGGGGCGGAAAGGTTCTCGAGTGGCGGCCACGTACCGGAAGGCGTAGCGTGGCCAGGCCCCTCACACGGTGGACTGATGACCTGGTGAAGGTCGCGGGTGTCCGCTGGATGCGGGTGGCGCAGGACCGGTCACTGTGGAAGTCTTTGGGGGAGGCCTATGTCCAGCAGTGGACGTCTTTCGGCTGACATGATGATGATATCAGTACTTTGTCGCACTAACGCAACAATACTGCGACAGTTGGGATGAGTCAAAGTAGGAAAGTGACAAAGTACTAAAATGATCATCTACTTGTGCTGTTGACTGTACTATAAACAATTATCACCCTTTTAACTATCTGCCTGTTAAAGCGTGACTGAACTAGAAACGCAAGAAATGATCCCAGTATCTGAGTACCCCACAGGCGATGCGGGGCAACGTTATACAAAGCCAATCAGCGGCCGGGTGCACGGATACAGATACTGGCGTTTATACACGACGACATTTGTCGTGCCGGGTTGTCGTGTTGTTACATAAACATGCATACTTCGCATTGTAAATAATTATCCTTTTAGATTACCTCCAATGGACTACAGTATAATTTTTAAGAAAAAAAAAACCGACTTCAATGGGGGAGTCCGGTGAAAGATTATTAATCTTAGATGGTGCACTCTTAGATTGCATACAATAAAATACAAAAATGGCTATAAGTATGTTTATAATGGTAGAAGACTAAGTACCCTCAATTCCTCATGAAATCATGGAAAAACCTTGCTTGCTTGACAAACAAAACGAAGAGAACAAATCGCCAAACGTGAACTACGCGTCGTTGAAGAGTTCCGTTCTGATCATCATCAGCAGTCCACTTCATCCAATGTCACATTTTTAGATGCAAATGCTTGACTTATTGATAAAAACACAAAAATCACTATATGTTTGCCTTAAGGATTTGAGGAGTTCCCTCAATTCCTTATGGATCCCATCATCAGAACTGCTTTTTGACAAAAACGGGACCAACTTGGATATATATACATACAAACAAAAAAATTTTTTTTCAAATCGGTTAATAAATGACGGAGTTATTGAGTAACAAACATTAAAAAAAAAACATACAACCGAATTGATAACCTCCTCTTTTGAAATTTTGAAGTCGGTTAAAAAGTATGTACAGCGGCGAAATACGCCATAATTGTAGAGCGTAATCCATATAAAAACCTCGGCAGAGACACAGAATAAGTAATAGTAAAAGTACAGAGAGTACAATTTTGTATTTTGGCGTCGAAACGCTAGGGTACATGGGCTCCCAGCGCGCACAAGTTATTTAGTAAGATTGCGAAGCGTCTGGTTGACGTAACTGCACGGCTATCACAAGACGGCGCGCGAGCTATATCGCGCGCGAGATAGACTATCTGTCTCTGTCTATTGGGTACAGATGGAAAGAGACGGATAGTCTATCTCGCGCGCCGTCTTGTGATAGCCGTGCTGGTGACCGAAGTGCTGGTGACTTCTTTGCAGAACGTATCAGCATTATTTCATTTCGATACACATATTTCATACCTAACTATGCCTCACCTGTTTTTATATGGAAACTATCGAAATTTGACAAATGACAGTTGACAGTTTCCACATAAAAGCGGGTGAGGTGTGAGGTGACAGGTGAGGACGAGTACAATTAACGCTGGGGCTGAAAAAATGCCTTTGGCCTGACATGTACTGTACATGCGTAATCTCTCTCTCTCAAATTTAAGAGCTGTGCTCTTGTCGGTGTAGTTCAAAGTGCTGTTTCCATTTTCTTCGGTGCCTGGCAACCTCTTTTATCTCTTGGTACGACATGACATTTACTTTATGCTTAATCTGCTCCATATAACTTACTCTTGGTCTTCCCCTTCCACGCTTTCCTTCTATCTTCCCTTCGATGATGTTACGTACGAAATTAACATGCCGCAACAGGTGTCCTATCATCTTTCCTCTTCTCTTTTCCAAATTATCTAGAAGCTCTCTCCTCTGCTCCACTCTACCGAGTACTTCCTCATTAGTGAATCTCTCTGTCCAGCTAATCTTCTCCATCCTCCTCCAGCACCACATCTCTAACGCTGAGAGTATTTCTTTGTCATTCTGCGTCATGATCCATACTCCATATGCCTAATATAATGACATATTTTAAAATGAATGAAAAATAATGAAACTATTTTATCGGATTGCAAATTTGAGCGCTCTAATGACAGTCGTTGTCTCGTGTGGTCAAAGTAAGCCTTTCCCGGAGTGATCTGACTTGATACGGCAATTCCAAGCAAATTATCATAGCTTTGTTGGTGCCGTACTGTAGAGCTAGCGAACGGCTAAGGCTATAATATAACCTAAAAGTAAAAGTAAAAAGTAAAAGTAGTTTATTCTTCAAATTAGGCATATTACATGCACCTATGAACGTCAATAAACTACCACCGGTTCGGAAAAATATACCTCTGCCACGAGAAGAACCGGCGAAAGAAACTCGGCGAGGTGTCATTTTTTCAAAACAATATACATTATACATTATCCCTATCATAAGTATATCAAGAGTGCTATCATAGCCATAGCATAGTGGTATCATATAAACTATTATATTGTTCTGTGCCGCAGGTTATCCACTAAAAACCAGCGGCTTTCCATCATATCGCCTTTGTGAGACACCGCGAGATGCGCTTGCGCATGCCACCGCTCAATACCTAAGGCTTTCAAGAATTATAAATAATTGATGTATCATTAATGATAAATATTTAATGAATTAATATAAGTTAAATATGTTACAAAGACTGTCGAATAAATAGGTTTGAACATATTTAGAAAAAAAGGGAACGTAAATAAGCCATTTATGATGTTGTCATGTCACAAAAAAGAAATCAATAAAACATTTAATAGACGACTAACTACATATGCTCTGACAGGCGATGACATGTTTGACTGGAGCCACGAAAGACATAATCTAATCTACTTTGGTGTAATTAAAAATAAAGAACCTTCGTACCTCTTCCAGAAGCTTCGATTTGCAAACCCTCGTCCTAGACGGATACTGCGACTTATTTGTCCTCGACACGGAAGTGCTTCATTTCGTGGTAGCTTCACATATTCGGCCACGAAATGCTGGAATAACATCCCACCTCCCATCAAAAACGCTTCCACTTTGAACACATTCAAAAAATACTTATTACTTGATAAACAAGTTAATCCAGCATAGCCTTCCAAGTATAACTAGTGTATCAATATTTGGTAGTCTACTTTGCACTCTAGAATTTCAGTGTGATAGATACTGTATGTCATAATAATTATTTAAATGTATGTAAAATTAATATTGTGTGGCAGGTTTGCTTATTTTGCATGTCAAATTATTTGTGTGCAAAGCTCTAAGTAGGTAACGCGGAGTGCGTATATCATAGCGATTTTTAGACGTGCAGTTCTATAGTGCACCACATGTGGATCCACATAATACCAGCGTCGTTTCACCTTCTGTGGATCGACATTATGCTGAGTGGACTCCGTTTTCGCATTAAGCTCTCCTTATATATTAGTCTGTATCATATAAAGTGTAAAATTGCGAAATAAAGTTATTATATCTACTACTCACCTACTCGACAACTTGAAGAGTGTGTAATTGTCCTACCCGGGCACACTATTCTGCATATCTCAATCTTAAATTTCTCTGTTGGGGCTTTCCAGCTCACGTCCTCACATTTATCGGACACCTCTCACGACGTTCTTCGGATAGCTTGGAAAGATATATTAGTGTGGGAAAAGTTGGGGGCGGGGAGGTCCCGGGGCAGACCACCCGCTAGATGGAGCACCCAAATCCCTGCACCCCTGCAACCTGCAACTACATTCTATATGAGGTCATGCATAGGCACGGATAGGAGCCAATTGAGGAGTCTGGTCAACAAGAATGGGACACGACGTCACGATCCTCACTGATGATGATGATGATGATGATGATGATGATGATGATGAAATTTATTATCACTCCTTTTTAGGGTTCCGTAGCCAAAATGGCTAATACGGAACCCTTATAGATTCGTCGTGTCTGTCCGTCCGTCCGTCCGTCAAAGACGTCAAAATTTTTTTTTCAATGCACATAGGCGTGTTGTGTATCAATGGATAGGCCTTTGAAAATGACATAGAGGTTTCTAATAAACTTTTCCATTTAAGTCAACCGTTGGATGGTCATATTAGCTGTCAAAGTCGTAAAAAGTGTGTCCCCACCCTCTAATTTCCAAAATATGAAGTTTATAATTCTGAAAAAAATCAAGATGATGTACAATTATAAATACTTTCAATGATTTTTGGTTTGAACAAGATGGGTTTAACGGTTTTTGAGCAATAGGTGAAAAACTGTCTTGCCCAAACAAAAGGGCTTAAGTGCCGTGACAATACAATACAATACAATATGCTTTATTGCACACCTCAAAAAAAGAATTACAGATATAAACAGCATAAAGATACAAGCAGAGGTAAACAACAGGCGGTCTTATCGCTAAATGAGCGATTTCTTCCAGACAACCTTTGGGTAGCGGAGAAAAAACCTTATGAAGATACGATCTTTTTTGGTTTACTGTATTTTATAGTGGTTTTAAATGTAGAGTAAGTGTCGGTACGGAACCCTTCTCTGTGCGTGACCCGACACGCACTTGGCCGGTTTTTTAATAAGAAACTTAATTAACGGACATATCTTGGTGTCGTCACCTTATTTCTTAATGCACTTTGGATTTGAAATAATGTTACGGATAAAAATCCTGCAGCCGTGGCTGGTGAATAAACCATAAAATTGAGAAAGTTACAAAGAAAAATCTGAATAACATAAAACTGAGCTATACAAAAACATATTCCCATGGTAAAATAATAGCTTTTGATGCAACATGCGCTACAATTAATAATATTTAATTACCTCATCATTAAGTGCTACTGGTCTAGCACATAATCCACGTGCTAACTTAAAGCCTACCTCAAAATAAACATAAACAATCAATTAGCGTAGCTTATCTGGAGCTACCACACAAGCCTATCACACCTATCAGTTAATCACGACTTCGATTCTAAAGCCATAACGCCTTATTTCTTTCTCAACTTACTTCCAAAGTAAACGCTATAGCCTTAAGTACAAGGTATATTTTCAAAGAGACACAAAAAGTACAATAAGTCCTTTTTATGAAGTAAGCATGAAGTTATTAAGGGTGGCGCGGCGCAGGCGCCGCTTTGAGGCGCCGACGCCGTCGTTGCCTTATATGGAACGCGGATAGGCTATTTTTAACCGTGTTTTTTTTTTTTTATATAAATGAGATTGCTCTTCGCCATCATCTAGCCAGGGGGCAAAGATGAGGCCGAGTAGGCCGACGATGAAGCGAGCTCACCCCGAAGATGCCTATTCACTCGTGCCTTAAAAAGGTCTAGGTTATATGAACTCGGAAATACAGACGCCGGCAGAGAATTCCAAACCTTACAAGTGCGCATTATAAAAGAAGATGCAAAGGGCTTAGTTCGAATTAGACGAATTTCGACTAGGTAAGGATGGTAGCCAGCCGTACGTCTGGATGTCCGATGGAAGAAGTGGGAAGGCGATATGAGCTCATGGAGCTCCTGAGCACACTCACCGAAGTACAGTTTGTAGAAGACGCACATACATGCTACTTTGCGTCTATGTGCTAAGCTCTGCAGCTTATTTCCCACTACCAGCCGCCATTGAGCCTCCTGGCTCTGCGGTCCACCGAGTCGAGTGCGGCAAGTTGGTACTGGTTTCCAGGAATTACAATGTTTTCTGATACTGATACTGTATTCGCTTGTTGACCTAGGTACAACGGTACATGCCTACGCATTAAGGGTGCCTTACCACCAAAGATGCGCTATGCAGTATGCACCATGCTGCGAGGATGTGTAAGCTACGCTACCAAAACCCGTTTGCTATGCTATGTGGACTAATGAATATGATTGGTTGATTTAAACGCATCCATAGCAACGTAGCATAGCACATCTCTGGTGGAAATGCACCCTAAGAGTAAACAACAGCTAGATTCCCACCGGCTGACGCCGAAACATAAAAGTTCTTATACCTATTAACTATTTGGTCATGGAGTATAAACCGCCCGTTACGTAGGTTTCATCATCATCATCATCATGTCAGCCGATGGACGTTCACTGCTGAACATAGGCCTCCGCTAAAGGGTGCCACAATGACCGGTCCTGCGCCACCAGCATCCAGCGGAGTCTCGCGACCTTTACCAGGTCACCAGTCCGCCTTGTGGGTGGCCTGCCCACGCTGCACCTTCCGCGTACGTGGTCGCGACTCGAGAACCTTTCTGCCCCAACGGCCATCGGTTCTACGTTCTACGTGCAATGTGCCCCGCCCACTGCCACTTAAGTTTAACGATTCAAAGGGCTATATCGGTTACTTTGGTTCTACTGCGGATGGCCTCATTTCTGATGCGATCGCGCAGAGATACTCCCAGCCCTCTTCATTGCTCTTTGGGTGACTTTGAGCCTTCTTATGAGGCCCATAGTAAACGACCACGTTCCACGTAGGTTTGATCTGTAACAAACGTTTTAAATTAAATATTGAATATATCATTGCCTAAATTTGAATCAGCGACTTTTCGTCAGACCGTGCTGATCGCATATCGCCATGAACCACAGAATAAATAATAGTACATACCTGAACCAACAGAGCTAGCAAAGCCGTTGTTACTTTATAGTCTTTATACAATGAATTTTTTAACCGTTCCCTATTATTACGCTTTATATTGAGAGGGAGGTAGCGACGTCTACTTTGAATACTAAATGTTTTGTTGTAAGTATCACTGCAATATCATCTTATTCCCATCTGTAAACCTTCAATTGTTAGGAGTCGCAGAAATTTCCATTTCATATATATGCCTACGTCTTTTTGGAATACAGGCGTCACTTTACATATAAAGACAACTTAGAAAAGTTGAAAAACCCCCGACATTTTCATTTCAAAGCTCAATATCTCAAAATCGGCTGAACAGATTTTCATGAAACATGACTAAGAACACACGGGATAAAGTTATATATGACACAAAAAAACTTAACAAAAATAAAATTGGTTCATCCGTTTTGGAGCTACGATACACGAATACACAGAAGGATACGTTAAACTTATAACTACCCTCTCTTTTTGCGTCGGGGGTTAATAAACATAGCTTGACAAGGTCTTTCCTTTTGGTGAACCCCAATAGAGTTAAACCGATCTTAAACTGAACGCGCCCTTTATTCACCCCATCAAGTAAGAGCGCTCGTGGCCCAGCGGCGCCCGCGTACCGCGTGCGGTATGCGAGGTCAAGCAATGTGGGTGCAGGTCAGTTCTTGGATGGGTGACCGCTTTGAGTGGTTACTAACTGAGCGCTCTCGTGCTTTGGAAGGCACGTTAAGCCGTTGATCCCGGCTGCTGTCTACGACAGCAGTCGTTAAGCCAAGTTAGAGGCCTTCAGGCGGCTTGAGAACTTCTAACAGTCAAGTTGCCCACTCACTTGACAAAGGGGGGTCGAAGTTGCACCACGTCCGTAGGGAGTACCCACCGTTACCCTACACGTGACCCCTGGGTTGGTGCTAAAAGTGCAACAAAAACTGGCAACCGTACTTGTCTTCTCGAAGATCTCACGGTTCGTAAATATATGCCATACGATTAAATAAAAGTAAGATTATAATATAAGCGGCAATACATAGAAAGTACGAGTATATTAACTTTAGCAATACTTTGGAACATTTTTCATACCACATCAGTGGCGAACAATCTGACAGCCCACCTGATGGTATAGTCAGCATCAAAAGTTCAAAAGTCTTTATTATAAGCTTATTTGTTATATGCTGTTTGTAAGTGGTCACCGTCGCCTATGGAAGCTATCAACACCAGAGGAGACACTCGCGCGTTCGCGACCCTAAGAAACATTTTCACGCCTTTTGAAGAGTCCCGTGCCGTAGCCCATTGGGAATACCTCGGCAGGGAGCTCAACAACAATATATAAGTAGCGTTACACTACTTAGAAGTTTAGAATTCACTTAAGGCTAGGTCGTCAAGCGAGTTAGCGTTTTCGAGTTTTCTAAAAACAACCTGAAACGTAGAATAATCGTTTTAAAAATTTGAAAAAATTATATGTTTTACTTAAGGATCTAGTTTAGTCAAAGTTGCACTCAGTTACACGATCTAATGAACTTCGCTCGATAGAAAGAGACCCCAAAGTTACTCCCTTTTGTAAAGCATTTACAATCTGACGACTAAACTATTGATGTTTTAAATAAAGTTTTTGAACTAAACTAAAGCCATTCAGTATTTCTAGACATTTTTGCAGAATTTAAAAAGATAAAATGATTGTATTAATTAATATGTTTAAATACCTACAAAATGCCGAGCGCGGAGGCTCGGCAGGCCCGATCAGTCGCGCGCTGGCGCTTACGGACAACGGACCTGTGTCAGTTTTATCCGCGACAGTTTCGTGCACCAAACAAGCAGTTTTTGACGAATTTATATAATAGTTGCAAGTTATTTAAGAAGGGCAATAAAAACCCAAACGAAAAACGTCGTATTTATTAACAAATAAATTATGGTCATAGTGCCACAGTATAGAAATGACAGTATAACAACTAAACTGAACCCCTGCAGAAATGGAACCAAACATGGTAAAATTATAAATGAAATGTTTATTACCAGAAATTATAGATATAGTAAGAGATCTACTTATACTGCTTTGCACATGAATATTTTTATCAAGCTATGAGCTTCACCACATTAATTCCGACCGTCTTTTTTTTTAATACCACGTCAGTGGCAAACTAACGGCCCGCCTGATGGTAAGCGTTCACCGCAGCCTATGGACGCCTGCAACTCCAGATATGTCAAATTCGCGTTGCCGATCCTTTTAAAATTTATACACTATCTATCTTTCTAGCTAATCTTCTTTTAATAAATCTACCCATTTCCAGATAGCTACTCGTACCGTGGCAAGTTCGGTATCATTTCATATACCATATTGATTCTATTATCATCTTTATGTAAAAATCATTTCTGGTATTTATTTTAAAAGAATACAGTAATCTTTCGCATAAATAGTAAAACAGTAAAAACTTCGCAATGTTTTTTATGCTTTGAGAGCTAATAACTTTAGACGAATAAATTAAACCACCAAAAAATATCTGTTTTTTATTAAATTAAATTTACGTTTTTTCCACGCTCGTGGCACCTAAAGTGTTAGCTGTTACAATAAAGCTTAAAACTAGTGGCTCTGTGACCACGATGACCACGTGATGTAGACCACGCAACAAAAAATATTTTTTCAAATTTCAAAATTTACAAAAACCGTGTCGACAAAAATATAATTAAACCTATATAATTATCGAACCTGCTCACAAAATGTCACGAGAATCGGTTGAGAAATGCGACCTGTAGAGGAGAACATTCGAACAGACAGACATCCGAAAGAATTTTCGTCGAGAGCTGAAACGGAGACGCTTCGCCCTCTCGGTCAAAAAAATATGTTAGTATAATTTTATGACAGTCGTGTTTCACTACTACTGGGCCTGTGTATATGAAGAGTCGAACATTATCAACTTATATCCATGCGCTTCGTCCGGTTTTACAGTAGACTGAGGAGTATACCCTGTTGCCTGTGCCCTCTGTTTGCCGTTTGTGGATTACGAGAAGGCCTTCGATTCGGTTGAAACCTGGGCTGTATTACAATCTCTCCAGCGGTGCCAAGTAGACTACCGCTATTATCGAAGTACTGAAGTATTTGTACGACAACGCCACTATGTGAGTCCGACTCCAGGACCAGAACTCGATACCTATTCCGTTGTAGCCGCGAGTCAGGCAGGGAGATGCTATTTCTCCCAAACTGTTCTCCGCTGCACTGGAGGATGTTTTCAAGACTTTGGACTGGAGAAGCCTAGGCAATAGGCATCAACATAAACGACGAGTACATCACTCACCTTTGGTTTGCTGAGGATACAGTAGACTTGGCTGAGACCATACAGGATTTAAGTACCATGCTCAATGACCTTGGTAAAACCTCCGTGAGAGTTGGTCTTAAGCTGAATATGTACAAGATGAAGGTCATGTCAAATTCCCATGTAGCACCCACTGTCGTTACTATCGGACACTTTATACTCGAACTTGAAGTTGATTATGGTATACTAGCGACCCGCCCCGGCTTCGTACGGGTGCAATGCTGATACTTATTATAATTATATACTACAGAATGTATTTATATACAACCCGGCCGATACCGCCGCAACCGCTATGTTCCTGCATTTTAAATTAGTAATATCTTCAAAAATATTCATTTCAATTACATGCTGTCAAGTGCCATATTGATCTATATAAAATGCAAAATGTATTTAAGGTATTTTATTGGAGAAGGATTAATGCTGTATTGCTTAAAATCGCTTCGTAAATAAGCCATTATTTTTCGTAAAAAGTAAAGGATATAAAATGGTTATTGTGGGTTATCCCTAAGAGATAGACATATACCATAATCGACTTTTTTGTAGACCTTTTTAAGTTGTACAATACTGTAGTACATTATTTTGATTTATCTCGTAGGGTTCAGCCAGCGTTTGCAATGTAAGCGCACTAAAATATGTTTATTTACGACATCACAATAGAAACCTATTAAATTATCTGTGTTTCTCTACTATACACCTGTAACCAAGAGGAAAGAGCAATGGAGAGGGCTACGCTGGAAGTATATCTGCGCGATCGTATCAGAAATGAGGCCATCCGCAAAAAAACCAAAGTAACCGATATAGCATAGCCCTCCGAATCGCTTAAATGGCAGTGGGTGGGGCACATTGCACGTAAAACCGATGGCCATTGGGGCGAAAACGAAGGTTCTCGAGTGGTGACCACGTACAGGAAGGTGCAGCGTAGATAGGCCCCCACAAAGTGAACTGATGACCGGGTAAAGGTCGCGAGAGTCCGCTGGATGCGGGTGGCGCAGGACCGGTCATTGTGGCACTCTTTAGGGGAGGCTTATGACCAGCAGTGGACGTCCATCAGCTGATATGATGATGATGTTGATATATTTACATGAATAGTTGTTATAGTGTATACAAGCTTATTAGTTTTACGTGTATTCATAATATGTCATTGCTTTCTTAAATATCCGTGTTTGTGCAAAATTAGTTTGTTGCCTTGTGTATACTATATTTATTTTTCTCATTTTCTCGAAGGTTAGCTGGAAGAGATCCCTTATAGGGATAAGTTCGCCTTTGTACTTTTACATTTTGTTATTTTGTTTCGATTGTTATTGTTTTTTGTGCAATAAAGTGTTATACATACATACATATACATGATGATGATAACACGCACACGACAAATAAATATAACAGCCTGTATAATATAACACAATTAGATAAAAAATTGCATGACCTATTAAACAAATCGAGTAGAAGGGTATAAGACATATTTCTTAGGTTTTTAGGTTTCATAGATTAAAATAACGAATTTCAGGGTTGTAGGTATGTACTACGAATTCTGTTTTTTATTTCATTATAATGGATCTTACCGTAAGTTCGACTTTCAATTATTTATTTACTACCTTATTAAAAAAATATATCAATTACATACTAAAGTTTAATCATAATTAATGCATTTCTTGAGTCAAATTACAGTTATATTTCTATACTGTGACCAGTATGAAGCTAGCGGGGTCATCCGAGTTCACAGTCGCTTCGTCCGCGCGGGCTTGTTCACGCACCGCCAGGACAGCGCTAAATACCTACTCTCGCAGAACTAGAGGGCCTTAAATCAATCTTTATAATCATTGCTTTTGTTGTTTCAGATCTCCTAATGACATTCCACGGATAACCGTAAGTATTTTTTACATAACCACAGTCACAGCATTCCGCAGCCGTAACTCTAAACAATGTCGCACCAAAAGCTTATTCAAATCGGTATCAGATTGTTGACTACCTTACTGGAGGGCTATTTGAGTGGACTATTGACATAATGGTATGACAAACTTTGTAAATAAGAATGATATTGAAGGGACGGTGGACTGATGGTCTGGTAAAAGACGCGGGAGTCTCCTGGATACGGGGCGCAGGACTGTTTGTGCCACTCTTTGGTGGAGGCCCATGTCCAGCTGTGGACGTACCTCGGCTGATATGATGATGATGATAATGATGATATTGAAGTGGACTTAAGGAGCAACTTGTATAGGGGACAGGGTTCGTTAAATAAAATTAAAGTATTGTTTATTCTTATTGTCTTCAATAAATTTGCGATTTGTTACCAACCAGACTGGGTCCTGAAAGACTTTCGAGAATCGAAAACGAACTTCGTTCATATATTCTTTTCTCTGTAGCATCGACAGAGTCGGGCAGTCACACGAACTAACGTTGCGAATTTACTTTGACATGAGAAAACGCGAGCGAATTCTTTCACTCTTTTGATTGAGCACGATAAAATTATTCCCTTGCTCAATTTCGTTGTTATAGAATTTAAAACCTAGACACAAACATAGCTTTCTACGCGTCGTCCGGTAACATATGCTTTTAAGGAAATAAATATAGTCGTTATATACAAGATTGACATAAAAGGCAAGTTGCACATTACTTACATTAACCACGGGTATTATATAGCCGCTAGTGCCTTTTATGTCGAATAATGTGCCTTGTTCGCTTCCTTGATGTGAGGTGGATGTATGGAACATTTGTCTTTAAGAATCTGTGTGCTAAAACTATCGGCTAAAACAGATGTAGTAGAGGTTTTTGCTTTGTAATCTTTGATTCTGTGCCAGTCTAACCAGATTGATATGCCTACGCGTGTGCTTAGGAAGAGAGACGAAAGTAAATTGAGAACTTGTTTAAAATTGCTTACCATAAACAATCTAATTAACTTGGACGGGTAACGCTTTGTTTACCCCAAAGTCATATCTTAAACAGTTTGGGGCTAGTAAAAAAACTGGAACTAAAATAGGAACAAAGAAAACAATATATGTTATATCTCTTTTTTATTAACCGACTTCACAAAAGGAGGAGGTTCTCAATTCGTCGGAATATTTTTTTTTGTATGTTCACCGATTACTCGGAGACTAGTGGACCGATATCAAAAATACTTTTTTGTTTGAAAGGGTGTGTTTTCTAGTTGGTCCCATTGTCACCAAGTCTGGATCTGATGACGGGATCTTGGAAAAATCTAGGGAACTCCTCAAATTATATACCAAGAGGATGGGGTAAGTAAGGCTACATCGAAGGAACGCAAATTATATAGCAGGAGGATGGGGTCTGGCAAAGTTTGGAGTCGGTGTTTTTTTGTTAAAAATTTACTTGTTGTTCTAATTTATATTCAACTATCTCGTGCGGTATTATTATTATTATTTTATACCACTTAAGTGGCAAACAAGCATAGGGCCCGCCTGATGGTAAGCGGTCACCGCAGCCTATGGAAGCCTGCAACTCCAGGGCTGTCACATGCCGTTGCCGGTCCTTTAAAAATGTACACTCCTCTTTCTCGAAGAGCGCTCGTGGCCCAGTGGCACCCGCGTACTGCGTGCGGTATGCGAGGTAAAGCAATGTCGGGCGAGGTCAGTCCTTGGATGGGTGACCGCTTTGAGTGGTTACTAACTGAGCGCTCCCGTGCTTTGGAAGGCACGTTAAGCCGTTGATCCCGGTTGCTGTCTTTGATAGCAGTCGTTAAGCCAAGTTAGAGGCCTCTGGGCGGCTTGAGAACTTCTAACAGTCAAGTTGCCCACTCACTTGACAAGCCTATTCCCAATAAGGTCGGTTTCCCCCTCGGGTTGGAAGGTCAGATGGCAGTCGCTTCCGTAAAAACTGGTGCCTACGCCAATTCTTGGGATTAGGTAGCGGACCCCAGGCATTCTTCAGGATGCAAATGTACTGGGAATAACGCTAGGAGGATGATGACTCCTCTTTCTCGAAGAACCCCATACTGTAGTCCCTCGGGAAAACATCAGGGAGCTCATTCCACAACCGTCTCGTATTTAACAAGTCGACCTACCGTTGTCCGAAACCGGCGCGGGCGCAGCGTAATGTCATCAACCTATAGGCGTGTGGTACAATGCATCTGCCGCACTTGAAGTAGCTGCTTCCGGCGTTAGGGTTGGCAATCGTAAAATATTTTTACCAGAGGCAACGTCCGCTTCCCACCACCACCACCATATCAGCCAAAAGACGTCCACTGCTCGACATGGGCCTCTCCCAAATTCACGGAGGGTATATGCCATAATCGCCACGCTCGGCATGCGGGTTGGCGATTGCAGTATCTCCACCGCACTCCAGGGATGCTGCTGCCCATCCCCCGGTGGTCTTGGTCGTAGTTTTAGGACACACCCGGGTCATAACGTCCGCTTAGTGAAATTATAATTAGGTACCAACCGTAGTGAGAAATTGAAAAATTGATTACCCCCGGGTGGGATTTGAACCGACGACCTCTGGAATCCGTCCATAGCTTTTAACTAACTGATCTATTTGTAACGCGGGTATCCTTTGAGACGGAGGTGTTTTTTTTAATTCCGATTAGAAATCAACTTCTCTTCTTTTATTTAAGAGTTTAATCATCTTGTCGGTTGAGTAATCACCAGCTTTTTCTGCGTCCTCTGCTTTTTACAAGCTCGCAATTCAATTTTGAGGCAGATATCTTCAACGGATTGATCTGAAACTTGGCATACTTGTGTAAGTTCGGTGACAATACAATATTACGGTACCACCGAGCTGATCTGATGATGGAGTCAGAAGGCGACCATAAGTTTAAAAGCCTATTGCGGAGACATCATTTTTTATACCAGGTCGGTGGCAAACAAGCGTACGGCTCGTCTGATGGTAAGCAGTCACCGCAGCCTATGTACGCCAGCAATTCCGGGGTGTCACATGCGCGTTCCCGTTGCTATTAATCAAACGATTATTATTATAATTAGATACTAATTATCTTACGGAACTGTGATATACACATGTATTGGTATGTGGGTAGATCTAAGTTAGCGATAATAATATAGGGTAAGACATGAATATGTAACTAAGGCAGTCTGCGATTAAACCTCCAACTGATATCATCTATGGTGTTATTTAGACTACCTAGACTTCCTACGCATCCATACTCCTGGATTTCAAAGGAACCTTTGACTCCATAACTGAAGGGCACTTCACTATAAAATTTCAATATAGGTATCAGGCAAGTGCCAGCCCTGGCCATAATCAGGGCATAGACAATGCGTCGTTGTGTCCATCTACAGCCTGCCCAAGTGTGGTGCGTCATGACGCATGTGTCACGACGGCATAGATTTAATTATGCTAATCGTGAGGTAACATTTTTTTTTTATACAACAACGGTGGCCGACAGGCTTACGGGCTGCCTGATGGTAAGCGGACACCGTAGCCGATGGACACTTGCGACTCCTGAAGAGTCACAAGTGCGTTGACAACGTCTTCATAATATTGTATTATACAATACAAATATAAATAGTTCATTTCACAGGGAAAAACATGCTGACCCCCACACTAGGCATTACCTGTCCCGTGAGGGAGATATTACGATTACATTTAACATATGTTAATAATAATAATATTGGGGGACAATCTTACACAAATCGATCTAGTCCCAAACTAAGCAAAGCTTGTACTATGGGTACTAGACGACGATATACATACTTATATAGATAAATACAAACTTAAATACATAGAAAACATCCAAGACCGAAGAACAAATATCCGTTCTAAATGCACAAATAATGCCCTGGCCGGGATTCGAACCCGGGCCCTCTAGCTTCGGCGTCAGTGTCACTACCAACTAGGCTAAACAGGCCGTACATATTTATTTTGCCACACTGGCAAATAAAACGGTAACAATGTTTACACCACACCTTGCCAAAAAGCGCGTTTTTCCGCACGCTGCGCGTCCGGAAGAACCCACTTTTTGGCCAAGTGTTGACGTAAAATTGTGTGCAAAACACGGATCGTAAAACAGAAAGCCCTCTCTCGCATATTTATGACCCTCGCCTGCGGCTCGGGCCTCAAAAATCTGCGATATCGGCCTTTCTTTGTTTTACAACTCTTGTATCGTAAATAGCTATTTCTTATCGTAGGTTATCTTTTCATTCATACTGCGGGGTGTAATACAAACTTGGATCATTTAAACTTCATTATCTCTGTCACTATTCCTTTGCGTTATATGTTCTTGCCGCTGAGGTGAAAAGTTGTATGTATCATACGAGAGCAAAGATATTTGCATCTCGTATCTTTGAGTCCCTCGCTACGCTCAAGATTCTAGTTTTAATTTCGCTTCATCGGGACTCTAAATCAACACACTCGCAGCAAAAATCTACTTTGCTCTCTTGTTGAACAACTTACTATGTACAAGCTCCTATTTAAGTTGCACTATTCGTATGTCTACTAAAACACGCTTTTTGGCAAGGTGTGGTGTAAAAGGTTTTTTCACGCTCGTAGCAAAATTGCATTTCGCTAACTAGTTTCACTTTCAAGCAGCAAAACCGCCACAATTATGCCGCTGAGGTGAAAAAGTTATTTTCCAAGATACCGGATTGGGACCGGGGTCCACCCATAGACATGGTCACTAATATAACTATCAGCAAAACTTACACCCATAGTCAGGGTCATCAGCAAACGTAACACGTCCAAATATCTTTTCTACATATCAACATTTGTTCTTAATCTGCAGCTGACAAGTAGGCTAGCTGTCATGCGCTCGCGCAAGCGTTGTGTAACGGACCGGTTTCAAGGTCTCTGCCAGCGGAAGCGGGATGAAAGACATGTAACTAATCGAGAATGGGATGCCCGCCTATAGGCGCATAAAATTAGCAAAACCTGGACATAATTCGATAACTGTAATTTTCTTTTTCTAGGTTTTAAAGTATTGTTAGTTATAGTTAAAATATTAAGAATTAAACATTTTAAGGCTCCGCGTCAATGTTAAAAAAACTAAATTTTTAACACATTTTGATTTCTTAAGTAAGCCATAATAAATAACTTCGTGAAAGTACCTGTATTATGATATGAAAAAATATCATTTAATCAAATAAAGTGAATATTTTTTGTTTAATATTAATAAATAATAAATAAATATAACTAAGCAAAGCTTGTAATATGGGTACTAGACGACGATATACATATTTATATAGATAAATACATACTTAAATACATAGAAAACATCCATGACCCAAAAACAAAATCCATGCTTAATCTCTAGCTTCGGAGGCAGTGTCACTACCAACTAGGCTAAACAGGCCGTCAACATTTTATTAGTACTATAAGAATCATATTAAACAAAAAATATCCACGATAATTGATTAACTGATATTTTTTCTTATCATAATACAGGTACTTTTACAAAGTTATTTATTATGGCTTGCTTACGAAATCAAAATGTGTTAAGAATTTAGTATTTTTTTTTAACATTGACGCGGAGCCTTAAAATGTTTAATTCTTTTTGTTTTAACTATAACTAACAATACTATAAATCATAGAAAAAGAAAATTACAGTTATCGAATTATGTCCAGGTTTCGCTAATTTTATGCGCCTACTACGTGGCTAGCTCCTGGGGATCAGTGACAAGAAACTATACCAATGGACGGTTGAACGTATAAAATTGGTTGGTGGTGGAAGCTGGTGGTTAGTGGTATATACCTATGGTTTCAAACATGACTTACGTTTCACAACACTATTTTTTATGTTACAAATAAACAAATAATACGAAAAAAATCGGAAAAAAATCAAAATTTAAAATAATTATGCAATTTAAAAAATCGGTTGACGTAACTGGTGACCGAAGAGCTGGCGGTTTCCTCGCTCAACGTATCAGCATTGCGATACAGCGAGGAAATAATAATAATAAATAATAATAAATAAATAATATTGGGGGACAATCTTACACAAATCGACTTAGTCCCAAACTAAGCAAAGCTTGTACTATGGGTACTAGACGACGATATACATACTTATATAGATAAATACATACTTAAATACATAGAAAACATCCAAGACCCAAGAACAAATATCCGTGAAAAATGCACAAATAAATGCCCTGGCCGGGATTCGAACCCGGGACCTCTAGCTTGCCGCCAGCATCCTCGGTACAATGCCTCAAGGGCCCGTTTTAGATTTAAGTTAGTTTTAATTTTCTTTATATTATTTTGGTTAAGTATTCTTGTATATATTTTCGTTGTACATAAATTAAAAAAATTAATAAATACATTAACATATAAAAAAAACCGGCCAAGTGCGAGTCGGACTCGCACACCGAGGGTCCCGTAAAAAATATGTTTATTATATGATATAACTAAAAATTTACGGTTTTCACAATTTTTTATTTATCTATGCTATAAGACGTTGCTTCGTACCAAATTTCAAGATTCTGAGTTCACGGGAAGTACCCTGTAGGTTTTGATTCTCTTGCAAGTGTCGAAATTAAGCGGAAATTTGCGGCATAAACGCCTGTGTCTTTTGATTGCGTTGGCTTAGAAATTTGATTTTTTCACGGCTCCAAGGGACAGTAGACTTTAGTGTTTGATATAAATTCCAGCTTGATACCTCCACGCGTTCCTGAGAAAAAGGGTCTTGACATACAGACGGACGGACGGACAACAAAGTTCTTTCCTTTCGAGGTACGGAATCCTAAAAAGACGGAGTTTGACCATAGAAAATTGTGACGTCATTAAAATTAATACTAACCTAGTGTTTTTAACGTTTCGTAAAAGTTTGCTGACTTGACTATCGCTTATCAGTGACATAGGTACCGTATTCGTGGAATGAGAAGAAACTCTTGCGTTGAGGTTTCAGAAGGTGTCAACTAGGAACCCTTATAGTTTCGCTATGTCCGTCCGTCTATTTATCTGTCCGTCATCTGTCCTGTCCGAGGCTTTGCTCTGTGATTGTTAGTGCTAGAAATCTGCAATTTAGCATAGATTTATAAATCAATAAATCTAACAAGTAAAATAAAATCTAAAAAGTAGTAAAATCTTAGTAACCGAAGTCAATGTGTAGAAACGCTAAAATATTGTCCGAAATCCAAAAATTTAATATCAATTAGATCACCTTATGTTAATAATAATTATGGAGTACCTCAGGGTAGTATTTTAGGCCCTTTATTATTTTTATTATATATAAATGATTTACCGAATTATCTATCTCATGAGTGCATTTTATTCGCAGACGATACGTCAATTATAATTAAATGTAATGAATTATCAAATTATAATTATGACATAAATAGAACATTATCCCGTACCATTGATTGGCTTCATAAAAATAATTTAAAAGTTAATATAAGTAAGACTAGTTTCATGCAATTCCATACTGACCGAAGTGACGCACAAAATCTTAATATTTGTTATAATAACAAGCCTATTGTAGAAGTACAACACAATAAATTTCTTGGTATAATCATTGATAGTCACTGCAACTGGCAGAAACACGTGGAAAGCGTCTGTTGCAAAGTAAATAGCTTCACATATGCACTAAAGAAAATTGCTCAAACTGTCTCGATAGACGCCGCTTTAGTTGCATATCATGGACATGTAAACTCTACTTTTCGCTATGGAATCATTTTATGGGGAAATTGCAGTGATAAAGAAAAAGTGTTACTAACGCAAAAACGTTGCATAAGAGCAATTTTTGGAATAGGCCGTAGGGAATCATGTCGACCATATTTCGTGGATAAAGGCATCCTCACCGTCCCTTGTCTCTATATTTTGGAAGTTTTGGTATTTGTACATAAGTACAAAACCCAATTTTTAGAGGTACAGCAGCTGCGCACCCGTAAAGTACGAGCGCAATACAATTATAAATTATATAAGCCGGCTGCTAAATTAGCACTTACTTCAAAAAATTCTTTTAACATGTGCATCAAAATTTATAACAAATTACCTGATAGATTTAAGAGTTACAACTTAAAAACCTTTAAGAATATAATTAAGAATTGTCTCATAGAGAAATGCTATTACAAAATCAGTGATTTTTTAAATGATTCCTTTTAACCTTAAATATAAGCCCAAATGTATGTACACCTGAAAAGGTAGGATTTGGTGAAACAACTAAATGAAATGCAATTATAACCGCAAAATGTAACCCAATTGCCACATACTTAAATAAATCATTTCATTTACTTAAATAAATCATTTCATTTCATTTCAAATAAAATCTAAAAATTATATACAGGGTGGGAATGAGTATACCGACAGATTTTAACCGACGATTCTAGTGCCTATTTGGACAAAAAAAGTAATTTATACATTGCTGGACAAAGCCTTAAGAGGGCGCATTACGATCGGTGTGGATCGGTTCTCCATACAAACGTATTTATGCTCTCATTTTAAAACGCCATGCTATAATAACATGAAAATTTGTATACACAATGGGATCCGGCATATCTAGGTCGGATCATAGTTTCTGTTGCTAGAAATTGTAAAAGAAAAAAAATACAGCGGCTTTTTGAGTTTTTTACGGCTTGTATGAAAACCTTAATAATCGCTGTATTTTTTCTCCATTATAATTTCAAGCAACAGAAACTATGATCCGACCTAGATATGCCAGATCCCATTGTGTATACAAAGTTTCATGTTATTCTAGCCTGGCGTTTTAAAATGAGAGCATAAATACGTTTGTATGGAGAACCGAACGTACTGCGCAGTCTTAATTATGTGATGTCACCACACACACAAGCACACACGCAATACGGAAGTGGTAATATCAGTCTTACCTGACATCTGCCATAATTTTGACTACGAATATTTTTTTAAATAAAAGTTGAGTTTAGACAGCAAAAAGTGTTCATTAGGTATTGAGAGAATGTTATGTCTAATGTTAGATAGCAATTGTTGTATACCAAACTAAGATACAATTAGACACTCATACTTTTGCGTAACATATCTTTAATCAGAACCAGTAATACTCAAAAGTGATCGACTTATTATTTACTAGCTTGGTCTTTAGTTTTACTTCTGTTCTCTACCAACGAGTCGGCAAGTGTGCGAACTTTTTTTTGGTGAATAACGTACTGGCCGTTAATCAGATTTTAAAA
Source organism: Notocelia uddmanniana (assembly GCA_905163555.1). Lineage (NCBI taxonomy): Eukaryota > Metazoa > Arthropoda > Insecta > Lepidoptera > Tortricidae > Notocelia > Notocelia uddmanniana. The sequence goes on from LR991053.1 coordinate 49,675,230, forward strand.
CGTCGGGAGTCGTGAAGTGTGAAGTTTTCTTTATCTTTCACTCTTTAGACTGAGGTTTCGTTCACAAGAAAGTACTATCGTTAATTTTTTTTTGTTCCCGAAATTAAGTAAGTTAATGAGGCAGTTTTGGACCCATGTTGATATAACATTATTGACTCGTAATACCACCAGGAATCGATGGTTAAAGTTTGTCGGTATACTCCTTCCCTACCTCCCCTACACGTAAAGTGGGGAGGATTTTTTTCTGCTTATACCCTATGGTGTGGGGTGTTGTTAGATAGGTCTTTCAAAATAAATACAGGTCTTCATCAAACATTTTTTGATAAAGGGTGAGTAGCGAAAGTGATGAGATGCCAAAATGATCAGCTGCGAACATGGTCAAATGAGAATTTGATGAACTGAGCATGTGGTGAATTGCGAATTTGGTGAGCTGCTCATAAGGGATATTTTCGGTAATAATCATTACAGAAGAAAAACATATTGTGTCCCTCTAACTTTTGAACTATATGTTAAAAAAAATGAAATAAAAAACATGAAAGTTAAGCTTGATAAAAACTTCCAACGAAAACTATAGCGGACACGATGAGTTAAGCCGTTTTTGGGTTATCGTAAATTCTTTCCTTCTTAGTAAACGACGTATGAAACGCTGCGAAGAGGTATTCACTGTTGCTTGTTAATGATTTTTTTTAATTAATTTCATTGGGAAACTACGGCCCTACACTGAGCATGGCCCAACATGCTTTTGGCCGAGTTTTATTAAAACAACTAGGACGTAACTCCTTCTTTGTTCAGTTAATCCGGTTGCATCTTATAGGTGCCTGGGGTCCTTTCCTAAGATTTGACGTAGTTATTTATGAAAGCGACTGCCATCTGACCTTCCAACCCAAGCTTGTTGGCCATCGTTTTGTAAAAAAATACCGGCTAAGTGCGTGTCGGATCACGCACAATGAAGGGTTCTGTACCGTCACCTATTAATACACATTACAAACCACTAATAGAATACATGGACTCAAAAAAAGGTCGTATCTTCATAGGGAACTCACGGCATTTACGTCCTTTTGTTTGGGCAAGACAGTTTTTCAGCGTTAACTCAAAAACCTTTTGACCTATCTTGTTCAAATCAAAAATTATTGAAAGTATTTATTAATGTAATCCACCTCAGTTTTTTTTTTAGAATTTTAAAGTTCATAGTTTGGAAATTAGAGGGGGCACTCTTTTTATGACTTTGACAGGAAATATCTCTCCAGCGGTTGGCTTAAATGGAGATTTTTTTAGAAACCTCTGTATAATTTTTAAAGGCCTATGCATAGATACCCCACACGCCTATATGCATGTTTTTTTTTATCCCCAGGTTACATGTACCTACCTTGATTAAAAAAAATCCTTAATTCACATCATTTTTCTACAACAGTTCATAAAATACATCTTCCTAACAAATTTCATGATTATAGTACTTAAAGTTTCCGAGTAAATCGGCTGTGACATATACGGACCGACGGAGCTCTCCGTTTTATTTTAAATTAAAAATGGGATTGCTCTTGGCCAGCATCTAGCCAGGGGGCAAAGATGAGGCCGACGATGAAGCGAGCTCACCCAGAAGATGCCTATTCACTCGTGCCTTAAAAAGGTCTAGGTTATATGAAATCGGAAATACAAACGCCGGCAGAGAATTCCACACATTAGAAGTGCACATTATAAAAGATGATGCAAAGCGCTTTCGCATTTTCGCCATTTTGGCTACGGAACCCTAAAAGCTATGTTTTTATCCTCAAACATATTTTTTGTCCCCTCAATATGACATGTTATTTGCTTGACATTACACAGCAGGTCAGTAATTTGATCCGCTAAGGTGCTAAAACCATAAACAATAAATCAAACTAGTTTATTTTGCATAACGCCATAACTGGTTCCGTTATGTTTTAATGTGTTTTAACGTAGTTTATCTTTATCTTAGGACACAAATCAAGAGTAAGTGGAGATAAAAACAAACGGATCTGGATGCATAAAAATAAGGTTACGGAGCTTTGCATACATAAACTCACGTCTATATTCCCAAAAGGGGTATGCCAGAGCACACGAAAATTAATTTCAGTGCTACTTTTAACAAATTTAGTTTTATATATTGAGAAAATGTGATATTGCAGTGACAGGTTGCTAGCCCATCGCCCGCAACACACTTCAACCTGGTTCCCATATTCGACTCTTACGACACCCAAGGGAAGAAAGGCGGTGGTGCTATTCTAACCCGGCTCCACTCCGGGAGCCCGGGGTCAAAAATGAACAATTTTTTATGAAATCTTGCATTTTTATATTGCTTATAAGATAGTTTGGCTACAATAACAGTTAAAGCTAAACCTTCTCCTCCACTTTTAACTTTCAATAAATAGTAATTTTCGTTCAAATTAAAGACATTATTAATTGAGTTCTTTAACCTTTTAACTCTCTGTCAAATACCGATATATCCGTCGTTGGCATTGAACCGATGGTGGAGATATTGGCTACGTGCACGTCTGAAACGTCAAATGTCAGAGGTCCCGGGAAAATGTCAAACTCAGAGATGTCAAATAGTGACACATGAATATTTTATTTTAGTAAACTAGAAAGACCCCTTACTGGAAATTTTACTGAAATAAATAAGAAAATAAATAAATAAATACAAACCAAACGAATCTTAGAAAACCGTTAAGAAACCAATAGGAAACGTGAAACTAAATTTGACATATGTCCCCGGTAAGTACACATTTCTGCCGTGGTGTGCGCTTCGATCGCCTAGCTTACCTCTACCACTTACTTCGCACATAGCCAATAAGCGTCATTGGCGTTCAAAAGGTTAAATAAACATGATATTTATTACCCACCGCATTATTTAAACGAAGTAATGAACCCTAATAGTGACCAATGCAGACATATTAATTTCCATCAACCCACGGTTGGACAGACAGACGCGCAGACATATCGTATGACGGTCTTCGCACTAAGGAAATGATTCGTTGGGACAAAAACTGTTGTACTTTGTTTTGTTGTTATCAGGTTCCAAGTGGCGACGTAAATAAACTGACAACCTTTTAAGTTGATAAAAATACCTACTTGTATTTGTAGTGCCTGTTCGTAATCCAAAGCAGAAAACCGGAACAGGACGGCTTGTCTCAAGATTAAAAACAACGTTTATAATAATAACGTCATGCTGCGTAGGTATCGATATACCGGCTTTATACGTATTCAAAATAGGTTTATACTGATATGGCTCCAATTTCGATTTTAAAACATCAATGTATTGAGCCGAGACTAAAACAACTTGGATCCTATGTAACGTAACAGCTTTTTGTATGTCGGTGGTATGATTGTCAAATTTTTGATTAATTCTGTTACAAATCTGTATTGAGTAGAATTTTGAGAGTAGTGTATTTGGCGAATGGTGTATTTCAGGATTAGTGTATTATGGGAATAGTTTGTTTTGAGCTTCAGCGTTTATGACTTTAGGTAATCTTGGTAATAGTTATAATATAGACAAAGTCGTTTTGGTTTTAGGGTATTTTGGGACTAAGGTAAATAGACACTGGGCTATTTTGAGTTTATGTTCATATGACCATAGGTGTTAAATGAAAATCAGTTGTATTGTGTAATAGTGTAATTTGAGACTGGGTTCTTTTGAACCGGAAGGGAATAAAATTCGTAAATAAGTGAATCACATGATATTAGAGACCGGCAATGCTGAGACCTCTATAGTGGTTCTGCATTCATAATCATTATCAACCTTTTATTTGCCGTAAAGCACAAATGCATGCAAATATAGTTATAACTTAACATTACAGAATAAAACGAGAAAAACATTATTTAAAATACAAAAAAAAAATGTCAGATGTAGATCACAGGTCCAAATAAAATACAATAATTAGAACAATATATTCATAAGGTCATGTACATATTTTGTCAAAAAATAAATAAATAAGTAAATTACATACAAAAAAATTGACAGATGCAGATTTACAGGTCCAAAGGGGTTGGATTTAAAATAATAAAAAAATAGAACAATATAAGGCCATGTAATAGACGACCTGTTTAGCCTAGTTGGTAGTGATACTGCCTCCGAAGCTAGAGGTCCCGGGTTCGAATCCCGGCCAGGGCATTATTTGTGCATTTAGCACGGATTTTGTTCTTGGGTCTTGGATGTTCTCTTATGTATTTAAGTATGTATTTATCTATATAAGTATGTATATCGTCGCCTAGTACCCATAGTACAAGCTTTGCTTAGTTTGGGACTAGGTCGATTTGTGTAAGATTGTCCCCCAATATTTATATATTTATTATTATTATTTATTTATGTACATATTTTGTTAAAAATCTCGTATAATATTCATTAATTGAATAGAATGGACGGGTCAGAAAATATTCCTTCACTTTTTTTTATCAAATAATTTTAAGTCCCTATTATTTTTCATGTCATCAGGAAGTAGGTTGAAGTACACTTAAATGGCAGTATTACTTATATATAAACTTTTGTAATGCACATCATTTAATTTAAATTTGTTTAATTGACTAAGATTATGATTCTTAGTCATGCCTTGCTGTTGATACAGATTTTTGTTTTTAAAAATATAAATACATAAACGATATAAATACATTGAAATTACAGTCAAGATTTTATTGACAACAAATAGGCTACGGTGAGAGTCAGGGACACGTATTTAAATTGTTAGACCTAAGTACTTTAGCCCTAAATTGTTCATTTGATCTAATGTTTCATTTGAGCTAATGCACATTTTTCTTAAATGGTAAACTTGCAAAATATACTTTTTTTTCTCGTTTTTTTTCACCTGGGGAAATGCATTTACGCATCCCGCCTATTTAGCCGGGGAACTAGGACAGGTATGACGGACTCCCGGGAACCGCCCGGACTACCGTCTAAAACCACCAGGGTATGCCCATCACACAGCATTAGTGGCGGTGACACGGGATCGCCAAGGCACACAACCGCGAACACCGCCTGCTACGACAGCCGAAGCTGTCCCCTCTCGGTAGAGGCTTGCGCCCCCCACCCGACGGCAAGCGTGCAGGGCGACACCACACACTTGCCGCCCAAAAGACCTCCACGCCAGGAGAGAGTGAAAAACCCCGGATTCACTCCTTCAGGTCCCCTTGTAACTTTTTATAGAGGTTTTCTCCCTCGAAACCACCACCCGGCCCCGGCCCGACGGTGACAGCCCCCGCTCACGACCACAGCGAGCCTCTGCCGAAGTCAGGGTTATGGGTCCGTACCTCTTTAAACAGGCACACGGCATGGCCTGTCCCTCTCGCCGCACCTGGGGTGTCATGCGACTCCCTGATGCGGAACCCCCCATCCCCCCATTGGTCGCATCTGGTGTGTCCTCCGCTTAACAGAGGAACACCCAGAGCGACCGGAGACGGGGTCGCTGGGTTATTGGTAGCACCGGTAAGCGATCCCTCCGAAGATGAATCACTTCCCGTTGCCTCCAGGGCGCACCGGTCAGAACCCTTCCCCTTCCCCCAGACCTGCGAGGGTCCAGGGGAACTGGAAGAGCCCAGACACTCGTGGAGGTTACCCGACTAGCGCCCCTGCAAAATATACCTAACCTAACCTAATCACTTCTATTTGATGATATGATATGTCTTTATTTCTACTAATCATACAAAGAAAAAAAAACAAAATAAGGAACAACAAACACACACAGAGGAGAAAATTCACCAACGTTTTTTTTCATGTATTTTGTAATTTGAAAGGAAACCATGCAAATAACCTACCACACTTTTATTCGAAGCAAAATCCAAAATTATATCTAGTTATGACAAAAGTTAGTAGCTCAAGTGACATGATCCTTTCTATAGTACAGTAAGTCCAGAATATTTGAGCGCTTCATAACTTTATCAGGCGCTCAGAAGATATCTCTATACCGATGTCGTTGCACTTAAAAAAAGTTGTCTTTTTGATACCACGTCGGAGCCAAAACAGAGCACCCACGGTCCGCTTGATGGTACATAATTAGTCACCGTTGCATATGAACACTTGCAAATCCGGTTGTGTCACATTCACATTACAGACCCATACCACACTTCTTGCACAACCCCTTCTTATTCCATTCCTCGGTCTCCCGAGATTCGAACCCGCATACCTAGGCTAACCGGTAAGGATACCCAGCAACCGTACCGGCGCCGGGGCAGAGGTCGTGCGCTTTCACTGCGCGCGCGCCGAAAGGGGAAAATTGAATATCGCTTGCGAAACGTCATGTTTCGGGGCTATGTGTGTTCTTCATGCAATTTCAACCTTATTCCGTAGAACGTAAGGATCATAATGTTTATAGTTGGCGCGAGTATTCGTATACGTAACAAGTTAGAGACGGTTAAGGAAATTGATACTTATAAATTTCACAGATAAAGTGTAAGCTAAGTGCAGTTGAGTGATGTTGACTGGAACATATTGCAAGCAACGGACGTCAATATTGCAGGCTACAGTCGCGTTTTTTTTATATACCACATCGGAAGAAAACAAGCGTACGGTCCGCCTGATGGTAATTGGTCACCGCAGCTTATGGACGCCTGCAAATACATGATGCACATTGTCGACTCTTTAAAAAATTATACACTAATCGTACCTACTTTCTTGATGGGCTCTTAATACGGTAGTAAACAACACTAAAAGTGGAACTTTTTGAAATAAATACATGCATTAATACTTCACCTTTTACTAAATGTGTAGTTTTAGAGCAAAATTCTTTTTAGTAAGTATTTTTAATTGCGTCGTTCCGGAATTTGCGCTTTAGTGTAACCATCAAGAGGTATATTTTTGCTTGAGAATTCCACAAACATCCGGTTCACGTAGTACAACTTCCAAAATCAAGCAACTATACGTACTAAACCTTCTTCAACGACCTTTAGAAGGACGTAAAAGTAATGTCTCTTGATTCGTCATATTCCGACCTCAACCTTATCTACTCGTGCCAACAGACGATCAAAATTCACTTAATAAGCACAATAACAAAATGGCTGCTTTTAAGGAAGCAAGGTGAGAGGGTAACCCGTCTTGCCCAAATCTGGGCAGTTATTCACAACAACCTGAAAACCAGCAGGTTGACCTCCGAATGCTCAAAGTTGTTTTGATACTGTGGGCCAAGTTATGTTGGGCGTTGCAATTGGGTTTGTGAATGATAGACATATTCGACCTTGCCACAAGGTTGAATTTTAGTGCTTAAGTGCATTAAGGACTGCAAGTAAACAACCATCTTAACAAGTCCCTTGACTTAAAAGTTAAGATGGTTGTTTACTTGCAGTCCTTAATGGCTTTGTCCTAGTGATGCAGGTTTGTTTTTGTTTAAAAGTCTGCTTGTAACTCGAACCGCTAGTTCCTGAGGTGAACTTGGCTGGACACGCTGCCGCGTATCTAGATCATATTTAAGAAATGGTAATAGGAATGTTGAAAATCTACAAGACCATTTTAAGACCTGTCGTCGTGTATGGATCGAAATGTTGGGCCGCAAAGATGACGGATGTAAAGAGATTGCATGTTACGGAGATGAGAATATTGAGATGGAACAGATATATAAGAGGAAGCCTGAAAGTAGCACCCATAGATGATATGTTGAGAGCTAATCGTCTAAGGTGGCATGGGCATGTTATGTGGATTGATTAAAGTCATGTGAAGGTGCCACAAGAAAGGTATTAGGCACGAATGGAGAGGGATGTATGTAAACAAGGAAAAGGTATACGAATTGCGTGAGAGACGATATGAAGAGGAAGGATGTGAGTGACGAGATCACGGGCGATAGAGAGTTATGGAAGAAAATACATGCATCGCCGACCCTAAGTAAATGGGAAAAGGGCACGCGAATGATGGTGTAATAGGAATGTGGATAATTCAAATAATTGACACGTAAGATTAAATTTTCTGAAAGTTGCTTTAATACGTGAGTGACCCGTTTCATTATATTTAATATGTCTCAAACTCACGGGAGTTTTCTATATAAAAAGTTACTTTTTTGTATAACGACGGCACCCTGTATGATTGCTAGCCTACAGTCACTTGCGACTCTATAATAATTAAAGGACATACAGTACAATCAGGTACTTTCCACATGTTAAAACCTATTACATGGTGTCACTCTTTGTCGGCCTGTTTAGCCTAGTACTGCCTACGAAGCTGGAGGTCCCGGATGCGAATCCCGGTAAGGGCATTTGTTTATGTGGTGAGCAAAAGCATTTGTTCCTGAGATTTGGATGTGTTCTATGTATTTGAGTATATAATCTATTAAATATATCGTCGTCTAGTACCCATGACACAAGCCTTATTGAGCTTACTAAGGGACTAGTACTATTTGTGTAAAAAAATTGTCCCTTAATATTTATTTATTCATAAGTTATTATTCAATCAATCAATCAATTTATTTGCCGAGAATACAGTCTTATAAGATATTACATTTTTTTTGTTTCATGTATTCAGCCATGTAAGGCGTGCAAATATTTTCGCAAATCATATTAATTATTATAAGAAATAAACATGTTTTTTAAAATATTATATTATAATTAAATTTGGATGACACATAATTAATTACAAAAATATAATCTAATACTGTCGTTCGAGAAAATAACGTACCCGATAGAAGCACTTCTCCATGAGCCAGCTATTTAATGTGGATCAATTATTCTACAATTTGGATAATTATCTCTAAGTAGGTAAGTTTTACAAAGAAATTCTAGTCATCATAAAATTAAGTTTAGAAATCACGCGGAGGACGCGCGCATTTACAATAATGTACCTAAGTATTACCTACTAGGTAATGGACATTTAACAATGAATATATGTAGGTTTTTATTTTAGGATCTGTACGCAAAGTAGTTTTTTGCCTCACCATAATTTGTTAATCATTTATAACTTAAATACATTTTCACGTTTAAGCCCACCAGTTAGCGCATTAACTTTTTACACTGATTAATGGGACTTGATTCAAGTTTTTGCTGTTTAGGATTAAAATTAAATCCTTTATTTTGATTAAGTAATAGTGTTGGGCCATTTAGCCGTAACGGTTTTCACCGAAAATTGAGAAGAATGTCATTTTTATGACTGAAGCCCGCAAGTCCCGAGGCGAGGTTTTCCCGAAGGACTACAGTATGGGATTCTTCAAGGAAGGAGTGTATCCCTATAAAAATGGTCGGCAACGCGCATGTGACAGCCCTGGAGTTGCAGGCGTCCATGGCTCGCTGCCTTGCATGCGGCTCGGGTCGATAAATTGTCTCGGATAAAATGGCTTGTTTTATGCAATCTCAATCAACTATTTTATATGCCAAGGTTTTGGAAGATATTGGTCTTCCAAAACATCATTGACTTATCCACGAATTGCTATTTCCCGGGCACTGCAATAATGTGCTATTGTTGTCTCGAACTATAATTAATAATAATTTATTATAGAAACAATACATGTTTAATTTAAACAATTTGAAATATAAAACTAAAACTAACTACAATTGTACAATTGTGTTGATTTAAAAAAATATATATTACCTACTAATAGTCGTTCTGACTTTTTGACTTCTTTCAAAAAGGTTAGGCTACAGCGCAAACCCTTGACCCGATCGTCTTTGTTTTAGGCTCAAATTGTAGCCGACTAAATTGTCCAGAGGAGTTTTGATCAAAATTTTGATATCATTCTTCGTTTCCAAAATATCGAGTGCCAAAATGAAAAAATCGGAGGAAATTGATTTTTTTTTTCACTATTTCGGCCAAAACTTTTTTCGTTCTGGACTTTCTCAAATAATTCTCTTTGCATCTTACACATCTCGTAAATACGCGTCTTTTGAGCCTAGTTTGAATATCATACCTTCACAACTCTCTGAAATATAAGGGGATCGCACTATTTCGTGAAATGGGACCCTATACTGGAGCGAACGAAAAGACATTTTCAATGTCAAAATATTTTTGTGTTGGATAGTTCATTTATCGAGGAAGGCTTTAGGCTATATAACATCACGATGCGACCAATACGAGCGAAAACGCGGACGAAGTCGCGGGCAACAGCTAGTTTCCTAATAAAACATCTATTGCACGACAAAATTTATGCATACAATTTATTTCAATAATAAAAAAAAAACTTTAATTGTGTGGTTCAGTTTCGAATTAACCAAACGCGACCCAGCTTCTACTTTTTTCCAGTGTATTTCGTGTATGTGTATGTCCGACTGCGCCATCGTAGCTCCTAAACGTGTGGACCGATTTGAGTGAGATCTTTTTAAAATCGAAAGTCTTGATGGCGGAGATGGTTCTCTTAGACATGTTTTGTCAAAATTGAACTTTGAAATGAAAATGTCGGGAGTTATTTCAACTTTTTATAATTTATCAGTTATTATTGCTATTGTCTCAGCTAATGCATTATCGCAAATAGTCCCAATTTACATATACTCAACTGAGAAAGAACTTCATGGAACAGATTAATTAACTGAGATATTGAATTCAAAATGTATATTATTTCTCGATAAATCTATTATCTGAACAATGATGGATCATCAAAACCAACGATATCATTAATGTCACAGTGTGAAAGGCGAAGCTTACGGTAGAACAATTACTTACTATGATGGAATTAAATCTTATCATTCAATACAATAACGTAATTACAATCATCGTCGTGCGGAAATCATTTTGCAGATTCATCGTCGTTTTATCAATGGGAGTCTCTGTAGCCGAACAGTAACACATGTGACTTTACAATCTAGCGATCGTGGGTTCGAATCCCGGCTGGTACAATACAAATACTCTTTATTGCACACCTCAATAATAAATTCTGTCAAACATTTCATTTTTGGTATAAGCTTTTATTGCCGACTGTACTTTTTTCCACAATCATCAACTACTCGTTGAGACGGTTTGAATGAACCCAAACATGACGGGTTTATCTTGTCTAGTTTAGGAGCTATGGCCCCTTCCGTCTCAATCATCAGATCAGCTCGGTTGTACCATAATAGTGTATTGTCACCGAACTAACATAAGTATGCCAAATTTCAGCTCAATCGGATACCGGCAAGTGGCTGAAAAGGGGATTTCAAATTTTGATGACAACATACATACTTTTCATACCTAATTACTAAATAGTAAACTTTATAAGATTATTGCAAAACAAACCTAGAGACTTTAAAAAACATTAGGTCTACTCGTGCCTGAAACATTTGGACAAAATTTGACCTACTTGGTCAAGTGACAGGATCCCATTGACAAGGGACAACTCGGAGCCAACGAGAGCGAATAGAAATCAAAGAATCAGACATGCCACAGATGAAATACAAGTTACTCCGTAACTTAAGCCTAGCAGGAAAATTCTAGAAGCTAGAAAATATTAATAAAATTAAACTTTGTCAAATTTAAGTTGCTAACCCTACCGTGCATATATGTATTGGATCTTGCACTGTTTGTAAAAAAACAGTTGTCTCAATACAAATTTGTGGAAACCGCTCGTCGAAATAACCAATTAGCCCTCCCGGAAGCTAAGCGCAATATGTTCAAAAGTGGACCTTATTACCAATCAATCAAATAATACAACAAAATCCCTGACTTCATAAAACACGAGGAAAAGTATACTAGTTTCCGTAGTAAGCTTAAAGATTGGCTCATAAGTAAATCATATTACTCATATAAGGAATTTATGACAGACACCATTAAATAGTTTAATTTACAAGTTCTAATAAATTGAGATAGAAATACATGTTTAAATATAATTTAACAGAAAATGTTGTTTAGGTATAGGTATTGACATTATTAATAATTTGTTTGTATTGTGACCTAGTTAATAATTAGAGGTAAGTAGACTTTATAAAATTTAAAATGCATTTGCATGACCTACATAGGTAATTCATAAAATTTTGCAATACCCTGTCAGGGTTGCACTGTTACTGAGTATAACATGTGTCATTGTAATAGTGTTAAGCAAAATAAATAAATAAATAAAATAAATAAATAAGTTATTCTCTTCGTAAAACACGTCCCCACTCACCACAAAGACGATATTTCATCCATCAATCGATTTTCGGCGATGTCGATCACATCTCTAGCACGTTTTGATGTGGGTGTACAAAGTACTACATATAATATATCGATCAGTACAATCAGTGGCAAGGCCACGCGTGGGCCTGCGCCTGCGATCATTAAGGTATCAAATCGACATTTTGTAACCACTTGTTTTGAGTGGTAGGAAAAAAATGGAAGTTGAACATTGGGAAATAGTCCCTAATCTTATTCATAGACGCACATCAAACATATTCTAACTTATATACCGTTAGAACTCTATTACTTTGATATTGGTGTGTGTGAGAAAAAAACAGTTTTTAAGTAGGAGCATAAAAAAACATAATTTTGCTACATTAATAAAAAAATCTCTTGAGAAGTCAAGCTATTGTCTTAATCCGAAAGTGTCAAACCTAGCAATGTTCCCATCTCATCCCATTGCCAGCCCTTATAACCCCAACTACGAGGTGAGCTGGGTTTGCCTACTATTATGTATTTTTCGTTGAAACTATGCAATAAAGTAACAAATTATCATTGACAACCTAAAATTCATACCTGCGGGACACTTTTTTTGTATATTTAAATCAATGTGCCACATATAAAAATAAACTTTTATCCAAGTTTGAACTTCGATTTCGACCCAACTCACCCCATTTTACGGTAGTGTAGGTACAATCTTTTTGTCGACTTTTTTCTGGTCCCACTACCCCTTATATCGATGGTGGTACTGGTAACACCTCGATAAGGCAAACACTACGAGTCACATCCATATTCAATACATTTTTATTTTTCCTTCGTACCAACCGAAAGGAAAATAAAAATGGCGCCAGCAACTGTCACATTGTCAAACTTCCCAAACAATCAGATTATAACATGTATAAGCAATTTCTGATCCGCGGTCGAAATCATCCGGTCCTAAGTCCATAAGAATGTTGCACAATGCACATACATATACATACTCGGACTGCGTTGCACATTTGTCCAGCCAAAGGGGCCCTCTTTGTCGAAGTAACATAGTACATAGCGTCTATTTCTAATTGCGTCGTCACGGAAATAAGGCTTTATTGCCACTGCCAAAGGGCACCTTTCGTGGGCGAATGACACACGCGTATATATACGTATGTAGGTATGTACCTAACACTTATAAGATGTTGGCGCTTACGCAGAGTTCCGACGAGCACTCTCAGATGTCATCGCGTCCATTCAGCACGGCCGGAACGCGAATCAGCGTTCCCGGAACACCCAGAGTTGCGGGAACACTGACATCTCCTGCGCAGAAAAGCAGAATGCATGCACGATTCAAAGGATACTTTTAATAATTGAGATACACACCTAACAGTACACTCAAGTCTCTGAATTCTGCTCTAGACGTGAATGGAACTGACACGCAATAATGGACAACTTAAATGCTATCGTGATGTTTGTCGAAGATATATATCGGCTGTGGTATTTTTTTTGTATTATTGTAGTGCCATAATCTATGTACACACACACACACACACACACACACACATTAATACACATCTGTATTATCTACGCACTTACAAATTTAATTTCTTCTCCTGTCAAAGATTATTTAAAATTATCACGACATCAACACACAGACCGTCGCAAGTACCTAATATATGAAAACCTACGAATAGTTATAGGTATATTATATGGAACGTACAACAAATTACTTAGCATTTTCGAACGACCACTTCACCTAAGTTGTTTTAGAGAAGTTGCGAAACGTTGGTATTTTCGCGCGAAATAGCTCGCTTTTAGTCGGTACAAGCAGACAGATAGACAAATGTTGGTGAATGTTAGTGTATGGCCGAGTGGACGAAGTGCGTGGGCTGACAAGTCTACTGTGCCAGGTTTGGTGTGCAGGAAGAGAGCATGGCGTTTTAAGAGGGCGCAGTACGTTTGGTTCTCCATACAAACGTATCTTTGCTCTCATTTTAAAACGCCAGGCTAGAATAACATGAAACTTTGTTTACACAATGGGATCCAGCTTGTCTAGGGCGGAAATTAGTTTCTGTTGCTTAAAATTATAATGAAAAAAACTCTCAAAAAACCGCTGTATTTTTTTTCTTTTTCAATTTCTAGCAACAGAAACTAATTTCCGACCTAGGTATGCCGGATCCCATTGTGTATACAAAGTTTCATGTTATTCTAGCATGGCGTTTTAAAATGAGAGCCTAAATACGTTTGTATGGAGTACCGGTCCACACCGATCGTACTGCGCCGTCTTAAATAGCTATTATATTTTATTTCAAATCGATAAATGTGTCATGAACAGTGATCGTAACTTTGTAGCATTTTCGGTGCAGCGTAGTGGTGTCAACGGAATTGGGATAAATGATTTGAATTCTTATGATTCATTAGCGTTAATAACGTTAATATTAAACCTTAATTAACCGTTTAAATTGTATTTGTTCATACCAACTCCGTTAACACCACTACACTGCACCGTAAATGCTACAACAGTTACGATCACTGCCCGGCTAGTATGATAACTTATACCGTCACGTTATATGGCCAAAATGCACTGAAACGTCACATAAAACGTGACGGTATAAGCTATCATACTAGCCGCGCTGGTCATGAAGTGTGATGCCGCGGCAGTCTTTGCTTTATGTGTGGAGTATTCATTCGTCTATATTTGCCATATTTGCACGAACAAGACAAATACACAAATAGGGAAAAAAGGTACCCGGCTGGCTTGTCGGATTTCTCGCATCAAATGACGCAAATATGTCAAATGTGTATGTGGATATCGTTTTTGAGATGTTTGGACTGCATACGAATATATATTTACAGATTTTCTAATAATCTGTATTAAAAATCTTTGTAACATAATTAATTGAAATGAAACGAAATTATTTGTTGCTGAACATCGGTGAATTATATACAGGTACTACATTGGTGATAAAAGCTGCCAGTTCCATATGCTCTGCCTGCTTCGGCGTGCAACAATTACTCTTACAATTAAGTCGAACTTAAAGCATCGTAGGATAAATAAATTATTTATTTAAGTACATTCATTTAGGTTTGATTTTTATCATCGTGAACATCCCAACTGTGAACACTGACTCTCCTTTGCGACTGCGCTCGGACGGAAGACAGGGCCCCAACGAGGACCTTCGGCCTGGTCAAGATCGTGATAAAGCGCTGGATGGTCTATTGCAGAAGCCCTTGGGCCTGTATCCAGTATTGGACGTCTTCCGGGTGAAATCTAAATTTCAAATTAGAGGGTAAAATTTAGTGCTCCGAGCGATTTACAAAATTATTCTAGTATGTGATGGTGCATCATTACTGACGATTTCTCAATGTAATTTGAGACTTTGGTGCCGTTAAAAGAAGCCTAAGTTTTGTACGGTAAATATCGCTGTACTCCCTAAGGCCCTGTAAGAGGGAACTAGTAGAAGGATTTCGTGCCTGAACTTGATTGGTTCCGATAGCTCAGCGGCTAGAGCGATTGGCCGCGTATGCCAGCTGTCACAGGTTGAAATCCTGCTCGGAGCACTAAATTTTTAAGTTTTTCCCTTTAATTTGAAACTTGGAATTTTCGTTAGCAGCGTTACTGCTTACTATCCGAGTGACTTGATGATAATGACTGTTTCAGATAAAGGTCTCTTTCTTTGGGAATTATAGGTCTACCGCTTTACGTCACTCCTTTGACGTTACCCTTCTTTCTAATGGTGCGCGCCACCATGGAACGGTGTATGTTAAACGGTATACCTACAAGTATATGTAGAACCATAAAAGTCTGTAGTTTAAACCATATTCGGTGTAACTTTCCCAATATGATTCGGCTGAGTTACAAGTACAAGCCTGATAAAGGTGCTGGGTGAGATTTAGGAATTCCTTTAAATATACGGCGACATAGTTGGCTATTGTGTCAACTAATCTGGAACTGTTTATGTTTATTTGCTTTTTTAGATGAAATCTAGACACGCGGCAGCGTGTCCAGCCAAGTTCACCCCAGGAACTGGCGGACAGCAGCCGTGTGTTATATTACACGAACCGTTTTGAGCCACTTTTGACCCCCCAATAACTCCAAATCACTCTAACATAAAAAAAAGAAATTCGGTACATGCATTAAGATCTTTTAGAACAACTAGAATCCCAAATTTCATAAATATAGGTTTAATAGTTATTCAGATATTAAATTCCAATAAACGGCATTTTACCACTGACTGACTGACTGACTGACTGACTGACTGACTGACTGACTAGTAATCAAAAACCTAACCCACTTCCAGGTGACCTAGAAAGCTGAAATTTGGCATACAGCTTGGTAATTGTGTGTGTAAACCAGAAAAAATCAGAAAACATTATTTATGCTAGTTACCTCAGAACTCCGTCATTTATTGACCGATTTAGAAAATTCTTTTTTGTTTGAAACGGTATATTTCAGGGGTAGTCCCATAGTTATCAGGTAAGAATCTGATCATAGGGTCCTGGAGAAATCGAGGGAACTCTTCAAATATATAAGGTGCACCTACAGCGATTTTCGTGCATTAAGCCGCAGTTAATTAATTTTACTGTAAACAATGTAGTGCCTGACTTGGCACCATTTCAGAGAATCTACGGAACTTGGCACCCATTTAGATCTCAATTATTTTGTCGGTGAAGACGACAACCAAGCATCGCATATTCTTAATATTGAACTTGGCTCCCATTTTCACATTTATGTTTTTGATGGGATATTTATTAGACCACACTCCTAGACAAATTAAACGACATTCTAGATAGTTTAATTCTATCAGAAGCAAGTTACGACCCGCTGACATATTTGGCATATACATTATGATATTTCTTGCTAAAGACTGATCCGTACTTATTTGACTGGATGCTCTCTGATGCCTAATACAATATGAGCTATCAAGTCAGAGTACATCAGGAGTGCTCATGTCACAGCGGCGCTTGCGTATTGCGTGCAGCATGCGAGGTTAAGCATCATCGGCCCCGTTCAACTTTTGGATGGGTGACCGCTTTGAGTGGTTACTAACTGAGTGCTCCCTTTGGAAGGCACGCTAAGCCGTTGATCCCGACTGCTGTCTATGACAGCAGTTGTTAAGCCACGTTAGAGGCCCTCGGGCGGCTTGAGAACTTCTAACAGTCAGGCTGCCCACTCACTTGACAAGCCTAATCTCAATAAGGGCTAGTTTCTCCCTTAGGTTGGAAGGTCAGATGGTCGTTTTCGTAAAAACTAGTGCGCTACTTCTTTGGATTAGAAAGCGGACCCCGAACATCCTTCAGGACACTAGGATGATGATGACGCCAGAGTTCATCAGATGAATATGGATCTTACCACACTAAACTGTCACGTCACGATACGTAAAATCAGATAAAAATTTCCTTTTATTCTGCAGCACGGTTGAGAATACCTTTTAACCCAAATCTGCACAATTTTTATAGCCTAAAATCTGACCGGGGATTTTCACGACAGATTAGTAAAGTTTGCATCAAAATCCGTTCAGCCGTTTTCACGTGATGCGCGGTCAAGTAAACAGACAAACAGACAAAAAGTCTAAAAGCTGTTGTAACGTGTTCTGTTATCGATTCTAAGTATCCGCAGCCAATTTTATTTCGAATATCTTACATGTACAGACTTTCGACACTCTTCAGCTTTATTGTATGTAATAGATAGATAATGAGTATGAGAATAAACCAGCTCTCCTCTTTATGTCATATTCGATCAAATAGAAATAAGAACTTAGCTTGTGTTCGTATATAAATAAAGACTGTAAAGGAATCTTGAGATTATAACCAGGGAGCGAAACTTTGGTGCCGAAGACAGACGTATGTCGTCAAGCTATATACATAGTATTTTTATCTGGATTATTGAAGTAATCGATTTTGATGATGAAAGGTTAACTTAAAACAATAATTTTGTTCTAGTTGCGATTACAGGCATTATGTACAGTATATGTATGCAGGTATGTATTTAAATTAGAAGTTGCGATGTTGTGTTTGAACACTAAGCGTCCTGCTTATTTTTCAACAACCCACGAAATTTAATTTGTTGTTTTTCATTTATCCGATTTTTTTTAATTACTTAGTAAAATATTTTTTCTTATTGTCGTAATTATTTTCATATTTACATTATTTTCAATATAAATAGTCATTTTTTATTAATAAAAAATAAAATATACTTTACCATTATTGAATAATTAATTATCATTAGAGTGTCGCAATATTGTTTATATAAAATCACCCTATATGTGAATTTGCGTCATAATGATGTCACCGGCACCAAAATTTCGCTCCCTGATTATAACTTAATTCTTGTTTGGTTCAATTGGCAATGTATATTTATTGCTATACCTATGTAGAAGAATAGCAAAAGCATATAATAGGCTGCGGTGACCGCTTACCATCAGGCGGTCCGTACGCTTGTTTGCCAACGATGTAATATAAAAAAAATCGTTGATTTCGAAGCAGTACTTTTTGTAAAACTTCATTGATTGCAATCGTATTTGCTTCGCATACTAAGCATTCCTTTCTTTAACAGTTAATTCATTGACACAAAGCGGTCCCTAGGCTGCCCTTTGCGCATGCGTGCTCGAGCAGCGCGCGCGCGGATCAATGCTTTGACAGAATAATTTCACAATATTAAAGATCATAGATTTATAGCGCTACTACGAGATTTCGAAGCGAAATGTCAGATAAAATTCACACGATTTCAAAATTAGAACCAGAGAAACCCATGAGAAAGGCAAGGTAAGGTTAATATACTGAACGATTATAGTAACAATAAAATCAAGTACAAATATAAAAAGCCCAATAAAATGTGGCTAATAAAAATGAAGCTGCATTTGCGTTGAAATGTAAAATGCCTGCACTGTTGTAATTTTGTCCTTAGTATTGTGAGACATTGAATTTCGTAAATTGAAATAGTTATGATGTTTTTTTTAATTTAATCGTATGGCATTTATTTACGAACTGTGAGATCTTCGAGAAGACAAGTACGGTTGCCAGTTTTTGTTGCACTTTTAGCACCACCCAGGGGTCACGTGTAGGGTAACGATGGGTACTCCCTACGGGTGTGGTGCAACTTCGACCCTCCTTTGTCAAGTGAGTGGGCAACTTGACTATTAGAAGTTCTCAAGCCGCCCGAAGGCCTCTAACTTGGCTTAACGACCGCTGTCGTAGACAGCAGCCGGGATCAACGGCTTAACGTGCCTTCCAAAGCACGAGACCGCTCAGTTAGTAACCACTCAAGGCGGTCACCCATCCAAGAACTGACCTGCGCCCACATTGCTTAACCTCGCATACCGCACGCGGTATTAGACGGATGCCGCTGGGCCACGAGCGCTCTGTATAGTTATGATGTGAAATTAACTTTTCTGGGAATAAAGCTTAATAAACGAAATGTGTAAAGGTATTAGCCTCTCAATATCTCAGTCCTCGACACTACGCGTATACCAATATTTATCACCGTATGTTCGAGACTTGCATGCGAGTTTGATTACATTGCGGGTTACCGTGGTATACCCTAAAACTACCGGGTATGCCCTAAAACTACGACCAAGACCACCGGGGGATGGGCAGCAGCATCCCTGGAGTGCGGTGGAGATACTGCGATCGCCAACCCGCATGCCAAGCGTGGCGATTATGGCATATACCCCCCCCCCCCCCCCCCCCCCGTGAAAATGGGGGAGGCCTATGTCCAGCAGTGGACGTTCTTTGGCTGATATGGTGGTGGTGGTGGTGGTGGTATAATGAGTGCAATCGATCTGTCGAACCGCGCAATGGAAGTAAGTAAGTAAGTAATTTATTCCATAACAATTTTACAATCGTGTAGGAAATATGGTATTAATATAATTCACAATGTTCAAAGACACAATAGAGGCCATAATTCACACCTGACAAGTGACAAACAGGGCGCAAATTATTGAAATTAAGTTGTCATGTATTGGTACATTCATCTTATGTTGTTAAATCTGATTAATTTCAGGCAACGCTTTTTAAAAGTAGATGTTACAATGCACAATTAATTTACTAACTTACCCAATTGAGTGTATGAAAGTTGCCATTGTTTGACAATTTCGTCATCGATATGTCATAATTGACAATTATTTAGTAATATGAAGGATTTAAATTAAAAGAAGGAAGTTTTAATTTATTATTTCCGTTGCAATAAAAAACACTTTTTACCTTGCTTGTCTTGTTATCTTGTGTTTAAACTTAAAGTGAAAATGAATCGAGAGCGGTTGGTAGCACAGTGTCAATCGTATAGTGAGATCACGGGTCCTCGCCTTGACATTACTATTGTCAAATAGCATTGTCCGACGTCTGTCTAACGCGGGCTACATTCAATCACATTCAATTGATTGATGTTATTGAGTTACCACAAAAAAAAACGCGCTTTGCTGTTGTTTACAAACTGTTTTTGATTAGGTTGTTCGCTTCTCTTTAGATGAATATGTAATTATTTTGCGATTATTAGTACTAGGTAGTAGATTATGTTTTTATGCTTTGCTACAAGTTCGGTTTATTGATTAATGATAACTAAGAAAATTGGAATATCCCCCGGTCTTTTCATTTCAAAGTTCAATATCTCAAAAACGGTTGAATCGATTCTGTTATAACATGTCTAAGAACCATCACGGGAAAACATGCTTTCAAATAAAAAAACGCATAAAAACCTGATCACCTGTTTAAGACATAAGATGCCACATACAGATACTTAAACACATTAACTGACAACTTAGAAAATATGAAAAACCTCCGACATATTTAATTTCAAAGTTCAATATATCAAAAACGACATGTCTGAGAACAATCGCTGGAAAATCTGCTTTCAAATTAAAAAAAACATATGAAAATCGGAACAATAAAACTATATACCAGTGAATCTGTGAGCTGTAAACTTCGCAAAAACAATTTTTTTTTTTCAAATTTCAACATTTCCAAAAACTGAATTGACAAAAAAGTTTTGTATAATTATCGAACCACCACACAAAATTTCACGAGAATCGGTTGTGGAATGCGACCTGTAGAGGAGAACATTCGGATAGACAAACAGACATACGAAAGAATTTTTGTCGAAAGCTGAAACGGAGACGCTTCGCTCGCTTCGCTTGCTCGGTCAATAATCTTAATCAATAATCATTATTAATTAATTATCCGAAAATCACATTTCAGAATGTTTTATTAATGTAGACTGTATGACAAATATTTCCAGAATGCTAATCATCAAATTTTCGAATAATTCATATGTATAAACTAGATAGACAAACATATGCTTAAAACATCAATATTAACTGTTGAATAAATCATACAAATTATATGGCTCTAAACTGATATATATTATAACTCGATTAACATAATTATGACATATTAAGAATGTAGGAAATTAATGAGAAATGCCATATTTGAAGTCATGTCAATATCACGAATGTATATTTAATAAAAAAAAGTTTACCGTGTGGCCACCGGCCACCGACTGCCGGGTGGAGACCACCGGGGGATGGGTTTCAGCATCCCTGGAGTGCGGTGGAGATACTGCGATCGCTAACCCGCATGCCAAGCGTGGCGATTATGGTATTTGCGCCCCGTGAAATTGGGGGAGGCCTACGTCCAGCAGTGCACGTCCCTCGGCTGCTTTGCGATTTATTAGAAACTAGCTGCCCGTTCCGCCCCCGACCCGTTCATTAACAAATGTATGAGAAAATGTCTTTCTTCGTATATTTTACCGATATTTTAATACCTATTCTGCTATTCGGAACTAAGACAATTCCAAAAAATCAAAAGTCATAAAAATAGGCCCGGCCGTTCTTTAGTTATAAATGGTGTAGGTGTCTAACTCGACTTTGTTTTACGAGACTGATTATATAAATCAGGCTAGATCATGTATGCTCTATTTATATACAGGGTGAAATATAATTGTTTATACAAAATATTAAAATGTGAGTGTGACCATGACTTTGAACAACTTTTACTATGGGGCCAATTTTGTCTGTAACAACTATTTCATACAAAGGGCCTACTCCGAACTTCGAAAATCGAACTTCGTGTCGTGCCGTCCATTTCACTCTCGTGTTATAACACGTCCGTCGTACAGTGTATACACTGTACAATGGGAGGGCACGATACGAAGTTCGTTGAAGGCGCTCAGTTCGGTCTGTCGATTGAAGACCTATCATAAGAACCAAAAGATTTGTTTTACACGGACAAAGTTGGTCCCACAGTAAATCATGGTCAGACTTACATTTTAACAATAAGATATCACCCTGTATTTCTCAAGGCCTGGCCAATCGTTTCATTACACTAGGGACAGCTTGTTTTGACAGCGTACAGTCAAAGTAAGAAATATATTGTTTGTTCCCAAGATAACACAAATATCTGTTCCACTCTTACGAACATTGAAATTTATGGTCGTTTTCGATGTGACTGTACACAATGAAAACTAGACAATCCAGACAGAAACGACTCGTGTTCAATTCAATAAAATCTTAATAAAATGCTGTAGATAGCCACGACAGATGCGTGACGTACTTACAAGTATTGAACTGTGCCCGCCAAATTCGGCAACTTCGGTACTCTAATAGTGATGGCGCCATGGCATACGCAGTTTTTTTATTTTGAAAAATAGGTCGCAATGGCACGTCTAGGAGTCAAAAACTTGTTGAAATCAGTGTTTCTGAAAAGCAGACCACTGTGTAGAAGAAACACCGCAAAACAAAACTCAACAGACAGTCATTTACTCCAAAAAATATGCTTATTAGATGCATTGATACTACTTAAACTTAACCCACTTGAAAGTATTAGTTCTTTGGCTTGTTAAATTTTTTAGTGATGCTACGACTCCGTGTGAGGTTTGTCGCTCGATCGTCGTCATTTATTTATTATTTATTTATAACAAACAACCGTTTACATGACATTACAGTAAACCCAATGCGCCATGAAACTTAAGCTTATAAATATCTATGTATTTAGGCGACGAAACGGCGTGGCCCCGTCGTCTCCGGTGTAGGATTCGGTAAGTTGCCCCGGAACCGTCGAAACACGACACCCCTCGGCCAGAAGTCAGCACACGCGATGGTCTCCTTTAGCGGCCGCGGCACGCGCACCACAAATGAGCTGAAGTGCACGTAGTGACGCGAACGCAGCTGGAACACCCTCAGCGGGAAGTCGGTCTTCTGGCGAACGTACTCCACCACATCATCAGCCGTGGCGGCGTAGTGCAGACGCGATGAGTGTCATCCCATCTTCCTTTCGATCCCCCGAGAATTTATGGCCCAAAGCAAGACTGCTCTTAACTTCTAATTACCGCTGAAACCGCAGAGTTTAAAACACTTATCTCATCTTCTCCCTAAAGCCTAAGGTATTTTTTGAAACAAAGCAACTGTTTGAGGTAAACAATCGAATATCACGACTAAATTAATTCTGCTATCGAATGAGTTTCAAATATATCAATCCTACTATGGTTTACCCAGTTTTATCCTTTTGGAGGCTGAGGTTGGCTTTTGGCACCTAACCCCAAAATTTTGGCGTAGCCTAGTTTCAATAAAAGCCACTAACTAAACAATGTACAATGATGAAAAACTATACAATGTAGTATCAGATATTTATTCTTTAGTTTGTCTTTCATTAGTCGATGATCTGCGTATTAACGTAGTTTTATTTCGCCAAACTTGGCCTATTTCTACCATCCATCGACCACACCTGCGCAGACGCCGATTTGTCAAACAAATTGATAAAATCATCAAACCATTGATCTTTAACCAATTTGAAACTGGTCTGTTGCGAAAAGCAGCCCTGTCAACGACTGGTTCTGTTGACAGATAGATTGTTACGCTTTTCAAGGACAAATTAAGTTGAATAATTATGACAATTGCGTAGTAGATTTGTCCAATTAGGAATTCAGATCATTTTACGGTACAAATATCATCAGAATGATCCAGAATAAAGTGGCTTGCTGGGAGTCTAGGAATCGATTCTATTTTGTTTGTATGAGGAGAACGATAAAGATAATACCCACCACCAATTAGACCATCTAATAACGATACGAGTATGACAAAGTCAGGCATAATGGACGATTTACACCGAACGGCTGGAGTCGGCGCACCCCACTAGAGTCAAAGAAATTGGAACCCTCCATACAGAAGTCAGATTTCATATTTGAATGGGTTGCGTGCCGGTCGGCTGCCGCCGGCTCTGCCGCTGCCGTTTGGATACGATGTCTAGCTTCTGTATAGAGGGTTCGAATTCCTTTGACTCTGGTGGCGTGCGCGCGGACTCCAGCTGTTTGGTGTGAATCGTCCATAACAGCATAATCGTAATAAATGGAGAAGGATGGGCAAGGATTGTTAAGACATATACATATATACACTACCTTCAGAAAGTTTAAGACCAAACACAATTTTTAGTTTCATTTTCATAAATTATTACGCAAACCAAATAAGGGAAAAAGATTGCAGTGGGCTGTTTCTCACAAGGACTGGACTTTTACAAACTGGTCGAGAGTACTACGGACAGATGAATCAAGGTTGAATGAATAATCAATCAATGTTGATCATTTGCATATTTTGTGTTTGGTCTTAAACTTTTTGACGGTAGTGTATGTACTGCACTTAACATACGAGAAATTGGTAAATTATTTTGGCAAGATAGTCAGCTTATAAGGTTAAATGGACTCAATAATTACATGCTGTCGACAACACATAATAAGTTCAGCAAAGTTATTAAAATCGTTAAAGGATAAATAAGTATGGTGTAAATACCTTGTTGACTCAGTTAAGTTGGTATTCCGTGGAAGGAGCTCTAAAACTTTTAATTCCCTGCCTAATTTCTTCCGATTTATCGTAATCCGTATGTAAGGTATTACTTATTTTCGATTATTAAAAAGGGATACATCTTTCACAGAGTTTGTTCTCATAAACATACAAGAAAAGAGCGTACTCCCATCTTAATGGCCGCGGCAAGGCACTTACAATGTGTCCATGGGCGGCGCTAATCGCTTACCATCATGCGATCCGTCTGCTCGTTTGCCTCCTATGTCATAAAAAAGACATACTAGAGTAATAACAATGAATCCGAGAACATTATTCTATTTCTGACTGTCCCATCCAATCAAGGACCAGTCAAATGATTCTTTTGAGCTCATAATTATAACTTTATCTATTACAACACGCTAAAATGATTGTTAATAATTTATGTACGCATATTCGCGTTCGTTAAAATATTTTATGCAAATCGGAAAGTTTTTATAGACCCGTCCTTTTAGAGTCAGCCAGTCCAATTTGCAATGTCTAGTGATTATACTTTAACGGTAACATATTATGGCTATATTGTGTTAATTTCACACGTAAAGGTAATTTAGTAAATAATTTATAACTTATCAAGTAAGCGGACGCATTTTTACGAAGAATATCAAATTTGATCCTCATTACTGGGAAAACGGAAAGTTGATTTCCTATTGCATTGTATTAATTAATTTGATATGTCTTAGCAATTAGTACTGTGGACTGTTTGATTGCAATAATATAACAAAACGTTAAATCGATCCTACCATTTCGGACCGTAGAAGGCTTTTAATACAATAAGTAATGGATGTAAAACGAAATTTGGGCAAAGATTTTACTGCTTTTTGGGATGTTTTCTGTACAACGAAGCTAACCGTTTACTGTCCTTAAGAATCAAAACGAAACATGCATTGAAAAAGGGTTGGACACACACACACACACACACACACACACACACACACACACACACACACACACACACACACACACACGCACGCACGCACGCACGCACGCACACACACACACACACACACGTGCACATGTTAGATTTTTGTAAACTCCATCAAATACCAATGTACTGATAATTTAATATTTCTAAATTTTGGCTCTAGTACTATAGGTATTATTCTTAAATATATTGTCAATAGGAAGGAAGCTGATGCTAATAGCACAGGATTTACCTAGTTTAAGCACCAGCATCACGTAGAAAGACATTAAACGCAAATTGTAAGGCTAATTTGTTAAGATATATGAACCAAGCTTGTAATAATTTATAAAATAAAAATTATAAATAAATACGTACATATAATCACGCCTGTTTCCCAGAGGGATACGCAGAGATCACGGGTATCCATTTGCTACGATCCTGACATACGACTTTCGCTTTATGGACTCTCATAACATTCTTCATGCATGCGCGCCGATTTAGGGTACTTTTAACCTGGCCTTTCTGCAGAATGTCTCCGATTTGGTCGATATACGTTCGCCGAGGTCTTCCCCTTCCATTTTTTTCATCCACTCTTCCTTCATCGTCATTCACACTCGTCTCCTTTTAATTTATCTATAATTCATTTAATTGCGTTGTGACACGATGTCACACAATAAATAGGTATGGGTTACTTTCGTGTCACCCTAGATGTAGCCATGACTTTTTGAAGATGTCTTTTAACCGTCATATTTTCATGAAGCCTCGCCTGTATTCCCAAAAAGAGATTTGAGCACATGAAATTTATGTTCAGACCACTTCTAGACTAGGTTTAACTATGGAGAAATTCATATGGCAGTCATAGCATGCTAGCTCATCCGAAAATCATGTTCTCATAGTCGGCTCTTAAGACGATAAAAAAACTAAAACTACTATATTATACTTACTATTCCAACCTATTACTACAAAGGATAAATACTTTTGTTCCTAAGCTGATCTAGATATCTAACAAAATATTTAATCGTCGTAAGAGTAATGCGCCTCTGATGGTTGCCATTTTATCACTTATCATCGTGGATAAGACGCTCTACACTCTCGCACTCGCGTACTTGTCAGAACGTGACGGATATCTTATCCATGACGATAAGTGATAAAATGGCAACCATCACACGCCTCCAATGCCCAACCGGAACTGCCCCAGGGCGAGGACTAAGTACTTACTGCTCGTTCTCTTCCCTCCCATTCCTACGACGCGTGCCCAGTTAGTGGGATGTAGATGGGCTTGGCCATTAGGGTGGTCCTTATTTCGTTAATTTATATTTTCCTACGGGTGCCCCATAGAAAAATATAACTTTGATGAAATAAGGACCACCCTATTGGCCATATTACCTTGCTTATAAATGTTTTTCTTGTTACAGAGTCGGCATGGAGAGCCGAGTTGGACTAGACTACATCGTTGAGCATGCTGAGTATGCGAGCAAGCTCGCTGCGGCGCTCACATCCCCGGCCGCACCCGTCAAGAAGCAGGTAAGAACGAATTGTCACAGAATATCTTACAGTACATGTAGTACAGAAGAGTTAAACCTCGCCCCGCACCGAGCTGAGTTACCTCACCCCTGTGCGGCAAGTTGCCAGGGAATTTGCGGAATAATTTCGCCTTCCTTCTAATTCGATGCTACTTAGGTGCGTGAAGTACACTCACGGGGAGTGTCACTTCAACACCAGCTACCCTAACAGACTGATATGTCCAAGAGCATACACTGATTTTCACAGAAGAAATTCTTATCCAGTGGCTATTAGATTATTTAATAAATTACCAACTACCTTGGAAGACCTTCCACCTAAATTGTTTAAGACACATATTTTTAAATAATTCAAGGAAAATACTTTTTCTCAAACATGCAATGAAATTTCGTCATTACGTGCGTTATAACTACGAACAGGTGGCAATATTGTTAGAATATATAACCTAGCCACACACACACGCGCGCGCACATACACACACATAAACACACACACACACACATACACACACACACACCCACATACACATACTTAGTTGACATGACTTAGTTCCGCCTTCCCTGTTCCATCACCGGACTTCCAGACGTGGTGAGCGGTTGCATCCTTACGTTGTCAGTCTACCATTTATTCGCACGAAGCGATTTGCTTTTTCTTTCCTAATGCGAACATCTAAGGACTGGAATTTGCTGCCGCCGTCTGTATTTCCTGATACATACAATCTGAGTGTCTTCAAGACAAGAGTGAATAGGCTATTACTGAACCAGCGAGCAACATCTTAGGCCTTGTCATCGCTTTCCATCAGATGAGACCAAGGCCAATCGCTGGTCAGTCTATCATAAAAAAAACATACACGCAGACCCACACACACACCCACATACACATTCACTCACAACATAAACACACTATTACGAGTATAATAAGTAAGGAGAATAGTTTTAAGAATAGTAAGTACCTCGTGTGTTCATAAGTTTTGAGACGGCTACATACTCGATTTTTTCATAATTATATATATATATTTTATATTTACCTACAAACATATTGTTAATTTTGTTTTACAATAGTTTCATTAATAAATAAACATATTTATTATTTAAACTGCGTTCCAATATTTTATGTTAGATGGCCATTTATTGCGTCGGCTACACCTAGATAATGACCCCGCGAGACACGAAAATATTCATCAGGGATTCTCTTGCTTCTCTTCCAGTAGCTCATTTGTGAGGAACTATTTTTGAGTAGTATTTACGGCAGGTTTTTAGCTATAAATTTTGTGTTCATAAAAGCTAATTTTGTCCAAAAAGACTAATCTGGAGTATTTAGAGCCAGGCTCGAAGAAAGTTTCTTCTATTGACTGATAAAAGACATACTCTTTTAGCAGTCTTCGTATGAAAATTTAATTTTATTACGGTGTTCTCCAAAACTTTGCCAAAAAAACAATTATTTTGATGAATATACGTGTCAAATAAACTTTAACAAGTGATTCCAATAGTCCATCTGATAAATGGATAAATTAAGGCATAGTTTGAGCAACTAGTAATCAAAATTGAAAGAAAAGGCTACCTCATACGTAATAATCGCCCGTATCATGAACATCGTAGGGTGATAAGGTTGCAGTACTGTCTGTGCAGTAGTTGGAACATCTATCGACATTTTGGTGTACAATTCGTCGTTCCGCTGCCTTAACTTTCTTTCTATCAGAGACATTAACTTTTCAGTGAAAAAGGCGTATTTCCTTTCGTGCCGGCACCTAAGAGAGACCGCCGCATTTAAAGGCTTAAAGCCCGTACCGAAAAGTTTTTTTACAGAGTCTGCATACCAGTAAAATACTGTCTGGTAAACGATTTTTTTTTCTGATTATATGCCTCAGTTTGTGTCATCTTGATGTATCGATTGGCATAATTAATTCAGGTTAGGTAATGTTTTTATTTAAAATGCAGGACGATAAAATAATTCGGAGAGAAACCGTTTTGCGGACGTACCTTGAAAATCCTAATTCAACTTATGCAGCGGTTGGAAAGATGGTGAATATAAGTCGTGCGACGGTGCGAAATATTGTTAATCGGTACTTAAAAGAATATAGAATTCAAGACAAAGCTCGAAGTGGACGCCCGACGGGTCCTTCAAATAAAAAAATAGAAAAGAAAATAGTGTCTACTTACAAGAATAATTGTAGTTTATCAGTGCGGGATGTGGCCAAAAAATGTAAAACTAGTACGTCTATGGTCCAGAGAGCAAAAGTGCGTCAAAATTTAAAGACCTATAAAAAAGTAAAAGCCCCAAAACAGTCGGTAAAGCAATACAATAGTTCTGTTACAAGGTCACGAAAACTATACAAGCTTCTCTGCAATTTGGACGGAACATGCGTTCTAATGGACGATGAGACGTATGTGAAAAAAGATTTTACAACTTTACCAGGTGACCAATTCTATACAACCGAAAATAAGGCGGATATAAGCGATCAAAATAAATATATTTTTATGGAAAAGTTTGGGGAAAAATATTTAATCTGGCAAGCAATATGTTCCTGTGGAAAACGCACTGGGTCATTTATCACAAAAGGTACCATAAATGCAAATATTTATGTCCAGAAATGTATAAAAGGTTTGATTTTACCATTTATAAGGCAGCATGAAGGGAATGTGTTGTTTTGGCCCGACCTGGCTACTGCACATTATGCCCGAGCCACACAAGAGTGTCTGGCTTCAAACAACGTACAATGTGTGCCCAAAGATATGAACCCTCCAAATTGTCCCCAGCTACGACCTATCGAGCGGTATTGGGCATTAGTTAAAGCAGAGTTGCGTAAAAATTGTGCTCCAGCAACATCAGAGACAAATTTTAAAAAGAAATGGAAAAAACACGCCAACAAAGTCACCGAAACCACTGTGCAAAACTTAATGGCAGGCTTGAAGAAAAAAATCCGCTTATTCAGCCGCAAAACCCTCAAACCATAAAATGTGTATATTTATTGTAAATAGACATTAAACATCATATGACTAGAATAAAATATCCTTGCTGTTCATTGTAGTTTAAATGATATCATAAATATACTCTGTAAAAAAACTTTTCGGTACAGGCCTTAAATCAAAAATATTGACAGCCAATTTAAATAAACTCTATTTACTTTTATCAGCTACAGTAAAGTGATTCAATGAAAATAATAACCTTGACAGAAATATTTTCTGTAATTGATTTATTCAAAACAATATTCGTCTCAAAACTTATTAACACACGAGGTACAACACAAGTATAAAAATTGTAAAACAA
Organism: Notocelia uddmanniana; assembly: GCA_905163555.1. Classification (NCBI taxonomy): domain Eukaryota; kingdom Metazoa; phylum Arthropoda; class Insecta; order Lepidoptera; family Tortricidae; genus Notocelia; species Notocelia uddmanniana. Next base: position 49,705,687 of record LR991053.1, read on the forward strand.
AAATATAATAAATAAATAATAAATTGTAGATATGGAAGAGCGGTGCCTCCTGGCACAGATTATTTTGTACTAGTTGTTAAAGAAATAAAGAATTTTGAATTGAATTGAATTGAATAACATGCGCAGGCTTCAAAGTACGAGTAAGTACTTTGAGACGCTAGGGGCTGCTGTGACTCGCACATATAGCTCCGAGTAATACAATCGATTTAAATTAATAAGTGGTGAACGGTGTTAGTCACACATATTGTAAACCTTTATTTTAAAAAATCTATCTAAGCTATTTGTAGTGACTGTTTGTTTACTTAAATAAAACAAAAACACGTTGCAGGCGGAACAACTCGGGAGAACTGTAAAGGATTTTCATACAAAATTGAAAAGTTTTTTTTTTAATTTTAATGTCAAACATGGCGTCTGTTAAATTTGTCAAGTTTTTGAGTGGTATACAGGGTGATTTCGGGGTCGTGGATCAAGAATAAGTTTTACGACTTGGTATCGGTTAGCCATTTCAAAAAAATTGTAGTTACATGAAACAAACGTATTTCTTTTTTAATTTATTTTGATGACAAAAATACAAAATCTCAAAAATCATGGTTACCCTTCTCTCTCTGACGGAAAGTATGAACACAGAATGAGGATTAGTACAGTATGGAGAGTTGACAGTGGGGTAGGGTGACCAAGTTGTATGAAAAAGTATTATTTTCCATTAGAATTTGAAGACAAAGAGAATTATTTGATTCATAAACCATCATACCAACTGTGATGTTGTCTACTTTGAATTCTTGACCATGTACAATCATTCGGGATCACGACCCCAAAATCAATATTTTTTATTTCATTGCATATGTTTGAGAAAAGCACTATACAAATCTCGGCGAGAAACGTTGGGCTGCGGGCCGCGTATATATAAGTACGTATCTACTTGTTCTGCAACCCTTCGTTTCCCGGCCTCTATAGTAATGTACTATTTACTCCGTAAAAGAATACCTTGACATTAACTTATTTATCTCTAGCTATCTGAAATAATGAATTATTATATTATGTACTTTCGACTTTTACAATTATTACGAGTCGTAGATCGTTCTTCATGTGTACCGAGTCGGATACTGAAATTTTGTGTCACGCCATTTAATCAATAATTTTTGTTCATAGTTAAAAAAAGATACACAGGGTGATTCAGGAGACGTGAGCAGGACCAATACTACATACATAGTAAATGGCAATGAATCGTTTACCATTGTATTTAAGTGAAACAGCATTACATTTTTCCTATATTTTAATTTTTGTTAAGTTAAAGTTTAATTCTCTACAATCATGGTCACCCTACAACAACTGGTTTATAAAGATTAAACCTCTAACTGTTATGACAGCACTTTGATTACGAAGAAAGTAAATTGTCACATTGAGTTGAGATACGATATTTCAAAAGTAATCGGACTCGGATGACATTCAATTTGACACTTATCACTTGGCTGAAGTATTTTGATTGTAGAGTCACCAAGAATTTCGTAAATAATTTAAAACATTTTGTTTTCAACATCAAAGATAAATGAACGTTAATTTCACTAATAGTGGTAAGAAGCAGTAGCTTATGATCTACTGAATCCGTAGTGTTGATCTTGCTCACGTCTCCCGAATCACCCTGTATATTGTCACTGTGTGACAAGGTAGTGTGGCTTCATGAAAAATTGTAACATCGTATGTATACCCTATCTAGAGCAAATAAATAAATGAAACCTTCAAGAAAAGAGCGTACTCCCATATTAAAGGCCGGCAACGCACTTACAACCCCTCTGGTGTTGCGTGTGTCCATTGGCGGCGCTAATCGCTTACCATCAGGCGATTCGTCTGCTCGTTTGCCTCCTGTCATAAAAAAAAAGAGTAATGACTCACGGACTGTAATTATTGAGTCATTTAGGTGTTAAACTATTTTTGCTATTTTAACAATTCCGCTATGAAGTGTCTAGTAAAGTGATCTCTAAATGGCTTAACAATTAAAGTCCGTGACCCTACATAGCCTGTATGTCTGTAAACACTTGATAAAGCCATAGAACCACCTGCTTATAGTCGGTGGCTTAAGGAAAAATCCAATTACTTTGAAAGACTTGAAGAAAAAATACAATAACATGGCATTAAATTATATTTTAATTTCATGTAATCCTTAACATAAGAAACGAAATGTAATTTATCAAAACGACTTAAGGATGATTCACAGTAGACCGTTCCGTGTCCGGGCCGGCCCGTTTTCTTCTAGAGAAATACGCCGGCCGTTGCGCTTGCTGTCATAGAAAACGGACCGGCCCGGACACGGAACGGTCTACTGTGAATCATCCTTTATTTATGATTCCATGTAATTTTTTTAAAATATGTTTATCTCTATTTGCCCAGGTGTTTGAGCTGCTGTCGGCGCTGTGTGTGTACAATGCCGATGGCTACGCCCGGGCAGTGGACACTCTTGACCGGTACAAGGTAAGATTACCAGCAAAATAAATATATAAAATATGATTTACTATCGCAAAAAGCAAAAAAATACAAAAAAACAGAGGAGGAACATAACTAAATTAAAAATTAAAACAAAATAGGTGCGACAATAGGTTCGAGCTCAGCGTTTGCTGCGAGCCTGGTCGGCCGTGCAGCGCTGATTTTCAGCCCGCACCTACTTCACAGCTCAAAAAAAAGTGAATAGCTGGCTGGAAGGGGACCATTCGCTTGACTATTCGACCAAACAAGAACTTTATGTTAAAATTCGTGTACTTATGAACTAGTCTCAGAATAAGTTGTTCCTGTTTGGTGGAATTGACACCAGCTAATAACCATAAACCAAGCACGGAATTGATACCAACTAATATCTAAGTTATCTCTAATATTTATCTAATAAGTAAGTTATAGAGATAGAGGCCAATCAACATCATCAGTCTATATACGGTCCCACTGCTGGACACAGGTCTTCTCTCATAGATGGAAGGGAAGTCAGTTTGTCCTCTCGCTGGTCTATCAGATACACGTTTGAATATTGAATAGAGTGAAAAAGTGAGATACTTTTATATTTCTAATGAATTAATTACAAGCTTAATTTCAACTTACTTCCAGACGTTAAAAACCGAGCGCTACAGACTCAGCGTGGTGGTTGAAGAACTGAAGAATGCCACCACGACCGACTACAAAACAGCACTGTTAGCCTTCGTGAACTGCCTCATCATCAGCGCGCCGCGGCTGCCGGAGCGGACGCGCGTGCGCAACGAATTCATCGGTAAGGGATTGCTCCGTTTTAAACGTTGTGGCACACGTAACCGCTCAGCACCGGATCGCCGCCGCCTCACCTCATCGGCTCGCCGTCAACCAGGCGTCAACCATACGCAAGCACGTTACGGAAATGACTCAGCACCTCTGAGGTGCTTGCGCGGCTGCAGCTGGTGATCGATGATTGTGAACGATGGCAGTCTGCGCACCACCGTCCCCGTTCCGGCGGCGAGACGCAAGCGCGGCGACGGTCCGCCGTAAGCTTGTGCCGAGGCGAGGCGATGCTGTTCCGATGCCGATATGTGTGCGTTACAGTGTGAAATTACTTACAAATAATACTGGAAGGAACGAGTTGTGGCGGCGCAGACTATGCATTTCAGACAACGTAGACTATGCATGCATGCGACTGCAGAACAATTCCAAGCGCACTGCCTATACCTATCCAAAGATAATAATCTACGACTTTTTTTATCCTGGGGAAATGCATTTATGCATCCCGCCTAGCCGGGGAACTAGGACGGGTATGACGGACTCCCGGGAACCGCCCGGACTACCCTCTACAACCTCCAGGGTATGCCCTTCACGCAACATAAGTGGCGGTGACACGGGATCGCCAAGGCACACAACCGCGAACACCGCCTGCTGCGACAGCCGAAGCTGTCCCCTCTCGGTTGAGGCTTGCGCCCCCAACACGTCGGCAAGCATGCAGGGCGACACCACACACTTGCCGACCAAAGGACCTCCACGCCGGGAGAGGGTGAAAAACCCCGGATTCACCCCCTCAGGCCCCCTTGTAACTTTTTATAGAAGTTTGCTTTTTATGTAAGGTGACAGCCCCCGCTCCCGACTATAGCGGCCCTCTGCCGCAGTCAGGGTTACGGGTCCGTAATTATTTATACAGGCATACGGCATGGCCTGTCCCTCTCGCCGCACCAGGGGTGTCTTGAGACTCCCTGGTGCGGAACCCCCCATCCCCCCCGTTGGTCGCATCTGGAGTGTCCTCCGCTAAAACAGAGGAACACCCAGAGCGTCTCCGGGTTATTGGTAGCACCGGTAAGCGATCCCTCCGAAGATGAATCGCTTACCGTTGTCTCCAGGGCGCACCGGCTGGAACCCTTCCCCTTCCCCCAGACCCGCGAGGGTCCAGAGGAACTGGAAGAGCCCAGACACTCGTGGAGGTAACCCGACTAGCGCCCCATTATCCATTATTATTGTTACGTCATTATCTACGCCCTAACGTAATAATAACCACCATTCCTCCTTGACGATGTTTCGGTATCGGTTCCAGTCTTCGGCAGAAAGAATCGCTTCGGCAACTCTAATGTTGAGTGTGTTACTCTTGGGTCTTCTCTCCTCTACTTTCACGGTGACGATAATTTTTAGTAACTTGGGCTTGCCGGCTATGTGACCAAAGAACACAAAATTACTTATTATAAGTACGGTCTGTGGTCACGGTTCTAGAGAACGAGATAAAAAACTACGCTTGAATTCTAAAGTATATTAAAGTATATTTTATGATTTATAACAATTGACACCATTTTAGGTACAAAATTACCATCCAATCAACAGTACACTAACTATATATTCTGTTACAGGTCTGGGACTCCTGCCCACACTCAACAACTTAAGGTAAACAATCACACCGTTACAATAACTACAAGGTTGACTCTTAAACAGAGTACAACGAATAGTGTAACTTGTACAAAAGAACGCGAGGCTTGAGTATTTGAGCACCGCCCATACTGGTGACGGTACGGAATCGCAGTAAACGAGAGAGAGAAACTTATGAATTAAAAACGTCACGCGTGAGATACGTCTCTGCGTTTACTGTGCGTTTTAAGAAGCAGTATGGCCGGATCTTTATGCGTACACGAAACTAAGGATTCACATTGGTACATATTACTTGTCATCATCATCATCCTAGTATTACATCGTTATTGCATTATTACAGTTGCAAGCCAAAGGGGAAACTAGAACATTTTGGGATTAGGCTTGTCAAGTGAGTGTGAACTTGACTGTTGGATGTGCTCAAGCTGCCCGGAGGCCTGGCTTAACGCGACTGCACCGACCTCTTCTTCTTAATGAATGGTCGATGCAATCATTCAAGATTTGACATGCTACATGATGCTACTCACGAAATGAATAAGTAACGCATCCGCGTCTCTGGCATTAGTGCATAGCGTGCACCGTATGGACCCGGGTATGTCCTTAAACTACGACCAAGACCACCGGGGAATGGGCAGCAGCATTCGTAGAGTGCGGTGGAGATACTGTGATCGCCAACCCGCATGCCAAGCGTGGCGATTATGGCATTTACCCCCCATGAAATTGGGGGAGGCCTATGTCCAGCAATGGACGTGCTAGGGCTGATATGGTGGTGGTGGTGGTGCACCGTATTAGCCGCTCATTTGATTTTTGAAACCATGGTTGCCAAATTTGCACACCCCCGAATCTATTCTGGTTAAGGCAACCATATTTGCCAAGCGGAGTATAGACTTGTTTTATGGTAAAGCAATTAAACTTACCATTTTTAAAATACGATTTTTGTGTGTACACGTAGGTAGGTATGATCCAGTTAGAAACGACCGCGTAAGTTTCAAAATCATGCAAAGCCAAGAGAGAGAACCTCAGCAGTTCTTAAAGGTCCAAAGTTAAACTACTTCTAATTAATTTAGTATGGGATGGCGCATCGTTACTGACGATTTCTCAATGTAATTTGAGACGTTGGTGCCGTTCATAGAAGCCTAAGTCTTCTACGGTAGATGTCGCTGTACGCCTCCCTAAGGCGTTGTAAGAGGGAACTATTGAAGGATTTCGTGGACGAGCTTGGTTGTTCCGTTAGCTCAGAGGCTAGAGCGATTGGCCGCGTATGCCAGATGTCGCAGGTTCGAATCCTGCTCGGAGCATTAAATTTTTCAATTTTTCCCTTTAATTAGAAATTTTCGTTAGCAGCGTTACTGCTTTAGTACAAAATTAAACTACTTCTATTCTTACACAACATTGTCTTAACTAATACTGTCTACAAGTTTATTACGCTTTTTACTAGATCAGATTACAATCTGCTCAATGAGGCGTGTTGCCAGTAAGAACCTTTTTGCGACACTGACAATGGCAAAAAGCGAAACAGATCATGCGATATCTTTGATGACAAGTGAGTCATTGATTCAATCTGTGGGAACGAATTATGTCTGATCGCCTGGCATAAAATGAGGTATTATTATGTGTTAGTCATTAGGGGTTTCATAATACCTAAATGATGCTGGGTTAGGAAGGCAAGCATATCAGGAGCGTTCGTAGACCAGCGGCGGGTACCACGGGTATGCGAGGTGAAACAAGGTCGGCCTGGAGGCAACGGGGAAACAAACGGTCACACAATAGACATTGTTACAGTTCCTTCACTTAATTCTAGACCTATAGTTTCCATTATTAATTACAAACACATATTATTATCTAAGCGATGTAGCACGAGAAAAACAGAGTTACATTTTCTAATGAGCCTTATTCGAGAATACATTTTTATTGAGCCTATGGTACAGTTAAATTTGTCTATGTTTTTTACTGTGTCATTATCGTTATAGAATGCACATGCACGCTTAATAAACATATTTTTGGAATAGTTTGTTCTACTACGTTGGATGGAGAATAAATGTTTATATCTGAGACGACATCGGCGCTCCTTATTACCTGGGACTCTTTCTTATAAAGAGGCATCAATATGGCTATTTATTATTTTATATAATAAAACAGAATCAACGCAGTCTCTCCAACACTCAAGGTATTGCATTTTATGACGGTTTTAAGATTCCACAAAATCTTTGTGTTCAATACCGCATTTGAAATCAACGGATTTCACAAACTTTTTTTGCAGTGTGTAACCGCTTTGAGTGGTTACTAACTGAGCGCTCCCGTGCTTTGGTTGGCACGTTAAGCCGATGATCCCAGTTACTGTCTATGACAGCAGTCGTTAACCCAAGTTATGTAAATACCTTCGGTGTAATCATGAATCATCAATGTTATGTTATGACACAAAAAATGCTTTGTTAAACAAATAATATTGTCTATGAAAATCGCATGTCTATGATTCAAATTTCATACCAATGCCGGTACTGATACCAAAGTATCATACCGATTAAAAAAGACCTTTAAAAAGTAAAAAAAATAAAAGTAGTTTATTCTTCAAATTAGGCATATTACATGCACCTATGAACGTCGATAAACTACCACCGGTTCAGAAAAATAAACCTCTGCCACGAGAAGAACCGGCGTAAGGAAGGTATTCCACTCATCCAATATCTTTGTCCAATATACATTTGATCAAAGAACTTGGATGATTTCATCCAACTTGGATGGGACCCCGACATTTGATCAAAGTTTCTGATGACAGTTAAATCAATATGGCTACGCATGAAAAAGAATAAAACTTGGACAAATATATTGGATGAGTGGAATGGGCCTACGTCAAAGAACTTTGATCAAAGATTTGACAAAGAAATTGGACAAAGATATTGGATGAGTAGCATACCACCCCGTATTAAACTCCCATCTCCAAGTTTCAGTTCCATCCAAGTTTGATGAAATCATCCAATATCTTTGATCAAAGATATTGGATGATTTCATCAAACTTGGATGGGACCCCGACATTTGATCAAAGTTTCTGTTGACAGTTAAATCAATATGAGTTAGCCACGCATGAAAAATAATAAAATTTGGACAAAGATATTGGATGAGTGGAATGGGCCTCCGTCAAAGAATTTTGATCAAAGATTTGACAAAGATATTGGACGAGTGGAATACCACCCTAAGCAACTCGGCGAGGTGTCATTATTTCAAAACAATATACATTGTATATTAAAATCGTAGGTAGGTATGTTTTTTACAGTTCCTTCTTTTCGATATTTTTATCGATTTAACATATACCTTGCCTAAAAACGAATTCATGAAAACTAGATGCCTAAAATAAATTTTTAGTGGCTTAAAAATGCATAACAAATGCAAAAAATTACCATTGCAAATACCATTTCTTTAAATCCTTTATTTAAACACGCTACATACATCTCAAAAATAATATTCGATTTTACTTGTCACCTATCATTTTACTCAAAACAAAGCATTGGCGCAGCCGTTAAATTCAAATCAGACGGACGAGTATGCAAATCAGTTCGTTGGCTCATCCAAATCTGTAGCCAAACGAATATTTTTATTTTGAACCGTAAAAGATCATCTTTATTATCGCGATCAGCTCTGTCCCAATTTGGGCAGCGATAAATTGGATAAGCTCGTGGAATTATACAGTTTTTGTACCTAAAGTTAGTTCTGTTTTGATATAGGTAGTCTTAAAACGAAAGAGATTTCAAGCTTCTCTCTTACTGAGAGCTGAAATACTAGGTTTTACCAGGGTCTTGGTACCTACAAATTAAATAGACAACCAATGCTATTATATAAAAATTGTGGCGGAGCTGTAATACATATAATGAGCCGGCTGTAGCTAGCATGGCAATTTCAGTATGAAGTGGTCCATGTATTGACAGTAAGAGTTCTGCTTAACAAATAGCAATAGCGCCTCAGGTAAGGATTTCTATAAATATCCTATACGAATTCCACCAAGGGGGAAGTAAAACCTCTTAAGCAGCTAAATAAAAACTTGTCTTAAAGGACTGGCGGCTTACCATAAACAAACTCTATAATTTGGGCGGGTAATCGTCTCTTCGCTTCAAACCGTAGCGGTATTAGTATTTGACGCCTTCTCTGGTGTACTCTGAGCAATAGCGCTATCTATGAGTGTTAGGTGTCAATTGTATGAAAACTTATCTTAGGATATCTTTGGTATATGTATAATCACCCTTATTTAATAGTTTTACATAAGATACTCTTGATTATCTTTCTGCCTTTTTTAGAACCAGTATTTCAAAGACAATTATATCTGAAGCTTGAACGTGTTTTTAGTTTAGATGGTAGCATTGCAGGAATTTAAGTGCTGTTCGGTTTATTAAATCTTCATCGACACGCAACACGTCTGTCAGGTCCTAAATTTAATCACCAATCAATTAAGATATTTTTTTATTTCGTTAGTATAATGATGAGATGCAATATAGATAAGTTATTATCGATCGGTATCGCCGTTATCGATAACTGTCGATGTCTTGGATCTTACATTAATAATACTAACAGATCCGTAGTGTTAAGCAAGATGATTTTTAATATAGTTGTCTCATTGAATCCTTATGGTTAACCAAAAAGATGAGTTAGAACGGTACAGATAGTATGATAATTTTCGGCTATTAACGAGTTGTCTCCATTTAAAAGCACACCAAAATCTCATATCCCATATAATCCAAAACACCACAAACGTCAGTTCAGTATAATTTGCAGTTATTTTGCAGGCAACTAAAACGACCCAAATAATGTAACTGAACACTCTTGAAATATTATTATTAAATATTTAAATTTATCGTCATGGCTCGTCCACAATTGAGATAGTTTAGTTTAGTTTAGTTTATTTATCTCCATATATACAATTACATTGTAAAACATATTCGCTTATATTGCTAATCGTATATCGATCGTCAGTACATTGAAATTTAAATGTAAAATAATAATAGTAACATAAAGGTATATACTAAATATATACCTGCATTTACCAATAATCAATTTAAAGAATAATAATAGAAAAACAATACAATAAAAAGATGTCAGTTAATAAAGATTAAAATGATACACTAAACTAATCACAGACCACTTAACCCTATAGACCCCGCTTACCAGGGCACCCACGTAAGCCAAGCTTAAGCTCAAAAATCGTCAAGTGGCCACCACGCCCCCAAATATGCTCTTAGTACGCGGTCGACCGTTGGCGAAGTAACATGCAATATTCGACTCACTACTTGACGTGTAAAGTGTTCAAAATATGCCTTTTTGTATGGTCAAATTGTGCTGAAAGTGTGGCAAGATATTTAATCTTTAAAAGGATGGGATTTCATTTCACAGTAAGCTATTTTTTTACTTTTTTTACTACGATAAAACAATAATAATTAAAAAGTCAAACTTATCAAGTAAATATTTTAAACCTAGCGACGCGTTGATGTCTTTCAACGTCGGTCTATTTCTTTCGCTCACAATTATTTTGTAATTCCGTCTTTGTCTAACCATTGCAGTCTTAAGTAGTTAAGTGTAGTAGGGTTAGGTTAAGTGTAGTAGGGTTAAGTGGTCAGTGAAACTAATATGCTTACATAAAAATTAAGTTATACCATGTCAAGGTACCAATCATAACAACGTCAGTTGAATAAATTATGTCAAAACTAATATACTAAAATAATTAAATATATTCTGAGAATGTATAAAAAAAACGGCTCAAGTGCGAGTCGGACTCGCGCACGACGGGTTCTGTACAACATTAGACACTTTGATATATTATACCTAACATTTTTTAAATTAATTTAAATAATAATATTTTTTAAACAGTAAAAATAACGTTAAATAATATCAAGTAGAATATTGCTCAGGTGCGAGTTGGAATTTAGTTTTACAATACATTTAGAGACCCAGCGCCTGATGAAAAGCACGAGCATCTTTTTAAGTCTTTTTGTATGGGAGCTCCCTTAAATATTTATTTTGTTTTGTTTTTAGTATTTGTTGTTATAGCGGCAACAGAAATATATCATCTGTGATAATTTCAACTGTCTAGCTATCACGGTCCACGAGATACAGCCTGTATGGCCGGCACAAGACAGCGCACGACTATGCGTCTCTTATCGTGTCTACCAATTAGATACAGTCGGATAGTCTATCTCGCGCGCGATATAGCTCGCGTGCCGTCTTGTGCTAGCCGTGCTGGTGACAGACGGACATACAGACGGACGGACGGGCAGCGGGGTCTTAGTAATGGGCCGTTTTAATCTTTGGGTATGGAACCCTAAAAACGTACTCGTTATGGTTGAGATTGTGATTGTTTTGTGTTCAGACATGAAGCGGCCAACCATCCAGACTTGGGCGTCCAGCTGGATGTCTTCGAAGAACAGCGGGAGAGCGACGAGGCCCAGGGTCCAGGTGGTATCAACCTTAACTCACATCTGGACGTCTTCTACGCTATCCTCAAACAGGTATGCCTTCGGTACAGAACAGCTGGCATGATAGATTTTGTGGTAATGTTTTAAGTGACGTTTTGGTCGATTTGGGGTCACCTATCGTGGTAGCTGGGCAGATATAGAGAAAAACATTTTTTCTACAAGCCAGGTGAAACCCATCAAGTATATATCAATATCATAAGGACTCTCTCTCTTCACCTGTAGCCCTGTATGGCATACATGAACGGCACGCCAGGACTTCCATTCCAAGGCTCCATTTTATTAACTTTAACTCGCATCTTACGATGGATTCTATTTTTGTACATTGTCCACCGTAAGGTTTTCTGTGGCGAGATTTCCATTTTGTTTAAGATGTAAAACAGGTCTCTAGACTTCACACTGTCTAGTAAATAACATATACACATGATCATGACAGATTTGAACATTAATTCAAAGCAGAATTTGTCAATTTCTTGCAGGTTGCAGACACGCCCCAAGAAATCCCATTCCTGAGCATCCTACAGCATCTCCTGCGCATCGACCCCAAGGAACCCGTTAGTGACATCGTGTGGGACACCGCGGAGACATTGGTCCATCGAGCTACTCTACTGGAAACCAGAGAAGATGCCGCCAAGCTGCTAAGGGCACCCAGCGTGCAGGTGAACGACAGAAATTCAACATTAGGTTCTCCCCACAAAATGATGCGTTACCCATGAAAACTTTTTCTGTAACCCATTAACTGCAGTTGAGGAAAACTAATGTTTTTTCAGTTGTTACTTTTGGACTCTAATTCAACATCATTACAACATTACCTACTCAAAGTTTTCTTAAACAACACCGACTTAAACATTGTCATTTACAATATGACCTTTGACAGCGCAGTTTCTAGCTGAGTTAAGGCGAAGGGGTGGGCAAGCTCTTTCCATACAATTTTTGTGCAAGTTTTTCTTTGTTTGTGTTTGCACTCCAGTTACAATTTTTGGTCCATATGCTTATTTTTTTTGTTAGCTATGTCATGATGTTTTTCTTTTTTAATTTTAATTATTTTTTGTATTTTTTATTTTAATTTTTTTTCAAATAATGCTAAATTTCAACATCAAGTTCTGCGTATATCCAATATGTATCAACAAAAAATTAAATTAAACGCATTAGTGCCGAAACTAACGCAAAAAACCTGCACAACCTTTGTATGGAGAATGGCTTGCCCTACCCTGCGCCTTAAGCGGTAAGCCAATAGCATTGATTTTATAATACACACAGAATCAAAATGGTTTTTGGTTTGAATCGAATTATTCAAAATAGTAAACTGACATAATACATTATTGCAGCGTCTTACGGTACGATTATTTTGAGTTTACCACTGACATACACTCCTATTCCATTGGATAGTCTACTTTAACGCTTATGTAATAGAGTTTCTATTCCAAACATACGATTTTAAGACAGTGTCTATGTAATAGAATAGTAGATTATACACTAAGGGGATAAAGCACTGTTTTATGTCACGGGAGCGAATTGAATCCCGAACGTAACGAAGGATTCATAATTTAACTCCTGAGCGTAGCGAGGGAGTTATAAGTTAATTCCTGAGCGAAGCGAGGGAATTAAGACTGAGTCCTGAGTACAGTGAGGGGTTCAACCGCCCAAGACTAAAACAGTCTTATCCCCGAGGTGTATACTCTACTTTTCACACCTTATGCGAGACAAAAAAACAGGCTCAGTAGATAAATAATGTTTATTTAGCAAATTAAAAGTACATAGTAACATTAGACACGTTAGTTCAATTATGGAAAGATAAGGTAATGTTTTTATTTGGTACGTTTATTGAGGTTGAGTTGGAGTTTATTTGAGTTGCGTTCATAGCTTCGGATACTTGCGTCTGAGGGTCGAGATGTACCGTAAAGGTTGGGGAAGGTGGATTTTCAGGCAGTGAGCTTGATGTGGATGGGATGTGTTTTGAGGAAGATGGCTGTGGTGGCAGAGGTGTCCAAGGATCATCAATACTAGACGATGGTTTCAAAAGTATTTTTTCACCAATACGATAGCTCGTTCTTTCTTTATTTTTTAATCAATATTATTTTTGAAATTAAATCTTCTATAGGCACCTACAAGTTCAAAAGTCCTTATTATGAGGGAGTTAGAGCTTTTGACCCCCGTATATTAGGGTGGGCTGATCATGTATGAAGATTATTTTTTTATCGCGTATCGTAACGTAAGAGGTGTCAAAAGATGCGGCTTGTAATGCTGATTGTAATGGTATATTAAGTTTTAAATAAGTTCAGTATCTTGAGCCCTCTACCGTCTGTCAAAGAATTCACTTTTAATTCATTTTCCACTCATATTCAGACCCTCATTATAATGACTATTGATGCAGTTATAAATGTTATTTTAGCACTAGGGTATAATTAAAAGCATGTTTAATGTTAAGAGAAATGAATTTTATTGTCGTTACCAAGCCAAGCATAAAATAAATGGCATAAAATAGGCAGAAAATTTTCGGTTTTGGACATATTGAAACTCCTTTTTTGAATCAAATTTAGGCATCACTGTACGAGATTTTAGCGTATTTTTAATTAAACCATCTCTAGCAGATTGTTTAATAACACTTTCAGAAGCTTTAGTCACTAGATTCACAGATCTTTCTACGGCTTGGGTGTGGCATGGAAATTCACAGGGCGGAAGTAGATTTGTTTCTACCATCATCATTTGCAGTTCTTTATTACTGTAATGTGAAAGAGCTGGAGGAGGAGTTATACATATATTTTGCGAATACACTATATCAATATAATCTTCCGCTAAAAAGTTTAGTGGTGGCGGCTGGAAAGTGCGGATTTTTTGTGATGTGCCGCTTGATGTCCTGGCTTCAGCAATCCGCTCGACGGCAAGCTTCTGAAAGTGACTTCTTGAGTCGTATAACATTGCCAGCAATAGATTTTCTGGATGTCCAAAAAAGGCATTTCTCTGTATCACTGGATCAATCACACTTTTCACGTTTTCAGGCAGGTCTCGAGAAAGTTTAATCATCATAAAAAGGTGGTGTGGTCCACCTTTCAATGTTGGTTTAACTTTTATCAAAAACCATACAGGGTCGTAAACTGTCACGATATATTTCACCATAGCTTTTAGATTTTTAGATGGTCTATTGGTACTAACGTAAAGTCTTAGTATACGATTGGCAAAGGTGAGCCACCTTGAATGTGCCATTTTTCCTGGTTGACGATTTGCTAATTCCTGTGTGCAAATGCTCGATGCTACAGCTAGGCAAATCTCATACAGGTATTTTTGATCTGTACTCAGTTCATTTATAATCTTCTCCTCTAAGTTAGGCATATATCTGGCGACTGGTTGGTAGGTTATAACATCCATTTTCTCGCATACCACTTGTTGACCCATCTAATTTGGCGAAAAGATGTCTCAACGGTAGCTCATTAGCGTGAAGCAAGCATACAGCCCATTGCAATGGTCTTCCTAGATGCTTCTCCAGATACTGTATGGCCCCACCCTTCCAACTTGTGTTTGTGGCAGTACCGTCGCGGTCAATACATTTTATGTCATCTGTATTACACTTTTAAGCTCAAGAAATCTGTTATTGACTTCGCTATTCCTAATCCCATTCCTTCCTCTGGTGTAGTATGCCCTAAATAGAGAGCTCCCGGTTCGGACAGAAATATGTTCTTTAAGTATTTTCTTGCGATGTATGCGTCATCCTTTCGTTTGAGATAGTAATGTTTTATCTTTTCTCCCGTCAAAATAATTACTTTCTGGTGTTATACGGTTTGAAGCTTCTTGAGTCTCATGTCGAACGATTATGAATCTTATTTTTATCAATCACTTAAAGCCTATTTTCCTTTCACCTCTTTGGGATTTCTTTTACGGAAACCTTTCTTTCTTTCGGGCAGCTACACTTCGCGTCACATTTGCAGGAACTTATGTCGAATAACGTAATCAAAGAGTAAGATTTAAAATTATTCCATTTTTGTTTAAAAGCCTCATTTTTTTAGAATTAGGGTACCATATTAATGAATTGTACTTATCTAAATAGCTGCTGCTAAATAGTAGCTGTTTTATACGGTTTTCAGTAACTATCGGTAAAGAAGCTGTTTCCCAAATAATATTAATTTTTTGAGTTACCAATCGAAAAATGTCGGAGTTGGAAGGTTGTTTCCCGATGTTTTGTTTTTTTAGTTCATGTCTCTTTAATAATATAAACAAAATCATCAGCTATTGTCGGAAGCTGCTTGTGATTGAGCTCTATAAATGATCCAAATATGGGGCAGGCGGTTTCACTTCGTCGTCCCCCTGCGAATCCAAACAAGGGCTCCGTGTTCATTTTTGTTCAAAATCCAGCACTATTGCGATGTTAAAAATATACAAATTAACTTCAAATATTATCTTTGCAATCAAAATACAGGTTGAAACTAACTACAGTATAACAAATCAGTAAGTAGAATACAGGAGAGAGTAGGAATAGTCATGAAATGTTGACGAATATTTGTCTAATTCATAAAACCTTAAATTAAAATTAAACCAAAATTTATTTTATTTTTGAATTTCTAACCTCGGTAGAGGGCTCAGTATAGTGTGTAAGATTTTTTATTTTATTTTTTATAGAATACGCTAATTTTTCGGCAACTTTTGAGAAGTCTTACGATGAGAAATTCGAAAAAAAATTAAATCGGCCCACCCTACCGTATATGCGTAGCTACTTTTGATGCTGACTGAACCTACTTCCCACGCCTTCCTCTAATATACTAACCTTTTCTATAAGTCATGAGCAGGGAGCGTAACTTTGGTGTTGGTGCCGATGACAGACGTCTGACGTCAAGCTACATACAGAGTGTTTTATCTAAATTATAGAAGAAATCGATTTAGGCGAAGAAAGGTTGACTTTCAACAATATTTTTATAACTGGCGGGTTATTCGAAAGTTATAATTATTGTCCTAACGTAGGTACATGTAAATTAAATATATGTAAATAAGGAAGCAGATGCGATGTTATGTTTGAATTTTAAGCTTTCTGCATATTTTTCGACATCCAACAAAAAAATATTTGGGTTTTCCATTTACTTGTTTAACATTGACATTACGAAAAAAATATTTTATTCGTATCGTCTTTGTCATTATTTAAATATTTACATCATTTTGATATAAATATTTGTCATTTTTATATTAATGAACAATAATATTTACATTATAATTATAGCATTATTAAGAATCATTGGGGTGTTGCAATGTCGTTTATATAAAGTCATCCTATTATGTGAATTTACGTCATAATGACGTCACTGGCACCAAAGTTTCGCTCCCTGGTCATGAGATTATTCGCATGTTCGACAACAAATTTTTATCGAGTACAATCCTAAAGGTGCCTTTCCACTAGAGGTGTGCTATGCTACGTTGCTATTGGTGTTTTTGAATCCACCAATCATATTTATTTATTTATTTAATCTTTATTGCACAATAAAAAATCTTAACGTACAAAAGGCGGATTTAATGCCATGAGGCATTCTCTACCAGTCAACCTTCAGGCAAAATAGAAAGATTATAGGCGGTGCAACTATAAAATACCAGAGAACAAATTTGGTAAGCTTGCATACAAAATGTTGATTTAAATATATACATCTATCATATAGTTACATAAATAATTATTCATACTCATTACGTAGACATACACAAATACAAAATAAAGATAAAAAGATAAAGATAATTTATTTGTAAAAACATGAGTAGAAGTACATAAAGCTGTCATTGATCAAAATAAGTCCTTCATGTTTTGCCTTTCGGCGTACGAATTTCGATTTATGTATGTACATAATTATAAATAAATAAATATAGGTACTTATATAATGACGAATACCTACTAAACAGATACCCTAAGAATTCCGTAGACTACTAGCAACAAAAACGCGTACAGCTTTTTTGAAAGCAAATATGCTGGAAATATTTATATATATTCATTGGTCTATATAGCATAGCACTGGTGGAAACCGGTTTTGGTAGCGTAGCTTACACATCCT
Organism: Notocelia uddmanniana; assembly: GCA_905163555.1. NCBI lineage: Eukaryota > Metazoa > Arthropoda > Insecta > Lepidoptera > Tortricidae > Notocelia > Notocelia uddmanniana. The sequence goes on from LR991053.1 coordinate 49,723,001, forward strand.
CGCAGAAAAGCTGTATAGCACATCTCTGGTGGATAGGAACCCTAAAAAAGTCCTAGCAATCCCTTACAACACTGAGTATACTATTACCTCATCACAAATTTAAGAGTCCGACTTGTATGTGTAGCTCTTTTGTTAAGACTCCATTTAGGTTTGTAAAAGGGCAACCTCCTTGATTTCCTTATACGACATGACTGCTAATTTTTCCTTTTACGCGACTGCCAAAAGGTGTGTAATGTTTTTATTTGTTTAATGTAACTTACCCTTGGTCTTTCCCTTCCTCGTTTGCCTTCAATATTGCTTTTTAATGATGTTATTTATGGACCCGGGTATGTCCTAAAACTACGACCAAGACCACCGGGGGATGGGCAGCAGCATCCCTGAAGTGCGGTGGAGATACTGCGATCGCCAACCCGCATGCCAAGCGTGGCGATTATGGCATATACCCCCCTTGAATTTGGGGGAGGCCTATGTCCAGCAGTGGACGTCCTTTGGCTGATATGGTGGTGGTGGTGGTGGATGTTATTTATAAAGTCGTCACGCCGTATAAGATGACCAATGATTTTCCTTCTCCTTATTTTCTATAACTTTCAACCATTTCCTTTTCGACCCACACCCTCACTCTTATCAGCACAAATACACGTACATAGTAAAAAAAGACGCAAAGATATTGTGTGCCCCCAAAATGTACAATGAAATCGTCTACATTTTTAGGTCTGTTTCTTTAAATGCTAAATATAAGAAAACACTCCGAGTAGCCCTGCGAAGTATGTCGTACGAATACGACGATTGAACGTTTTTTCATATGATTGTTTATTATCAGGCCAAAATGGGCTGCACCTGCCAACACAGAGACGTGTCCAACGCGGGAAGGAAGCAAAGTCTCCAACGAGCGCTGTCGCCGCCGCCGCCTCCGCCGGCGCCCATGCCGTTTGCCGGTAACTATTCCGTTCTCAACCACCAACACAACAAATCCTCAAGTCAATAAACGGTTGGCAACGTGCTTGTGATGCTTCTGGAACCACAAGCGTCCATGCTACCAGGGTATTTACCCTACGGTGTTTCTTGAACAATATTTCTTTGCTATTTCGCTAAACAACGTGTAGGTCTATTAGTGTTAATGTATCCACTTGCGTATTTTTGCATGCGGTTAATGCTCCCACCCTCCCTCCGCTCGCACAAACATGCAAATAAATACAAAAAACCACCACACAGAAACACAAAACCTTGACACGTGTTTTGCCTCTCTACGAGGCATCATCAGGAGATGCTGGCAGGAGATGTTGCTTGCGCCACGTCCACCGAGCAAAAAAATAGTTTTTATAATTACTCAAGTGGATACATTAACACTAATATACCTGCACGTTTTTTAGCGGAATAGCAAAGAAATATTGTTCAAGAAGCTTGCCATGGATTTCCGCAAAGTAAAGCCTTGTTCTATCAATTGCTACGGTGTTTGCTTACCATCAGGCATGGCGTAAGATTGTGTTGTAAAATTGACGTGAAAATCATGACCATCTCAGGTCAGCGCACCGACATTGCATGGTTATTGTAAAAGGTCCATTTCAGTTTCCTTCGTCACTAATACACAGGGTTGGCCCTGTAATAACCAATCACTTACTTTCTGTAACAATGGTTATGATGTCAGGTAATACAACGGAATAGAGTTCAACTCAAAAATCAAAGCAATTGAGTAGATAAGAGTAAAAAATTAAACGGTCCACTATTGAGCCAGTCAGAAATTATTTCCAAGTGGTCCAAGTGGAAAAAAATTATTTAAGGCTTCTGGAGTGGTATTAATCCCATCAAGAACATAAATGTGAAAATGGGAGCCAAGTTCGATATTAAGAATATGCCATGCTTGGTTGTAGTCTCCACCGGCAAAATAATTGAGATCTAAATGGGTGACAAGTTCCGTAGATTCTCTGAAATGATGCCAAGTCAGTCCAGCACCACATTGTTTACAGTAAAACTAATTTACTGCGGCTTAATGCATTTTGAGCTTTAACTTGGAAGTTTTCGAAATATCCAAAAGCTTTTATGGTATTATAACATACTGCATAGAAAACTTCCAAGTTAAGGGTCAAAATGCATTAAGCCGCAGTAAATTAGTTTTACTGTAAACAATGTAGTGTTGACTTGGCAACATTTCAGAGAATCTACGGTACTTGGCACCCATTTAGATCTCAATTCTTTTTTATGATTCTTTCTTTTTCTTTTTATAAATAAATATTAGTGGACTATTTTTTACACAAATCGACCTAGTACCATAGTAAGCTCAATAAGGCTTGTGTTATGGATACTAGACGACGATATATTTAATATATAAATACTTAAGTACATAGAAAATATCCAAGTCTCAGGAACAAATGTCTCTGCTCACCACAGAAACAAAAGCCCTTACCAGGATTCGAACCCGGGACCTCTAGCTTCGAAGGCAGTGTCACTACCAACTAGGCTAAACGGCCGACAAATTCTTTTATCGGTGAAGACGACAACCAAGTATCGCATATTCATAATATTGAACTTGGCTCCCATTTTCACATTTATGTTTTTGATGGGATAAATAAATAAAATAAATTAAATAAATATTGGGGGACAGTCTTACACAAATCGACCTAGTCCCAAACTAAGCAAAGCTTGTACTATGGGTACTAGACGACGATACTTATATAGATAAATACATACTTAAATACATAGAAAACATCCAAGACCCAAGAACAAATATCCGTGATAAATGCACGAATAAATGCCCTGTCCGGGATTCGAACCCGGGACCTCTAGCTTCGGAGGCAGAGTCACTACCAACTTTTTGGACTTTAATATCTCAATAACTAGTAAACCTATATTTTTGAAATTTGGGATTCTAGTTGCTCTAATGGATCTTAATACGTGTACCAATTTTTTTTTAGGCTAGATAGATTTGGAGTTATTGAGGGGTCAAAAGTGGTTCCAAACGGTTCGTGTAATATAACACACGGCTGCTGTCCGCCAGTTCCTGGGGTAAACTTGGCTGGACACGCTGCCGCGTGTCTAGATCACTATTTATTTTAAAAACGCATTTTTTTTCTTAAATACCTAAAATACCGTATAAAACAAAAAAATCTAAAACAATCTAACTCACAACTTGATACTACCTCAAAAATTGCATCAATATAATTGTGTTTTTCAATTGACTGGCGCGCTATAATCTCATGGAGTCAAGATCCATTACTTGGTGGTCATAACTGTACTGTGGTGGAGTTACTGCGAATGCTCTGAGAAAGCGTCCCTTTAAATATTGTTAAACGTGTGTGTATTTATATGGAAGAGTTCTATGTTGTTTTGTAATCGTTATCATCTCAACGCAGATTTCTGCACCACCTTCTTTCTACTCAGTTTTACATTTACTTTCTCGATTAGGTACCCAAAGGTTGTCTGCAAGAGATCTCTCTTTAGCGATAAGATCGCCAAATGTTTTTCCAGTATCCTTCTTTATTCTTTTGTACTCGTACATGCTGCATTATTATTTGAGATGTGCAACGACCACCACCACCATATCAGTCCAAGGATATCCTGCTGAACATAGCCCTCCCCCAATTTAATGGGTGGTAAATGCTATAATCGCCACGCTTGGCATGCGGATTGTTGATCGCAGTATCTCCACCGCACTTCAGGGATGCTGCTGCCCATCCCAGGGTGGTCTTGGACGTAGTTTTAGGATATACCCGGGTCCAACCACAACCGCATGTGCAACGAAGAGTATTTTAATTGTATTGTGTTATAACCTTTTTTGTTTTTCACAGCCCCCCCACCACCTCCAATGATCCCGCCACCCCCCTGCATCCCACCTCCCCCGTGCGGCCCGCCGCCGCCCCCCGCCCCTCCTAACCTCTCCGCCCCCTCTCCACCGATTCCCCAAGCACCGGTCATCGACGTGAAACTGCCTCAGCAGGAGACACCGATTCCGAAGACTAAGATGAAGACGATCAATTGGAATAAGATACCTAATAATAAAGTGAGTATTGGATAATTTCGTGGACCACAATAGTTGAGGAGTAAATCCATCTTTTTCGGAATAGGTACAAACATCAAGATCAGACCAGCTAATGGACTCAACTTGAGTCCATTTCGTGGCACGGCCCTTTTTTGTTTGTCTTTTCTTCTTTTTATTATTATATATCGTGTGTGTCACGAATAGACGTTTTTGTTTTTTTTTTTAATTTGAACATCATGTCATGTGTATGTTAATATGCTTTACCTACTTAACCTTCCACAAAATTGCCCTAAGAGGTTAAGTCTGAAAGCTTACTTTCAGCATTCCTCAAGGCTCATTTTTGCATTGCGTTCTCCCAATATTTCGTATATTGAAGAGGCCATTAAGACCTCAATTAATAAGATTATAGGAGCCAAGAGAAGCAATTCTTAAAATTTCGTTGACGTGATATAACTAGAAATACACAAAATAAGTCATTGCTTCTTGCAGGTAATCGGCCAGAACAACATTTGGTCACTGGTGGCGTCGAGTCACAAACACTCTCCGAAGACGGAACTGGACTGGGGCGAAATCGAGGGGCTCTTCTGTCAACAGGTAATACACCGGGGTCCAAGAGTCTTCTCTCTTATAAAAATTATCTGATGTCCTTGAAAGTTTCACGTATCATTACTAGGGAAATGATATGATAATGTCCGTGTTTCATATTTAAAGAAGGAATAACGGTTGAAACTCAGTTGGAAAGTCACTATTTGCGATATCTTTTGGACTACAATTTAGTCTTTAATCAGGTTGAGTGTCGTCACGGTAGCCGATCGCGCAATACTACCCGCCACGGGACACATAACTCGTGGGGGTAGGCAGGTGGCGGCGGGGCGGCGCAGTCTTTGGAGTTTCAATCCTTATTCCTACTTTAAGTGTTAATATGCCTCACGTTAGTACGAATTTATATCGGTGTTTGGTCTTTATAATATAATAACTATACCTGATTCAAATTTGTATCATCTTCAGATCCAACCGACCGGTTCGGCCGGCTCCTCGCCGCGATTAGGCCGCAGTCCGATCTGCGACAGCTCGGGAGAGAGGAAACCGAGGAAGGAGTCCTCAGAGATCACTCTTTTGGACGGAAAGAGGAGTCTGAATGTCAACATCTTCTTGAAGCAGTTCCGCAGGTACGAACGAATATTAAATATCTTTTAGTATTTTCTCAAATAAAATGGGATGAAAAAATGGGGGGTACAAATACTAGTCTCAAACTAGGCATAGCTTAAATTCGTAGCCTCGCTACTCGCCATGGGTTGATATCAAACATTCTACATTGGCCCAGTTGGTAATGGCCCTGCCTAAGAAACCGGTGGTTCTAGATTCGAATCCAGGTAAGGAACATCTATTTGTGTGATGATCATAAATATTTGTTCTATGTAAGTAAGTCTTGTGCAAGCTTCTTTAAGTTTGGGACTAAATCAATACTTTGACAGGTAGCACCAGTAACGCACACAATAATATATTTCCAGTTCCAACGAAGACATAATCCAGCTGATCCGCGAAGGTTCCCACGACGACATCGGCGCGGAGAAGCTGCGAGGGCTGCTGAAGATCCTGCCCGAGATCGACGAGTGTGAGATGCTCAAGGCCTTCACTGGAGATGTGGCGAAGTTGGGGAATGCCGAGAAGTTCCTGATGCAACTTATACAGCTGCCCAAGTAAGGATGTATATAAGTTTAGGTGTGACATGATCGATGAGTGCCAGATGCTGACGATTTTTACCGGAGAAGTAGCCAAGTAAGGAGATACGGAGATGTTCCTAATGCAACTCATACAGCTGCCCAAGTGAGTGTAAAGAAATGGATGTAAATTTAGTGTTTGAAAAGCGACTGTCACGCTATGGGATAGGTTTTATTTGGAGCGTTGGAGAATCTAATGTATTCTTTGGTCCACATAACCACCACCATAGCAGCGGTTCACATGCACACGGCCGATCTGTTAGTAAAAAGACACAATATAATACAACAATTCTTTATTGTTCACCAAAAAGAAAACAATAAAACTGTAATTAAATAACGGTAGACAATTGGCGGTCTTATCGCTAAAGAGCGATCTCTTTCAGACAAACTTCCAGACACTGTTGCCTTGCGACTCAAAGGAGTCCACAAGAGTGTGCAGAGCCTTTGAAAGCTGCAGCCTTCCAACACATCATCTCTCATCTTGGGGAGCTCGGGCTGTTTACCACTTGATATTACTATTTACCCACAGAGCACCACTTCCACTTCAGTGCCAAACGAGTCAAGGTGGATGATTCCCACTAGACCGCCCCGTTTCCGGAGCGGGCTAGTAACGAGCCTCGGCCGTAGCTCGATCGTCTATCAAACGTTTGTGTTGACTTAAAAGCGGCTGGCTGGGTCGCGTACTAGCGTCACCGGGCCCGGATCAGACCCGATCGGCCGTGAATCATCTTTTACAGAGAGTGAATTAACAATGATAAATCCTGCTAATATAGAAACCATGTTTTTGTTTCAGTTACAAACTCCGCATAGAGTGCATGTTGCTAAAGGAAGAGTGGGCGTCGACGGCAGGATACTTGGAGAGCGCCATCAACGCGATACTAGTGGCTGGAGACGATCTGATGTCTTCGAGAGCTTTGCAGGTAATAATATCATCATCATTGCAAAATCTTGCGAGGATGTTCAGACTTTCCAGAGCTGGTGGGTCAGGCGGTCCGTCTGCTAGCCTTCTCTCTATCGAGATTCAATTTTCGCCCACGTACTCGGCTGCTACTGGCTGCTCCAGAGGCGCGCACCATATCGCACAAAACTCCGCTCTTGTTCGAGCTTTACACTGCCTTAATGCGCTTCTTGCATCAGCACCGGATGTGGATTTATTTGCAAGTAACTGGGGAGTTGTGTGTCGTGAATGCTTAGCGTTCTGTAAGGCGATTGATGCATGTAATTCTTCAGTTACATATGAATTTATAAATCTAGTTTGTAGTTCACAGTGACTTAGTTTTCAACTGTAATACTGTGTAATTATTTTGAATAAATGAATAAATAAATAATAGAATTTCATGAGCCTGTATACGTCCCAGTGCTGTCCGCAGGCCTTCTCACATAGATGAGATTTAATAAGCAGTAGTCTCCACGCTGGCCCAGTGCGGGTTGGGGAGTTCACATTCACCTTTTGAATATCTTTGCAGATGTATACACACACATACAAGTACACATGAACACGATAATTTGTTTTCTACCTCTGCAGCTTTAGCTTTCTCCTCAGACCGCTTACTTTGGGGCATAATATATATTATTCTTATCGCTCCGTGCCAATTTTCAGGAGGTGCTATACATAACTCTGATCGCGGGCAACTTCCTGAACGCAGGCGGCTATGCGGGCGGAGCCGCGGGCGTGAAGCTATCTTCCTTGCAGAAACTCCCTGACATCAGGGCCAACAAGCCTGGCATGAACCTTATGCATTACGTAGCTCTGGTAAGCAGCATTATTTAAATACCTTTTCAGAGAAACAAACTTATCTTACTTTTACGTGGTCAAGAGTTATCGGGGAACATATATACATAAAAAAAGAACAAGCAAACTTGCAGACGAACTGAGTACCTCCTTCCTTCTATTGAAGTCGTAATAAAGTTGAACTCAAAATTCCAAGCAAGTGACTGGATATGACATTTAAAAGATTCGTTGATACTGTTGATTTATTTAAATTTATTTCTGACTAATCAACTCGGATCGTACCGGCCATAGCGGCCGTCAAAAGCCGCTACAGGCGAACACTAGAGCGCTAGAGATCAAGGTGTTATATGACTCATGAGATGTTTATAGGGTTCAAGTCATAAAATTCCAAAATAAGTAAAATCAATCTGAGATAAACTTATCAAATCTAAATGATGCCAAGGTAAGCTTGAATAGAGGTCTAGATTCAAACTTCATTTATAGCGATAGCAGCAAGTTTGTCGGACGTCTAGTGCAATGATGCAGATGATGAGATAAAAACTTTGTGTCAACTTATAATTAACTAAATATAGTTTTCAACTTATTTAATAACCCTTTTCCGACTTAACATCTGTCACTGAGAGATTTCTTGACCATTTTACTTTTACTAAACTGTTCTCAAACATACAGCAAGCCGAACGCAAGAACAAAGAGCTGACCCACTTCGCAGACGACACCCGTGTGCTTGAAGAAGCCGCCAAGGCGAGCGTCGAGCAGCTTCACAACGAGATCAAGACCTTGGACAATCGTGTAGCAGTTCTGAAGAAGGAGATACAGATGACCAATCAGCAGGATATTAGGGAGCAGATGGGAGATTTCTTGCAGGTGAGGATGTTTAAGCGATAGATAGGTTATACTACGAGATCAAGACCCTGGACAACTGTGTAGCGGTACAAGGGAAATACAGATGACCAATCAGCAAGATAATAGTGAAACGATGGGGGTATTAATGCAGGTGAGAACATTTTGATGATGGAAATATTATACAACTAAATCAAGACCTTGGGTAACCGTGAAGCGGTTCTGAAGAAGGGGATACAGATAATCCGTCAGCCAGATATTAGAGAGCCAATGGGAGTTTTCTTGCAGGAGGGGATATTTTGGTGACAGATAGGTTAGACAACGAGATCAAAACCTTACCCTAGATAACTGTGTAGTGGTGCTGAAGAAGATACATATGACCAATCAGCAGGACATTAGGGAGCAGATGAGGAATTTCTTACAGGTGACAATATTTGGTCATGGATAGGTTACACAATTTAATCAAAGCCTTGGACGATCGTGTAGCGGTGCTGAAAGAGATACAGATGACCAGTCACCAAGAAATTAGGAACCAGGCGGGGGATTTCTTGCAGGCGAGGTTATTTTGGTGTTAGAAATGTCGTACACAATGTGATCAAGATCCTGGACAAAGTGAGAGCCAAATTTAGCCTAAGGGGCAATAGGGACACGACTGTTATTTTGACCAGGAAACCCTGCATTACTTTCATACTATTACTTAGCTACTTAAAGTTAAGTTTTAAAGTTTTGTTTTGCGAGCCATGTACGTGCTCATCAGAGGAAGTTGTAGGGGTGGCAGTCGTCGGATAAGACGAGGGAGACTATATATATTAGTTAGCAGTCAAAATTAATTGATACCTATTCCTCACAAACCAATGTATTATTTGTGAAATGTCCTTTTTTTCAGGTTGCTGAACGAGAAGTGTCAGCCCTAAAGAAGGACATGGAAGAGGTGGAGAGCATTCGGAAACAACTAGCAGAATTTTTTTGTGAGGACCCCGTGGCCTTCAAACTTGAGGAATGCTTCAAGGTACGACGTTTTCATATAATAGTTTTACCGTTAAAGACTTTTTCTAATGGCTCAAATTAGCAAAGTACATCGTTACAAACAAATTTCGATGAGTGAGTTATACTGTTTTTCACGTAAGAAGAGTCCGGTGACAGCTGTCAACCCAGTACAAATTATGTCATTTTTGACGTATAATGACATAATTTGTACTGGGTTGACAGCTGTCACCGGACTCTTCTTACGTGAAAAACAGTATAGAGTTGTTATCCAGGAAGACATCGGGTGGCTTTTGCGGAACCATTTTTTGCGGGTCAATTTTACACAAATGAACCTGCAAAGACCGAGCATCCACGACTCAATAACAAATACTCTTGCTTATCACACTAACTACCAACTAGGCTGAAGTGGCCTTCATCAATTGTTTTTGTTTGTGTTCCAGATCTTCGCGACGTTCTGCACGAAGTTCCGGTCGGCGGTGAGCGAGAACGAGCGCCGGCGCGCGCACGAGGAGCACGCCGCCGCGCGCAGGCGCGCGCGCGACGCCGCCGCCGCGAGGACCAAGCCTGGTCAGCCTCTACTCACATAAAGCACACGAGCCCTCTGAAGGCTACCGACCTTTAGGTTTCAAGGCTGACCGTATGGTTGTTTGTGTTCTAGAGGAACCCGGTTTCGTTTTAGCATTTAATCCAAGATTATCATAAGCACTAGTTTCACGAAAGCGACTGCTATCTGACCTCGAAGGTCAGAGGGAGAACTAGACCTTCTTGGGATTAAACCGGTTTCCTTGCGATGTTTTCCTTAACCGAAAGGACCCTAAATTTCTCGATAGTACTGGATAGTTTTCTAAGCAGTTGAACCTTGCTATCTTACTTACTTACAAGGCTGGCTCAATGACCCAAGAAGATCTTGGCCTCCGATACAAGAGAGCGCCACTTTTCTACCCAAGGTAGCGCAGAGTAGCTGGGTCCTTGAGGGCCTCGTCACTCCAGCGGTATCTGAGGCGACCAATCGGACGTTTTCCATTGGGCCGACCCACATACGCTCAACTCTGCTCTGCGCAACCACATACGCTCTGACGATCGTTCAGCGAAGAGAGCAGAAAACACTATTAGTCAGTCAAAATCGATATTTGTCACTGAAGTAGCTGCAAGTTAATACAGCAATGGTCCTGAATGTCAAATTTTTCATTGCAGGTGGCAGCGTATGCAGCACCCCAGTTTCGGAATGCGAGAATCTCATGGAATCTCTGCTGCTAGATATACGCAACGGGCTGGGCCGGCGCTCGCTGAGAAGACCCCATGATCTTTCGCCTTCTCCTGGTAATGCTCTTTTCAATCCTATATTAACACGTAATCTTCTCGGTGAGTCCATGAGCATCACCGGTGGGATCGAATGGATCACTATGTGTCGAGCGTGGGAGCAATACTTTAGGTGAAGTATGGTGGGCAGCCAACGTATTGAGGTAGTCGTCTGTCTTAGTAGTCTGGTAGTCTTTCTCCCTTGGACGTTCCGGTTGTGGAATGAGCTCCCTGCCGAGGTTTTCCAGAAGAACTACAGTATGGGATTCTTTAAAGTGTCGGCAACGGGCATGGAGTTGCAGGCGTCCATGGGCTGCGGTGACCGCTTGCCATCAGGCGGGCCATACGCTTGTTTTCCACCGACGTGGTATTAAAAAAAAGTCCGCTGAATGCGGGTGGCGCAGGACCGGTCATTGTGGCACTCTTTAGGGGAGGCTATGTCCAGGCTGATATAAAGATAATAATAATAATGAACGGTCTAATAGCGAAGAGTCTCGACTAACATCTCAAGAGACTCTCGTTAGATGGCTGGGTCAAGGGTCAAATACAGAAGGCGGTACTCCTGGACACGGCGCGGATAGTCCGGAGGTTCCTCTCTCTGTCGCCCGACACCACCGGTAGCTTAGGCCCGCCTCGCTGCCGGCGGCACTCTAGGTTAGGTTTTTTATAATGCTTTTATATTTTGTATGTATATTTTTATATTTTACGTGTATAAATTTACTGTAAAAAATCTAAACTAAGAAAAAGAAATAAATAAGGTGAATAATAATAATAACTTTATTGCATTCATGTTTTTGGTATACAGCAGGTCTTAAAAAAGATGATGTTGATAGTAACCAAAACTCAATATTGAGAATCCATGAATCAAAGAGATTCATGCGAAAGAAAGTTTATCAACACAGTATAAACTGTCTGATGGGTTAACCATAATAAAACTTAGACTACTAAACATCTTAAATCACTAACAATCACTGCCTCCTATGTAAGATCTGGAACATCAAAGATAAAGTATCATTTACTGACATGTCTTTACACTCGAGTTAAAATATTTGATGTATTTTTCCTCTGGGAACTGCCTTTCTTAGGTAACTTTGGGTTGTTTTCAGACGTGACGCCAACCGGCAGCCTTCGCCGCCGAAGCCGCGCTAGTCCAGGAGACGACGAGGAGGGTCTGCTGGAGTTTCTCCGTCATTCTTCCCCGGCGGCCAATGACCTTCGAGAAAGGAGTGCGTGGGGCAGTTTGGGTGAGTGTGGTGTTGTTAATGTCGCATTTTATCGATGATTATGATTCCAAACTAGGACGTAGAGGTATTACAATAAACCTAGCGTCTACGCAAACTACCTGGAGCAGAATTTCAAGAATCTAAACTGGAAAATTACGAGTTGTTTGAAACATCGTTCTGAACAGATTAAAAAACAATAACGATAGATTTTCTGATAATTGTTGCGGTTGTTTCTTGGTTATAGTTTAGGTGAAAAAATACCCTTTAAAAAATTTATAAGAAGTCTGGTGTTTGGTCCCGATTTTCCTTTTTTAATTTAGTTAATGGACGCAAACAAAACATTTATTAAACGACACAATCAATAACTTGATCATTCATCATCAATCATATCCTAACAAGAAAATTGAAAAGAAAGTTATTGAAATTTGTCCATAAGATCCATTCCAGAAAAGTGTTGCATTTCGTTTTCTAGGGCGCGGAAGACAGGAACTGTGTCTCTCGCGCGTGGGGCGTAGTTTACACGGATTGAGGCATCAGCTTGATGAATGGTGTCTTTGTTGTTGTTGAGAGTCTTCTCAGCACTTACCAAGGTTTTGTTTTACTTTGGAGAGGTTTGCGCTTGACCACAAATCACCTGATGGTAAGCGTTATTGTGGTCTAGGATGGAGCGCGCTTACCTAGTAAAATCCGGTTCACTCTCGTCTTGAAGACCGTAAGGTTTTCAGGGAACAAGGACTCCGGCAAGAAGTTCCAAGGCTTGGCTGTTCTCACAATAAAAGAGGAAGCTGGGTGGCTTCGCCTGCGCTAGGCGCATTGGGATGGATCTGTTGTGGGTCGCATCACCGCCACTACGGATCATTTTGGGGACGGCGATAACGGTGTGATTGTTTTGTTCCAGACCGTTCGTGGTCGCGTCGCGGCGCGGTGCGCGCGCGCCTAGAGATCCCGGAGCGCGAGCGCGCCGCCTCTCCCCGCGACCCCGCCGCCCCGCGCGACCCCACCGCCCCGCGCGACCCCGCCTCCCCGCGCGACCCCGCCGCGCCCCGCGCACCGCCTGACCCCGCACCCGACCCCACGCCCGCTAAACCCAAGTTAGTACTACAGTATAAAGAACTACAAGTCATCGCGCCGTGTCGGCCACCCGCGAGGGCTTATTTAGTAGTTGCCGCGCACTGTAATCATGCGCAAATGTGTCACTAAAAAGAAAAGATTGATATGCTTTTTTCCTTCACTGTGAAGTATATCACTCATTTAGTTGACTAGTTCAGTTGCCTAAGAGAGCCGTCTACGACATGGATTGGGTAAATCATATCAGTCGTACGCGTGTCTCTCTCGGAACTATATTGAGTTAGTTGCCATTTCGATCGCTTTCGGCCACATTCGGTTTTATTCGCGGCGTCAACCTATCTGTCGTGTCACTCTCGGAGCGAAGGAGTAGGTAAACGATATGATTTTCGACTGAAATATTGAAGTATATGATTCCGAACTGAACTAGTGAACGAAAGAGTGACACCAAGTGAATTACTTCGTTTGAATCATTCATTCGCGAACTACTCATGTCTAGCGCACTGCCAAGGACGGCTCGCATGCACTCGCGTGCTTTAGAAACAGATGGCCACGCTTAGGCACGCTTGGCATACTTAAACGTGGGATTTGTTAACGGTGAGCCTTCTGTACGTAGTACTATTAATTGCTCTGTGCTAATTAATGGTCAGGGAGCGAAACTTTGGTGCCGGTGACGTCATTATGACGTAAATTCACATAATAGGATGACTTTATATAAACGACATTGCAACACCCCAATGTAAATATAAATATTACGGTTTATTAATATAAAAATGACAAATATTTATATCAAATGCTTAAAATTCAAACATAACATCGCATCTGCTTCCTTATTTACATATATTTAATTTACATGTACATTTAGGACAATAATTATAACTTTCGAATAACCCGCCAGTTATAAAAATATTGTTGAAAGTCAACCTTTCTTCGCCTATATCGATTTCTTCTATAATTTAGATAAAACACTCTGTATGTAGCTTGACGTCATACGTCTGTCATCGGCACCAAAGTTACGCTCCCTGCTAATGGTACAAACCCATTATTAGGTATTTTAAGGTCGGCTTACTTTCTAAACTAGACTTTTTAACCGACTTCAAGATTTCATAATTTTTAAGAAAAAAAAACCGACTTCAATGGGGGAGTCCGGTGAAAGATTATTAATCTTAGATGGTGCACTCTTAGATTCCATACAATAAAATACAAAAATGGCTATAAGTATGTTTATAATGGTAGAAGACTAAGTACCCTCAATTCCTCATGAAATCATGGAAAAACCTTGCTTGCTTGACAAACAAAACGAAGAGAACAAATCGCCAAACGTGAACTACGCGTCGTTGAAGAGTTCCGTTCTGATCATCATCAGCAGTTCCACTTCATCAAATGTCACTTTTATGAATGAAAATGCTTGATTAGTTCATGAAAATACTAAAATCACTATTTGTGTGCCTTTCACATTTGAGGAGTTTCCTCGATTCCTAATGGATCCCATCATCAGAACTCGAGCATGACAAAAATCAATCGTTAAAATAGAACTTGCTTAACAAACACAGCTAGAAGGACAAATCGCCAAACGTGAACTTTTCGTCGTTGAAGAGTTCTGTTCTGATCATCATCAGCAGTTCCACTTCATCGAATGTCACATTTTTGTATGATAATGCTCGATTTGTTGATAAAAACACAAAAATCACTATATGTTTGCCTTTAAGATTTGAGGAGTTCCCTCAATGCCTCATGGATCCCATCATCAGAACTCGAGCATGACAAAAATTAATCGTGAAAATAGAACTTGCTTAACAAACACAGCTAGGAGGACAAATCGCCAAACGTGAACTTTTCGTCGTTGAAGAGTTCTGTTCTGATCATCATCAGCAGTTCCACTTCATCCAATGTCACATTTTTGGATGCAAATGCTTGACTTGTTGATAAAAACACAAAAATCACTATATGTTTGCCTTAAAGATTTGAGGAGTTCCTTCAATTCCTCATGGATCCCATCATCAGAACTGCCTTTTGACAAAAACGGGACCAACTTGGATATATATACATACAATCAAAAAAAGACTTTTTCAAATCGGTTAAGAAATGACGGAGTTATGGAGTAACAAACATTAAAAAAAAAAAAAAAAAACAAAACAAAAAACATACAACCGAATTGATAACCTCCTCTTTTGAAATCTTGAAGTCGGTTAAAAAGAGGAGGTTATCAATTCGGGTGTATGTTTTTTTTTTCGTTTTTTTTTTTAAATGTTTGTTAGTCCATAACTCCGTCATTTCTTAACCGATTTGGAAAATTCTTTTTTTGATTGTAAGTATATATATCCTAGTTGGTCCCGTTTTTGTCAAAACGCAGTTTTGATGACGGAATCCACGAGGAATTGAGGGAACTCCTCAAATCTTTAAGGCAAACATATAGTGATTTTTGTGTTGTTATCAACAAGTCAAGCATTTGCATCCAAAAATGTGACATTGGATGAAGTGGAACTGCTGATGATGATCAGAACAGAACTCTTCAACGACGAAAAGTTCACGTTTGGTGATTTGTCCTCCTAGCTGTGTTTGTTAAGCAAGTTCTATTTTCACGATTGATTTTTGTCATGCTCGAGTTTTGATGATGCGATCCATTAGGAATCGAGGGAACTCCTCAAATGTGAAAGGCACACAAATAGTGATTTTAGTATTTTCATGAACTAATCAAGCATTTTCATTCATAAAAGTGACATTTGATGAAATGGAACTGCTGATGATGATCAGAACGGAACTCTTCAACGACGCGTAGGTAGTTCACGTTTGGCGATTTGTTCTCTTCGTTTTGTTTGTCAAGCAAGCAAGGTTTTTCCATGATTTCATGAGGAATTGAGGGTACTTAGTCTTCTACCATTATAAACATACTTATAGCCATTTTTATTTTATTGTATGGAATCTAAGAGTGCACCATAAGTATAATAATCTTTCACCGGCCTCCCCCATTGAAGTCGGTTTTTTTTTCTTAAAAAATGTTTTCTACCAACTTTTGGCCTTTGGAATTGAATCGGTCTAGGCTTTATTATAAATGCGAAAATAACTTTTTCTGTTTGTTTTACCTATTCACGCTTAAATCGCTGAAGATTTAAACTAGGCATGTAATACATTCTGCTGGTTGCAAATGATGAACGGAGCTTGGTTGTAGGTGTAGTAAAACTCGGAAATGGGAGAAAAATAATTCATTTTCGACGATTATACCTGCGTAGTCAGTCCGATTTTTATGAAATCAGAACACGTCACGTTTGAAGCAGATTGGTCAAGCCGTTTTGGAGGAGTTGACCCACAAGCGCATTACATTCGTAGCCTAAATTTAATATCCGCTCAATGAAATTTGACATGGAGCTACAATGAACCCCTGAGTAAGACATAGGATAGTTTTTTTAATTCTAAAAATGATTCCTTTAGGGGGTGGAAATGGGAATGGTAGTGTTTTAAGAAAAATATAATACGCCTAAACTAACTTAATAGCAATCATATCCCGAAGGCGGTAACGAGAGTATATGAAACCAACGGCAAAAACTTTTTAGGGTTCCGTACCCAAAGGGTAAAACGGGACTCTATTAGTAAGACTCCTCTGTCTGTCTGTCCCTCTGTCACCAGGTTGTATCTCATGAACCGTGATAGTTAGACAGTTGAAATTTTCCCTGATGTATTTCTGTTGCCGCTATAACAAAAAATACTAATAACAAAATAAAATAAATATCTAAGGAAGCTCCCATACAAAACAACTTTTAAAAAGTTGCTTGTTGTGTTTATCAGGCGCTGGGTTTCAAAATGTATGTAAAAACTAAAATCCGATTCGCACTTGACCACAATTCTACTTGATATTATTTAACGTTCTTATTACTACTAAAATAAGTATAAATATTTAAATTAAATTTAAAAAGTTTATAATAAAGTGTCTAATGTTGTATATATAATAGTACGGAACCCTTCGTGCGCGAGTCCGACTCGCACTTGGGCGTTTTTTTTCGTCAAATAGGTTGGCTTACTTGTTTTACATACCTAATTATCTTTCTTTTTCAAGTTGTATACCTAATCAAATCGTATATTTTTTTCAGAGAATGGCGCCAAAAAATCGAATCTTGGCTGCGCGCAAACAGCCAAGAGGAAAAACGAGACGCAGAGCTGCGCGAGAGAGCGCGGCGCGTGCAAGCGAACCGGCGGTCCTTGGAAAACGACTCCGGTAATATAGACCTTATGTGCATAGCTGTTAGGTTGACAATGACGTGGTGCAAACGACCAGTAGAAACGGTTTGCTTCACTCTTTAGAACTTTCACTATTGTCTCAGCCCATGGAGATCCTTTCTTAGTTTTCTGAGTATTATTTGACGTATGTCGTTCCTCCTACTCATAGTAACAGCGCAACCTACACTACTTGTCAATTTGTGTTCTAAAAACCGAGTCCTCTGGGTGTTGTGAGTTCTAGGCTCTTCTCACAGTAACTTCGGTTATCGTCTTGAATTGCTTTGGTTACTAATAAAAACTACCACTATAGATTTCTCTGCATACTGAACTTAAGCCTATAATTCCGACCACTGCAGCTCACAGGAGTCCTGTAATATTTAGTTATTCGATTTCACAGAGATATGTATACAAAGTGTCACATAAGTTGTAATGTAAAATAATAAAAAAAGATTCTACGCCTGATTTTATGACTAAGTATTTGCAGTATTTGGTGCCAACTTAATCCACGCGAAAATAAACTTCTGTTTTATAGAACAAGACTAATTAATTAAAAAAACTAAACAAAACCCGACTGCGTTTCTGTGTAATTTGGAATTTGACGCCAAAAATCCGTCATTTATTTATTATTTTGATATACCCAGTGTCACTCTCACAGTAAATACGAAGCCGCTCAGGCTGCAGAGCGTGCCAAACAATCATACATACATACATCCGTACATAACATACTAGCTCTTAAAAAACATAACCCTCCTTCTGGTGCAGTCAGGTAAAAAGGTCTTCAATGCTAACAGATATTTGTCATGAGCCCACTCGTGTTGTGTTGCAGAGAGCGAACGGAGCGCGACGCTCGAGCCGCTGCCCGAGGGCCGCGCGGAGTGGCGCCCCGCCGTGCTGCCGGACAGCGCCGTCGTCAAGGCCATTGAGGCTGTTGAAGGTACTAACAAATTCTAGAAAAGCTCTAGTCTCAGCTAAATTTGTCAAGGAATAAATATATGTATATCCTCCTCATAAGCTTTATACAGGGTGTGGCCTGTAATAGGAGCAATAAATTTAAAGGACGCTTCCTTAGAGCATCTGCAGTAACCTCTTGTGTCCAAAAAAATTGATCTTTTTTCAATTGGGAGAAATTTTGATCTAAAGTTATGACCTCCAAGTAATGGAACTTGGCACCCGGAGATTATAGCGCGGCAGTCAATGCTGATTTTGAGGTTGCTTCAAGTTATGACTCATAATCGTTGTCGCATTTTTGGTTTAAAAGAATATTTTTGGGATTTTTTATTTTTTTTTATAAATTTTTAGTGCTTTTTAATAAATTTTTATTAATATCACTCCAGTAGAGTAAAAAAGTACATACAAGCTACATTTGCGAAAAAATAAAATAAAATAAAATATATTTTTTTTAATTAAAATCATTTGGAAATAATTGCTGGAGAGCTCAATAGTGTACCGTTTAATTTTTTGCTCCTATTACAGTCCACACCCTATAGAACAATCTTCCTCGGAGATTTTCGTTGTTCTATTGACTATACTATATACTGAATACATATAATAAACATGTATACATTCAAGAAATAGCTACTAACATAGGTAGATATGGAAGATCGGAGTCAGGTGAGCTTGGAAAAGAACAATTGAAAATTCTAAAACTTGTTTTTTCAGACGTACAACCTCAAACGAAAGACAACAGGGTACCATGGAGGAAATCCGAAGAAAACGAAGAGATGCGGCGTCTGAGGCGACAGCGGTCCCGTCAGCAGATCGAGCAGCCACTCGTCTCTATCACAGAGGAAGAAAAGCGAAAATTACCCGACATCAGGATCACGAGCCACAAAGACGTCAAGGACAGAGTAGAGATTGATTCGGACAACATCGAAACGCCACCAGTCCAAAGAAAAATGTTCAATCCGCCCCCAGAAAGAGAGCCTTGCAGGAAATTCCAACCGTCGCTCGTCAAAACTAACTTAGCAAACGATAAAACAGTTGAGATGAGAGACCTGTGTCAAGAGATTTTAGGAGACGGACAGTTTGATAGATTCTCCGCAGCAAGAAGGACTAGGAGGTACAAGAGGAATACAGACTCAAGTTCTCCTGAAGACGAGAAGAAACCTGACAGCCCGATAGAATTGGTAGCTGAAACTCAGGTCATCAGACCTTCGAAACTAGATATCCAAGCCTCATACGCTGTTGATGCCCAAGAAGTAGCTAAACCTGTAGAAATCGTTAAAGACGAGAAGGAAAATAGACTAAAACGCTGGCAGGATAGACTCAAAAACCAAAGTACGGAGAAACCCGCACCGACCAAAGAAACTAAGCATCCTTACTCAAGAATGCGGCGACAGACTTCAATAAACCAAGAAGATGTCCAGAAAGCTATTAGAGAATTGAAGTCGCCAACCGAAACGCCTACAGGCGTATGGTCCAGGAGTGCTTATAGGAAATCAATGACTGCTAAGAATGACAAAATCCCAGCGGAAAGGACTACATCCCCGAGAATACCCAAAGTCAAGTCGGAGCACGAGTTAAATGATGAAGGTTTTGAGGAAACGCAGAGTTTGAACTCAGAAAGTGCGTCCCAAGGCGCGTCATCAGGATGTAACGTGGAATGTGACTCCCCCGTCCCTCTTAAATCCAAATCCCCGATAGCTCCAAAGAAAATCGCAACCAAAGAGTTAAGAACGCCTCCCCGAACGCCGATAGACCCGAAGCGAACAGTTCCGAAGAGACAGAGCTCCTTAAGAGTAGAAAGGTCCACTTCTCGCGCGTCCTTGCGCAGTTCAAGGAGTTCCCTCAACAGTTCAGCCTCCGTGGCCACTGTTAAAAGAGCTCCAGCGCCAATCAAGCCTGCACCAAAAGCAGTCCCAAAACCAGTGGTCAGAATGCCGGCATCGCGGTCCTCATCTAGCGGAAGTTCTGTCGGGACCTCGAGGCCTCCTCTAAAGTCAGTAAACAGGACATCAGGATTCATGCGGCCCACGCAAGCCTCGAAAGGAAGAGGGAATGTCACTCCACAACCAACCCTGAGGCCTAGCTTCAAGTAAATACCAAATTACAATTACAGCTGGATTTTTGGATTGGATATTTTTAACCTGTGAGTTTAGATGATCCGGTGCAGAGTTGTCATGATTTTATATAGTTTTTTTTTAACAAATCTTTACTGTGAGTACTGTTTTGATTAGAGAAAAGTTATACATTATAAATAACAATCCGTTTTTTCTCTATACACTGTGGCAGCTTCTTTCGGATCATTTAGACTCCAGTGATGGTTTGATCGGAAGATAACGTCACGTCAGATGGTCAGTTTGTATTTTTTAAACACACACTACCTTGATCGTTGAAGTAAGAAAGCCAGCTTAGATAAGTATTACGTATTATTATATCATTATAATCATCAGATATAAAAAATATTATTGAAACTTTCAGATGGCACAGACGATATTTCAACAATCTGAAACTTTCAATGACTGATTACGTTTAATAATTTAGATAATTCTTTAACAGATCTGTTTAATTTAAATTAGTTTTGACTTGGGGTCCGTACTCTTATGAACCCAATTACAGCTCAGTGTTTTAATGTGTTTATTATTTAATCAATTTTGAAACACCGTGCTGTAAATGGATTAAAATATTATAATGTACCGTGAATATAGTGCCACGAGATATACGGGTAATAATTACCAGTTTTATTTTAAATAGAACCTTATTTCGTGCCATTTTGAATTTGAAAGCATGGACAAACAAGACGTTGATTATGTGCGTTAATTAAGCAAGATAGACGAAATATTCATTTATAAGTATTTTAATAGTTTCATTGATATTGAAGGTGCACAAGTTGGTGGATAAATGCCTTAAATAATGTGCTTTTAATTTAAAAATCTAAACATTTTATACGTAGATGATCGAAATAGACCCCTTAGATCAATAACTTTCAGATATTCCATTCGAATTTTATTTTAATGAAGACCACCAGTCAATATATCCCGGTTAAGTCACTTATTTGTATAAACTACTAATAAATGTTGTCAGTAAGATATTATTTCTTTAGATAGGCGTATAAACCACATATGTAATGATCTGATTTGCGAAATTAAGAATAAAATCTGACAAGAGGTATAAATTTAACATGTTTTTATATTTGGGTTAAAGTAAAGATGATAAAAAATTACCTTTTCTCAAACATGCAATGGAATATTGATGTTATGTTCCTTATAATAGGCTGCGAAGTATGACGTTTCAGGTGCGGCTAGGACAAGAGGTCGTTAATGCAATTTCATACAAATGTTGCAGGCCTAGGCCGGCAAAGTCCTCTTTTTTAATTTCCATTCCACATAAATTTGTGGCACAGGCATCATGACATTCTGCCACTATGCGTATTAAAAATAAAACTTTGATTTTTTTGTTGTTTATTTCATTGCATGTTTGAGAAAAGCACTATACATACCTCGGCGGGAAATATGGGGTTGCCCGCCTGAGACCTATCCGACCTCGCTTCGTTCGGCCGTCTATATGTCTTCGGCCGGCAACCCCTTTCGTCCCGGCCTCTGTAGTAATGTACTAATATTGGAATTGATTTATGTTGAATTCAAACTCTGCAAGAATATTGCAGATTATGATTTTGACTTTCAAATTATATTAGTCTTGTTAATGCAGAATTTTATGGTAAATTTTAGCGCAAATTCAATAATTACTTAATCCTTTGAACTCCATCATATTTGAATGAAGTGGTCACTCCGACGCCAAGGTATCAAAAATTGATGTAACGTTTAGACCAATAAAAACAATTCATAATTCATTTTTTTCATAATCAAAGTACACCTTCACTCCGAACTTTTTTGTGGTTCTTGGCACGACATACAACCACTTTATACGCTCTTGGCGTTCAAAGGGTTAATCTTGGATAAATGGGTCCAACAATGTCTATGCTCTTTTTGTTATAAGGTTGAAATATTTTCGCCAGCCCATTTTTAGCTTTATATTTCTGGTCAGCCATTTTTATCAACAAACAGAATCAAAATGTAAGGTCACAAATCTCGAATGAAACGCTCTTTATTATTATTATAATAAGTTACGTTTAAGATTTAACAACAATATTTTGTTGTATGTGTTTAACTAAACAAAATACAATAAATTTACATACGAAATATTTAATTGCCTTTTCATTCGATAAAGCTCTAATGCTACGGGAATTCAATTTAGAATGGAAATATGCAGTTTGTATTATATATAACTTATTCCATATGAATTCTCATAGGTAATTCCACTCGATGCGATCGTTATTTTCAGGTTTTAGTCTCTGTTATAGGCTTGATTGCTCATTGCAGGATTGTCCCTTACCTAATCTTTACAGGAAAAATCAGCGCAGACGTAATACCCGTTTCTGATGATGTACCTATGTTAGTGAAATAGGGATGTGCAGCACTTTTTTATTATGCTTTTAGCTAGGGGCTAAATGTCTAGTAAACAGCTGAGTTTTGGCATACTTACTATTATGCCCAGAGATATATATCGTGATATATACAAGGTGCAGTACCTCCTGGGGTGCCATTGTCTTTTTTTCAAATTGGAGAAACTTTGATTTAAATTTATGATCTTCACATCACGAGATAATAGCACGGCAGATGTAGACTTTGAGGTAGCATCAAATTATGAGTCATAATAGTGTTTACATTTTTTGTTTATAAAGGATATTTTTGGTATTTTTTTATTATTATTATTAATTAAATATCACCCAGAAGAGTAAAATGAAATCACATAAGTTATTTTCAAAAAAAAAATTGAACCACTTGCATATACCTAATTGCTCGGCCGTTTAATTGTTTGCTCCTGATACAAGGCCCACCCTGTATCAAGGTCTGTAATATATCAAATAATTTAAACCAAAAAAACGACTCCAATTTTGAATTTGCTATGCCACTATTTGTCGTTTTCGTGAGCCAATGCTTGGTTACCTACAGAAAATACAGAAATCGGCATATGCGTGCCTATCAAATTCGTGAAGTTCCCTCGATTCCTCCTAGATCCCATCATCAGACCTTCACCAAATTTATATGGGACCAATGTCGGGGTACTTGCTTTGAAACAAAAAAGAATTATCAAAATCGGCCAACGTGGTCAAGAGTTATCGGGGAACATACATACATAAAAAAAAACAAGCAAACATGCAGACGAACTGAGTATCTCCTTCCTTCTATTGAAGTCGGTAAAAAAGTAAACAAAAGGGGTACCGCCATTAAAAAGTTAACCTAGGAGGTGAATAACAGAAAATCATTGAAATACTGAAAGAAACTTGAATAGAAGCTTTTTTAATTACGCATTCGTGTTGTTTAAATAAAATCTGTGGATATACGATTAACGCTACTAAGAGGTTTTAAAATAAAATCTTTTTAATATTGAAAGTTGGTTGTTTACATTTTTGATCTCTAATTAAATCTCAGATCTTAGTTCTTCCTAAACTTAAAAATTGTATGTAGAAAGTATAGAAGGTGCCAACACTGCCAACCCAACTTTTTAAATTCGGACATGATTCAAAGCAGACCAATAGATGGCGCTTGGCGGATCCGCGAATATTTATTTATTTATTTATTCCATAAATTAACATTTTACAGTCAAGCTATACGTGTTAAAGGGTTCAAATAATTCCTTTGACTCTAGCGGGGAGCGCGCCGACTCCAGCCGTTTGTTGTGAATCGTACCTACATACGATTGAATTTCACCTATACTGTGGAAAAGGATTTTTCACTACGCCTATAGCTTTTAATAATAATAACTCGTAAATTGTTGTTTGAAATAAATTTATGAATTACTCCAAAATTATTTTATTTTTAATTTTGAACGGCATAGACAATATTGACAGTAATTGTCTTCTCATATATCAACGTCAAAGAATATAATACCCACTAATGAGAACGTCTTCAATTGTATAAACATGAACGATTATATTACCTACTTTTATTAGTGACGACGGTGACGAAATCCAAGAAAATACGGTTGTAAAACCCAATCGTGAGATCACATCGTATGGAAAGTATATTCTATACTAACCACTGTTTACCCTATCACTGCCACAACATAGGGATGAATCCAATGAATCAAATATTTATCGATAACCGTCGGCAGCTATTATTTACGTCGATAGTTTTCTAAACAGCGTATTCAGAGTAGTATGCTCAATCAAAAATATCTACCAGTAAAACGAGTTTTTCGATATCGAGTCATCTTACAGTATCTTTCCAATCCCTTAGAACATGCTCCACAGAATATACGATTTCAAGCTAACATGGTCACTAAGACTAGAATTACTGTTCAAAACGGGGTATTCACGGGGTTTTTGTCTGGCGTCCAGTGATACAAAAGTTCACGAATCGGAAAAAGACTGCGACCAAACAGAAAGACAGCGACCAAAAAGCTGAGCATCCTAAATAAGGTCAAGCGATACTTCACTCCTGGGCAGCTTCTATCTTTATATAAAGCCCAAGTTCGGTCTTGCATGGAGTATTGTAGTCACCTTTGGGATGGCTCGGCTAAGTACCAACTTGCCGCACTCGACTCGGTGGACCGCAGAGCCAGGAGGCTCATTGGCGGCAGTACGGTAGTGGGAAATAAGCTGCAGAGCTTAGCACATCGACGCAGAGTAGCATGTCTGTGCGTCTTCTACAAACTGTACTTCGGTGAGTGTGCTCAGGAGCTCCATGAGCTCATACCGCCTTCCCCCTTCTTCCATCGGACATCCAGACGTACGGCTGGCTACCATCCTTACCTGGTCGAAATTCCTCTAATTCGAACCAAGCGCTTTGCATCTTCTTTTATAATGCGCACTTCTAAGGTTTGGAATTCTCTGCCGGCGTCTGTATTTCCGAGTTCATATATCCTGGACCTTTTTAAGGCACGAGTGAATAGGCATCTTCTGGGTGAGCTCGCTTCATCGTCGGCCTCATCTATGCCTCCTGGCTAGATGCTGGCCAAGAGCAATCCCATTTTTAATTAAAAAAAAGACTGTAACCGGCGTGAACGCTCGAGTTGATACTGTAAGTGTTGTGTGTCGTGATCGTGTTGGAGTTTTGAGCGAGAGTGCGGACGGTGGTAGTAGCACTGGGCGAAAAAAGCGAACCAAGAAGATGGTAGATCGCTATGGAGTGTGGGTAGACCACAAATAAAACTCGCAGCACGTCAGTCAATCCTTGAAAATGGTGCTTGCAACAGCGTCGAAATATCGGAAACATAACAATATCAACATACATGGTAAATACCCCGTTTTGAACAGTAATTCTAATGCTCCACAGACTTTTATTATGGTCTGTGCCATGCTCAGGACTCGAAACGTGTGATCAGTTGATCATATCAGATCACATCATGGCCACACTTACTGAAGAGTTATGTGCAGTCCATGGTTTAGTTTGTATATGTCTGCGTGTGCATGGTAAAAACCAGCTTCAGTATATAGGGTGTTCGTAATGGCCCGAATGTCTTTTGTTCTTGGTCCATACAAAATTAAAACTAAAAACAAAACTCAAAACCTAACAAACCCCTGACTGTCTTTTGCTCTTGGTCAAAACTAAACCAAAATCGAAATCTCGATCACGCGCAACGACGTGTCAGACACCATAGCTTACAGCGATGCCTTAGAGGCTAGTGAATTCGAGGCTTTAAGGTTTCTGTCTATACATACGAGACTTGCATGCGCGTTTCATTGCATTGCGGGTGGCCGTGGTATAATGAGTTCAATCGAACTGTCAAACCACGCAATGTAGTGAAACTCGCGTACGAGTCGCTTAAGTATGCGTACTTTATTGTGCGTTCTTCACAAATTTGAATACAAAGAATCCCCAAGAATTTTACTAAGCCACGCTTTGGTTGTGATGTGATAAAGCCCGGCAAGAGTTTCCACACAATACTTATTGTGGCTTAAGGCCGCACGCTCGACTGGACTCGATTCTCCATACAAACGTAGTTTCGTTTTCATTTTAAAACGCCATGCTGAAATAACATGAAAGTTTGTATACACAACGGGATCCGCCATATCTAGGCCGTAAATTAGTTTGTGTTGCTAGACATTGT
The DNA here is from genome assembly GCA_905163555.1 of Notocelia uddmanniana. Classification (NCBI taxonomy): domain Eukaryota; kingdom Metazoa; phylum Arthropoda; class Insecta; order Lepidoptera; family Tortricidae; genus Notocelia; species Notocelia uddmanniana. The sequence goes on from LR991053.1 coordinate 49,749,104, forward strand.
ACTAAAAAAAATACAGCAAGTTTTTGAGTTGTTTAGGTCTTGTATGAAAACTTTAATAATCGCTGTAATAAGTATTTTTTCTAAATTATAATTTACAGCAACAGAAACTAATTTCCGGCCTAGATATGGCGGATCCTGTTTTGTATCTTTCATGTTACAAAGTTTTATGTTATACCAGCATGCCGTTATAAAATGAGAGGGAAACTACGTCTGTACTTATATATACATAGAACCGAGCTTCCTGCGGACTCTTAACCCTACATGTCGATAGTTGAAACGGATGAAACATTCAATCACTATACATACGTTATGTATATAAAATAAGGAAATTGGCCGCTATTACGTTTTTTGTCGCAGTATAAATAAAATCATGCAGAAAGACCATGACATTGAATATTTCACACCATGCTGGGAGTGCTTGTTCTGCTGTGTGTGTGTGGGTTTGTAGCCACAAACCTACACGAGGAAAAATTGGATCAACTGGTAGAACGCTTTAAAAGAAGTAAGGATGATGATATTCACGAAGATGCTAGATTGAAAGTGGTAAGTTTATTCAGTTTTAACGTTTTATCGTAATTAACTAAACTCTGTCATAAATCAACAAGATGACTTTTACACTGTCGCATCAGACGATGGCGATTAAAAGGTTATAAAATAAGAAAGTGTATTAAAAACACTGTTCTCCGTAATCGTTAAGTACCTAGGTAAATTAATGTCAATAAAATTGTGTACGACTCCAGTGTCCCCCGACCCGACGTGAGATTTTCTATTTTGTTATTCATTTTGAGTAGGCAAGTACAAACGCCAACATAATTAACTGACCACTCGTGACCCTTATTAAAATGTATATAAAGCGCACGAATATATCGTGCACAAACTACTTTCAAATCGCATCCAAATAAAAGGCCAATTAACTATCAGGAGTTCTTAATCTACGCTATTAATCAAACTATCAAAGCCACCAACGAACATAAGCGATGCATGTCTAAACAGGCATCTGATTTGGATACAATCATCCAAGAACGTGGTTCGCCACATTTGAACCTCCTATACAATAAGCAACGAGTGAACCCGTCAAGACGTCAATCGGAGCAGAGGCAGACCAAAATGGAGATGGCGGGACGACTTGGACGCATTCTGCTTGGATTGGCTGAACACGCAAGCAATAGGGACGAGTGGAGGAAAAAAGGGGAGGCATTGTAAACCACTGTCTTGGGTGTCCTTTTTTACGTGTAAGCTTTTGATGTTCTTGTAGTCCTACCACTCGACGTCTTTTAGCGTCAGCCTATCTAACATAAAAAATGGATAATCTAACAGAAATCGACCTACATAGTCCCAAAATAAGCAAAACATGTACAAGGGGTACTAGGCGACGATATACATACTTAAATAGATAGATAAATACTTAACTAGATATGGCAATCCGAGCCTCGGGAAGTCTTCAAGACAAGAAGTGTCAAGACAAAAAAGTAGTAGGTGGCTACGCCATGCCTGTAGGGTGTGTTGGGTTTTGGACTATATGTTATACCACATTATATACTCTAATTAGGCTCTAGAATCGTTGGTCTCCTAGTCAAAATCTATCGGTTTACTAGTGCCCACGGTTTATACAAAACCAAACAGAACACACATCGAACTAAGCCGAAAATTTGCGCTTCATAGCCTTGAAATCGCCTATTTCACGCAACATTTATTTCCTAGCAAATCCGCTCCGTAAATTAAACGCCTCTTTGTTATGGACCATATCTACACATATCTATTACCAACGTTATTATTATGACACGGCCATACAAAGTTCAAAATGAAATGTTAAAAACAAACCGAGCAAGATAAAAATTATACTGTAATTGAAGCTGCACAACATTTTAAATAATGTTAGGAGCTATTTCCGATGCTGAATGTACCACTAGTTCTTGCTTTTTCTTTCAATTTAAGAGGGCGCAGTACGTTTGGTTCTCCATACAAACGTATTTATGCTCTCATTTTAAAACGCCATGCTAGAATAACATGAAACTTTGTATACACAATGGGATCCAGCTTGTCTAGGGCGAAAATTAGTTTCTGTTGCTTGAAATTATAATGGCGAAAAAATACAGCGATTATTAAGGTTTTCATGCAAGCCGTAAAAATCTCAAAAAACAGCAGTATTTTTTTTCTTTTTCAATTTCTAGCAACAGAAACTAATTTGCGACCTAGATATGCCGGATCCCATTCTGTACACAAAGTTTCATGTTATTCTAGCATGGCGTTTTTAAATGAGAGCATAAATACGTTTCTATGGAGAACCAAACGTACTGCGCCCTCTTAATAGTGGTGTACGATAAGAGAAAACTGACAGCTGTCAGTGGCGTCAGTACCGGTTTTTACTGCGCGCCGACATTTAAATGAGAGTTTTCTGACAGGCGCGGGGTGCGTGGAAGTGGGAGTCAAAGCGCCTGTCGTAAAATATCTGGCAATGTACAACCACCATATCAGCCCAAAGACGTCCACTGCTGGACATAGCCCTCCGCCAATTTCATGGCGGGTAAATGCCATAATCGCCATGCTTGGCTTGCGGATGGCGATCGCAGTATCTCCACCGCACTCCAGGGATGCTGCTGCCCATCCCACGGTGGTCTTGGTCGTAGTTTTAGGACAAACCCGGGTCCTGTACAGTCAACATCAAAAGAAGCTACGCATTTGAAAAGTCCAAAAGTCTTTATTATACGGGAATAAGAGACTTGTTTGCCATCGATGTGGTATAAAAAAAAACCGTCCAAGTGCGTGTCGAGTCACGCACAGAGAAGGGGTCCGTACCGACACCTCCTAATCTACATTTAAAACCACTATACATACAATACAGTAAATCAAAAAAGGTCGTAACTTGCACACTTTGTCACTGCACTTACGCCCGTTTGTATGGACAGCTTTTCAGCAATAACTCAAAAACCTATCTTATCTATATTGTGTCAAACCAAAAATCGTTGAAAGTATTTATAATTGTACATCTTCTTGTTTTTTTCTTCAGAATTTTAAACTTCATAGTTTGGAAATTAGAGGGGGGGGGGAGGGGACAGTTTTTACGACTTTGATAGGTAATATCTCACCAACGGTTGACTTAAATGGAAAAGTTTTTTAGAAACCTCTATGCCATTTTTGAACGCCTATCCATTGATACCCCACACGCCTGTGCATAGAAAAAAAAATTGACCCCCCTGTTACATGTATGGGGTGCCCCCAGAGTTACATATTTTTTCGTAATTTCACACCAAATTTCTGTAGCGGTTTATCAAAATCAAAATCAAAAATTTTATTCTGCAAATAGGCCACAAGGGCACTTTTACAAGTCAACACATGAATTATGTAATTAAATAAATTGACAATGATAATTATAATGTTTTCAAAACAGAATTGCAGAACTAAAAAAAAGTAGACAATAATAATAATGATTTCAAAACTATAGTGATTAACAAACTCACAATATTCTATTAAAATTAACTTACAATACATTATATAAAAAAAAAAATTAGTGACGTATATATACGGTCTCTGTCCGAATACACAAAAGTATATACAATAAATTTAATATCTCAGAGATGTATATGGTCTCTGAGCGTCCATTATTCCTAAGTCCTTAGACATGTACATGGTCTCTAAGCGTCTAAATTAAAATAAGTAGTAAATAAAAATAGCACTTAAGTAATTTAATATTCTCAGAGATGTATAAGGTCTCTAAGCGTCATTAACAATAAAATTAATCCAAAACAGGATGATGTCTCTCGTCAATCTCCAATAAAATAACACTAGTATTAATCGTGCCCTTGCAAGCATGAACAGACCGGACTCCACAAACAGCACCCGATCACGAGTATGACGCGTATCTCAGCCATCGCCTCCCTCGACCATTTGTCATTTATACTCGTAGCTTACACCTTCCAACCAAATTTCATAATTGTGGTGCTCATAGTCTCCGAGTAAATCGGCTGTGACATACGGACGGACAGACACGACTAATCTATAAGGGTTCATTTTTAGCCATTTTGGCTACGCCTAAAAAATAAGAGTTTTTAACGCCTTCATATGCGTAGCTTCTTTTCATGCTGGCTGTACAACAAACTAAAATAAATTAATTGCAAGGATTTTGTTACATCTGTAGATTTCTAAAATATTAAAGCCGCGGCCTGTCACGCCGGCCCTAACTCACTTTTGCTTTTTCTTGTCGCACTTGTCGATTAAAAGTGCGCAGTACGTTCGGTTCTCCATATAAACGTATTTATGCTCTCATTTTAAAACGCCAGGCTAGAATAACATGAAACTTTGTATGCACTATGGGATCTGGCATATGTAGGTCGGACCATAGTTTATGTTGCTTGAAATTATATTGGAGAAAAAATACAGCGATTATTAAGGCTTTCATACAAGCCGTAAAAAACTCAAAAAGCCGCTGTATTTTTTTTTCTTTTACAATTTCTAGCAACAGAAACTATGGTCTGACCTAGATATGCCAGATCCCATTGTGTATGCAAATTTTCATGTTATTCTAGCATGGCGTTTTAAAATGAGAGGGTAAATACGTTTGTATGGAGAACCGAGCCAGACCGAGCGTACTGCGCCCTCTTAAGTACTGGCCCTAACTCACGTTTGCTGTTTCTTTAGCCTGGCCTGGTCCGGAAGCACGGTTACCCACTGGAAGACCATCAAGTGACCACCAAAGATGGCTACATTCTTACCATGCATCGCATACCATATGGCCGGGATCACAATGAGTCAACAGACAGGTGAACATACTTCTTTTGAACAATATCAAATATATTTCAATCGATTCCATTCCACCAATAAATGATTTTCATTGCAGGCCGGCCGTCCTTATCATGCACGGCTTACTTTCTTCTTCGGCAGATTGGGTATTGATGGGGCCTAATAAGGGTTTAGGTAAGCGACACTACCTTTAATTACAGAGGCAGGCATACACTTTCAAAGCAAGGTACATGCTATGCAGAACTTGGCTATATTATTATTTGAGCCCTGCTAGTTGATGACTTTTGCCGTCCTCCCCGCCGCCCGCTGCAAAGCTCACAACGCACGCGCCGACAGGGTGGGAGTAGGGGGGCAGTTCTGCGCTGACGGTGTCGTGTGAGGTCCCGGTGAGATATCTTCCCACATGATTTGCGGTGGGCGGCGGGGAGATCGGTAGTGAGTACCTTCGCAGCAATTACAATCGACCTGAGGAAGAACCGTTTACACGTGTAAAAGTTAAAGTTTAAGACACTAATATTTCAGGCTACATCCTAGCGGAGGAAGGCTTCGACGTGTGGCTGGGCAACGCCCGTGGCAACCGCTACTCCCGCAGCCACGTCTCCCTAAACCCTGACGCTGGCGCAGCCTTCTGGCAGTTCTCATGGGACGAGATCGGGAACATAGACCTGCCGACCAAGATTGACTACATTTTAGAGACGACGAGGAAGAGGAAGCTTCATTATATTGGACATTCGCAGGTATTTGGCAAATTGTCATAAAAAAATAAAAAATGCATTTATTTCGGACTTCGTGATCCATAGATTGTTAGTATTACAAGAACTTAAATAACTATGTTAGTACCTAAACTTAAATGAAGGGAGGTCCAGTGCCTCAGCAGGCTGCTGTCCCATCTAGTGGCAACTACGTTCAGGAGACCGTGGCGGCTGGCGCGCACCCTGCGCAGCGTCCCGGCACAGCGCTTGCGCAGCGTCGCATGAAAACCGTCTACGTGCGCGTCCGCGAACATGCCGGACGCGCTGCAGTATCGCGGCAGCCGCAACAGTACCCTGAACGCGTTATTGTTCTGTACACGCATTGCGTTCATGACTCGCTGCGTGTACCTAGTCCACAGGCTGCAGGTATACAGCGAAGTACAGTACGCTTGAAAGAGTGTTATTTTAACTTGTGCTGTACACCTACTAAACCTGCGGGCTATCATATTGGCCCTGACGGCCAGAGCCCTGCGCTCGCGTTCGATATCAAAATCATCATAAAAGTCGTCGGTGAGAATGTGTCCAAGGTATTTAAAAGAATAAACCCTGTTGAGTTCCTCGCCATTCAGACGAATTGGGCGGGACATGAGAAGGACACTTTGTTCCCGCCTTAAAAATCATAAACTGACTTTTTTTTACATTATATTGTAAGTTATGTTCTAGGGCATAAGACTCACACTTCTCAATCAGTATTCTTATACCTCCGATCGATGGGCTCAGCAGTACCATGTCATCAGCATAGCTTATATTATTAAAACAAACCCTATCTATGTGACAGCCGACATGTGTACTGCTGAGCTCACCGATCAGGGCATCCATGTACAGATTGAACAGTTTGGGGGAGGTCAGGCCCCCCTGCCGCACCCCGCACTCCAAACCATACTCGTCTGACAGCGCATCACCCCAACGGACGCTATTTCGCTGGCATGCATACCAACACCTAAATATGCGCGTGAGTTCTCTGGGAAATTGCACTTCGTCAAGTTTTTTCCATAGAAGATCGTAATTTACGAGATCGAAGGCTTTGGAAAGATCTAAAAGACACGCATAAATAGGTGTATTTCTGCGGGTATAATATTCAACAGCTTGCTTCAAACAAACAATAGCACTTTCGGTAGATAAGCCAGCGCGGTAGCCAAATTGTGCGTCGTGCAATTTTAAGTACTTATCTAATTGTATGTTGAGCAAGCCGTCGAACACCCTCGCTACAATTGTTGCCAGAGAAATAGGCCGATAGTTAGCTTTGTTCGAAATATCACCAGTTTTATTCTTGACAATAGGAACAACTACAGTTTTTGTCATGAGCAAAGGTAGGTACGAATGAGTTACACATAAATTGAAAAACATTGCTAATACTCGAGGTAGGTGGGGCCCAGCAAACTGCAAATGCTCGATACTTAACTGGTCATGGCCAGGGGATTTTCCACGTTTCATTTCCTTAATTATTTTCCTGATATCACCAACGCTGAAACGGGTCTGCATACCACCCTCCGGTTCGCCAGCATCGAGCACCCGCTGCCAACCAGCTCCACCGACTCGCGTGGAGGACGGCTTCATATTAAACTGTTCCATGAACATGTTAGCAATGCACTTAGGATCCGAAATACCGTCCACGCTAACAGAAAGTCCAGGTCTAGTCTCCAGCTTTTTTGTGACTTTCCAAAAGTTTCGAAAATCATTATTTGTATGGTGTTTGGCAAGCAGGTCCATTTTAATTTGATCTTGATTTTGTTGAACCCATCTGAGTCTAGATTTAAATATTTTGCGACTGCAACACATAGCTTCAAAAATTGACCCACCTGTGGGTCTACCATACAAAACCCAATCTTGGAATCTAGCCCTGGCCTCCCTATGAGCGTCACTCACATATTTATTCTAACCGATAACCCTCTTTTTTGCACAACCACGACTGACTGTGATGGCCTTGCTGTATAAAGAAGCTTCACAAAGCGACGTTATTATCTTAAGGTACATGCTGTCAAGTATTTTGCAATGATCACAGCCATTTACACAGCATCCGTCACAACAAGCTTGAAATTCAGATGGAAAATAGATACTTTTTAATAATTCATTGCATTTATTAGTGTACATTTCGATTTCTTGATGTGTTCTTTCTCCCCAGACTACCTGTTTCACATTAGATTGAATAGTTTTATTATTATTATACAATAGCTTAGTTTTAATCAGGTCCAGATTACATTTAATTAAAAGGGGGTAGTGATCAGAACAGAATATGTCATAAACAATATCAATATCAATAACAGTGTTCCACCCGGCTGATGTGGTTACACAATGATCCAGCCATCGCTTAGAGCCGTGTGATTCACTTAAGTACGTATGTGCGCCCGAGTCTATGCCTAATCTGACGATATCTGCACTAATCCAACGTTGATCCGAACAAAAACTAACTAATTCATTATAAAATAACTCTGACGGATGGGCGTTAAAGTCACCTAATATGAAAACATTTTCAACACAACTTTCCTTGACTATAGCGCCCATTTCACTCATACATTCTACGAAATCCGCTAAGTTATCAATTTCATTGACCGGCATGTATACGCTGAAAATGATTAAACACTTATCATCCGACGTTATTTTAATCGCACTAATTCTGGGGTTGTTGCATTGAATAACGGAGGTAGACGGAAACTTCTTCTTACGCCACAGAAGCGCAGTCCCGCCGTATGGTCTCCCCCGCAACATTCCCGTTGACGTATCCACTGCCGACGTCCCGGTGCAGGCAAACTCGTCACTTATAGTGCTTAAATAGCCCAAATCATGCGGTAAAAGCCATGTTTCCTGCAAGGCTATTATATCAGTATAAGCCTATACAAAGTTAATAAAGAACATTTCATATCGGTTGGTCGGTGTCGGTACCTGCCTACGCTAAATGTAAGCTACCGCGTATGAATTCGCTGCTATAGTAGTCGGCGGTTAAGAATTCAATCCTGACGCCTGTCACTTGCATACAGTTTATAACCTAAAACTCACTTTGAGGTTATATATAAACTGTATGGAAATTACACGTGTCAGGAATGACTTCCTAACCGCCGTCCAATATGGAGGCGCTAGTGTAGTGTGAAGTCTCCGAATTCTCAAAATGTCACTGTTTGAGTGTGGTCTACGCGGGGTTATTCGTAATCAGAGTAATGTGGTGAATATGAGTATTAACCAACGGGTGAAAGGATTTATTTATTTATATACTTTTTTTGGGGAAACAATACAATATGATGGATTTAAACAATAAAATTGCAAGAGCTTGTTATGCCTTATCAATACTTGCTGAGACCTGCTCAGAAAATATCGTAAGGAATGCCTATTATGGTAATGTTTACTCAAGACTCACCTATGGCATCATTTTTTGGGGAGATTCAACCGATGTTATATCTACATTTAGGTTACAAAAAAGATGCCTTCGAAACATGTACCGGTTGTATTGCAGATATTCATTGAGAAATGTTTTTAAGGAAAAAACCTCCTAACGCTTACGGGAATTTATATTTTAGAACTCTGCTTGATACATATTTTACGAAAATGTCATCACGTCCTCGCACTTTGCGAACACAATATAAATATAATTACCAAATTCCCAAAGTAACTAGTAAACTGATGCATAAAAGTGCCTTCATTGCCGCAATGCGTGTTTTTAATAAACTTCCTATTGAAATGAAGTCACTGGAAAACAAACTATTTAAGGCTGCCCTAAAGAAATGGTTAATTAGTAAATGTTTTTATAATATTAATGAGTTATATAATGAATGAAAAAAACTTTTTTTTACTCAACAATATATTCACTTCAGTGCTGACAGTTTAATATTTCGGAAACTTACTCGTACCCGTATGTCTTCCTTTTTTTTTCGAACAAAACGAGACTGCGGCATGCTCGATATTTTGACGGTAATGTAAACTCACTCTCAACACAGCGCATCCCCAAGTCTATAATGGGTCGGCGACGCATTTGTGATTCCTCTGGAGTCGCAAGTGTTCATAGGCTACGGTGTCTGCTTACCATTAGGCAGGCCGTAAGCTTGTTTGCCACCGTCTTAGTATAAAAAAAACTATGTTTTCACGCCCTTAATAATTAATAACAAACTTTGACAGCTGGACCTTACTCGCCAGTGGCGACAACTGACAAGCACAAAAACTTTAGCCCTCATAGCCCATGCATCATGGTAAAAAAATTGGAACAGAAATTCAACAGGCCCAAAAAGGTCTTTATAGCTACGAGCACTAAGCCATGTTATAATATGTACAGGCAGGGAATTCTGCGACGCAGTGTTGGGTGCACTCCTCTTTATAAGCTCTTCCTGACCAGGAACCGTAGGATCGTCAATTGAGAACTCCAGGATACTTAATACACAATCTTCCTTTAATGTTGAAAACTAGTAACTATAGTACATGCTTTAGATACGTAAGTATAGATATATAACAACGTGTGTTGCCGCTGTGGCTGTACGGTGCAGTCTGAGGTGCTCGGAGCGGGGTCGTGACGCATCCGTGTCGTCACTATAATTCCGTTAGCCGTTCATCATCATCATCATGTCAGCCGAAAGACGTTCACTGCTGGACATAGGCCTCCCCTAAAGACTTCCACAATGACCGGTCCTGCGCCACCCGCATCCAGCGGACACCCGCGACCCTTACCAGGTCATCAGTCCACCGTGTGGAGGGCCTGCCCACGCTACGCCTTCCGGTACGTGGACGCCACTCGAGAACCTTTCCGCGCCAACGGCCATCGGTTCTACGTGCTAGCCGCGTTAGCCGTTCGGTATGCATTTATGTTGCGCCAACAGCAGTCCTTCGCGTACCGTGGCACCTGGGAATCCCGGGACAGAAATCGTGTGGGTGCCGCTAGGCGAGGCAACACCGCAACACCCAATGTTTGTTACAGTCGCCGCCGATTGTCCCGCTTGACTATAAACTTAAATCTTACAAAATAAATTATCCTTCTTTCAGGGCACTACGTCATTCTTCGTAATGTGCTCACTGCGGCCCGAATACAACCAGAAGATCATCTCCATGAACGCTCTGGCCCCCGTGGCCTACCTCGCCCACAGCGGGTGCCCCCTCATGAGAGCTTTAGCACCGTTCTCTCTCGCCATTGATGTAAGTCTTTACCAAATTAACTCTGATAAATGCTAACAATCAATTTCTGTAACGGCCTAGCAATTTGTCGCAACCACTGGCTGTTGTTAGAATGAAAAACAATGTATTGGTAGCTTATTTCAATCACAGTTGCTTCTCTCTCGGTTGCCACGACAGAATGCTACATGTATAATGTTTAATGTTCAATACACGAGAAAGCGCCTACGTCAAAACAGTGCTAGAAGGCAATGAAGGCAAAATATATAATGGAGAGTCAAATAAGGAAGCCATTATGGAAATTCCGTACAATATTGCCTCGTCTATGAAGCGAAATTTTGTATTAAAACTTCGAGATAAAATTCGATAGGCTACCGCAACAGAGGCGGCGCGGCGAAGAATACGCTATGGACCGGAAGTGCAGACACACCGGGCTTAATTCCCGAGCTGCTCCGCTGGTGCACGCGTTAATTTCTTTCTTTGTGCTTTCATCAATAGGAAATCAATCTCATCTTCTGGGTGAGCTCGCTTCTCCGTCGGCCTCATGTTTGCTCCCTGGCTAGATGCTGGCCATTAGTAATCCCATTTTTAATAATAAAAAATTGATCTATTGATGGATGGCTTGGATAATCTTTGTATCAATAGGTGAAATTCTTGTTACTATAACAAGGTCCCTTATACCTTGCCACTTATATATCTTTATTTTTCCCAGAATCTTACCAAGCTGATCGGCAAAGGCGAGATGCTCTCCATGTCCAATTCACTCGTGATGCGGTGGGCCGGCGAGAACGTGTGCAGTGACAGAGCTGTCACTCAGGAGATCTGTACTAACATTCTCTTCCTCGTTGGGGGATGGAATTCAGTCGAATTTAACAGGGTAGGTAGTAAGATTTTAACAGACTAAGGGCTGGCCAGCTAAAACGCCTGAACGCAAGAAACATTGAAATACGACTTGTATGTGAAAGAGATTAACACAGTGGCGGATTTTCCCTAAGATCTATGGCGGCCAAGCGGCCAATCAGTGTTGAGAAAAGCGGGGCTGGTACTTACTACATGGCCTAGAGCCCAGGGCGGCCAAGACAGAAAATGCGCCACTGGATGAACAAATGAAGTAATGAAAAGGCCCATCTATGCGATCCACAGATTGTCACCAGTACCTATGTCTGACAAGCCGTCAACTCCAAGCCTCCTCTCGTAGTCAAGAGTGAATGGAATGGCCACCCATAGTTGTCTTCAAAATACCCATTGGCACTGGGTCAGTCAAATGCTCAAACTATCATTTTTTTTCAGACCATGCTTCCCGTGATACTAAGCCATACCCCAGCCGGCGCCTCAATCCGCCAATTCGCCCACTATGGCCAAAACATGTTCAGCAAAGAATTCCAACGCTTCAGTCACGGCTTATGGAACATCAAAGTCTATGGCACTCTACGAGCACCTCCGTACGATCTCTCCCAAGTGAAAGCTCCAGTTTTTCTCCGTTACTCTTTGTCTGACCCTCTGGCGCATGTCAAGGATGTTGAAAGGTTGTCAAAGGAGTTGAGGAATGTTAGAGCGAAAACCATTATCCCTATGAGTACATTCAGCCACTTGGATTATCTGTGGGGGATCAATGTAAAGAAACTTGTGTATGATCAGGTTATTAGTGATATGAAAAAGATGCAAGCAGAAATAGACGGTTAAATGGTCATTGAATGTGCCTGATCGTGGTCATATTATTGGCGGAAATAATAAAATCACTTAGTATTATTATTTATTAAAATATTTTTTCAATCTCAAACACCCATGTTCCAAAGTATTGAAATAAATTAGTTTTAGTTTCATGAAATACTGATAGTCTTATTTGGATAAAGTTGTTGAACATTTTACTAAGTAATTATTGAAAATTCGTCTAAATCCGAAGGTCCGCTATGCACTTCCTCACACCGTCTGTGTCCATTGGAGAAAGAGCACTTTCTGAAGTGATCATTTGAAAGGGAAAACTTTCTAGCAAATGTGGCACTGGAGGACGTAGTAGATCGTGTGCAGCACAGCAGGCCTATAAGAAACTCTTATATTATAGAACACCTCCATCGACCAGCTCTATCACAAGGTCTGTCATTTTTTTTCTGCAAGCCGCATTCGACGTCCACACCGGAGTAACGGAATCGTGGGAGGGCACTACTTCACTTTCCTAGAAAGGTAGGAGTAAGGTTAATGTTCTACATAATCCTTATAAAGTTCATTAAATATATCTCATCATAGTTCAGGTTTACAATGACTAAACTGAGCACAATGGAAAGCGTCTAAATGAGGACAGAAGACCTACAAATACGGACGATGTTTTATTCGTTTACCTCTATCGCTCAAATTTGCTGGTGCAAAAAAGCCACCTTAGAAACTATTCCTACTTAAAATTACCTTAGCTTGGTAGAGATTCGGAGCCTCATTGCTGTCACAGGTCATAATTGGGTACATGTCTAACGCCACCCCAAGGCCAAATCTCCCGCTGCGTTGGAATTCTTTCTGTAGCCTATTAAAAAGGAAATAACGGTGACACAAAACAGCAGTACTTATTTTGCAGAATCAAGCAAATATCACCAACATTTATCACTAAGCCAACATTTTTCTTATGATTGCTTCAACCTCAATCATATAAGATGAAGTATGCTAATCCATGCCAATATAAATGCGAATGTAACTCTGTATTTTTGTTTGTCAACTTTTTTACGCTTTAACCACTGAATAGGGTGGTGGGAGTTTGTATAGAGCTACGATAGAAGTCGCGAGCAGAAGCTAGTTACTGTACTTACATTTCAAACAGCGCATTTTTATTTAGATTCCCATTGAACACCGATCCCTCTTCACTCAACTCTATCAGTCTCTTATGAAGCTCTTCAGAATAATACTCCAGAAGTGATGTTAGGTGCTCTGCTCTCTGCTCTCGGTCCAAGCATAAGTATAGGAGGTAGGCTAAATCCAGGGCTGGCGACGCGTAGCGGGCCAGTTGGAAGTCTACTATGAACATCTGGAAATGAGATAAGTGGTTAGGCTATGTGTTCGTCTCGTGCGTAGAACTCTGTTGTAGATAAGTTACCCTTACAATAAAGTTGCCGTTCCACAGACACTAACTTTAATCAGGAAGCCGGTTGACAATCCTGTTGAAATGTAGGTAAAGAATACGAAGATTTTTTTGCGAAATGGGTCAAACATTTAAACACTTGACTACTTGTAGATACATCAGCCTAGTTAAAATGAATTTTCTGTTGGACTTATAGCATTCGTCGCTATAGTAGTTACGTATACGTGACCATGCTAGCTGAAGTGCTAAAGACATAATTATGATCAAGGAGGAGGAGGAGGAGGAGGGGGAGGAGGAGGAGGGGAGGAGGTTGATGATTAAGTACGAGTAAGTAGCCAAAGTATATCAGACATCATACTGTCGTCAACTCCAAGCCATTTCTAGCCAAGTCGACTTTGACAAGAGCATCTGGCTTAGGGGAGAGAGTGTTCATTCAGTACCAGCAACCACAACACATCAACTTCATTAACCCTTAAATCGCCATGAACACGTAAGGTGTCGCATGTTGTGCTTACAGCGACAATAACGACTAGGTATCTGTGTTATGATATGCCTTACGTTGTCAGTCACCTTGGAAAATAATTTGGCAATTCTCACTGCCGTTCATGAAGAATTGTTTTTTATACTACGACGGTGGCAAACAATCTTACGGCCTGCCTTATGGTAAGCATACACTTGCGACTCCAGAGGAATCACAAGTGCGTTGCCGACCCTTTATGGACTAGGCGATGCCCTGTGTCGAGAGTGAGGGACCCGCAGATGTCTCCAGCTGTCAAGCTAGAGACTTATGCAGGTCCCTCACCCTCAACACAGAGCATCCTCGGGAGCTCTGGCGACCTTACTCACCACCAGGAACACAACACCACATACCTACCTAAGGGGCAAGTAGTGATGCTATTATGGCTGCGGTCTTCTGTAAGGTGGAGGTACTTCACCAGTTGGGCTGCTCCAAATTTGAGCGAGATGACGTTTCGCTGTGCCCTACCTCTGCTAAAAAATGGTGTTAACAGTCGTGTCCTTTACCAAGAGTGTCTGACTGAACTGAATAGAAAGAATTCTATCTGTAGAATTCACTTGCCTTTTTTATTACCTCGTATCCCATCATTTATTGACGAAGGTTAGATACGGGATCCAACGTGAGTACCTACCTCAGCGATATCCGCATCCACATATCGGAACAGGAAGTTGTTGGTCCAGCAGTCCCCGTGCCCGATGACGGCCAGCGGCTCCCGTGGTGCCACCAGATCTACCATCATTTGGAAGAAGGTGTCCTCGCAGCAGAACTCTCGGAACTTCGACAGGTATTTTTCCTGCGGTCAAATGAATGTGTCATCAATTGATCATCCTTGCGTTATACCAGTACAGTTGCATCCTGAAGGATGTCCGGGGTCCGCTACCTAATCCTAAGAATTGGCATAGGGAAATGGTTTTTACGGAAGCGATTGCCGTCAGACCTTCCAACCAACGGGGGAAACTAGGCCTCATTTAGGTTTTGTCAAGTGAGTGGGTAACTTGACTGTTAGAAGTTCTCGAGCCGCCCGAATCTAACTCGGCTTATTGACTGTTGTCTTATACAGCAGTCGTTATATCCGCGATACGAGTATATCCGCTATTTTATTTATAAAATTCCGGTGTGTTTTAGACATATAGGACAACGGGACACGATCACGTATTTCAGGCAGAAAATTGTTATACCAGTTATATACCGATACGCGGTTCTTCATTCTTGAGTTCTCGCACTAAGCGCGCGTTTAGCACCACGCTTTGAGTACCGGAACCGCGAAAGAACCTCGTACCGGTTTGAAACATGTCAGTAACATGAGTTTCTCAATTCATTATATTTTCAGATCATCATATCAGCTGAAGGACGTCCACTGGTGGACATAGACCGCCCCAAACATGGGGGGTAAATGATATAATTGCCACGCTTGGCATGCAGGATGGCGATCACTGTATCTCCACGGCACTCCATTGATGCGACCAGCCCCGCCCATCCTCCGGTGGTCTTTGGTCGTGCTTTTAGGACATATCCATAGGTGTTGTGTGCGTGTTTGTGTGTGTTTTTTTTTATGATAGACTGACCAGCGATTGGCGTTAGTCTCACCTGATGGAAAGCGATGACAAGGCCTAAGATGTTGCTCCACCACCACCACCATATCAGCCCTAGGACGTCCACTGCTGGACATAGGCCTCCCCCAATTTCATGGGGGGTAAATGCCATAATCGCCACGCTTGGCATGCGGGTTGGCGATCGCAGTATCTCCACCGCACTCTAGGAATGCTGCTGCCCATTCCCCGGTGGTCTTGGTCGTAGTTTAAGGACATACCCGGGTCCAGATGTTGCTCACTGATTCAGTAATAGCCTATTCACTCTTGTCTTGAAGAGACCCAGATTGTATGTATCAGGAAATACAGACGGCGGCAGTAAATTCCAGTGTGTGTGTGTTTGTTTTGTTTGTGTGTGTTTGTGAGTACCTTATTCTCGCAGTCGGTCAGTCCTTCTTCGACCATGGCTAAGGCGTTGTGCGTCGCTTCCCGATAGTACGATTTGTAGTAGTCTTCATTCTCACCTGCGAACAAAACTAAAAACAGCACCATACAATAAAGTTAAAATGAGTGCGACGGTGGCAAACAGCTTTACGGCCTACGTGATGGTAAGCAGACACTGTAGGTGTAGCCTATGGATGCTTCGGACTCCAAAAGAATCACAAGCGCATGACCGACCTTTCATAGACACTACTACTAGAGGATTAGTTGTGTTGACAGCTAGAGCCTCTGCAGGTCTCTCACTCTCAACACAGCGTATCCTCGGAAGCTCTGACGACCTTAATCACCACCAGGAACAGAACCACCACCACCATATCAGCCCAAGGACGTCCACTGCTGGATATACGGTTACCCCAATTTAACGAGGGGTAAATGCCGGAATCGCCACGCTTGGTATGCGGGTTTGCGATCGCAGTATCTCCGCCGCAATCCAGGGTTGCGTTTTAGGACATACCCGGGTCCCAGGAACAGAACACCTGGCACAAGCAAGTAGGGGTGTTATTTATGGCTGCGAACTCGTTGTACTTCGTATTCCCCCAGTTGGGCAGCTTTAAATATGAGCAATTTTACGTTCTTATGTGCCCTACCTTTCTTAAAAGTGAAGTATAGACTCCGTCTCACCGTGGGTAGTGCTTTAGGCTATTCAATGACGTCTTCCCTCTTGTCCCTGTTCCGTCACAAGGCGTTGCCTCTATTAAATGGTAGACATTGCAATGATTCTAACCTAAAGTCAATCTACTCGTATTCTAATAGTCCTTGCCAGGAAATTGGCAAACTACAGTTCAGTTGCTAACTATAAAGGTTCGATCACACCGCAGCTGATAATACTCTGGCGCGGCGTAACGTGATCCTACGTGACCTTTTCTCTCCTCACTGAACGCTACGTCAGCGTATTTTCAGCTGCAGTGTGATCGAACCTTTACGATGTAAAATGTGCATAATTTAAACTGAGCTGCGTCTTACCTTCAGAAATACCATCCTGAATGTTTAGGAGTTCGTAAAACGACTCTGGGTTGTAATGCTTCATAGCTAATGATAGGGCATGGAACTGTGACAAATTCTTGAGGACGAAATAGCACTGCTCTATGGTTAGGCCTACAAGACAAGGACACAATAAAAATATGGTCAATGTAAGATTAAATATTTTTCATTATCATTTTATCGTAAGATGGTCAATCCAAAAGGAAATCCTCCAACGGAACGTTTTTTGTTCCCATTTTTACACTAGACAATTGCTACTTAGTATGGTCGCTAGGCCGGTTACCCGACCAGCGTCTGTTTGCGACCACTTGAAGTACGAGGTTTTCGATGTACTATTATTCTGTGTTTTTCAGATCGATATATTAATATTTTTACAGGCCCGAAAGATACAGTAAGTTGTATGCAATTTAATTGGTAGTTCATCATCATCATATCAGTTGAAAGACGTCCACTGCTGGACAAAGGCCTCCCCCAAAGAGTGCTCAATGCCACCCGCATCCTCCGAAACCCCGCGACCGTCACCAGGTCATCAGTTTACCTTCTGGGGAGGCCCCATACCTTGCGCCTTTCAGTACGTGGTCGACTGGTGAATTTAATTGGCAATTATTATATGGGAATCCATTAAAGAAACAAGAAAATATCATTTCAGTTGATTATCACATCCAAGTGGTGGCAAACCACCTAACAGGACCTATATCCATACACTGATGCATAAATGAAGGCAAATAAAACCTAGTTAGGCAGATCTCATCTCTGGACGCATAGTTTAGGATTAAAATAGGTACTATGAGAAAATTATAAACATTCTTACCTTGTCTCCTGTCCGGCATCACAAACCCTGACTGCTTCAAGTCCTTCAAGATAACCAGATCATTACGCGCCAAATAACATTTCGGTATCGCCTTAAACGGACACTTTATATTCCACTGTTTCTGAAAGTCGCTCAAAGCTGGCCATATCTTGTTGTAAAAAGCCACTTCATTGCAGAATAGCTCGTCACTCTTAAAGGCTTCTCTTCTGAGAATGCTGTCTGGGAGGCACTTGTAGATTATGGAGCCACTCCAGGGATATTCAGTCTCGCAGGAAGCATCTGGCTCTAAATGCTTCTGAGTGCCTTCAAGCTGGATCCGGTAGACCATTGAGGTATAGTTGTCACCACGTTTGGTGCCTGGTGCTCCCTAAGAACACCCGAGAATCAGTTTAATACTTCATAATCTTACATGTCTCACTACTAGACCCAGGCCTAACCTTGTGACTCAGAGCCTACGTGCGGGCCGTAGTGTAAACAACAACAGCACAATTATGATCAGTGATCGTCCTGTTAAATGACCTACTTGTGGAAATGATACATCATTTCAAGTACTACATATACAGGGTGTGGCATGTAATAGGAGCAAAACAGTAAACGGTACACTATTGAGCTCTCCAGCAATTATTTCTAAATGATTTTAATTGAAAAAAAGAACGTTTTCTTTTGGATTTTTTTTCGCAAATGTAACTTTATAGGTACGACGACCTGTTTAGCCTAGTTGGTAGTGACTCTGCCTCCGAAGCTAGAGGTCCTGGGTTCGAATCCCGGCCAGGGCATTTATTTGTGAATTATTCACGGATATTTGTTCTTGGGTCTTGGATGTTTTCTATGTATATAAGTATGTATTTATCTATATAAGTATGTATGAGAAATAGAAACTTTAATCATCGGACTTAAGAATAAATGCTCAGTAGGGTGGGATGGAATTCCAAACTTTGTATTAAAAAATCATAAAACAATATTTGTGCCGATTCTAACACATATATTTAATTTATGCTTAGAAAAAGGGGTGTTTCCTGACGCTCTTAAAAAATCCATAGTTAAACCTATATACAAAAGTGGTACCAAGACTATCCCCAGTAACTTTCGACCCATTTCTATTTTGCCTTCTGAGTCAAAAATCTTAGAACGAATTCTAAATAAGAAGCTAAGGTCCTATCTGGAACAATGCGATATTTTGGCACCGAATCAATATAGTTTCAGATTGGGAAAATCGACTGAAGATGCAGTCCTGGAACTTACGAAATTTGTAGCAAGTAACCTTGACAGTGGCAATAAATGTCTATCGGTATTCCTGGACCTTGCCAAGGCATTTGACACGGTCTCCATAAAACCGGTCGGTTTAAAAAAACTTGAAATAATTGGCATAAGAGACCGTGCCTTTGCAATTTTCCAGGACTATCTAAGTAATAGACGTCAATCTGTCTCATTGAGTGGTTATGTGAGCTCTGACTTGCCTATCGATTATGGTGTCCCACAGGGCAGCATTCTAGGACCAACACTTTTCCTAGTATATATTAATGATCTTTGTCAACTGGGGATTCATAAAGGCAAAATCATGTCCTATGCTGACGATACAGCTCTTGTATTTTTTGGAAACTCGTGGGTGGATGTATTCGGTTCAGCACAGAGAGGCCTAAATAAAATAACCGCATGGCTTGCTGAGAATTTATTAACGTTAAATGTGGATAAAACTAAGTATATAACTCACTCTATCAGGATCTCAGGGCAACCATCTAACACTCTCATACTTACTGCACATAACTGTATAAGTAATGTCTCAAAAACAAAAACAAACTGTAATACATGTTGTCCGTTAGTTAAAACTGAAACTATAAAATATCTTAGAGTAACTATTGATTCGTTCTTAAACTTTAAACCTCATATTGATACTGTAAGTAAACGAGTGCGGAAGCTTATATACGTCTTTAAAAATCTAAGACACTTGGCGGACACCCTGCTCTTAAGACGAGTTTACCTTGCGCTTTGCCAACCCATAGTTACGTACTGTGTTACGGCTTGGGGAGGAGTGCCCAAAACATCATTGATCACCCTAGAAGTTGCCCAACGTGCAGTCTTAAAGGTGATGTACTCTTTGCCTTTCACCTTCTCCACCGAAAGTCTATACACAAAAGCAAACACTTTAAGTATAAGACAACATTTCATCCTTTGTACTGTTCTCAAATTTCACTGCGAACACTCTTATTCTTCAAATAATTTACAAAACTCCCGCAGATCTGACTACATTGGAACAAGGGAAACGATCTTCAAAACTAAATTCATAAAATCATTTACAAACTTTAATGGGCAATACATTTATAACAAAATAAATAAAATACTAAATATCTTTCCGATGTCCAAAACTGCTTGTAAAGAAACTGTCACTACTTGGTTGCTAAACAAAAATTATGAGGAAACTGAATCTTTTCTGACAGTAATAATATAATAATAAATAAATTAATAGGTTATAAAACAGGTACGTAATAAACAAACACCCTCACTAAAACCGACTTTTCCATTGTAACATGTAAACACATACACACACACACACCCCCTTTAATATATAGTCATATGTTTAAGTACATTAAGAATGTTTTTCTCTCTTTAGGTATAATCATAAACATCAAACACTTTAGGGGGAGAGCACTGCTTATCCTATAGCACAGGTTTTCAACCTATTTAGGAAGTAGAGTTCTAGTTTTAAGGCAAATTTGTAAAAGATGTTTTTGGTAATAAATAAATAAATAATTCTTTAAATAAATAAATAAATAAATAATTTTTTTTGTAATTCTTTTGTTTGCCACCCACTTATAATACGTTTGTTGCTATTTTTCCGCTAGGTTGTCTGGAAGAGATTGCTCTTTAGCAATAAGACCGCCTGTTGTTTACCTCTAGTCTTAAGTTTTATACGCTGTTATAATAAGCAATGTAATTTATTGAGGTGCGCAATAAAGAGTTTTTGTATTGTATTGTATTGTAAATATCGTCGTCTAGTACCCATAGTACAAGCTTTGCTTAGTTTGGGACTAGGTCGATTTGTGTAAGATTGTCCCCCAATACTTTTTTACTCTACTGGAGTGATATTAATAACAATTTATTCAAAAAACACTAAAAATTTAAAAAATAATAATAAAAAAATCCCACAAATATTCTTCAAAACCAAAAATGCGACAAAGATTATGAGTCATAACTTGAAGCAACCTCAAAATCAGTATTGACTGCCGCGCTATAATCTCTGGGTGCCAAGATCCATTACTTGGAGGTCATAACTTTAGATCAAAATTTCTCCCAATTGAAAAAGATACATTTTTTTTGGACGCAAGAGGTTACTGCAGATGCTCTAAGGAAGCGTCCTTTAAATTTATTGCTCCTATTACAGGCCACACACTGTATAGTTGCAGTTAGTAAGCGTGATTAAGTGATTATCTTTTCCTTGCAAAAAAAAACCATCACGAAGATTTTTCCAGTATACCATTCCCAATTTACTTAAGGAATATTCCTCATTAAAAATCTCGGTAAATTTCCAACACCATACAATCATTTCTACGCATAACACGATCTTCTTAAAGGGTTTTCGATCGATCATCAATAATGTAAATGTTAGTCAATTGCATAAGATAAATCCTACCACCAGTCATCGCATATTTTGGTTTAGTAATTAAATATCGTTGTTAGCTCATTTAAGTACTGTCACTGACCAAATAGCAGGTACCCAGAAACTGCATCCACAGTCAACGGGTAAGTTACCTCAAAATCCTGTATAGTGACATAAGGATAATCCTCCTTGAGTAGATCCTGTAGAAATTCCAGAGTAATGTCACTCATGGCGGCTGTGCTGGTTTACTGAGCACGGAGTGAAGGTTGCGACTGCGTATTCGACTCGTATGGTGACCATGATTTAGGACATCAGGTACAAAATGTTCGTAAGTCTTAGTGTCTTATAACTGGATCCGGTAGATCAGTGTAGTGTAGAAGGTAAGAACATCAGAAAGAAAGAAAAATCTGCCTGTGATAGATGGACAGAGGCATAAGTATTCCGTTGGAGAAATTTTGGAACACTAAAAACGAGCATATTAGCGCAACACACCGGAAATAGAACCCGGTGTATTTTGAATACCGGTCCATAGCGTATACCGCCCCGCCACCGCTGCGCTCTCAGATCATAGATCATATCTGAGGCTGCGCTGGATATGCTGCCATGAGATGCCGTTTGTTTTTGCTTTACTAAATCTTCGATGAATAAGCCTACCTACATGTTGCCTAAAAATACATCTTCATCAGCTCTGTACTGCTGCTAGCCCCTCATCCATCACACGTCTCAATAATCTTCTGTATACGTTTGTTTCGGTATCTAGACCAGTAGATGACCGTTCGGTGGACTGTTAAGATTTTTTTTTATGTAATAACGTTGTGTGTTGCTTTTGTAATGTAGTAGTTATACATTTGCTTTACTTGTTGCTTCTCACCAGACGGTGAAATGCAACCATAAAGTCAGGTAAATTCACTAAAACAACTTCTATTAAATCGGCATGGTAGAGACACAAAAAAATAGAATAGCTGTAATATTCTGGATTGGATGACTGGTAAAATTTATGAACATGAAGAGATACTGGTTTTTGTTTATTTAGCCAAGGACTGTCCCACTTAGTTCTTTGATGATATGTCCCCTAAAACGGGAGGGCTATATTAAATTGTTATAGTGGGTGGGGTACGGATTGGATAATGTCCCAATCGTCTCGACCTATTATGTATATGCACCGCGCTTCCGTGCGCGAGAGTTCCCAGTCCCAATCAGTGTCGCGCATGCGTAGCGTAACGATGAGAAACAAAGTGGTGCTCAAACATCCTTGCCGTAAAAATATTGCGCAACTATCCGAACCAAACTATACTTAGACTACGATTCGAGGATAAAATTAAATCTCTTCGTTTTTTTTGTGTAATTGGATGACAATTTAGAGTTTATTCTAATTAAATAACTAATACAATGTTGAAATATGTATTTTCATCGTTTTCAGGGTTCTGTAGCCAAAATGACAAAAGAACACTTATAGATTCGTCACGTCTGTCCGTCCGACCCTATGTCACAGCTGATTTCCTAGGAATTCAATGAACAGCCGGTCAATAATAATTATTGATTATTTTTAAATTGTTATTATGTTTTATATTATTTGACATTGAATTTAACGAAATATTACTGTGACATTTAATCAATTAAATTTGGCCCTCGTTTTTTTTCATAATATTTTTAACTTTTGTCTTTTGACATTACCTAGGATATCCTATATCTAGACCTGTATTGTATACAACAGTAACATTTTTATTTTTACTTTTACATGTGATATTTTTAAATGTAGATTAGGAGGTGTCGATACGAAACCTTTCTTTGTGCGTTGTCCAACACGCACTTGGCCGGTTTTTTCATTTACTTTACAGTACATCCACCACCACCACCATATCAGCCCTTGGACGTCCACTGCTGGACATAGGCATCCCCCAATTTCATGGGGGGTAAATGCCATAATCGCCACGCTTGGCATGCGGGTTTACAGTACATATGGTGCTAGATTACCGCACGAGTGCGGTAATCAGCAGATTACGGGCATATGTCGAAACTTGAAAGAACCATATGTACTGTAAAACGTTGTACGATACACGTGCGAACAGGTAATTCGCAACTCGTGTCGATTTAAAACACTCCCTTCGGTCGTGTTTCAATTTATCACCACTCGTTGCGAATTTCCTGTTACCTGAACTTGTATCGTAATGTACTATTATCGCTTTATTTGTTTTTTTTAATTCTTCACGTCAATTTATTTTTTTTACTTTACTAAGAAGAAGGCTACGATTGGAAACACAAACTATAATGCGTTTTAGCATGCACATGCATCTTTGCTGAAAACTTTGAAACATAATTTAAAGAGCTCATGATAATTCATAAATAAAAAAGCGAAATTAAGCACGTAGAATGGAACGCTTAAAAATGCCAGTTTCAAAACAATGTCAAAATCTGTTTGACGTTCTATCCCTCCATTGTAATATGTCGTTCAAAAACAACCCTTCATTTGAAAATAATACGATACGATTAGTTTTCCGCTTTATAAAATCATTTAACGTTTTCATTATAAATATTAAGATTTTACGGATATATAAAAAAAGTATCCCCAAAATACCACTACGAATTATTAAATAAAAACTGCTACGTATAACCGGGTTTAACTATTAATTAAACTTTACGGTTATGGCTTTCCGAACGTTTCTCATTGACATTAGTGACAGTTGCCGGTCGCACTGAAAAAGTCAGAAAAAGTTGAATGTGATAAACGAACGTTTCTAATCGAGTCAGCTGAAAAGCTTGAGTTTATTCGAAAACTATCAAAATAAATTATTTTTTAACAAATACTGTGCTGAGGCGGTGACCAAAATGCCCGTAGACCAGATACAGTACTCTGAAAGATATAGTGATGACGTCTACGAATATAGGTAAGAATCTATTCAATGTTTTATTTAATATTTAGATATATCTAGCCTAAAACTTTCTTCCAATCAAATATGGAGTCGTAATCTATTTGCAAAAGCTTCTTATTGCTTGCAGAACGTCGGAATTATGAGAAAATACGGTTTCGTGTTGACATATCGTCCACGTAATCTTGGTGAAACAATCACTTAATACGTAGGTGTTGCAGCATGCAGCTATTTCCTGTATCTGTATCATAACATGTTTAGTCTTTAGTGTAAAATATAATTTCAATTCGGCCAGTTCTCCGAACGTTTCAACCGCTGTGATTTCGGTGGTCGTATCATTGACGATGCCTTTTAGTGGACGACGTACGAGCCCAATTCCAAAGACGCAAATCGATAGATGATAATAATAATAATAATATTGGGGGACAATCTTACACAAATCGATCTAGTCGCAAACTAAGCAAAGCTTGTACTATGGGTACTAGACGACGATATACATACTTATATAGATGAATACATAGAAAACATCCAAGACCCAAGAACAAATATCCGTAGAAAATGCACAAATAAATGCCCTGGCCGGGATTCGAACCCGGGACCTCTAGCTTCGGAGGCAGAGTCACTACCAACTAGGCTAAACAGGTCATCAGGATAGTTTAGCCATTTGGCCACACACATACACATTTTAATTTATTTTAATAAATATTTAATATTTATTATAATTTATTTTAATAAATATTTGAATAAAACACTTAGTCCTTAATGTAAGGTAATAAGTAATTATAGATATAACCCATAGATGTACCCACTGTCACCTAGTATCAAATTGAATAAGTATCCACCTACTTTGTTATATAACTCCTACAATAAATACAATTGTAAGTTAAAATACTTTTGTAATATTTAGGTTTGTCATATAATTTTTACACAATATTTATATATGGAAGTGTTTTGAGTGTTACAATTCGCGAAAAAAACGTGTTTTTGTATTTTGTAAAAAAAAAAACCCAAAACAAAATACCCACAGTTCTTGTAAGAATTTCTCTTAGGTGGGGAGTGCCTAGTCATTTTTTTTTAACCTTTCGTATAATGCCACAAGTATGTAAGGGCTTTTTAAGGCGATTCTAAAAATATACCTTAAATTTGCGTACACCTTCCACTAATTAGGTTTCCGTTGTTTTATTCTGGTAATAATGATAGCGGTCCCTGCCTGGTATACTACAACCTGAAATTGTCTCCTACTCTGTACAGACGTCTTCAATAATGAGACCACCGAAATCACAGTGGTTGAAACACTTGGAGAAAAAATACAATACAATAAAATTGTATCAAATTCTACAATAAAATTCCTAAACACATTACTGAACTTAGCAATTCTAAATTCAAATCTGTAGTAAAACAAACACTTATTTCAAGAGCATATTATAAGATAAACGATTACATCATGGACAGGGATGTTTGGCAGTGATAGCGTCCTGCACGGGTAATCTATCGCGAAAATATATTTTCTACTGTAGCATTGTTATTTAAGTAATTTTGTAGTAGCTGACACTGTAATTTTATATTTAACTATACAATGTATATTGTTTTGAAAAAATGACACCTCGTCGAGTTTCTTAGGCCGGTTCTTCTCGTGGCAGAGGTATATTTTTCCGAACCGGTGGTAGTTTATTGACGTTCATAGGTGCATGTAATATGCCTAATTTGAAGAATAAACTACTTTAACTTTTTACTTTTACACAATACACTCAAGAAACATCTGTACAACTTAGGCATCACAGGCAGCCCCATGTGTAGGGCATGCATGGAGGCAGAGGAGACGTCTAAACATATTCTACTGGACTGCAAGCAGGTAAAAGTATACAGGAAAAAGCACATAGGAACTCCGAACACACTGCACGAAGCAGTAAACAATACCAAAGCATTGGTAAATTTCATACAGGAGCTAGGGTGGTTAGAGTAGTGCTACCCCTTTCACGCAAAATAAGCACGCTGGATGTCGACTTGCGGAAAATGCCCAGTTTTTTTTATTTTATCGTATGGCATTTATTTACGAACCGTGAGATCTTCGAGAAGACAAGTACGGTTGCCAGTTTTTGTTACACTTTTAGCACCACCCAGGGGTCACGTGTAGGGTGACGGTGGGTACTCCCTACGGACGTGGTGCAACTTCGACCCACCTTTGTCAAGTGAGTGGGCAACTTGACTGTTAGAAGTTCTCAAGCCGCCCGGAGGCCTCTAACTTGGCTTAACGACTGCTGTCGTAGACAGCAGCCGGGATCAACGGCTTAACGTGTCTTCCAAAGCACGAGAGCGCTCAGTTAGTAACCACTCAAAGCGGTCACCCATCCAAGAACTGACCTGCGCCCACATTGCTTAACCTCGCATACCGCACGCGGTAGGCGGGTGCCGCTGGGCCACGAGCGCTCTAAAATGCCCAGTAAAACTAACTAACTAACTTGGAGAAAACCCCATATAGGGGTGTAGTGTGTTTGTCTGCTGGCATTGTAACAATTGTATTATTTCAGACATGTGATTCTACCACCGGACATAGCCCGTCTTGTACCCAAGTCCCACCTGATGACGGAGACAGAGTGGAGGAACCTCGGTGTGCAGCAGTCTCCAGGCTGGCTCCACTTTATGGTCCATAATCCCGAGCCTCATGTACTCTTGTTTCGGAGACCACGGACCGATATACAAGCACCTGTTAACGGTTTAGATACTAATACAAGCTCCACTGTGAAAGTATAGACTTAGTAGAGAATTTGTAATGTCTCATTTAGATTTTGTTGAAATTCATTTTAAAAACGTATTTGCACTTGCAAGGCTATGCTAGTGTTAAATGATTGAAGCAACTAAGAAAGTGCCTTAAAGATGTGTTCACAATACTAACTTACCATTTAATGATGTCAAAAGGGATGTGGGACCGGGAAAGGTCACTGCCACTTGTTCCATGTCTGCTATCGTTTGATGTCTCTATTGCGCCGCACGCCGCGCAGGCACCGTTTGTGTAAGCTATAATAGGGAATTTATAGACTGCCTTGTGGCATTTAATATGCCACATTAACAACTTAAATGTGGTATTGTGTAGAGATACGTTTCAATATTTCCAATCACTCAACAATTTCCTGCGATATCTTGGTACAGTTGAAATTATTTTTACTGATCAAAATTTTATAAAGCTGCCGCTACTGCTGCTGCTGTATTTTTAATTCCTGGGAATTTTCAGACAAAAAGGGCCCTTGTCCACCACCACCATCAGTCTGATGACCTTGGCATGGTTTGACTAAAGAATATGATACAATTATCTTAAATTCCCAAGTTGTGAACTCCAACAGTGTTAATCAGTTTAAAAATAGACTTGACAAACTATCTAAAGCAGTGAATTATATTAGTGCTTAGTGAACCATGATTTAGACTTACCAGCGCGTGCTGCCTGTCTAAAATAATAATATAATAATATCATGGACATCATGGTCATTCAAATACATGGATTTCTTGAGTCTAAATGAACCATTACCTAAATAAATTATATTAGCCTTGGAATTAACAATGTCATTTTAAATCCGTTAATCATTTGAGGTCATGAGGTGTGAGGTCTTATCAGTTTTATTACTTTATCTTGTTGAATTATTTCATAAACAACATGCCTTTATGCTACTGAGGATTGCCTGTATTTCCAAAGGGGTAGGCAGAGCACACGAAAATTAATTTTAGTTGTACTTTTAGATATTTTAGGTTTATCGATGGAGAAAATGTGATATTGCAGTGAAGCATTGCCCAGAACACACTTCAACCTGATTCCCATATTCAATTCAATTCATTTATTTCGTCGGCCTGTTTAGCCTAGTTGGTAGTGCCACTGCCTCCGAAGCTAGTGGTCCCGGGTTCGAATCCCGGTAAGGGCATTTGTTTCTGTGGTGAGCAGAGACATTTGTTCCTGAGACTTGGATGGTTTCTATGTATTTAAGTATATATCTATTAAATATATCGTCGTCTAGTACCCATAACACAAGCCTTATTGAGCTTACTATGGGACTAGTTCGATTTGTGTAAAAATTGTCCCATAATATTTATTTATTTATTTATTTATAGTTAGATTTCACAATCTCTTTAAGACGTCAATAGTCATACTCATAGGATGAAATAACACTTTTCTTACAATCAATCTGTTTCAATACATGCAACAGGTAAAGAGAGAGGAAATAAAATTAGAATTCAGCACCAAAGATTTGACATTTGTATTGTGATTTGATGATTTAATTATGATATTCTAATTCCAAGGTGTATTTGTTACTATGCATTTCTTAATACTTAATGTATTGAAATATTTAAAAATGTTAAATGACTGAGTAATATTTGTGGAATGTGTGTGAATATATTATAGTTGATGATAGATTCGTGACTTTATCTAAAATATATTAGATATTATTAGATAATGTTTCGTGAACATCGATAACTAGTATGACTTCTTTGACAAAATAAAATATATGATTACTATTTCGAGTCAGGATTATACCAAGCTATACAAAACATATAGGCTAAAATTAGCCATCTGCCCACTCATGTTATTGTCTAATATGCACGTCAGAAACGTCAAACGCCATGGGTCCCGGGGCAATGAGACCCTTTACTGGAAATTTGACTGAAATAAATAAGTAAATACAAACGAAACGTATCGTAGGAAACCAATAGGAAACGTCGAAGTAAATTTGACATATAATGTCTCCGGAAGTTGCACATTATCAATACTGTCACATTCTATGTGATGTTTTAGTATATTTTGGCCATTAAACAAGACTGGATAACCGTGGTAGCTGAGCTGGTAAGTGTAGACCGTGCCTTATGCTGATTTCACACGGGGGCAGAACAGAAAAGCAATAGAGTCGACAGAACAGTAAAGGAAGACAGTTGAGGAGTGTCTTTTCAAAAGGGCTTAGTTTTATCTTTATTTAGCGGTATTTCTAAAGAGAACCTTTCTTCGTAAAACTTAAGGTTCCAATTGAGAAGTAGAGTTACAGAAAAAATAAACCCGTTTGAAAAGAAACTCCTCAGTAGGCGTTCACACATATGCCAGCCAGACAGATATTGCAGTCTGGGGTGAAAGGCGCGGACTGTCCTTTTTTTTAACACCACGTCGGTGGCAAACAAGCGTACGGCCCTTCTGATGGTGCAACTCCATGGGTGTCACATTCGCGTTGTCTGCTCTTGGTGCAACTTCACTGCCCTCGCGTTCACGCGAGTCCAGTCACAAGACAGTCGAGAAAGGTGGTGGAGGAAGCAAACTGCCTTAAAAATAGACCGGCCGTCTATTAAGAGTGCGCAGTACGTTCGGTTCTCCATACAAACGTATTTACGCTCTCATTTCAAAACGCCGTGCTAGAATAACATGAAACTTTGTATACACAATAGGATCCGGCATATCTAGGTCGGAAATTAGTTTCTGTTGCTTGAAATTATAATGGAGAAAAAATACAACGATTATTAAGGTTTTTATACAAGCCGTAAAAAACTGAAAAAACCGCTGTATTTTTTTTCTTTTACATTTTCTAGCAACGGAAAGTAATTTTCGACCTAGATATGCCGGATCTCATTGTGTATACAAAGTTTCATGTTATTCTAGCATGGCGTTTTAAAATGAGAGCATAAATACGTTTGTATGGAGAACCGAGCGTACTGCCACGTAAGTACTGCACCCTCTTAACTGTTCTGCTTTGGTTACTGTTTTGACAGTACTGTCTACTGGCGACTGTTGCCGTCTATGGAAAGCTGTTTTTTATCTGATTGGCCATTAGATAAAAAAATTACACTTCAGGGAATAATATTTAGATTTACCTACACTGATACAGGCGGTTTCAAATGTTTGTGACCGTGTTATGTACATAGCATAAGCATTTCGCGTAGGTTTCTGGTTTTATAGGATATAACAGCGAAAGAACTACTTAATTGTATTTGAGTAATGTTCAGTTTGCCTTGACCGTGATGTGATTACTTAACGAAGTGGTAGATGTATTTTTGCATATGAAGAAAGCCTTTTCATTGAAACGCATTTGTGTGCCTTATGACAGTTTCTTGTAGTTAGTAATTTGAAATAATTCTTGTGATGAATATAACTACTTAATGTAAGTTGTCGAAGTTGTTTGTGTAGATGTACCTATTTTATTGTTAATGATTACGAATAAATACTTTAAACTATAATTTTGATGATTATTTTTCTCCACTCTCTGTTTGGCTTTGTGAAATTTTTAGGGTTTCATAGCCAAATGGCAAAAAACGGAACCTTTATGTATTCGTCATGTCTATCTGTCCGTCCGTATGTCACAGCCGATTTACTCGGTGACTATGAGCACTACAATTATGAAATTTGGTACGAAGGTGTATGTTATAAACCGCTATGGAAATATGATGTGAAATTACGAAAAAAATATTAAACTGGCGGGGCACCCCATACATGTAACAGGGGGATCAAATTTTTTTTTGAATGCACATAGGCATGTGGGGTAGGTATCTATGAATAGTCCTTTAAAAATGACACAAAGGTTTCTAAAAAAAAATCCATTTAAGCCAACCGTTGGCGAGATATCAGCTGTCAAAGTCGTAAAAATTGTGCCCCCCCCCTAGATTAAGCGGTGTCGGTACGGAACCCTTTGTGCGTGGTCCGACCCGTACTTGGCCGGTTTTATTGTTACAAGCTTTTATTGCCGACTGTACTTTTCCACAATCATCATACTCGTTGTGACGGTTCGAATGAGCCGAAACACGATGGGTTTATCTTGTGTAGTTCACTTTCAGGAGTTGCTAAGGCCACATTCTGTCTCCATCATCAGATCAGCTCGGTGGTGCCAAAATATTGTATTGTCATCGAACTTACTCAAGCATGCCAAAATTTAGCTCAATCGTTTAAAGATAACTGCTTCAAAATTGAGTTGCAAGATTCCACACGATCCCCTTCACCCCCTTGTGCATCTTATAATTAAATATATATTTTTCGTAGATGTGATTTTATTAATTTAACTACAGCTTATAACTAAGAAATGGCCAACGCGAATCGTCTAGGGTAGAACCCAATATTTTTTTAGGGGATCCTTTAAGTTTTCTGCTGCGAAAATTTGGAACGATCTACCTCCGCCCCTGCGAAAACCTATGCCTTTGGACAAATTCAAGAGCCTGGTTAAAATGCACTTCCTCGAATTACAACGACGAAGTTAATCTCTCGAGACCGTAAATACTCGTGTAAATATAAATATAATAAAAGTATACATACCTAAGTAAGCCTATACCTACACTGAAAATAACCTTCTATAGACTAGTAAAGGCGAAAAAGTCGTTCTTGGGAAATTGTATTAAATTCTACAATAAAATTCCAAAACACATTACTGAACTAAGCAATTCTAAATTCAAATCTGTAGTAAAACAAACACTTATTTCAAAAGCATATTATAAGGTAAACGATTACATCATGGACAGGGATGTTTGGCAGTGATAGTGTCCTGCACGGCTAATCTATCGCGAAAATAGGTTTTCTACTGTAGCTTATTATTTTTGTAGTACCTAACTGAGACTGTAATTTTATATTTAACTATACAATGTATATTGTTTTGAAAAAATGACACCTCGCCGAGTTTCTTACGCCGGTTCTTCTCGTGGCAGAGGTTTATTTTTCCGAACCGGTGGTAGTTTATTGACATTCATAGGTGCATGTAATATGCCTAATTTGAAGAATAAACTACTTTTACTTTACACGCTAAATATCAATGAAAATATATTATACTAATTTATTTATTTACTTAATCCTTATTGCACAAAATAATAATAATTATTGTTTATTTATTTATTTAAATGTCATTACACATTACATTACACAAATAATCAGCTACACCTGCCACACCCTTAATTTTACTTCAAACAATATTTATACTTAAACACAGCGCATCTAATAGTATCATATCTCACCAGAAGATCCTCAAAAAAGGGGCCAAACTGAAAATCAGCGCTGGACCCCAGGCCCAGCATATGCTGAGGAAGGTACCCATTGCCAAAATCAGACACTTAACACTTACTTAGCAATGATGTAGAGTAAGTTAATTAGGTTAAGAATTTTGTATATCTTGCCCTAGTCACATATTATGTAGTTTTTTTGCTATGTGATTTGCTAACTGTATAATCATAATAATATGGAAATGAAGTTAATTTGATTTGAATTTCAATAATGTTATGAACCGTTAAACCCAAATGATTTTATGTGAATACTTGTCAGGTTCTGGCTAACAAATCTTGGCTAAAATGTTTATTTGTCGAAAATTAAGATAAAAACTAATTATGTTGGTAGAATATCCCCTCCAGGCCTTACCGTGATCCATTACCGCATCATTAGCAACACTAATACGTTAGAAATAATCCGAAATACACTAACTTTTACCTTTTAAATTAACTCTCAAGTAGAAATTCCAGTGTCACACTAATTCAGTCCTAGCTAGCTCTTTAGGTGATTCTTTTTTATACTACGACGGTGGCAAGCAAGCTTACGGCCTGCCTGATGGTAAGCAGACACCGTAGCCTATGGACACTTGCGACTACAGAGGAATCACAAGTGCGTTGCCCGACCCTTTATTGACTTGGGGATGGGCTGTGTTGAGAGTGAGAGACGTCAAGCTAGAGACATGCAGGTCCCCCACTCCCAACACAGCGCATCCTCGGGAGCTCTGGCGACCTTAATCACCACCAGGAACACAACACCACATACCTACCTGACATTATATCAACCTTCGATAAGGCCTTAGTATACCTATATATATATTTTTCTTAGGTTTTTAATTATTTAGTTAATTAAGTTACAAGATTTAGTTCGCCTGGTCAATCCAATGACAATGACTTTTAAGTTTAACTCATCTGGTCGTGACTCGGGTTCTGGCAGAATATCAGTGCTTCGCTCGAAAGAGCGTAGCGTATCACTGAGTCAGAACCCTTTTGTTTTTCAAATTCAAATTCAAATTCAAATATTTTAATTCAGATCTTGGGATCCATATATTGTTAGTTATGTAGCTGCCGAGTCCCGTCAACTACAAATTGATTGACCGTTCTGAAAAGAACGCTTTCGATTGACGTAGCGACAAAATGATTGACCGTTCTGAAAAGAACGTTTTTCGATTGACATCAAATATAATCGATTGACGCAGTGCTCCAGGAAACAGAAGTTTTGTTTGGCTGTGACAACAGCCGACAGACGTGCGTTCCCGCCGAAGATTCCTCGATACTGACTGCACTGCGCGCGCGACAGGGTGTATTTATTCCTTTGGTCTGCGCATGCGCCAACGCGCCGCAGTCGCTCCCGCCTGCC
Source organism: Notocelia uddmanniana (assembly GCA_905163555.1). Taxonomy (NCBI): domain Eukaryota; kingdom Metazoa; phylum Arthropoda; class Insecta; order Lepidoptera; family Tortricidae; genus Notocelia; species Notocelia uddmanniana. Next base: position 49,782,877 of record LR991053.1, read on the forward strand.
TTCGCGAGTTCTACGCATGCGCACTACGAATCTACAGCGCGCGTTAGTTTCCCGCCAAAACTTGTATGGCTATCCTTGTCTTGTATAAATGTAAATAGTGAAATAGCAATAGTTAAGTTTTAGTATATAAGAAGCCATTCTGTAAATACAAAACATTCCATTATACGATCTTCAAGTCAAGACATCTTTTACTAGGGGAAACTCTGCCCAAAAGACATCCCCTAAAGTGGTGACCCAAGAAAGAAGAACATCAAGCAACAACATGAGCCCAAATCCAGAAAATAATGGAGTCAACCAACGAGCCGAAGATCCGTCGCGAGTCCCGTGTACGCCTGCCGCTGCATCAACGCCGGAGCCTGCACCTCGCGAAGTCGCCGGAATCTCCCTCAGTCTACGCATACCAGCCTTTTGGCGCGACAAGCCGCGTCTCTGGTTTTATAGCTTCGAGTCCGCAACCGACGAACTAAAGAAGACCCAGAACCAACTCGCACAGATGGTAATCGCGCAGTTAGACAAGCAAGACATCGAGCAACTGACCGACATCTTGTACAACCCACCTGCGCACAACTACTACAACGCCATCAAAGAACGCCTGATCGCCGTCTATGAAGAATCCGACAACCAGCAGATACAGAAGCTACTCTCGCAAATGGAACTCGGCGAACAAAAGCCTAGCCAGCTGCTAAGAAGAATGCTCGATCTCGCCCGCAACAAATTCACCGACAGCACTATCCGAATAATGTGGACGAATCTCCTGCCGCCGTACATCCGCTCAGTCCTCGTCGTCAGCGAAACCTTCAGCCAGAAAGCCACACTCGACGAAATAGCGCAGTTAGCCGACAAAATGATGGAAGAATCGCCGAATTCACATCAAATATCCGCCGTGTCCACATCTTCGCATAGCCAGCCACAACATCACCCGCAAGCACCACAACCATCAACATCACAAGCAAGCAACGCCGACATCCAATATTTAATCAGCGAGATGCGAAAGCTCGCGCTAGAGGTCGCCGAACTACGCGCTCGCCCGCATCCCGAGCCACGCCGAAGTCGCCCTTTTAGCCGCCATCGCTCGAAATCTCGTTCCCGCAGCTATTCGAAGACCGACGATAACAGAGGCAAATCACCATCACCATATTGCTACTACCACCGTCGCTTCGGAATGGACGCAATGAAATGCAACCCGCCGTGCAGTTTCCGATCTCTCCCGTCGCCGCCGGAAAACTAGAGAAAACGCTGGCTGCGGCGGAACCCAGCGTACCGCAACACTCATACCGCCTTTTCGTAACCGACAAGAAGACGAAATTATCGTTCTTGGTAGATACTGGTGCCAACATAAGCGTCATACCAAGAGCTAAAGGCACACCTGCAACGCCGCTACCTTTTCAACTGTACGCTGCCAACAATACAACTATACCTACCTACGGCGAGAAGACTTACGAGCTCGACTTCAACTTACGCCGTCCCTTCAAATGGAAGTTTATCGTCGCCGCCGTGTCGAAACCTATCCTCGGAGCAGATTTCCTCAACCATCACCAACTGATAGTCGACGTGAAGAACCGAAGATTGATCGATGGCAAGACGCTTCTAACTACCAACGCACAACTATGCAGCTCAAATATACCTACAGTTCGAAGTATCGACGAGCACCAAACTTACCACGACATACTAGCCGACTTTCCTGGAATTACAAGACTCACATCGATGAAGCTCAGCCCGAAACACTCCGTCGAACACGTTATCGAAACCACCGGTCAACCCGTTCACTGCCGAGCCCGCCCAATCGCACCGCATCGCTATGAACAAGTCAAGAAAGAGTTCCAGAACATGATCGAGCAAGGCCTATGTCGTCCCAGCAAGAGCCCATGGTCCTCACCGTTACACGTGGTACCTAAGAAAAATGGAGATCTACGCGTATGTGGTGACTACCGAAGACTCAACGCTATCACGAAACCCGACCGCTATCCCATACCACGGATACGCGATTTCACCTACCAACTCGCCGGCAAGAAAATATTTTCAACACTCGACTTGAACCGCGCTTATCAGCAACTACCTATCAGCGAGCAAGACGTCGAAAAATCAGCCATAATAACACCGTTCGGATTATTCGAATTCCCGCGCATGTGCCCGGGATTGAAGAACGCCGGTCAAACATTTCAACGTTTTATACACGAAGTACTGAGAGGCCTGGACTACGTTTTCCCATTCGTCGATGATTTACTAGTCACTTCAACCACCGAAGAGGAGCACCGAACACATCTCCGCACCATTTTACAACGACTCGACGAGTATGGCATCACTATAAATCCCGCCAAATGTGTTTTCGGCCAGCCATCGGTGAAGTTCCTCGGATACGAAGTAAACAAAGACGGAATCCAACCACCTAAAGAAAAAGTTCAAGCAATAGTCGATTACCCTAAACCTAACACAATAGAAGAACTACGTCGTTTTCTCGGTATGCTTAACTTTTACCGGGAAAATATCAAGGACGCCGCAACCATTCAATCGCCGCTCTGCAAGTACCTACACAACGCTCGGAAGAGAGACAAGTCGCAAATCGAATGGACCGACGAAGCTACGCAAGCCTTCGAAGCGTGTAAAGTGAGCATACAAAACGCCGCTCTACTCGCACACCCACTGCATAACGCTTCGCTCGCTATCTTTTGCGACGCCTCAAATTCCTCCGCCGGCGCCGTGTTACAACAATCCATCGGTAACCAATGGCAACCGCTCGGATATTTCTCACGCAAGTTCACAGAAGCCCAGAAGAAATACAGCGTGTACGACCGCGAACTTCTAGCTGCCTACCTTGCCGTGAAACACTTCAGAAAAATGTTCGAAGGAAGACCGCTAATAATATTTACGGACCACAAGCCATTAACATTTGCATTTACGAAGCCATCAAACGACAGCGAATCTCCACGACGAACCCGACACCTACTTTATATAAGCGAATTCACTACCGATATACGCTACATAAGTGGGAAAGAGAACGCTGTAGCGGACGCACTCTCACGCGTCGAAGCAATCAGTTGTCCTTCGCCGATCGACTTCCAGGAATTGGCCGCCGCTCAAGAAACAGATAGCAACATCGCACAACTACAGCAACAGAATAATATCACACTAAAGCAAATTACGATTCCCGGACCCGATCACAAGATATACTGCGAAACATCAACCAATACCAATCGTCCATACCTGCCTGCCGACTACCGACGCACTATTTTCGACCTTATGCACAAGGTCAGTCACCCCGGTATACGGACTACGCGCAAGATGATTACAAGCAAATACTTCTGGCCTGCAATGAATACGGACATCGGAAAATGGGCGAAAGCGTGCATTTCATGTCAACGAGCGAAGATACAGCAACATACTACAAGTTCTTTATCAACGTTCAAACCTACAGCGCGTTTTGAACACGTACACTGTGACGTCATCGGCCCGATGCCCACTACGTCCGACGGTTACCGTTACTGCCTGACTATCATCGACCGCGCGACCCGTTGGACCGAAGCGATCCCGCTAAGGCAAATAACCGCCGAAGACATCGCCAAGGCCGTCTACGAAGGATGGATGTCAAGATTCGGTTGCCCAGCAACAATAACAACCGACCAAGGCCGACAGTTCGAAAGCCGAGTCTTTGCTCACCTAACGCAATTACTCGGTATCAAAAAAACACGCACGACGCCATATCATCCAATCTCGAATGGGGTCATTGAACGCGCTCACCGAGTAATGAAGAGTGCGCTGAAAGCTAGACTCCTATCCGCCAACAGCTGGATTAACGAACTGCCTACAGTGCTACTCGGCGTGCGCGCAGCATTACGCACCGACACGAGCGTAAGCGCCGCACAACTTACCTACGGTTGCAACATTCGCCTGCCCGGAGACTTCCTCGCTACCGAATCACACAATGACGTCATAATGGACAGTACCTACGTCGAACAGCTGAGAGAAACCATCCGAAACCTGAAACCAGTACCAAACCAGCCGCATAGCAACAAGAAGCCAATATTCGTTCATCCTCACCTAACTACGTGCGAATACGTATTTCTACGTGTCGACGCAGTTAGGAAACCTCTGCAAGCACCGTACGATGGACCCTACAAAGTACTGAAACGCAACGACAAGATATTCACCATCCAATTACCTACACGTCAAGCGAACATATCCATCGACCGACTGAAGCCTGCATATACCATCGCCGAAAACGAATCATCCGAACCAGCGCATACTCCAATAACAATAACTAACTACAACTACACAAATTTGCCGCCGCCGCCGCCGATACACCCGCCGCCCCCGCGCCCCTCGCGCTCGCAGTCGCCGCCGCCCCCGCCGCTGCCCCCGCTGTCGCCATCGCCGCCGCAGACTCCGAGATCGTCGCCGCCGCCGCAGACTCCGACATCATCGCCTGCGCACATCACTCCGACGCCTGCACCGCCTGCACACACCACTCCGACGCCTGCACATGCACAGCAACCACGAGTGACCCGCAGCGGACGCACCGTACATTTCCCCGTACGCTATCGCTAAGGAGGGAGCTATGTAGCTGCCGAGTCCCGTCAACTACAAATTGATTGACCGTTCTGAAAAGAACGCTTTCGATTGACGTAGCGACAAAATGATTGACCGTTCTGAAAAGAACGTTTTTCGATTGACATCAAATATAATCGATTGACGCAGTGCTCCAGGAAACAGAAGTTTTGTTTGGCTGTGACAACAGCCGACAGACGTGCGTTCCCGCCGAAGATTCCTCGATACTGACTGCACTGCGCGCGCGACAGGGTGTATTTATTCCTTTGGTCTGCGCATGCGCCAACGCGCCGCAGTCGCTCCCGCCTGCCTTCGCGAGTTCTACGCATGCGCACTACGAATCTACAGCGCGCGTTAGTTTCCCGCCAAAACTTGTATGGCTATCCTTGTCTTGTATAAATGTAAATAGTGAAATAGCAATAGTTAAGTTTTAGTATATAAGAAGCCATTCTGTAAATACAAAACATTCCATTATACGATCTTCAAGTCAAGACATCTTTTACTAGGGGAAACTCTGCCCAATCATCATCCCCTAAAGTTACAATTTTACTTAAAATCTATGTTAGTACTTAAAATTAACTTATTCTAAGAACTACTTAACACATGTCATAGTAGTTCTGACCTCATGTACCCAGTGCCACAATATGGGACAGTCAAAACGTCCTGCAATCACCTTCAGAATGCTGACTTTCCCTAACGCGACCCATCAGTGACGTGATTTTATTTCGCATTGTCGCTGGAAAGCCATTTGTGTGAGTTTTGGCGAACATTTCCGATGCACTGCACCATTTCGGGAGTCTTAACAGCATTCTGAAGGCGTTGTTGTATTGAACGCGAAGGGCGCTGTAGGCTCGTTTGGTATACCGGATCCACAGACCGCTAGAGTAAAAAGATTGGCAATATGCCTTAAATAAGGTTATTTTTACTTCCTCGGAGCATCTAGCGAATCTGCGGGCCAGCATATTACTCCTCACCGACAACGCCCTACGCTCTCTTTCAATGTCGCAGTCGTCACACAAGTCGTCTGTTATAATGTGGCCCAGGTACCTGTAACGGTCAACCACTTTAAGTACAACCCCACCAAGAGACACTGGAGGCACAAAATACGGCCTAACTTTACCCGCTTTGAACACCATAACTTCACTTTTGGTGGCGTTGTACAGGAGCCCATGCGCGGCGGCGTATTCTTCGCACTTGGCCACTAACTGCCTAAGTGCCCCGATAGATGGACTCAGCAGCACCATGTCGTCCGCATAGCTTATGTTGTTCACACAAGTGTTTTCAATGTAGCATCCGGCATGCATGCTGCTGAGTTCACCTATCAGGTCATTCATGTAAAAGTTAAACAGTTTTGGAGATGTCAGGCCTCCCTGCCTGACTCCACATTCTAGTTTATACTCGGCCGACAGAGCCTTTGCCCACCTTATCTGGTTGGTCTGATTTTGGTACCAGTATTTTAACAAATCTGTACAGTCATCCGGAATGCCTGCTTCTTTCATTTTCTTCCAAAGGATATTGTAGTTGACTCTGTCAAACGCCTTGGATAGGTCCAGGAAGCAGGCATAGATCGGTGTTTTTCTGTCCGTGTAGTACCCAACAGTATGCTTCATACACATGATAGCACTCTCTGTTGACAGCCCAGTTCTGAAACCAAACTGGGCGTCGTGTATATCTATGTATTTATCAAGTGTTGAGTTTAGCACACTGTCGAGCACTTTCGCGGCAGTGGTGGCAAGAGAAATTGGCCTATAGTTCCCTTTGTCTGAAAGATCACCTGTTTTATTTTTAATAATGGGGACAACAATGGTCTTCATTAGGGCTGCAGGTAAGTACGAATGACCCATACACAGATTGAGGAACATGGAAAGCACCCTAGGCAGATGTACGCCAGCATACCTATAGTGTTCAATACTGAGGCCATCGTGACCAGGCGACTTCCCCCTCGGCATTTTTCTAATTACATTAGAAATCATTTTTGCTGTAAGTAAAGTCCTCCTGGGCTTGACGATGGCCCCAGTACTACTCACCTCCGGTACCCTTGACGACGTGTCCTGTATCAAAGACTTTACAGTGAAATGCTGTCTGAATATCTCCGCGATGTCCCCATGCTCACTCTTGTTACCGACACTCACAGGGAAACCTGGCGCCGCATTCATGCGTTTTGTCAACTTCCAAAACTCGTTAAATTTGTTACCGCTGTGGGCGAGAGCGAGTCTGTCCATGCTCAACTGGTCCTGCCGGTCTTGGCACCACTTAAGTTTTGCCTTGAACTCCCTCCTGCTGCTGTTCATCTGCTCAAACAAATGGCCTTGACGCGGCTTCCCCGCATTTTCCCAAAGCTTGAAGCGTAGCCTGGCTTCCCTGTGAGGACCCGCAACAAACTTGTTCCATCCAGCAACATATCCACCCTTCCTTCTGCATTTGCTTTTATAGGTGCTTATCGCGGCATCTGTAAGGGTAGATATGAAGTCATTGTACAGCTTATCTAATAAGTCCCTAAGTTCCTCCGGAAAGTCAATGTTTTTCAAACGTTCATTGCACAAACCACTATACACTTCTATCTGATCACTAGCCCGCTCTCCCCATATCACTCTATTTTCAACCTTACAATCTAATATTTTTGTGACAGGTTTTAATATACCCAAGGTACACTCAAAGATCATTGGAAAGTGGTCAGACCAGAATACGTCATACATGACATTTACTTTTCGAATCATGGTATAAGCACTTAGTGTTGTTATACAATGGTCTAACCACCTCCTACATCCGTGAGCGTCACTTATATATGTATAAGTTTCAGAGCTAAGGCCCATTTTCTCCACATCCGCACATAACCAGCGTTGATCAGTACAAAAATTTATCAACTCGCGATAGAATGGTTCGTTTGGATGGGAGTTAAAATCACCTAACACAAACATTGCTTGCACATTACTATGATCCATCATTATAGATGAAATTGTACCTAAGCAATCTGCGAACACAGGTATATTTTCCGGCGCATCAGTGGGCATGTACACATTACAAACCAAAATTTCTTTATCCTCATATATGATTTTGATAGCCACTACTCGGTCGTTTTCGCATTCTATAATAGATACTGATTGAAATGTACTTTTACGCCACAAAATTCCAACACCGCCATAGGGTCGTCCAGCAAGCATTCTTGATTCAACATCCACTGCCGACTTCCCAGTCCAGCCGAAGTTGCTATCCACAGTCCCCAGAAGAGGCAGCTCGAAAGGAAGAAGCCAAATCTCCTGTAAGGCTATCAAATCCGCCACTTGACACAAATGTTTAATTCCATCTATAGATCTCTTGAGCGATCTACAGTTAAAAGTTATCATTTTGCATAAGTCATTATTTACATTATCACCCATTATTTGTTTATATTTTTATGACCGTTACGTTTTGCTGCAATGCACTCAGTAATTGTATTTTTATTTTCAAGTTTTTGTTATAATTTTATTATGATGCTATGTTTGTTCTATTTTTCTGTTTGTGTTTATTTTTTGATTACTGAGTGACTTGTGGCAATCAAATATTTTTTTTATCTATCTATCTACCTCAGGGGCAAGTAGTGATGCTATTATGGCAGCGGTTGGGCTGCTCCAAATTTGAGCGAGATGACGTTTTGCGGTGCCCTACCTCTTCAAAATTATCATATTGTTTGTATTATACTTACATACGTACTTCGCTATTGAATACGCCTGGTTGAGGATTGATCGTCTACCTAGCCTACCTATTACCTATTCATTCATATCCTATATAAATAGGTGTCCCTGACATAATACTCTACCAGTCTTTCGGAACCTAGTTTTCTGAAGAGAAGAAACACCAAGAAACTCTTCAGTCTATGTAAACATATCCTAAAACTCGTATAATTACAGAACTGCTCAGCTTGCCTCATAATTAGACTATTCAATGATCTGCTCAGCTTGACATTAAATTAGGTTATTCTGAGTAAATTTTAATCATTTATTTTCCTTTAGTCCCATTATTTAAAGCTTATATTGTCTTACGGAGTTCTACTCCTATTTCTGCATTTGATTGTTTTAACCTTAGGTAGTATACCCCCATTGTAACATTTATAACTAGTCTTAATAAATCACATCAGACAGATGGAAGGAAGCTGATGCTTATAGCACAGGTTTAACCTATTTTAAGTATCAGCGACACAATTATGGCCAATCAATCAATCAAACAATCAAATATTTATTCTGCAAATAGGCCACAAGGGCACTTTTACATGTCAAAGCATGAATTTATACAATTTAAAAAACTGACAATCTTACTTAATAATAATGATACAAAAAAAATATACTGATTGACAATTCAATGAAAATAAATTTACAAATATTAAGGACGTATTGAATACGATCTGTGTCCGAATAAACAAAAGGAATATAAAATTAATTTAATATCTCAGAGATGTATATGGTCTCTGAGCGTCCAAATATGATTAATAACAATGATTTCAAAGTGCTTAGAGATGTAAATGATCTCTAAGCGCTAAAATTAAAATAAGTAAACTTAATATTGTTAGAGCTGTATAAGGTCTCTAAGCGTCAATAATAATAAAACTAATCCAGAACAGGATCATGTCTCTCGTCAATCTACATACAATAAAATAACACTAGTATTAAGGTATTTACTATGCCCTTGCAAGCATGAACAGACCGGACTCCACAAACAGCACCCGATCACGAGTATGACGCGTATCTCAGCCATCGCCTCCCTCGACCATCTGTTAGGGAAGGTGGCGACCCGATCAACGACGCCACCGTAAGCAAAGCCCTTTAAGCGAGCATGACATATTCAGGCTGCCGGACATTAATAAAATCAAAGATTAAAATTACTCTTCGGCGAGAAACAGCATCATGTTTCATAAAATGCAACGACAGAGATAAGTATTTATACAAGGAAATATGCTAAGTGAAGCATAGGTATATTAAAAGTAACAGGATTTAACTATCACTGGCTTAAAAGCATTTTTGTCATTTAAGAAATCGTTGACAGTATAATAGGCCTGGCTTAACAAATAACGTTTAATATGAGACTTAAATTTACTAAGTGGAAAATTAACTATATCGATGGGTATTTTATTATAAAATCGTATACAGTTCCCCACAAACGACGTGCTAACCTTCCGGAGACGACTGGCCTTCACTGCAATCTTGTGTTTACTTCTAGTGTTGTAGTCGTGGATATCACTGTTAAGTTTGAATTCTTGAATATTTTTTCGAACATACATAATGTTTTCAAGAATGTATTGACATGCCACAGTAAGAATATTTGCCTCCTTAAATTTTTCTCTGAGAGATTCTCTGGCCTTAAGTTGGTAGATGGAGCGTACAGCTCGTTTCTGTAGCACGAAAACGGTCTGGATGTCAGCCGCTTTTCCCCACAACAGGATTCCATAGGACATAACACTATGAAAGTAACTGTAATATACCAGCCTGGCCGTCTCAACGTCAGTTAACTGTCTAATACGTCTTACTGCATAGGCCGCAGAACTAAGTTTGCCGGCCAGAGTGACAATATGCGCATGCCATTGCAGTTTTGAATCTAAGGTGACACCTACAAACACTGTTCTATCTACAAATTCCATTTCATCCGACTTTAATTTGATCTTAGAGTTGTTTGCCTGCTTGACATTAGGCATAGTGAATTTGATGCACTTTGTTTTCTTGGAATTTAAGAGCAAATTATTTACTGTAAACCAGTTCACAACAGTACCTAGTGCCTCATTAATACCGTCAAAGTTTTTGTCTTTGCGGCCTACCTTGAAGATAAGCGACGTATCATCTGCGAATAGCACTATATCATGTTTATCTTTTACAAGGTTTGGTAAATCATTAATATAAACTAAAAACAGAAATGGACCCAAAATTGATCCTTGAGGAACTCCAAGAGCAACCGTTGTCCCTGCAGATTGAATCCCGTTGATGACTACCCGTTGAGTTCTCTCTGACAGATACGATGTAACAAGGTTCAGGGCACCGTTTTTTATCCCATAATGGCTTAACTTTCTAATTAAATTCTCGTGATTAACGCAATCGAATGCCTTTGATAGATCACAGAACACTCCAATAGCATCTTGAGCCTCTTCCCAGGCATCAAAAATATGTTTAATTAGTACCACACCGGCATCAGTGGTAGAGCGACCTCTAGTGAACCCGAACTGATTGCTATTGAGTAGTTTATTGCGATTAAAATGGGACATCAGCTGATTAAGAATGACTTTCTCAAAAACTTTGCTTAATGCCGGTAGTATTGAGATTGGTCTGAAGTTGGTAGGGTCAGTTTTTGATCCTGATTTAAACAACGGGATGATTTTACTGTGTTTCATCAGGTTAGGAAAAACTCCAGTATCAATACATTTATTGAAAATATCAGCTAAGAAAGGTGCGATTGATTCTACAATGGAATGTAATACTTTTACTGAAATACCCCAAAGATCTTCAGTCTTTTTTAAGTTTAATGATTTAAATGCTTTAATTACAATATGTGGGGTCACGTAAGTGAAGCTAAAGATTTCTTTACATTCTGTTACATTTTCCTTCAATAACGATTCAGCGACATCTGGTGATGAATTCAAAGACTTCGTGGTATCGACGGGTACATTAGTAAAGAACCGCTCAAAATGATCTGCCACTTCGTGGTCAGAACTCACTAGAGTGTCATCGACTCGCAGGCTGAAGTGCGCATCTTTTAACTTACTTTTCCCAGTTTCATTGTTGATAACTTGCCATACAGTTTTAATCTTATCACTGGAGTTCTGGATCTTTTTTGACAAGTAATCGGCTTTAGCAGCGACACACATTAACTTAAAAGATTTTGAATAGTTCTTAACATACTCTAGAAATTCCGGCCTTTTATCAGTAGTTCTTGAATCATACAAGGCCTATTAAGACTTTAAAACTAACATTGTATTTATGTCTAAGAATGTACTTGTTATAAGTCTCTCTAGAAATCAATTAACATATTATTATTTACTTAATAAGAAAGCGCAACTCTAAAAGGAAGTATATTTCTTTATTTATACCAAAAACTACTAGTTATTTAACAACTAAGCATTCCCAAATCAACAACAAACATAAGTAAAATAAATTATTAAACCCTACTTCCCAAATAAATGTGTGTGAAACTACCCTACTGAGAATTGCAATGCTGTGGCCCGTGTTGGATGTCTCCCCCTCCCCCCACTGCGCCGGCAGGCTAGGATACAGTGAGTAAGATGCCCTATTGTGTATATAAGAGAGAGATATATATATATATATATATATATATATATATATGTTTTTATGGATATTTTTGGTATTATTTATAGATTTTTTAAAAAAATTAACATTAATTTCACTTCAGAAAAGTAATAAAAAATACACGTAAGCAATCTTTGAAGAAAAAATTTTACAGAATTTTTTTTTTTCAACTTAGACCTTTTGGAAATAATTGCTGGCCCGCTAAATAGTCCACCGTTTAATTTTTTGCTCCTGTTACAGGGCCCACCCATGAATGATCTGTTGGCCGGACTCAGCAGCATGCACGAGCGCTGTTATAACCGTGGGCTGTTTAAACCCGACCGATTTCAACCACGTATTTCTGACGATATTACAAGTAAATAATGTTTTTTTTTATGACATAGGTGGCAAACGAGCAGACGAATCGCCTGATGGTAAGCGATTAGCGCCGCCCATGGACACTCGCAACACCAGAGGGGTTGTAAGTGCGTTGCCGGCCTTTAAGATGGGAGTACGCTCTTTTCTTATGTCACATGAACATAGGTCCAATTACGCATTTCTTATTTTTTTTATTTTTGAAACAACATAAATCAATTAAACTTAGCACTTCATTGTGAACAAATCATTAATTGAGAGAGTGAATAAGAAAATCCAATTACTGATCCAGAAACAGAGTAAGCAAACACGACACTTCACGAATCACTCCGACACCACACGAGGCACATAGTTTGCGCTGTAGCGGTAAAACGCAGAAATAAACCCCAAGTCTAGCTTAGTGATACATGTATTTTGTGGTAAAGAAACGTAAATTTGTTACGATTAACTACAAGTAACTGCACTGGCACTCAGCGGTAAGTCACATCTTCATTACACTCAAAATATTCTCTGTAATAAAACCTTTTTGTAGTTGGACACCAACTTAGTTATCATAACGTACTGGCCAATTACGTTTTTAGTGTTTCTGCGCAGAAAAGTTTTAAGTGCGCCTAGTTACGTCACATTCTTAGGGCTGTGAATTTTGGGGAGGCCAATGTCCAGCAGTGGACGTCCTTTGGCTGATATGGTGGTGGTGGTGGTAGATAGGGCAAATTAAGCCGGTAGCCGAATTTATATTTAATTTACTTACCAGAGTACTTTACTAATATACCTAGTTTTAAGACATACTAGCAATATATGGATGTAAAATAAAACCGGCCAAGTGCGAGTCGGACACGCGCACGAAGGGTTCCGTACCGCATGATCTATAAAAAAAATCCGACTCGCACTTGGCAGGTTTTTAATATTTGTTGTTATAGCGGCAACAGAAATACATAATTTGTGCAAATTTCAACTGTGCTACGAAAAAGGGCAAAAAATATCACGTTTTTTTGTATGGGATGCCCCCTTAATTATTATTATTATTATTTTGTTTTTAGTATTTGGTGTTATAGCGGCAACAGAAATACACAATCTGTGAAAATTTCAACTGTCTAGCTATTACGGTTCTTGAGATACAGCCTGGTGACAGACGGACGGACAGCGAAGTCGAAATAAAGACGTTATTATTAATTTATTAAATATATTGTACTTTGTGTTCTAAGTGATTTCAATACAACTTCGCGCCCCTTTTATACCCAAAATTGGCATCGTCACTTTCGACCTTTTCGTCTACTCCAGCTATAGTAGAGTTCGAAATTTGAATAGGAATAATATGAGTTCGTAATTTAAACTACAGGAGGTGGAATCGTCATAATGACCTATTTTTGATTGCGTTAAAGGCTTTTCCAAATATTGAAGATGGGTACTTCATGGGCCTGCATGGGCAGGGTTCCATAACTCTCAACTAGTGAAATTCTGTCTTGACCTATTTGTTTAAAGACTTTTCCAACCAATGAAGTCCTAGGATTACATAACTCTCAACATAGTTCTGTCTTGACCTATTTTGATCATATTGAAGACTTTTCCAACCATTGCAGTACTAGGGTTCCATAACTCTCAGCTAGTGGAGTTCGAAATTTAAACTAGGACGGTTCTGTCTTGACCTATTTTGATCATATTGAAGATTTTTTCAACCATTGAAGTACTAGGATTACATAATTCTCAACTAGTGAAATTCTGTCTTGACCTATTTGGTTATATCGAAGACTTTCCAACCACTGAAGTACTAGGATTACATAACCCTCAGCTGATGGAATTCGAAATTTAAAATAGGACGGTTCTGTCTTTCCTATTTTGATCTTATTCAAGACTTCCAGCCATTGAAGTTACTAGGATTACATAAATCTCAACAAGTGAAATTCTGCCTTGAACTATTTGGTTATATCGAAGACTTTGCAACCATTGAAGTACTTACTAGGATTACATAAATCTCAACTAGTGAAATTCTGTCTTGACCTATTTGGTTATATCGAAGACTTTCCAACCATTGAAGTACTAGGATTACATAGTCCTCAGCTGATGGAATTCGAAAATTAAACTAGGACGCTTCTGTCTTGACCTATTTTGATCTTATTGAAGACTTCCAACCGTTGAAGTACTAGGATTACATAATTCTCAACAAGTGAAATTCTGCCTTGACCTATTTGGTTATATCGCAGACTTTGCAACCACTGAATTACTTACTAGGATTACATAAATCTCAACTAGTGAAATTCTGTCTTGACCTATTTGGTTATATCGAAGACTTTCCAACCATTGAAGTACTAGGATTACATAACCCTCAGCTGATGGAATTCGAAATTTAAAATAGGACGGTTCTGTCTTTAACTATTTTGATCTTATTCAAGACTTCCAGCCATTGAAGTTACTAGGATTACATAAATCTCAACAAGTGAAATTCTGCCTTGAACTATTTGGTTATATCGAAGACTTTGCAACCATTGAAGTACTTACTAGGATTACATAAATCTCAACTAGTGAAATTCTGTCTTGACCTATTTGGTTATATCGAAGACTTTCCAACCATTGAAGTACTAGGATTACATAATCCTCAGCTGATGGAATTCGAAAATTAAACTAGGACGCTTCTGTCTTGACCTATTTTGATCTTATTGAAGACTTCCAACCGTTGAAGTACTAGGATTACATAATTCTCAACTAGTGAAATTCTGTCTTGACCTATTTGGTTATATCGATGACTTTCCAACCATTGAAATACTAGGATTACATAACCCTCAGCTGATGGAATTTGAAATTTAAATTTTATGTATGTAAAATTCTTTATTGTACATGAGTGAAACACAAAAATAAAACAGTAATACAAGAACAGTTGACATATGTACAAAGGCGAGCTTATACCTATAAGGGACTTCTTCCAGCTAACCTTTGAGCAATTGAGTGGAGCAATTGGTATGAGCAAGTAGTTGGAAACATCGGAAAGATCTCCAGGGATTTTTCTAACCGTTGAAGTACTAATAATACATAACTCTTCTACTGGTGGAGTTCGTAAGTTTTGAAATGAATCCAAAGTTTGTTAAACCTTACGTCAATGCTGTGTTCCTTGGAAGAATATCTGCGATTTTGTTCAATTCTTACGTTTGACATTCGCTAGTACCGACAAAACTACATTATTTTTACGAAGATTAACATAACTTCACATCACGTGGTCTAATAGGTTTATTGCGTTCTGTTAGGTATGTATTTGAATAATGACATTGAATTGTCATATGGTACGCTTCTCCATTAATTAAGTAGAGGTCAATGATATCTTTACAATTGAGTGTTACAAAAATATTTTTACATTTAAATAAGTTTACATACTTTTTTTTAATTTAATCGTATGGCATTTATTTACGAACCGTGAGATCTTCGAGGTGACAAGTACGGTTGCCAGTTTTTGTTGCACTTTTAGCACCACCCAGGGGTCACGTGTAGGGTAACGGTGGGTACTCCCTACGGACGTGGTGCAACTTCGACCCCCTTTGTCAAGTGAGTGGGCAACTTGACTGTTAGAAGTTCTCAAGCCGCCCGAAGGCCTCTAATTTGGCTTAACGACTGCTGTCGTAGACAGCAGCCTGGATCAACGGCTTAACGTGCCTTCCAAAGCACGAGAGCGCTCAGTTAGTAACCACTCAAAGCGGTCACCCATCCAAGAACTGACCTGCGCCCACATTGCTTAACCTCGCATACCGCACGCGGTAGGCGGGTGCCGCTGGGCCACGAGCGCTCTAGTTTATACATACTACATGACAAAAACATACCTACTTAGGTACAACACACATGACAGTTTCATCTTTTCACTTAATGCACCAAAGTTCTGTTTACCATCTGTCTTCCATAGATTTCCTGTCAATGTGCCATAAATATGTTTTCATTAGCAGTGGCATTTGAAACTTTACGTTCAAGCATAAAATACTATTTATGAATTCCTCATTTTTTTAAGTTGGTTATAGAGCCGAAATTGATAACAAATATACGACGGAATTAATGGAGAAGCGTACCATATGACAATTCAATGTCATTATTCAAATTAAGAATAGTTCAATCATCTTGTAATAAGATGATTATTTATGTAGCAATAGGTGTAAGTAAAAGGTACGCTTGAACGTAAAGTTTCAAGTGCCACTGCTAATGTTGTTTACATTAGCAGTGGCACTTGAAACTTTACGTTCATACCAAATTGTTTAGGCCACATTGACAGGAAATCTTATTTTGTAACATGCAATGTATAGTACATTACTACAGAGGCCGGGACGAAAAGGGGTTGCCGGCCGAAGACATATAGACGGCCGAGCGAAGCGAGGTCGGATAGGTCTCAGGCGGGCAACCCTATATTCCCCGCCGAGGTATGTATAGTGCTTTTCTCAAACACGCAGTAAAATAAAAAACAAAAAAATCAACGTTTTATTTTTAATACGCATAGTGGCAGAATGTCATGATGCCTGTGCCACAAATTTATGTGGAATGCAAATTAAAAAAGAGGACTTTGCCGGCCTAGGTCTGCAACATTTGTATGAAATTGCATTAACGACCTCTTGTCCTAGCCGCCCCTGAAACGTCATACTTCGCAGCCTATTATAAGGAACATAACATCAATATTTCATTGCATGTTTGAGAAAAATCTATTATGTCACAATGTGTGAAAATGTCAATCAATTGAAGATAGATGGTAAACAGAACTTTGGTGCATTAAGTGAATGAAAAGATGAAACTGTCATGTGCGTTGTAAATATGTTTTTGTCATGTAGCGTGTAAACTTATTTTAATGTAAAGATATTTTTGTAACACTCAATTGTAAATATATCTTTGACCTCGACTGTAACTACTTATTTTATTTTACTCGCAAGTCCTTTCAGGACAGGTTTAGGGTATAGCAAAAGAAACAACGAAAATATACTATGCCGAATGTTTATTTGGATTTATTTAACTCCTAAAACATTATAAACACAAATAAATGCGGAAGATGAATATTTTATATACTTGCCAAATTTATAATATAATTAGTTTCGAAACAAAAACCTCCATTCTACATAAATGAAATACAATAAAATTATTAACAATATATTAGTGTAAATTTAATTACTTTGATTTCGTTAAAATAATATTTAATTGTGCTTTTTCTTAGATACTACATTAGCCAAATTATTTTTAATCAATTTAAACGTAACGGTCGTGCGGAGCGGAGTCCCGCGGAGTTGCCGGCGGCAAAAACGGGCGCGCCAAAATAACACCCGGGAATCCGCCTCGCGCTTCAAAATCAATAAACCGTGATATGGTTAAATCGGAAGTCCTTATTGTAAAAATTAGCGTCAACAGATATACTTAACATTCGTATAAAAGTCATCTCTCCAATATATTCTTATCTAAAAAGGTAGGCAGCATCTTAATCCACACGTTACAAATCCGAATATCGGAATGGGACATAAAAAACGGTCTCATTCAATACAGTAGGTAAAAACGTGGCCTACCGTTGAGGTTAGGTTATAGTGAAAAAGTTGGATACATATTTTAGTAGTTATAGTCGCTAAGAAGAGCTAGACAGTCCGAGTTCCAGTAACTGTAAAGAAGTGAACCATCGTACGACTAAATTGCGTGAAGCGGCGCAATCAGTTATTTCATCTAATAATATTATATATCTTTCGTTAACGCGTTAATATAACATACATGCATATAGTGGCTATTAATGCACGGTTGGCCATGGCGGGCGATTATAGTTACCAAAAATGTAGTGACAATTTCACGACAATTAGACCCCAACATGGCCGATCGTACAGTGACCATAATAATGCTGATATTGTTGGCTACGACTACGCCTACTCGCAAACTGTAACGAACTCATACAACTACGGCCAGCTGGCATATATTGTACGCTCAAGAACAGAGTTTTCTATCTAATATAACAATACATTTTCCACTAAAACGGAGGCCCCGCGGGCCCGTTCTCGGCCAGGTTTGCTTCATAAATCTTCTCAAAACAGGGTAGTTTAAAGCTAAATTGTGATTCTATTAAAGCTTTCAGCCCCTTAAACGTTCCAAGCGGTACATCGTCGAAACAACGAAACGATGGACTTGAAGTTTTCGTCATTTTATATACGTGCCAGATTTTTATACACAGCAAATGATATGGAAATTTACAAGGAGTGATATGATAAATGGAGATTGTACTAACAAGATATGTACTTAAATAATTAATAAATGTATAGATAAGTATCCACAAATTTGGTACAACTTTATAGTATAAATGCTCATTACTTGTCTTTTTCGTTACGATTCGCCCTGGCAACACTGTCGGTATTGCCGCTTAGAAAATATGAATACAGTAGAAAATCTGTTGCGATATAAAAATAGTAGAAATAAAAGAATAGAATGACTCAACACGATTGGTACTGCAACAATGGCATGCCCTTATCCGTACAATAAGCGTTGCATACGATAATCGTCTCGATCGAACACCGAGCTACTATGAACTAAACTTGGAGGTTGCTTACATGACAAAGTTTATTGAAGGTATCATGCGTCTCTATCATATTTCAGTGAAGTATGATTGATGATACTGGCTTTACATGCAAACCTCTGCTGATAACAGCTAGTTATATAGCTCAAATACACTTTCCCCAAATTATTCCCTATACCGTGGTACAAAAAATTATACTGATTTAGTGAAGGCCCGTTCGATCGTTATTAGTAGATGACAATGGAATGTTAGACACATTACATAAAGTACAATATAACAGCACGTGCAGGTTAGTGATGAGTCGAAAATTAGTAAAACGTTCCTGCCACCGCAATAAACAGTCCAAATCTAAGAGCGCGTTAATTTCACGTTAAAAATCAACGCACGTCTATTGTTTGGTACAGAAATATAAGCATTACCATTGCAGCAAGTAGTATTTGGTTCAACAGTGTTACCAGAGCGAAAAATCGGTGAACCTGGCCACCAGGAGTACATTTTTTAACACTGGCAACCCAGACGCAGAGCATCTGAGTTGCGCGCGCGCTAGAAGTTCGTTGCCGACTGTCCCTTGATTATTTCTCTTTGGGTGGTTTGCCGTTGGAGTACTGAGGAGGTGCCGTGGTCTGCTCTGATTGCTCCTCAGCCATGACTGATACTAGTTCTTCTACGGCACGCCCAAGGTCATCTGTTGAAAGACGTAAATTGGTTAAATATTTACCTAATCCATATTACTAGCGCTTTTGCGAGACTTGTCCATGCTAAAGGTACATACCAAATGGTTTACTTTGGCAACACTATATGAAGTAGGTGTAGTTCTTCGGGAGGAGGGGGGTTCTGGGAGGATAGGTAATATGCCATCATATGCATACGAATAGTATATATGTTAGATGTAGTATTTTTTTTCAAATAGGAGCGAACGAGCAGACGAATCGCCTGATGGTAAGCGATTAGCGCAGCCCATGGACACTCGCTACACCAGAGGGGTTGTAAGTGCGTTGCCGGCCTTTAAGATGGGAGTACGCTCTTTTGTTGAAGGTTTGAAGGTCGAATCGGTAATTATATTAAAAAATGTTAATTCTGTAAACGACATCTAGACATTCTGGAAGAAACCTCGTTAGATTAACGATTTATATTTACCTCACGGTATGCGTCCTGTCGAGTTGGCATGAACAGATAAAGGTACGTCAGTAAAAATCCAGTAACACGAAAACGAAAACCATGCAACACTGACAACAATAAAAAACAATCTACCTAAGACTAAGAAAACGGGAACAACCAGAAAATGTGAAAACAACTAGGTACGAGAGCAATTCTGTAGTAATGTGAAAATCAAATCTACAGCAAACGTGCAATTACTGCGTCAATGCACACTGAAGGCCATTCCATTACACACCTAGCAATTTGTCATTAGTTTAGTTAGTTATGAAGCTAATTAAGAATAGGTATACATTGCAGTGGTCTTGGAGGGCTCATAGCTTGGGGGCTTGGGCTAGTTTTGATATACCACCTTATGTAATGTACCTATGAAAGCAATTACTGAATCACAGCTGGCTTTAGTTAGAATGATGTTTCATCCCAATCACAGCGGACGCGTCTATATGCATATGCCGGTTGCCGCGACAAGTTGCTACATGTGTCATGGCTTTAACATTCGGCCAGTACTGCCTTGCGCGACCTAATCTCAAACTCACAAAACTGAAAAAAAAAACAACCAAACAGCCAAACAATCACCCGGCTGACCTGCGCAGTGCATGAGGGAGTGCACGTTGTGCGGCGGCGGCGGCGGCCGCTCCAGCGCCTCGCGCTCCGGGCCCGCGCCCGCCCAGCGGCCATCTTGTGGACAACGCACGTCAAAATGGCGGACAACACAAACTTTAAATATCTAGATAGATACAAGTGCTTGTTGATTTAGAAAACATGCTTATTTATTTTTGTTATCTATAATCCTCTTTATCATCATTTATATCTATTCTTGTTTTCTGATCTGTTGACTACATATTTTATTAATTTATGTAAGCTTAACTTTCATGGCGCATTAGGTAATGTCATGTAAACGTTTGTAATAAATAAATAAAATAAATATTTTACTGTGTAGGTCTAATTCAAACTAAATTTCTATTTTAATACCTATAAATAAGTATTTATTATATTATATTACATGTTCCTCCTTTCTCTACAAAATTTATAGAATTAAAAAGCACGACGTTTCAAATTTTTAAGGCACAAGTAAATAGGCATCTTCTGGGTTAGCTCGCTTCATCGTCGGTTTCATCTTGTCCCCTGGCTAGATGCTGGCCAAGAGCAATCCCATTTTTAATTAAAAAAAAAAGTTGCGGGCATACTCACTGGTCTGCGATTCGTGGTAGAGGCCGTTGTGCATCTTGGCGGGCGAGTCGGTGGCGAGCTGCGACGCCGTCACCGAGCGCGTCTGCAGCGTGCCCGTGCGCGCCGGCGGCGAGCCGGACGACGGCTGTTACATATATCGCAGGTATATGGTTTGTGTCGGGATTTAATACAATAAGCTATTTTATTGTATGAGAAATACTAGGTATGCAGGCAGGTATGGTGGGCAGTTTGCTGGTTGCAAATGTTGAGCTGAGTGCGTCTAACCGGTCTCAAACTCCCTTACTGTTGCTAGCTTAGCATTGAAATATGTATACGGAAATTCAGTTTTTCGGTGATTATTCCTCCGTGATATGTCTGATTTACAGTTTTTTTTTAAATCTAACCCATTTTCATGATGTCAACTATCGACATGTAAAATGTGAGCGTGATCGGTTGAAGCGTCTAGGAGGAGTACAAACTCAAACGAAATACATCTGTCGCATTAAGAATGATATTCGAAATTGTACGTACGAAAATTTAGATGTTATCGAAAATACAGTTTTCTTGGTGCTAACGGTTGATTCGAGACTGCAATGGGGCTCTCATATTGCATCCCTTTAAAAAAAATTAAGTTCAGCTGTGTTCGCTGTGAAAAAAATTAGACTGCTCACTGACGAAGCTACGGCAAGGCTAGTCTACTTTAGTTACTTTCATTGTATAATGTGTTATGGTATTTTGTTATGGGGTAGAGCTGCTGATATCGAGACAATTTTTATTTTACAGAAACGAGCAATCCGAGCGATATACTCCTTGAAAAGCCGCGATTCCCTGAGAGAATTGTTTAAATCAATTGATGTTATGACTGTACCAAGTCAATACATCTACGAAAATATTATGTATGTAAGGAAGAACCCAGATATATTTCGTAGAGGATGTGACGTTCATAATGTGAACACTAGGAATAAATTTAAATTGTTAGCAGTAAGAACTAGGTTAAGTAGAGTTCAAAAGTCTTTTGTGGGGCTCTGTACACGTTATTACAATAAGCTACCAGATCATATTTTAAATATGTCAGAAAGCAAATTTAAGGTCACTGTAAAGGAAACATTAAAAAAGAGAGCGTATTACAGATTAGACGAATATGTAAGAGACAAGGATATATGGTCAAATGTTGTTACCATTACCTAAGTTTATAGCTGTCAAATAAGAACTATATAAATGTAAAGTATTGACCATTGATGTACTATAATAGAACTAGATTCACAATCAGCCCACAAAAATTGCCCCCGTGAAAGTACCGCCCGGACGACTCGACAGTGGTATTTTACTAAAAAGTTTTTACAATGTTGGTGCTTATGTTTTCAAATTTGACACTTGACGCTAATGTCTGTAAGTTCTTTTTTGTATGAAGTTTTTATCTTGACTCGGACTATAAAGAAGCGTTATTATCAGCTATTGGAATGTAACTGTCAGTGTCATCTTGCGCCACATTTTTAGTTATTTATGTTTGGCATTGTGTGTCTATTTCTATATCTTATGTCAATGGTATTGACATTCAAAAAGTGTTCGACAAGAATTTATTTTGAATAAATGATTATGATGATATGATGATAATGAAGTAAGAAAAGGTACATTTTGTTATAAGCTTATAAGAAAATTTATAAAATTTACACTATTTTTGTCTGTGCTACAAATTCCTATAGAAAAATACGACTTGAATTGGCTGATGCCATTTTTTGTAAGGCTGTTGTCTCTTTTTACAAAATTTGATCATCTACAATTCAACAACAATCTATGATTTATGATTATGAAAGTTTGATAATATAATATAGGTAATATACAAATAGTTTCGCGGGGCGAGTGTGCAATATTATATTTTAAATTTATGAGTGATAAATTGATAATCCAATATGTTGCGAGTGACGTCAATTTTAACGGCCATTTTTGAGAAAAGTATAAGTAGGAAGTGACTGACCTCATCCAGAAGTCTGCGCAAGCGCTGAAGCTGCGCCTCAAGCTGCCGGTTGTGCTCCTCTAGGATCTGCATGCGAGCTTCAAGTCGTCCCTTATGCTGACGCAGCAGGCGAGCCTCTGCCATCATGTCCTGAAAGTGGGAAACATACATTGTTTATTTCCTCGTCCACCGAAAGTGAAGTGACGTACCGTGACGTGACTGAACAATATCAGTGATGGTGACATACATTCCAGAAAAATTTCAAATAAAAGTTAAAAATTGACACATTTAGTGCTCCGAGCAGAATTCAAACCTGCGACATCTGGCATACGCGGCCAATCGCTTTAGCCACTGAGCTATAGAAACAATCGAGTTCAGGGGGCCAATTCTCGATCCGAGCGAGATACATATCTATCGTGAGATTGTATGGAATGGTAGAGTCACTTGTACGGAATCTCGAATAGATTGTAAACGTATTCAAAGGTAGGTACGAAGATGCAAGATATTTATATGTAAATGTTATTATTATTATTTAAACTGTGTAAACCTGACCTGTAATTGATATTACCAATAAAGTGAATATGAGTAATATTGAGATCATCTCGATCGAACCCGAGAATTGGCCCCCAGGCACGTAATCCTTCACTAGTTCCCCCTTACAACGACTTGGGGAGGCATACAGCGACATCTACCTTAGAAGCCTCAGGCTTCTTTTAACGGCACCAACGTCTCAAATTACATTGAGAAATCGTCAGTAAAGATGCGCCATCCCATACTAAACTAATTTCCATATAATTGAAACTTAGAATTTTCGTTAGCATCGTTACTGCTTAATACAAAATAGATTTCACGGTTAGATTCACATTTATTTGATGCTCTGACGTGCCGGCTCAAGTGCCTCAGTGTCAGAACGCATCAGCCAGCAGCACGTCAGATAAAAACGAATCCGGCTTTATGCATCATATGCCTTGCTAATTGACCTACTCGTACTAACTAAGAGATAAAAAACCGGCCAAGTGCGAGTCGGACTCGCGCACGAAGGGTTCCTTACCAGAAAAAAATACAACATCTGTGAAAATTTTAACCTCTTTGCTATTACGGTTCATGAGATACAGCAAAAAACGCCAACAACTACTCCGTTGTATGGGAGCCCCCCTTAATTGTTATTATTATTTTGATTTTAGTATTTGTTGTTGTAGCCACAATAAAAATTACTATTACTTTCGGTTCTCGAGATCTAGCTCGGCGAGTGGTAGCCATGAAAAAGGGCTAAAATATCACGTTTTTTGTATGGGAGCCCCCCTTAATTATTATTATAAATAAATAAATAAATATTAGGGCACCTTTTTTTTTTACACAAATCGAACTAGTCCCACAGTAAGCTCAATAAGGCTTGTGTTATGGGTACTAGACGACGATATATTTAATAGATATATACTTAAATACATAGAAAACGTCCAAGTCTCAGGAACAAATGTCTCTGTTCACCACAGAAACAAATGCCCTTACCGGGAATCGAACCCGGGACCTCTAGCTTCGGAGGCAATGACACTACCAACTAGGCTAAACAGGCCTATAACAATAATTATAATTAATTGGGCTATTATAATTTTGTTTTTAGTATTTTTCGTTATAGCGGCAACAGAAATACACAATCTGTGAAAATTTAAACTGTCTAGCTATTACGGTTCTTGAGATACAGCCTGGTGACAGACGGACCCGTTTTTAATGGCTATGTCATAATTTGATTTATTTATTAAAGTGTAAAAACTTGGTGCAAAACGGTAAAACTGTTTAGGGTCCTCCGTACGCTCAACTGAACTCAATTCTCCATATACACGTTGTTTTGTTCTCATTTAAAAAAAATACCGTATTCAAGCATGGCGTTTTAAAATGCAATCAAACAATCAAGCAATCTTTGGTATGAAAAATATAAGACTGTAAGTGAGAAGACTAACGCTAGAAGACGCTACCTGATCAACCGGAGCATTCCTGTTGTCTCCACCGCCGTGCTGTTCCTCCGGCGTGGACCCTGGCGTCTGCTTGGCCTTCAGCCGTTCGTACTCCGCTTGCAGACTAGCGTTCTCCTCCTCGAGCTCCCTGGAAATTACAAAGTTACATGGAAACTCCGACTCATCTAGGGTGGGTTGTACCAGTCTGTAATCGTGAGTGGTAGGCGGGTTACGTTTGTCCGATCACCTAAAGGTAAACGTCGGCAGCTGTCATCCCTAGAAACTTGTCAAAGTTCCTGTGTTCCTGTAGATACCTAAGAGCTGTCATAAAAGTAGCCACAGTTGGGTGCATTAGTCACAATCAAGATCCAAGAATCTGTATAATAGTCGTCGGCGTTCTTACGTGTGAAAGTCCCAAGTATTGATTGCACTGAAGAATTATTTATTTAATCTTTATTGCACAAAAAGAAGTCTTAACGTACAAAGCCAGACTTCTGCCTTGAGGCATTCTCTTATAAGCAAAGTAGAAAATTCAGGATTAAGGTTATTAAAGCTTTATTGATCATAAGCCGATCTTCGGGCCAAGATCTGGTATTCCCACTCACAGTGCCTGAACTTGTGGGAATAATTAGAAGCCCAGTAATGGGGAGACCTCGTAGCTCATTTCCGAGTGATGACAGATAGTCAAATCACTAACTGTTAATAGAACGTCTAAAGTGCACCATTTGAAACAAAATAGTAGGTAAATACGTGACGGTTTGAAATGGTCAAACGGCATATCCAAAATAATACAAAACGTAATGTGTTCCAAGTATTTTCGTGAGTTATCATCATTAGCCTTTGTTAGTCCACTGATGGACATAGGCCTCTCCTATGGCACGAAACTGAGGTCAGTCTTCAGCTCTTCTCCTCCGATCCCTGGCTTACGAATGTCACAATGTGGGATGTAAGGGGGACACCCAAAATCTACGCTCCCCAAGTCAACCTCTCCTGCCCTCTCCTGCCTGCCGCTACGCCAAAATGGCGTAGCTAAATTTTAATCAGACCGGTGCTGGGCAGCAGCGTCACTGGTGCAAGAAGTTACGCCCTGCGATCGCCAATTCGCATGCCCAGCGTAGCGATTATGGGCAAAACCTTCATGGGAAGTTACGGTATACCACGTTCCCCAGTTCCCTGTCGCCCCGCTATTCACGAATTATGTTGGTTGGTAATACAAGAACTGGTGTACTATTCTTTTACTTGTCAGATAAATGCTTCCATTCGCGTTAAGCTTATTTTCGGTATTTTTCCAAATTTCGTTTTTTTATGACATACGAGGCAAACGTTTGTAAATTGATTTTCATTTAATTGTTAATCAGTATATTTTTTTAATCATTATTATTAAGTAAGATTGTCAGTTTTTTTTTAAATTGTATAAATTCACGCTTTGACTTGTAAAAGTGCCCTTGTGGCCTATTTGCAGAATAAATATTTGATTTTGATTTTTTGATTTTGAACGAGCAGACGAGTTGCCTGATGGTAAGCGATTAGCGCCGCCCCTGGACACTCGCAACACCAGAGGGGTTGTAAATGCGTTGCCGGACTTTAAGATGGGTCGAGTCCTTGAGTGAACGACGTCTTACCTGATCATAGCTTCAAGCTCGTGTCGTTGCTCCCGGTGTATGATAGAGACGACCTGAACGGGCGAACGCGGAGCATCTTCCGTCTCGCCTCCGCCGTTCAGCGAGTGGCAGTACTGGGCGATCAGCTGGTGCTCTTCGTCACTGGAGATGAAATAGAAACATATTTAATGAAGTTAATGATTACCGTTAGGTTTTCGTAAAGGATTTATTTTTATTTTTATTGGGGGACAATCTTACACAAATCGACCTAGTCCCAAACTAAGCAAAGCTTGTACTATAGGTACTAGGCGACGATATACATACTTACATATATAAAAATACATACTTAAATACATAGAGAACATCCAAGACCCGAGAACAAAATCCGTGCTAAATGCACAAATAATGCCCTGGCCGGGATTTGAACTCGGGACCTCTAGCTTCGGAGGCAGTGTCACTACCAACTAGGTCGTCAAAACGTATTAATAACGTGTTGTGAGGAAACCAACATACATGCGAAGAAATCCATCTGGGCCAGCGTGGGGATTAATGCGTATATAGGCTGGTGATGACCAAAAGGTTTTTAATTTAAAATGCTATTGTAATACTACATAGATAGTTCTAACACAGTTAAGCGATACATTGCAGCGAGCTCTAGCTCGCCTACTTACACATTAAGTTTTTCGGTGGAAATCTCGAAAAGACGCTTCTCGCTAGACTGACACATACGGAAGCAATCAAGTAAAATGTTACCTAACAGGGGTGATTACTGTCTGAGGACAATTTATGTTCGTGCCTGGCACGTGGCACAATTCAAGTCCGCGTCGTCGCTATTGGCTATGTGCGAAGTAGGTGGTGGGGGTAAGCTAGGCGATCGTAGCGCACACCATGGCAGAAATGTGTACTTACCGGGGACAACTGTCAAATTTACTTTCACGTTTTCTATTGGTTTCTTAACGGTTTCCTACGATTCGTTTCGTTTGTATGTATTTTATATTCTCTTATTTATTTCAGTAAAATTTCCAATACGGGGTCTTTCTCGTTTACTAAAGTAAATAAAATATTCATGTGTCATTATTTGACATCTCTAAGTTTTGACATTGTCTCGGGACCTTTGACGTTTCAGACGTGCACATAGCCAATAGTTACTTTTAACTAGGCCCAGGGTGTCCTTTCCACCAGATACGTGCATGATACAAGCATACAAGGTATAGCACTCCGGGGAAATTCAGTAGTGTGCGTGACACAAGTCTACGTCATCACTTGTATCGATGGTTCTGACGGCGTAAGTGTGAGTTGCTGTATTGCCAGTGTTGTATTATGACACTCCCCAACCCTCATGTATACCTGTGAGTGTGTTATTAAATTATTACGTTAATTCATGTATAACTTGACCTATTTTGTTTGTTTAGACAAAGAAATGACAGTTGTAATGCGTAAATAATATATTTTACACCACACCTTGCCAAAAAGCGCGTTTTTCCGCACGCTGCGCGTCCGGTAAAACCCACTTTTTGGCCTAGTGGTGACGTAAAATTGTGTACAAAACTCGGGTCGTAAAACAGAAAGCCCTCTCTCGCATATTTATGACCCTCGCCTGCGGCTCGGGCCTCAAACATCTGCGATATCGGCCTTTCTTTGTTTTACAAACCTTGTATCGTAATGTACTATTACACCACACCTTGCCAAAGAGCGCGTTTTTTCGCACGCTACGCGTCAGGAAAAACCCACTTTTCAGCCAAGGGGTGACGTAAAATTGTGTACAAAACACGGGTCGTAAAAACAGAAAGCCCTCTCTCGCATATTTATGACCCTCACCTGCGGCTCGGGCCTCAAACATCTGCTATATCGCTATTGCATGATTACGGCAGAAAAAAATCCTTCATGAGTCGTTTTGTTACTACAAAGTGGCGACACGACGGTGACGTAGGTTTGTGTCACAATCCGGAGTGGCAGACCTTGTTTCCTTAGACCATGGATCGTTGCTGTGAATGCGTTTGAATTTACCAACAACACACATCCACACATCCTCGCAGTATAGCTGCATAGCACATCTCTGGAGGAAAGGCACCTTCACTGTGGGCGCGTAGACTGGTGTCGGAAGGGCTCACCTGTCGGGAGTGTCGGCGGAGCGTTCGTGGCCCAGCGGCGCCCGCGTACCGCGTGCGGTATGCGAGGTTAAGCAATGTGGGCGCAGGTCAGTTCTTGGATGGGTGACCGCTTTCAGTGGTTACTAACTGAGCGCTCTCGTGCTTTGGAAGGCACGTTAAGCCGTTGATTCCGGCTGCTGTCTACGACCTTTGGGCGGCTTGAAAATTTCTAACAGTCAAGTTGCCCACTCACTTGACAAAGGGGGGGTCGAAGTTGCACCACGTCCGGAGGGAGTACCCACCGTCACCCTACACGTGACCCCCGGGTGGTGCTAAGTGCAACTAAAACTGGCAACCGTGCTGGTCTTCTCGAAGATTTCACGGTTCGTAAATAAATGCAATACGATAAAATAAAAAAGAACCTGTCGGGAGTGTCGGCGGTGTGCGCGCCGAGCTCGACCTGCGCCAGGCGCGTGGCGTAGAGCTCGAGCCGCGAGTGCATGTCGGCGCCGCCCAGCGCCGCGCCCGCGCCCGCGCCCGCGCCCGCGCCCGCGCCCGCGCCGTGCGCCGGCGACGGCGCGGGCGACTCCAGCGCGTCGCCTGCAACCATAACAAATCATTTATACAAAAAAAAAATTGGTTGTTTGTAAAGTAGGTTTACGATCGAGATGTTTACGTGATAACGTCTTACTTCACTTGCACTTCACTTATACCTGCGATCGCGCTCGTGAGGTTTTGGTGTGACACAAGTTTCTGAACATGTCACCCGACTAAAACGATTTTAAAGACGTTATCACGTCAAAAACCGACTCCAATTTTGTACATCGCTATGCCACAATGTGTATGGTTTCCGTGAGCCAATGCTTGGTTACCTACAGAAAATACCGAATTCGGCATATGCGTGCCTATCAAATTCGAGGAGTTCCCTCGATTCCTCCTAGATCCCATCAGACCTTCACCAAATTTATATGGGACCAATGTCGGGGTACCTGCTTTGAAACTTGAAACAAAAAAAGAACTATTAACACCGGCCAACGTGGTCAAGAGTTATCGGGTTATACAAACATAAAAAAAACAAGAAAACATGCAGACGAACTAAGTACCTCCTTCCTTCTATTGAAGTCGGTAAATAACACACAACATACCTAAACTACCTACATAACATTATTATTCTTTTACATCTCTCATGACTGAGGATCGCGACCGCACGCAATTGCCCTCCATGCATTCGGATCCTCTTCAAATGCATCGCACAGTAACGATTGCATTTGGTAGCCTTATTGACTGCATTGATCTAGCGAACTGGAATCCTTCTTCAAGGGCGACGCCTTTATAATATTATTGGCATGACATTCGCATAATGATGGTGATAAAAAATAAATCAAACGATTTCAGAGTTTTCTGCCCCAAATTAAAAGTACCATGTATCATTGGCTTAGCATAGTGATGTATCGTGGCAAGCCACTTCACTGACATTCTGCCAGGATGTTCGTTAATAAAGATAATTTTTAAATTCTGGTAAGATTTTCAGGTTTATTCGTAAATACTTGGGTATCACTAAGTTCTGACGTTTCTCCACGATTCATCAGCAGTCAGCATTCAAGTTATTTGACCAAAGAGACTATAAAACTTCAAGGCATACCTTCGAGCACGGTCTGGACAGGCAAATACCCGACCCGGGGATGCTTCTTGAAGTAGCGAGCAGACTTGAACTTGTTGCGAAGTGCGCGGGTGAAGTCACGCACATCCTCGCCTGATGTCGTCTGAAAATAATATTCGTATGTTATGGCGATTGGTTTTAAACGTTACGGTGCAATAGTTGCATAATTCTGATATCTACCCTAGCGTCCATTTCATTACCATTATTTCTTGTCTCAGTCACATACGGGCTCACTAAAGCCCCTTTTATCGCGCGATGAAGAAAAACAAAATCGTATTTTTACCACAGAAAAAACATGTTAATAGCACATTACGATACAAGTGCAGAGAACAGGAAATCCGCAACGAGTGGTGATAAATTGAAACACGACCGAAGGGAGTGTTTTAAATCGACACGAGTTGCGAATTACCTGTTCGCACGTGTATCGTAGAACGTTTTACAGTACATATAGCTCGTTTAAAGTTTCGACATATGCACGTAATCTGCTGATTACCGCACTCGTGCGGTAATATAGCACCATATGTACTGTAATAGTACATTACGATACAAGTGCAGAGAACAGGAAATTCGCAACGAGTGGTGATAAATTGAAACACGACCGAAGGGAGTGTTTTAAATCGACACGAGTTGCGAATTACCTGTTCGCGCGTGTATCGTACAACGTTTTACAGTACATATGGCTCTTTAAAGTTTCGACATAGGCACGTAATCTGTTGATTACCGCACTCGTGCGGTAAAGTAGCACCATATGTACTGTATTTCCTGGTAAATATTACAAAATCTAACTCATAGAGGCACCAATCAGTTACCATTGACACTGGTGTACTGTCAAAAACAAGGAGCGAGTTTTGACTTGGTATGTATTGCGTAGTCGTGCAGAAATATCATAGTCACTTACAGCTGTGCAGTACTCCTGCATGGGATGCGTGAGCTTGTGATTTTTGGCCTTGCGTCCACTGAAGAAGCACTTCTGGCACATGTCGAAGTTAAAGCACTTGAGGCAGCGGTACCTGTTAAAAATAATTAATTGTATTAATTGAGTTTAAGATAAAAAATATTGGGACAAAGAATCAACGCAAGCTGTCAACGAAATATGGTTGGTTTTGGCGTGAGTATTTTTTTATGACTTATGTGGCAAACGAGCAGACGAATCGCCTGATGGTAAGCGATTAGCGCCGCCCATGGACACTCGCAACACCAGAGGGGTTGTAAGTGCATTGCCGGCCTTTAAGATGGGAGTACGCTCTTCATCAGAATCAGATGCATTGGGCTTGTCATATCAACATAAATCAATAGTCTAAGAAGTCACTTGAAGCCTTGTGACGTACTCCTAACATATGAACCATTTAACCACTGACCGTTACAAAAGAACATCAGATTGTAATTTTCAACTCTGTCATTAAGCATAAAAGTGTCATTTACACTGTCACATCGTCTGATATATGGATTAAGGGGTCCTGAGCTAATATTAACTAAATCAGGAGTGTTTTCCGTATATCAGCTTGTCATAATGTCGTCGATTCATCGAGTTGGTGGACCTATAAAAAGCAATCTTAATAAAAGTAAAAAAGTAAAAGTAAAAGTAGTTTATTCTTCAAATTAAGCATATTACATGCACCTATGAACGTCAATAAACTACCACCGGTTTGGAAAAATATACCTCTGCCACGAGAAGAACCGGCGTAAGAAACTCGGCTAGTCTATAACTACACCCGAAGCCGATGATTGGGTATACTTCCTACAGGTGTTACACCTAGTCTATAACTACACCCGAAGCCGATGATTGGGTATACTTCCTACAGGTGTTACACCTAGTCTATAACTACACCCGAAGCCGATGATTGGGTCTTCCTACAGGTGTTACACCTGACTGTGCACGTTTGTGTTGAGCAAGCACCTTCCTAAATCTTAACCTACGGGCAACAGCTCACCTGAAGCCGATGATGGGGTACTCCTTGCAGATGTTGCACTTGGCCTGGTGCTTGGCGGCCTCGGCGGCGGCGAGACGGTGCAGCACGGGCAGCCACACCATCGACTGCGGCTCCTTCTGCAGCCACTGCAGGAAGTGGAACGCCTCGATGTACTGCAGCTGCCCGTCGGCGTCGCGTTCCAGGGTCTTTTCCTTGATGTCCTCCTTTTCTTTGTCCTTTTCGGTAGCTGTGGCATAACGTTGTTAAACGTTAATGAATAGTAGTCGATAGTGATGATATGTGAAAAGAGACCTGTTGGTTGAAGTGGAATGAGCTCAGGGTATATTTAGCCCGATATGTACATGAATACACGCTCAAACTCGATTATATCCGGAAGGGTTTGTTCTGACACCTATTTTCAATGTGGTATTCAGTCACATTATCCCCAAGTCTTATCAGCATCAGGTCCCGTACGGGAAAAATTCTGACAAACACTTTTCCTTGAGTTAAGGGATGATTCGCTTAAATATCACTTAATAGGAAATGGGTGCCTGGCTTCTGACGGTTACGCTTCATACCTCCCTTCCGGTCGAGGGTGCCGCCCTTGCTGCCTTCCTTGGCCGCAGCCGAGGCCTGCTCGAAGCAGCTCCGCACGGAGGGCTCGATGTTGGAGCCTCCGAACGCAGCCACCTCTCCTAGTTGCCGTGGTACCTGAAGAACAAAGTCTCATAA
This sequence comes from Notocelia uddmanniana, assembly GCA_905163555.1. Lineage (NCBI taxonomy): Eukaryota > Metazoa > Arthropoda > Insecta > Lepidoptera > Tortricidae > Notocelia > Notocelia uddmanniana. The sequence goes on from LR991053.1 coordinate 49,815,755, forward strand.
GAAGTTGACGATCATAACAAGAGTTCAGTGTGGCATGGAGATGACAACTTTCGCGCATGTCAACTGACAGAAGACAGAACGTATTTATATAGATAGGTTGATGATGATGACATTTCAGCTGGTTGTGTTGGTTTTTACATCTTTATTCTTTATAGTGGTCGGCGGATAAGAAGTCAATCCTGACACCTGTCATTCCCATACAGTTTATAACCTCAAAGTGACTTTTAGGTTATAAACAGTATGGGAATGACAGGTGTCAGGATTGACTTCTTAACCGCTGACTACTATAGTATATGCAATTATTCGGATTGAGAATGCTATAACCTGGGAATTTAGACGTAATGGCTTTTGGATACTCTGTTTCTTCTGTTCTTTGGATACACAACACTTAAAGATCTACGTTTATTTAAGAAATGAAATGAATAGAAATGATTTATTTTGCAAGAACATACACAGGTGTTAAGATTACATGTCAGTGAGGTAAAATATTTGTCATGAATGTATGATCCGCCACAATATGGCATGCAAAATCGTATGCTAACTTAAAATATCAAAATGTCAGGTTATCAAAATATTCATTTAAATTATAATATGGTCTAGCAAGCAAAAATAATTTTAGGTTTTTGGAAAATTCATTGATATTAGTAATTTTTTTTTAATCATCATTTAAGAAATTGTAAATTTTAATTCCATTATATTCAAGACTCCTTCTAATAATGTAAGTAATTTTTTGAATTAGGTAACTGTATGTCAGAGTTTGGTCTTAATCTGAGTGGTCGGCATGTATTGTTAGCTTTACATTCAAATCTAGACTTATTTTTATGAACAAAAATACACACTAAGTATATGTAAAGCGATATCACGGTCATTATTCCATGCCTCACGAAAATAGGACGACAATGTTCGAGAGGCTTTGCCTTGTCAACATACCGAACAGCCTTTTTTTGTAAAATAAGAACAGGTTTCATGTGAACGCTGTTACCCCAAACCTCAGGGCCGTACCTTATCAAGCTTTCGAAATATGCAAAGTAAACTGTCCTAAGCGAAGATGAGTTTAGCATTTTTGATAGGTTTTTCAAAGCGTAACAGGCACTGGCAAATTTTTTTCTTAATAAATCTATATGACTTGACCAACGCAGTTGGGAATCCAGCTCTACTCCCAGGAACTTAACATTATTTGCTAAGAATTATTGAAGACCATGGTACCTGTATACAATCGTGCAATAGCAACCCGAGCTTCCTCTGGTCTGCTCTACACGATGGGTCAGCTATCAGCCGGAAGAGATACCTGAAAACAGTTTTTTTTTTTTTTTAATTTATTTAGGTTTGAATGTACTTCTAGCGATGTTAATGGTCCTATTTATAAAAATATTATTCAGCCTAATCGCTTACTATGGGCCTCATAAGAAGGCTCAAAGTCACCCAAAGAGCAATGGAGAGAGCTATGTTAGGAGTTTCTCTGCGTGATCGCATCAGGAATGAGGCCATCCGCAGCAGAACCAAAGTGACCGATATAGCCCTCCGAATTGCTAAACTTAAGTGGCAGTGGGCGGGGCACATAGTACGTAGAACCGATGGCCGTTGGGGCGGAAAGGTTCTCGAGTGGCGACCACGTACCGGAAGGCGTAGCGTGGGCAGGCCCCCCACACGGTGGACCGATGACCTGGTGAAGGTCGCGGGTGTCCGCTGGATGCGGGTGGCGCAGGACCGGTCATTGTGGAAGTCTTTGGGGGAGGCCTATGTCCAGCAGTGGACGTCTTTCGGCTGACATGATGATGATGATGATGAATCTTTGACTGTTTATAAATATGTTACTAAATTGACTTTTATTGAACAAAACCTGGAACAAAATCTTAATGCTGAACAGATCCCATCTGACAGAGGAGCCATTTACAAGATTCCCTAGACCTAGATCACTTTTCTACCATTCTGTCCTTGAGATATTTTAAAGTACACTTGGCAAACAAGCATACGGCCTGCCTGATGGGATAAGCAGACACCGTAGCCTATTGACGTTTGTGACTGCAGAACAATCCCAAGTGCGCTGCTAACCCTTTTTGACATGAGGATTTGTTGTATTGACAGAGACAAATGCAGGTCCCCAACCCTTAACACAGCGCACCCCCGGGACCTCAGATTTTTACGATGATTCCTATAAATATAAAATCTCACCTATATTTCTCCTCAAGATGTCCCTTGCAGAGCAGCACAAGGCCGACCTTGAAGCTCAGCACTCTGATCTGGCCGGTCCGCTGGCTGTCATACACGTTGAGCAACCAGTTGATGGACAAGTCCAGGCAGAGCGGCACGTTGACTAAGCTGGGGTTTTCTGCGGCTATCACCTGAAAGATATCCTCATACGCTTAATTATAAGCTACAAATTATACTGCTATATTAGCCTGAAGATCATGGACTTCAGGGCATCAGAAGAATTGTGCTCTCGCATGTATATCCCGTTGTTCGCACCAAACAGGCTATATAAGCTGTTCTGGTTAATAAATGGAATGCTTTCGACGGTGGCCATCTTTTAGCCAGAAGATCATAGACTTCAGGGCATCAGAATAATTGTGCTCTCGCATGTATATCCCGTTGTTCGCACCAAACAAGCTATAGACATGTTTGAAACCTTTTTATTTCAGCAAGTCAGAAAGTACAGCCGAGGAATTAGAATGTTAGTCATTTTTGGACTTTATTCCAATGAAATAGAGCACAAAAGTAACAATTCCTCGACCGTGCATAAACTTCGTGGTCTATGCGGGTCGTCCCATTTAGTCTTTTTGCTTGATTGTGCAGCTCGTTATACGCTACTGGCTCCATTTTACTCTCATAAACGCAGCCCGTCTCTTTTTGTCAAAGGAGAGAGACTGCTTTATCCATGCAGGAGATGAGCTGAAGGAGATTTTTTGTGGTGTTACCTACCGTGCCTTCGCTTAATGGACTCTGCGGAAGACCATAGCTGGCTGTAAAGCCCGCTGATGCTGCACTGGGTCCATTTCGTGACACGGCAAAAACCGTCTTCCTGTTTCCTTTGTCTTCTGTGTATAACTTGTACTTGTTCACGAAATATGGTTTTATATGAGTTTTTTGAGATGTGAAGAAGGACTCACCTCGTACAAAGACGTGAGCACAGTGATCATGTCGGGTATGTCGATGAGCCGGTCATTTTGCGCGCGCAGCCCGTGCGAGTCGAACGCTTCCAATGCAGCGGGCAGTTGCAGCATGTGCACTGGAAATAAACATTATAGTTTATTCACTGATACCAAGTTTGAATGAGCTCTTGTGCGGAGCGGAATGTTAGCCTATACATAGGTCGCTTTTGTCACATTGAGAATAAGGGTTAAAATGGTAGGTGTTTACATTTCCTCTACTGTACCACAAGAGAGCGTATTGGCGTATCCTCTCACTTGCCGTCCGTTGGATGCGGGTGGCGCGAGACCGGTCGTTGGACTCTTTGCGGGAGGTCTATCTTCAGCAGTGTACGTCTTTCGGCTGATATGATGATGATGATTAGTATCCTGAACTGAATAGCTGTGAAACTTCTGTCCTGCCTATTCTATTATCTTGTCTAGTTTGCTAGAAAACTTACTGCATAACGCCTTCTGCACAGTCCGCAGCTTGAGTGCGGTCCGATACGCGGAGAAGCGGACTTCGTTCAGGTCCGCGAGAGAGTTCATCAGGTCTATCATCTTCGGGTGGTCCCAGTGGGTCGTTTCAAGCTCGTGGCTGAAAGGTTTAAGTTTTTTCGTTAATTGAAACAACACTGATCCTAATGTACTGTGGATGTGGGTCACATAGAAAAATATACCAATATCCCGAGTCTTTCCAGTTAATATTGCTTCATGAACTCACCAAGCCCATTAGGACGTATGACATCTTTAGCGCTATTATGACGTTAATTACACATGTTTTAGCTCAAGAAATAAATAAAAATAGGAAGGTAACAGCCATAATGATTACTTCTATAGTTCGGGTTCTTAAGATCATGATGTTATCGTCCATGATGCTCGTGGGACAAATGGGACACGGTGGCCTCTCATGCCGTTGTTCCATTACTGAGCACAAGCCTCTTCTCATGGCATATATGTCGTCGTATAATCACTCAGAATGTTATAGGGATGCAATTTATTAATCCAGCTGATTTCAAATGTCACTGATTATAATGTCCCTAGGGTTCAAATGTCATTATTCAGACATTTTTAAATACCATATTCCCAGGTCGTGTGCTGTTGAGCAATTTCGACCCGCCAGTGAGTCTATGGTAATGTTGGTATGTTCATGGCTGATTGGGGTAACTCACTTGATATAGTAAGGTACGTTGGCGGGCGTGACGGCCCGCTCCCAGGGCTGCTCCACCGAGCCGGCAAGGAAGCCCTGCGCTGCGCCCGCGCCGCCGTCCCGCGCGACGCCGGCTAGCTGTCTCGCTCGCTCCTCACCGCCCGCGCAAAGAGCGCCGACCCTGGAATGAAAGGGTTTGATTGTAGCTGTGTAATGCTATCTTGTTGGAGTGTCGACTCTGAAGTGGTCACCCTTGATAATAAATGAATGAGTTAAGCCACGTGATGACATGGTCACGTGAAGGTAATATGTAGAGTTTAAAGAACTTTATTTCCCATAAGAATTACAGAATTAACTTATATGAGAAAGTTTACAAATTTAAATTAGATTTAAGCATACAGTGTTAAAACATAAGATAAGTAAGTATACATATTAAAAATCAAAGTGGGTAGAAATGCATTACAATAATTATTGCACTAAGCGGTCGGAACGTATCTCCGCGTTGCTACCGGCACAGTACACAGCGATGTACGAACAATCTATCTATGCGATGATGCGCTTGGTTTGATGGATGCGGTATGTTAGGTAAGTTGATACAGAGGTGTGCTCATACCGTTTAGTCAGGTTTATGTTACTATTTTTGTAAGTTTTACCATTAAGAATTGTTGATATTGATATTTGTAATGTAGTCTAAGTAGTTTTATCGATTATTATTATGTAATTTTATGTTAGACAGTATGTATGATGATTTGTGTAAGTTTGGCTTATAATATTTTTATTTTTTATTGATAGTATGTATAAGATTATGTATTTAGGTAGGTAGAAGTAAAGGGTTAACTTATTTTATTAAGATATATGTAACTGTATATATGTATTACATTACGTTTTATATCATATAGTTTGTATTTACATATACCTACTTTTTTCTTAATTAATAATTAAGGACATGGAGGTATATTAAATATTTTAGGTATTTTTTAAAACTTGCCATAGACTTACATTCTTTAATGTCTTTCGGCAGTTTATTATACAATTTAGCACCTTCAAAACTAATGCACTTTTCGCCGTAATTAGTTCTAGGGGGACGCAAGACCAAATGATCTGCATTCCGAAGTTAGATCTTTTGTACGAGGGTTTTCTTTTTAAAATTTATGTTCGTGTGGATATTTTTTTTATATTTTTCGTATCAGTACACATGTATTGTACACATATGTTTGTGTTATGCTAAGTATTTTAGTATTTTTATAAATCGTCTCAGATCGGGTTAGGTAGTTGTAATTAAATAAAATTTTTATTAACTTATTCTGTGCTGTTTGTATTTTTTTTTAATGTGTTTTCGCTGCGGCGTATGGCGGCGGAATATGTAGGGCGCTGAAGGCACCCCTTCATAATGAGTGCGCAGGAGGGATGCACTACGGTAATGGCGTGCCGTGCGTGGAGGGCGGCCCCTAATAAGAGACCTCTGGCCAACTTTACTGTGTGATTGGCGCCAAAAATGCCCCCTCTTGTAAAAGTATATAGTGCGTCACGTTTCACTGAGATTCACTGAGAGCCTGCGCAGCGGTAGTAGCAGCGAGGCCCTGTCCAGCTGTATGTATATACAGCTGTATACGAATAATGAGAAAAGGAGGGTCTGCCTCATCTTGTATTCAAGTCATCGAGCCTAGCCACCAGCTGCTCTGGTCCCTAGCAACTCATCAGTCAGCCTGCGCAGCGTCGGCAGCTACGAGAACGCGTCCAGCTGTATCTATGTATCTCTGTATACAAATTATGGGGAAAAAGAGCATCTTCCTCACCTGGTGTTTAAGTCATCGAGCCTAGCCACCAGCTGCTCCGGTATCTGTATCTTATCCCTCGCCAGCGCTTGCAGCTGGCCCTGCAGCTCATCAGCGAGCCGGCGCAGCGGCGGCAGCTGCGCGCGAGCGCGCGACACCGCGTCGAGCTGCGCGCGCGCGTCGCGGGCGTCCCCGGGCCCGCGCCACGACGACCGCGCGGTCTCCGCGGCCTGGACGCGCCCGGTGAGTTCATCCAGAGAGGAGGTGAAGGTGCGGACGCGCTGGAAGAAGCATAAAGGATGTTTAAGTATAAGTTGCATTAAAAACGCGTGGTGAGGTCGTAAGGCGCGGACGCACTGGAAGGACAAAAATGGGGAGTTTGATTTTAAGTTCTAGGTTAAGTTTGTAGTGATGTTTAAGTCACGTTTAACCTGTGCATTTGTGACGAAACGTATGTACCTGCGAAACGTATGCATTTGACATTGATGCTCAATTTAGTGACCATCCGTAAACATCCATGTTTAAATGAAAATGTAAATGTTCAAAATGATGTTCAAGTAAGAGATTTCGTAGTCGTATCGGAGTCGTTACTTGTGTGTGTGTGTGTGTAACTCAAAAGTAGAGGACTGAAATCTAGAGCACGACTGTACTGATTCAAAGTTAGGCATCAATTGCGTATATTAAAAGTACAAGCCGATGGTGAATAATATTTGAAGAATAAGTAGGTACCACTCCTCCTCTTAAGAGGGCGGAGTACGATCGGTGTGGATCGGTTCTCCATACAAACGTATTTATGCTCTCATTTTAAAACGCCATGCTAGAATAACATGAAAATCTGTATACACAATGGGATCCGGCATATCTAGATCGGATCATAGTTAATGTTGCTAGAAATTGTAAAAGAAAAAAAATACAGCGTCTTTTTGAGTTTTTTACGGCTTGTATGAAAACCTTAATAATCGCTGTATTTTTTCTACATTATAATTTCAAGCAACAGAAACTATGATCCGACCTAGATATGCCGGATCCCATTGTGTATACAAAGTTTCATGTTATTCTAGCCTGGCGTTTTAAAATGAGAGCATAAATACGTTTGTATGGAGAACCGAAAGTACTGCGCAGTCTTAAAAGCGACATCAAAGATGGCCCCCTTAGCGAAAAATTCCTTCGAAGTTTTCGCTAAGGGGCCCATCAAAGCAAAGTTCTCTCCAGCCAGAATTCTAGACGACCAACTATACAACGAGAAAAAAATCAATTGTGTACTCCATTTGGCAACTTACGTACTATATGTACCTACCACGCTGTTCCTCTTTTCAAAGACAGAGACGGAGGTTATTCCACCAAAACCGTACCAAAGCCGAATCGGGTCGTTATAATAAAATACCCTCCCACAAGAATTCCTGTGGGCCAAGTTCAGCAACTAGTTTGGTGACCTTGCAAGGACGCATGCGCGCGACCTTCGCGCGGCGCTCGAGTTACACCGCGCATGCGTCGCGTCGGCGATGCGCTTGACACTGTTACAACTTTAGATGCATTCCATTCGCAAGAATTACCACAAAGATAAAATATTCAAGATATATACTGTTTAGTAAGGTTTGGTCTAGATCCAGCCAATTCTGTTAAGAGTGTGCAGTACGTTCGGTTCTCCATACAAACGTATTTACGCTCTCATTTTAAAACCCCATGCTAGAATAACATGAAACTTTGTATACACAATGGGATCCGGCATATCTAGGTCGGAAATTAGTTTCTGTTGTTTGAAATTATAGTGGAGAAAAAATACAGCGATTATTAAGGTTTTCATAAAAGCCGTAAACAATTCAAAAAACCACCGTTTTTTTTTTTCATTTACAATTTCTAGCAACAGAAACTAATTTCCGACCTAGATATGCCGGATCCCATTGTGTATACAAAGTTTTATGTTATTCTAACATGGCGGTTTAAAATGAGAGCATAAATACGTTTGTATGGAGAACCGAGCGTAGTAGCGCCCTCTTTAAAAGTTAGTTAACTGAGGTTATCTCATTATTGTGGCATCACAAGACGTTCCTAATTATTCTTGCACAAATAAACTGCACTTATTTTTAATACCACGCTAAAAAATAAACCGGCTTTGAGCATTTCTAGATATGCATTTTTACGGCCTCATTCCATTTATATCAGCTATCATAATATACGCATTTACCTACCTTATTTTCGTGGTTGAGATTACAAGTAAAAAGATTAAAATTTGAGTTAGAAATGGCTTGGTTGAATAAGTGAGAACAAGACTATTATAATATCATCACCTGAACATCTGAAGCCAGCAAACAAGACAGCTAAGATCACAACCAGGTATGTCACTTTAATGTGTCGGTCATAAAAACAATTTCTATAATCTTTATCAATTACTTCACTCCACGCTACAAAACACAACCAACACAAAACGCAGACAACTTATTTTATTATCCAAGTAAAAATAATTCATATTGCATATTTCTTCTGAAAAGAAAACTATACTGTTTTTCACGTAAGAAGAGTCCGGTGACAGCTGTCAACCCAGTACAAATTATGTCATTATACGTCAAAAATGACATAATTTGTACTGGGTTGACAGCTGTCATCGGACTCTTCTTACGTGAAAAACAGTATATTACTGGTAAACAAATTCACACTAACGGCGGTAATAACAATAACCAACATCTGCGTTGTTGTTATTGGTTCCGAAACTACCAATTCACATGACCTAGCACATGGTACCACGTGTTGAATAATATCATAAAATAACTGCTAGAAAAGCATAAATTGCCGAAGTACGCGACACCTATTTTTTTTTTATTAAAAATGGTATTGCTCTTGGCCAGCATCTAGCCAGGGGGCAAAGATGAGGCCGACGATGAAGCGAGCTCACCCAGAAGATGCCTATTCACTCGTGCCTTAAAAAGGTCCAGGTTATATGAACTCGGAAATACAGACGCCGGCAGAGAATTCCAAATCTTAAAAGTGCGCATTATAAAAGAAGATGCAAAGCGCTTGGTTCGAATTAGAGGAATTTCGACCAGGTAAGGATGGTAGCCAGCCGTACGTCTGGATGTCCGATGGAAGAAGGGGGAAGGCGGTATGAGCTCATGGAGCTCCTGAGCACACTCACCTTTTTATTCTTTGAAGTAACATAATTATACGTTCAGTTTCAAACTATAGTAGTCGGCGGTTAAGAAGTCAATCCTGACACCTGTCATTTCCATACAGCTTATAACCTAAAAGCCACTTTGAGGTACGCCGACCACTATACAGATTGAATAATAATAAGCTGCAGAGCTTAGCACATCGACGTAAAGTAACATGTCTGTGCGTCTTCTACAAATTGTACTTCGGTGAGTGTGCTCAGGAGCTCCATGAGCTCATACCGCCTTCCCCCTTCTTCTATCGAACATCCAGACGGCTGGCTACCATCCTTACCTGGTCGAAATTCCTCTAATTCGAACCAAGCGCTTTGCATCTTCTTTTATAATGCGCACTTCTAAGGTTTGGAATTCTCTGCCGGCGTCTGTATTTCCGAGTTCATATAACCTGGACCTTTTTAAGGCACGAGTGAATAGGCATCTTCTGGGTGAGCTCGCCTGATCGTCGGCCTCATCTTTGCCCCCTGGCTAGATGCTGGCAAAGAGCAATCCCATTTTTAATAAAAAAAAAACCGTTCCCATTGTGAAAACCCGGAATACGCGTAGGCCCGAAGAAGTGTCAATCAATTACCGTATTTTAGTAAATTTAACATCTGTCATGTCAAATGGCAAAAAAATGACTGCCAGTTTTCATTCTGACACTACATCTATACATACCACAAAGTACAATATATACTGAGATAGAGATACCAGTGAAATACTCCACATAGATCGTAGCGCCGTTGTGTATTTAGTAAGAACTAACCGCACGAACGCTGCATCTCTGTCACTTCAATATGCAAGTGCGATAGAGATAGCACCCAGTGACATCTGGTGAAAACAAGTTAAACTAACATTTCCATAGAAAAAATCGTACTTCGAGCTGAAAGGCCCCTGGTACATACCTCTAGTAGCTTAAACTAAAAACGTAGGACACGTTTTAGGCATTTTTATTGATATTTTGACCACCTGAGTGCGGGATAGTGTGTATTTGACGTTAGGACTCAACCCAGTCCCGTTTCGTTAAACGCAAATACCGAACCGGCTCATTTAAAAGGCACTGACTGACTGAGGCTACAGTGCAAAAATGCAAAACCTTTCGTAATACTGATCAGAAATAACAAAAACCGGCCAAGAGCGTGTCGGGCCACGCTCAGTGTAGGGTTCCGTAGTTTTCCGTCCGTCACATTAAGTTGACATATTAAGTACAGAAACACAAAACCCTAAAAAGCACGTCATTTCATTGTGATTTTGTAGAAATGACAGGTACAATAAACACCTGTTTATACGGTTAAATTACAAACTTAGTTCAGAAATTATTTTTGTAATTTTTTCAAAAACTATTCAACCTATCAAGTTCAAAATAATTTTCCTACAAAGTTTTTATAAAGTTCTACTTTTGAGATTTTTTTCATACTTTTAAAACTTATGGTTCAAAAGTTAGAGGGGGGGGGACACATTTTTTTTTACTTCTGAACGATTATTTCCGAAAATATTAACATTATCAAAAAATGATTTTAGTAAACCCCTATTTATTTTTAAATACCTATCTAACAATATATCACACGTTAGGGTTAAAATGAAAAAAAAAATCACTCCTCACTTTACGTATAGGGGAGGTACCCTAATAAAATATTTTTTTCCACTTTTTATTTTACCACTTTGTCGGCGTAATTGATATACATATTAGTACCAAATTTCAGTTTTCTAGTGCTAACGGTCACTGAGATTATCCGCGGACGGACGGACAGACGGACGGACAGACATGGCGAAACTATAAGGGTTCCTAGTTGACTACGGAACCCTAAAAAGGACCAGGCTTTCAGAAGTTATGGAGCAGGAAACAAACTGATAATAACACACATATGCTTTTTGCGAAAGAAGAAACGGAATGAGACTTTGAGTACTTACTAATATCATTCACAAGCCCAGTATATAACAATATTATACAACCTCAATTTTACGACATCGCGTTATCATAAAGTAATAGGCGTTTTCACGAAACAATTTTCCGCCCGACGCCTCAGTATCGGATTGGCGGTGCGTAAGCATTACAGTCTCGAGGGATGATGGAGCTGCTGGGATGCTGAGCGTATTCAGAATAATATACTTTTATAGACTTTTATTTGTGACAGGATAGGACAACGATCACATAAGGTAAAGATGCCAAAAAATGGGGGAAGTCTGTCGGATACATTTAGTTGCAGAATAAAAATAATACTTAGATCTTATATATTCCTTCTTATCTGCACGGCTATCACAAGACGGCGCGCGAGCTATATCGCGCGCGAGATAGACTATCCGTCTCTTTCCATCTGTACCCAATAGACGAAGACAGATAGTCTATCTCGCGCGCGATATAGCTCGCGCGCCGTATTGTGATAGCCGTCCTGGGATAAGGTTTGTCGAATATCTAGTTGAACTTATTTAGGGCGAAGAAGATAATGAATATAATGATGATTTTTCTAATCAAAACGCATCAATTTGTCTTTCCTAGAGTGTACACCCAATTCTCGAAAGCCATGCACCAATCTGCAGGAGGTAAGAGTTTAATTAACTTACGAGGTTTTAGTTTCTGTCAAGATTGCGGCTATTACTTGCTACGTCCTAATTTAACGAAACAACTATATGAAATAAGAAAGACGAAAGCTTCAATATGTGTTTGGGATCCAAAATCTAGCCACCATTACGACATAGCGAAGTTCGCGTATGGATTTTCGTCAGAAAGCTCCTTTGTTGCCCCATCCTCATAACCGCAGTGACTCGTGACGGATTGTATTTCGCTGCAGCGCAGATACGTATAGCACAAATTAGCTTCCATTGCGTTCTGACGTTACGTGGCGTCTAGTGGCAAGAGATTATTTCCATTTTTTAAGAACTGCTACCGCATCCGTGTTGTGATATAAATGGATTTTAATCAGCGATTGACTGGGAAAAATTGAGAAATTGTGGAATTTCATACAAATGAACTTTATACATAACAAATTGGTCGTCTCACCTTGACACTAAAACGCAAATCGATAGGAATTTTATATTCTCGTAACAATCGCTTAATCTAGACTGGCGGAGAGCAGCCGTGTGTTATATTACACGAAACGTTTGGAGCCACTTTTGACCCCCAATAATTCAAAATCTATCTAACATAAAAACATAAAATTTGGTACATATATTAAGATCCTTTAGGACAACTAGAATCCCAAATTTCATAAATATAAGTTTAATAGTTATTGAGATACTAAATTCCAAAAAACGGCATTTTTACCACTGACTGACTGACTGACTGGCTGACTAGTAATCAAAAACCTAACCCACTTCCAGATGACCTAGAAAGCTGAAATTTGGCATGCAGCTTGCTAATTACGTGTATACACCAGAAAAAATCTGAAAGCAGTGATTTTATTATTAGTTTTATTATTATCATATTATCAAATGTGTTAGATACTCAATCTTTATTTTTGTGTAAGGTTGCCCCCCGATATTTATTTATTTATTTTACCGCTGTCTAGCTTACCTATCCATCATTTACGATCTGAGGAGTAGTTACGTAATGGTTGCAAGCGTGCGTAAAGTTAGTCTGAATGTCATTTTCCGTACTAATAACGACATATATGTAGACATATCAAACTTACGTCTTAACTTACTAACGTTAGAACGTAAGTTTGATAATTTAAATCAACTAGCTGGCTATAAATACCCATCAAAAACCACCCTATTTTACCAGTTGTCTAAAATAACCCTCGTTATAACTAACCGGCTTTCTCACAATTACTCTATCAAGATGATATCATTGATCATTGATTAGCTGTAATGGCGTTGTTGATTGATACTGAGCCGTTAACATGGAATGATTGTTTGGAATTAGGTTTATAACTTAACTGTTGACTCGTGGAGATTCAACAGATGTTTCGGAAGGATGTTTGAACTCAATGATTTTGTATTAAATCAAGTCTTTTCAATTACATTACTGTTTCTTACATCTATGTTGACGCAGAATTAAAAGCAGTTTTTAGAGTTTCTGTACTCCTTCACTCTCTGATAAGGCACGAGTTTCTTTTATTTATTCAAAGTAGATTCTGCTTGGCCTTCCTCTTCCCCTCTCTACTTCAATCTTCACTTCTACAATGGTCTTAAGGTAAAAATTATGTCTAAGCAGACCCATAAATATTATTAGAGCTAATAAAACCAAATATGATTAAATTAAACTTAAACAGATTACAAAATAACTGAAGACAGTGTAGATTTTTTATCGTCAGCTAGCTTCCGTGAGTGCTCCAAATGCGTTTATTAAAGTTCAATTTCAGTCTATCCATACGACTTCTAAAACGTAATCTGTAAAATTCTTATACATTTCATACACTTTTTTTTCCAACGTTATCTCAGTTATATTCCCATAGCGGTCTATATAAAACGCCGATCAACCCGCAAAAGAACCATAAACCCTAAAACAAACAAAAGAATAGTGATATCCGGAAACTTATTATACCGAGTAGAGGTACATTATTACATTTTGTACCTCAATCCGTTACGATAGGGTGCAAAATGTGTACATGTGTCTGTACAGGCCTATGGAGTAAATGATATGTGGCGACCGCAGATCGGTCAACCGATACCGGGATAACCGGGTGGCCATCTTGACCGGGTATTGTGCGTGCGAGTGACAGTTTATTTTGTGAACACGATCGTTTCCTTTGTGATATGGATAGTAGAGTAGGTTTATGATGGAAATAGAACGATATTTATAAGAAGTTTTATGTGAAAAGTTTAGGTTGAAATTTTTCGCATGCAAATTTAAAAATTTAATAGTGTTAGGACGAGCGTAAGTGACAAAATAGATATCACGATAGGATCTCTTCACGGCCCTGTACTCCTGCACCAGAAGCCAAGAAAACTACTCAAAATGTAGAACTTCTCCAATTGATTCAGATATGCATAATATCTCATCCAAATACAATTGAAAAACTCGGTAATGTAAAAGAAGTTTCAGTGTAGTGCTTGAGAAATAAAAGATTTTTGTATAGTTTATATGAAATACGATTTTAGTACATTTCAAATGTATTTCTCTTATACAATATATCCTTTATATCGCATATACAGCAAATTCCAAGACGTACCACACCACAACTTAAAGACCGTGTTTCCATATTATTTTATGCCCGGATAACCGGCTACCGGCTCTATTCAGCATCCGGGCGACCGTCCGGCAGATAACCGCCCGCATTGGGGACTACACAGCTGTTATACAATATGTTACGTTCCTTTGAGTAACTGGACTATAGTTGACATGTTATATCTATTCTAGTAAAAGTGATATAGGAATTCGTGTCAAGAAAACGTTATAAGTTCCATTCAAAACATGTAACAATGATAGTAAAGGTAAAAACAAGACCTACTAAATAAATGGCCGTTGGGGCGGAAAGGTTCTCGAGTGGCGAGTGGTGACCACGTACTGGAAAGCGTAGCGTGGGCAGGCCCCCCACACGATTGGACTGATGACCTGGTAAGGGTCGCGGCTGTCCGCTGGACGCGGGTGGCGCAAGACCGGTCATTGTGGAAGTCTTTGGGAGAGGCCTATGTCCAGCAGTGGACGTCTTTCGGCCGACATGATGATAAATGGCAAACTTGATGCACGGTACTTCCCTTTCATTCCATTCACATTGGAAATTCGGAGATCTAAAAACAGTATACTTTACTACTACTACACTTAATACCAGTATTTACTATTTCTTTTACATATCCGCTAATCGTAAGAATATCTTAAAATAACCTTCTATAGACTAGTAAAGGCGAAAAAGCCGTTCTTGGGAAATTGTATCAAATTCTACAATAAATTTCCTAAACACATTGCTGAACTTAGCAATTCTAAATTCAAATCTGTAGTAAAACAAACACTTATTTCAAGAGCATATTATAAGATAAACGATTACATCATGGATAGGGATGTTTGGCAGTGATAGCGTCCTGCACGGGTAATCTACACTGTAATTTTATATTTAACTATACAATGTATATTGTTTTGAAAAAATGACACCTCGCCGAGTTTCTTACACCGGTTCTTCTCGTGGCAGAGGTATATTTTTCGAACCAGTGGTAGTTTATTGACGTTCATAGGTGCATGTAATATGCCTAATTTGAAGAATAAACTACTTTTACTTTTACTTTACTTTTTATCCATACTTTAATAAAATCTCTCTTCTGATAGGTAAGGCAAATATTTTTTTACGTCTGTGAAAATACCTTGAAGTTGAATTTTCCTAAAGAAAAAACACAATGCCTGTTCGTTCTCTTGATGTAAACTAAACCCGACATCGACTCAGTCACAATATTAGTCTCCAATCTTAAATCTCCCGTTCGACAAACCATTATTACCGGCTATCGATCACAGTCAATAAGTTCAGTTAACAGGGTCCTGGGTGTGTCACAACGGAATCGTGTCGATCTGATAACGCAACGGCCACGTGCGACGTGACGCAACCGAGCCTAATCGTAGTAAAACATGTATAGGAATAAAAGTTAGGGGGTCGTACATTAATCACGTGAACGTTCATTAGCAATTTTTTAACCCCCGTCACCCCTGGTGATACGTAGTGAGGGTTTAGACTTCAACAACACGTAAGTATGCAATAAAGCTATATTTGATGACGGCCGTTGCATAGGACATATTAGGTAATGCACCCCTTTTGGTTAAAGAGCTTCACACACTTAAGGCGAAGGGGTGGGCAAGTTCTTTCCATACAAACTTTGTGCAAGGTTTTCTTCGTTTGTGTTTGCACTCCAATTACTATTTTTGGTCCATATGCTTATTTTTTGTTAGCTATGTCTTGATGTTTTTCTTTTTTAATTTTATATATTTTTCGTATTTCTTTTTATTTTTTTTGAAAAAATGCAAAATTTCAACATCAAGTTCTGCGTATATCCAATAAGTAGCAAAAAAAATTAAAATTAAATGCTGTAGTGCCAAAACTAACGCAAAAAACTTGCACAACCAGTGTATGGAGAATGGCTTGCCCTACCCTGCGCCTTAATTATATTTATTTTTCGTATCTTTTTTTTTTTTTAATAATGCAAAATGCACTATTGCTGTCACTCGCGTGTCCGTCTGTCGTCACACATTTTTTAACTTCTTATTATAATAATAAATAATAAATATTTGGGACAATCTTACACAAGTCGACTTAGCCCCACTCCTAAACTAAGCAAAGCTTGTACTATGGGTACTAGACGACGATAAACATACTTATATAGATCAGAAAACATCCAAGACCCAGAAACAAATAGTCGTGCGAGATATACACAAATAATGCCCTGGCCGGGATTCGAACCGGGGACCTCCGGCTTCGTAGGCAGGGTCGCTACCACCTTAGCCAAACTGGTCGTCATTGGCCTTGAATTTTGGTAATGACGATTATTATTACGTATATTTTGCCAAAAAAAATCTAGTTGTAAGGAACCGTCGCTGTGCGAGTCCGACTCGCACTTGGCTGTTTTTTTTTCAGTGACGTATTGCCTTAAAGAATCGCGCGTTCAACGACAAATAAATACACGTGATAGACTAAACCTCCTGCCCGCTTGTGATTTGGTGATTATATCTGGACCCCCCACCTCCTTTTGGAGCCTCACGTGCTTAATGTACGATCCCTTAGGTGTAAAAGTCTAGCTTGAACACGGGAGTTGTTGGTGACTAATTGACTATAGGCAGGGCTGTTCCCTAGCCGTGTCCGCTAAATTCGGCTCTTGCGCACCGCAGACGTAAAATTTACTCGAAAATGGTTGACACTACCTAAGAGTGGCACTCTAGCCACGACGATAGTGCGAAAACATGTCAACCCTAACCTATACACGAGAGAGAGTTACAATAAAACGTGACGGGGTTCTGAATAACTGTTCGGCATTCCAGCTTTCTATCATCGCACCCCTCGCCAACGGCAGGGCATTCACCCTCAACTTAAGAACCTAAATGGTCGCGAACGGTACGGTTCCAGGGGAATTTCTTCCCTAGGACGCGCCGTTTGTGGGAACTGGGATGAGCTCCCTGCCGAGGTTTTCCCGAATGATTACATTATGGGGTACTTCAAGAAAGGGCGTATACATATATAAAGGGTCGTCCGGCCGTACGCCAGTTTGCCACCGACGTGATATAAAAGAAAATTAGGTATGACGCTGATTCTGAGACATGTGGGCACTGGGCTGACAATGGTGCTCTGCTCATGGGAGGCCGTGGGTTCAAATCCCACGTAGCGATAATTTTTCATGTTTTCGCTTTAATTGGAAATTATAATTTCGTTATCAAACGCTTTCCCTTGGTAATTTTTAACAGGTTGGACCTTAAGTAATTTCTCTCTCATCTTAGCTTTATCCCAGTTACATTCCATAGAACCCGGAGCCCCTTGAATACCAAAATGAAGCCAGTATTTATTAGCAAAACAAACGAAGGTTACCGCACACACGCTCCCGCGTGTGTTATCAACTTATCACATATCGGAGGTCAATGCCCCCGCCCTTAAGGCGTCCATTGATAGAACACAACCTATAATTAACCACACATATTAACACACACACACACACGTCGAACGGGAGAGATTGCACATCTTGCTTGGAACTCAGGTTGTTCCTGTGTTGACGCCTAATCATTTTTATATTCATTAATTTCATTATGCATTTTCTGCATTCACATTTAAATATCTAGTGTCTTTTTACTGGCACGGTCACTCGAAAAAATTTTTGAAATAAAAACACGTCTGGAAATAAAATGGATTTTTTTTGGCCTAGGGAAACTCTACTCACACGAGGCCAAACAGTTCCTTTGGGCAAAAATTTGTAGACTACTGATTCTGAACAGTTCTCTATGCTCCGGAAATCAGATTATAAAACATTTCACATATAGTCAAAATCGCGCTTCGATGTAGGCCCTAACCTAGTTATTTACTAACGTAGACGTTTTTGAGGACTTGTCGTTTGGTTTTTATAAATTAATCACAGACATCAGACTAAAACAGATTCGGTTATTTAGGTTGAAATATTTCTATACATGTGATCCTATTATCACTAATGCACAAATCAGTAAGTTTGAGACAGTCAAGTGACATCTTCACCTGTCTGTCAGTGTCGCCGTCTTCATTTCATAACTGAAAATTGTACTGAACTGACGTTGTGGTGTGTTAAGTTTATATGGGATTTAACATCCTGGTGTGCTTTCAAATGGAGACAATTCGTTAACAGCCGAAAATTATCGTACTATCTGTCGCGTTCTAACTCATTTTGGTGCACCATAAGGATTTAACGAGACAACTATATGAAAATCATCTGGCTTAATACTGCGAGCCTGCTTTTCACTGATGTCTGTGAAATACGAGTAAATAAGTTTAGTAGTGGCTTACCAAGTAAATAAGTTTAGTAGTGGCTTACCAAGTAAATAAGTTTAGTAGTGGCTTACCAAGTAAATAAGTTTAGTAGTGGCTTACCAAGTAAATAAGTTTAGTAGTGGCTTACCAAGTAAATAAGTTTAGTAGTGGCTTACCAAGTAAATAAGTTTAGTAGTGGCTTACCAAGTAAATAAGTTTAGTAGTGGCTTACCAAGTAAATAAGTTTAGTAGTGGCTTACCAAGTAAATAAGTTTAGTAGTGGCTTACCAGCTCTTTGAGTCTCTCTTGCACTTGACATAGCCGTAAAGGATCAGATAAGGCGCATCGGGAAGTAATTATCGTTACATGCGGACATCACCACTATACTGTTTTTCACGTAAGAAGAGTCCGGTGACAGCTGTCAACCCAGTACAAATTATGTCATTTTTGACGTATAATGACATAATTTGTACTGGGTTGACAGCTGTCACCGGACTCTTCTTACGTGAAAAACAGTATAACATGGGAGCCAGGAATGCACGACCAAATAATGTCCGGCCCGAGAATGCGCATCCACTTTTTTGGACGCGGATTCTCGGGCCGAGCATTATCAACCCGAACAAATGTGGCTTCCGATTGTCGCCCCGGACCAAGATTGCTCGGACCTATAATGCACGGCACAGTAATGTCCGGCCCAGTAATCGGCGTCCACTGCTTTGGTCACGGATTCTCGGGCCGAACATTATCGGCCCGAGCAAAACTGGCTTCCAATTACTGCCCCGGACCAAGATTGCTCAGACCTATAATGCACGGCCAGTAATGTCCGGCCCAGTAATTGGCGTCCACTTTCCACAGATAACAAAAAGTTACTAGGATGGATCTAACACTAAGTAAAAAAGTAGGTAGGTTAGGTTAGTTAGGTAGGTTCAGATGCCCGAAAGGCAAACCGCCCAGAAATAGGAGCCCCGCGAAGCGGGGCTCCGTCGTCTCGCTTAGATTCTGACTACCCATTTAAGTTTATACTATCTGTGGATGGACGCGGATTACAGGGTCGGGCATTGTCGGGCCGAACAAAACTGGCTTCCAATTCTTGCCCCGGACCAAATTTGTTCGGAATGATATTGCCCGGCCCAGGAATGTACAGCCCAGTAATCGGCGTCCACTTTTTTGGACTTGGATTGCTGGGCCACGCATTATCGGCCCGAACAAATGTGGCTTCCAATTATTGCTCCGGACCAAGTTTGCTCAGAGTGATAATGCTCGGCCAAATAATGCACGGCCCAGTAATCCATGTACATTGGATGCGGATTACTGGGCCGGACATTCTTGTGGCCGGGCATTATCATGGCCGTACAATATAGGGACTCTATAACATAGTACGTCTATGTCTATGGGCAAATAGGTAGATCGACTCTGATTGAGTTGGTATTTAAATCGACTAGAATCGGTCTGTGGGTAAAATTCAGGATTTGAGATATCGGATGCATGTAGTCCGACACTAAAACGTGTTCAATTTTGTGATAATTATATTATCTAATGTGAACCATTTTTCATTAGAAGAGTCGCGGAATGAAAATATGTCATTTTTCGACCTTCATCATCATCATATCAGCCGATGGACGTCCACTGCTGGACATAGGCCTCCCCCAAAAATAGCCACAATGACCGGTCCTGCGCCACCCGCATCCAGCGGACACCCGTTACAGGTGGGCCTGTCGACCGCATTAAAATAGAATCGAAAAGTGACGAACCTTGTCCTTCCTAGTTATAAGTCTATTTTCTATGACAAAGCTGTTGGTCTTCTAATCAAAATAAAATGAAAATAAATAAAAAATCCGCAACTGTATATTATTTAAGTTAAGATTCAATAGTGGTAGACCAGGGCCACTTTATTAGCTGACTGTATTTACAAATAAGTAATTCTAGTCGTATGGTTTAAATCTAAATACAAACAATACTTACTCCTTCTTCAAACACGGTCAAGTACCTAAAACTTTCGTGGATACTTACTTGTTAATTGTGTCTATTGTAAATCTAAGCTAAGTTATTTGTAAAAAATTATGTATTTTTTGCCATTGGTCAAATATCACATCACTAAAATGTAACGTTCAAGCTGAAAACCCCGTTCGCACACTCTGCCTGGTTCCGGCAGAATACCAGCGCTGCGACAGCAATGTCACAGCACATGCTGAGTCGGCGCCTTTTCGCGGCTATGTCGTGACAATAAATTAAATTGATGTTACATTAGCATAGTTTTAGTTTGTAAGATTTATATATGTTAAAGCATCTTTTTTAATCGCAAGTATTGTCAAGTCATATACGCAAATAAAGTTTTTATCTATCTATCTATCTATGGTCTTGAAGAGCGTTTATTAAGATGATGGGTTTACTCTAATAAAACGAGTATTATTCTTAACCCCCAACGCACAGTGTTATAATATTAACATTTATAGTATATCTGTATGTGTGTGTCTGTCTATAGGACAATTTTTTTGATTTTATATGATTATTTGTCATCATTGTCTATGGTATCGTAGCTAAACGAATGAGCCAATCTGAGTGCATCTTTTTTAATCGAAAGTCTTGTTTATGGAGATGGTTCTTAGCTATCTTTGTTTGTCGGGGGTTTCTTAAATAGGTTAAATAGGTTTAGGTTAGGGTACGGGTCAATATTTAGGTTGTGTTCATAACAGGTGGGAGTGGTGGGGAATCTATAAAATATACAAAACTACAAACATGATGGTAGGAGACAGCGCATTCTTCAATTAAGAATCTGCAAACTCGGTTTTCCATACAAACGTAGTTTCGCTCTCATTTTAAAATGCCATGCTAGAATACTATGAAACTTGTATACACAACGGAATTCGTCATATCTAGGTCAGAAATTAGTATCTGTTGCTTGAAATTATAATGGAGAAAAATACAGCGAATATTAAGGTTTTCATACAAAACTGAATAAACTCAAAAACTCGCTGTTTTATTTATGATACTATTCAAGCAACAAAAACTAGATATGGCGGCTACTATTGTGTATACAAAGTATCATGTTATTTCAGCAAGGGTTTTAAAATGAGAACGAAACTAAGTTTGTATGGAGAATCGAGTTCAGCCGAGCGTACTGGGGACATGGCAAAACTCCCTGGCTGCATCAGGTTTTCTTACGGTATTTTTTCCCATCCGCTTAGCATACAACTGCATGCAAAAACTAGTCCACCGGCCAACTGGATAATAAGGTTGGATTTACTACGTAGGTTCCCACCAAGGTTTAAACAGCGCAGAAATATGGAAGATTTATGTTCAAAATGGTTTAGGCAAAAACATACATTTGTCGAGGACCATGAACGTCACTTATGAAAAGTACAGAGTGCAGAAATATTGAATTAACTAGACACTCAGAATTAAAGTTGACGAAATATAAGTTGCTGTAATAATAAATAAATATCGGGAGACAATCTTACACAAATCGAACTAGTTCCAAACGAAGCAAAGCTTGTACAATGGGTACTAGACGACGATACTATACATACAAATATGTATATATAAATACATACTTAAATACATATAGAACATCCTAGACTCAGGAACAAATTTTCGTGCTCAATGCCCTGACCGGGATTCAGACCCAGGAATTTCGTCAACCTTGCTACTACACATACTGTATGGTATGAACATACGAATATTGGAAGATTTAGATACTATATTATACAGTCAATAGAAAAGGTAAGTTAACACTTTTTAAAAAGTGTTAACTTACTATTGCTCTTGACTGTACACTACGAACGTACGAATATTGAAAGATTCAGATAATTGACGCTAGTTATTTCTTAGGTGTTTTACCAGCATGCATGCACAACTTGCATGTTTTTGTTATCCGCAAAAGGCTGTGTGTGTATTAATAATAGCGATAGCGGTCTGACTCACTAATTGGCCGGCAGCCAGGTCTGCGCAAGCGCATGGCGCAGAGATCGAGCGGAGAAACCATTAAAACACTCTAGCATTTTGTTTTATACAAACGACAGTGGCAAACAAGCTTACGGTCTGCCTGATGGTAAGCAGACACCGCTATGGACATTTGCTACAGTTATTGTCCCTACGGTCTTCTGTAAGACGGAGGTACTTCGCAAGTTCATCATCATAATCATATCAGCCGACGAACGTCCACTGCTGGATATGACCTCCCCCAAAAAGTGCCAGTGACCGGTCCAGCGTCACCCGCATGCAGCGGTCTCCATCAGACCACCTTGTGGGGGGTCCACCCAAGCTGCGTCTTTCGGTACGTGGTCGCCACGTAAGAACCTCTGCCCCAACTGACATCTGTTCTACGTGCAATGTGCTAGCAGGGTCAGGGGAGCTAAGAATCTTCCCCAGTTGGGCTGCTCCAAATTAAGCGACTTGACGTACCGCTGTGGTTTACCCCTCTTAATTAAGGCTACCTATTCATTTTAGGGTTCCGTAGTCAACTAGGAATCCCTAGAAAGCTGCAATTTAGCATGGATATATAAATCAATAAATCTGACAAAGTAGTAAAAAAAAAAAGAATAGAGGTCTTCATCAAACATTTTTTGATAAAGTGAATATTTTCGGAAATAATCACTCCAAAAGAAAAAAAATGTGTCAGCAGTTAGAGGGGGCCCTCTAACTTTTGAACTCTGGGTCCAAAAAAATATGAAAAAATCATGAAAGTAAAGCTTTAATAAAGACTTTCAACGAAAACTATAGCGGATATGATCAGTTAAGAGGGCGCAGTACGTTTGGTTCTCCATACAAACGTATTTATGCTCTCATTTTAAAACGCCATGCTAGAATAACATGAAACTTTGTATACACAATGGGATCCAGCTTGTCTAGGGCGGAAATTAGTTTCTGTTGCTTGAAATTATAATGGCGAAAAAATACAGCGATTATTAAGGTTTTCATACAAGCCGTAAAAAACTCAAAAAACCGCTGTATTTTTTTTCTTTTTCAATTTCTAGCAACAGAAAATAATTTCCGACCTAGGTATGCCGGATCCCATTGTGTATACAAAGTTTCATGTTATTCTAGCATTGCGTTTTAAAATGAGAGCCTAAATACGTTTGTATGGAGAACCGATCCACACCGATCGTACTGCGCCCTCTTAAGCTGTTTTTAAGTTATCGTAAAAAATCTTCCCTTCTTCTTTTCTTCTTCTTTCTTTTTTTCTCTTTTTCTTTTGTTTGTTTTAATTTTTTCAAGTTCAATGGGCAGCTACGGAACCCTACACTGAGCATGGTCCGATATGCTCTTGGCCGATTTGTTTAAAATCCAATTTCAAGTGAGCAGGCTGTTTATCTGACTCTAATTAGAGTTCATTAACGGTTGACTTGTAATGTCACCTCCACACCTCCACATTATTCCTCGCTGCGCGTTCTACGTGTTCGCGTCTCGCGTGGGAGCGGGGACCCGCGACACAATATATCGATTTGTCCGATTGCATCGCTAATGCACATAATCTGCATTCGAGTTGCAGCTTGTGTTCTTATTTTAAAAATCCATTTATTGCCATTGCCATTGGTAACTATAGATGGCAACTCGACTTTACCATGTATCACAATTGTTGCGTTGAGGTTGAAACTGCCAATAGAACGGTTGTTGCTATGTATGATGTTACAACGTAAGGTAATAAGTAATTATAGATATAACCCATAGATGTACCCACTGTCGCCTAGTATCAAATTGAATAAGTATCCGCCTACTTTGTCATATAACTCCTACAATAAATACAATTGTAAGTTGAAATACTTTTGTAATATTTAGGTTAGTCATATATTTTTTACACAGTATTTATGTATGGAAGTGTTTTGAGTTTTACAATTCGCCAACAAACTGTCATGCAGTTGGGCGAAAAAAAATTGTTTTTGTATACACTGTGTAATATTTGTTAAAATAAATTTAAAAAAAAAATATGAAAAAAATAAAAGAGCTCTTCAAGGCTTGGTCTGGTCTGGTTTTTCAAGGGAGGATTGATTCCATACTATTATATTTTGTTACATTTGTGAGGAAACTGTCTCATCCTTCCCTCTGGGTTGAAAGCTCCGTCGGCAGTCACTTTTGTATACCTAGTGCCTACGCCAAATGTTGGAATTGGGTACCAAAGTATGAATAGATCGACATGTGAAGAGACCATACTTGGGCCGACCAACCGGACACCCGACCATACTTGGGCCGGGCGGGCCGGGCGGCGGCTAGTATGAAGAACGTATGAAGGATTTGGTGGACGCGGACATGTGTGGGCTTCGAGCTGGTGCAAGCTGTATAAAGAAATTGGCAGCAGTGGCGTGCTTTTGCGTCGAAGGCCAAGACTCACTTTGGGTCATTATGCCATCGACGTTATTAGTTTTTTTAGGTACCAAAGTGGACCAAGGATAATGCTAGGAAGATCGAAAAGAGAAATGCCAGGAGTATGATGAATGCAGCAGAGCCCCACGGCCCATCATACATTGTGCAGTTTATTCAAGACCTTCGTTCGAAAGTACAAACGTTTCCAACAATAAGCGTCTAGAAATCAAACGGGCCGTTTTCACAAACAATCCTAAGACCGGGCAATCAGAACCGGCCCGGCCCGGATCCGGTAATATCCGGTTGTGATGTACCGCCATGTTTGCCTGTGACGTCACTCCGGCTGTGAGTGGAAATATGGAGAGAAATGGTTTCAATTTAGAGATAGAATGATATCTGAGACAGTTTGGACTTGAAAGAATCAATAGTGATAACTACAATCAGGTTATCTACTGATGATTCTTAGTTAGCGGAACCCAAAAAGTCTAATCAAAAAAGTAACCATGAATTGTAATCTATACTAATATTATAAAGCTGAAGAGTTTGTTTGTTTTAACGCGCTAATCTCAGGAACTGCTGGTTCGAATTTAAAATTTATTTTTGTGTTGGATAGTCCATTTAACGTGGAAGGCTTTAGGCTATAAAACATCACGCTGCTGTGACCAAAAGGAGCGAAGACGCGGACGAAGTCGCGGGCAACGGCTAGTCTGAAATAATTTGTTAACGTTTGGATTTCCATTTTTAAATATAAGGTATGTTTTACCTCTGAGGCTATTCACTGAGAAATGATGACTGCGATATCGGTATAAGGCATTTTTAAACCGTACTATAAAGTTGGCAAAACCAAGGTTATTTAATGAATATTTTTTCTAACCACACCAGACTCTTACTTTCGTGACTAGAGATAATTTGTAAATATGTATGTATTTTAATTCCATTAGATTTGTCTGCTGAAGTTGTACTCTAATCTCTATTTTAAGTCAACATAAAAGCCCACAAAAATCACGAAAGACTATCTGTTTCAAGAAGGTCAAGATATTCACCAAAAAAAGCCTATAAAAGTTTCGCCCCAAAGGTCCCGACTGAGTCATCGGTAACATATGGCGGCCATGAATGAACCTACTAAACATAACAAAATACACTCTATTTTACACCCTAACTCATTACACAGAAGGTTCCAAATTGGAAAATAAATACCAGAATTGTTATGGAAATGGGCACGAGCGGAAAAGGTCTAAACAGAAAGCGTTGTCGACGGAAATTGGATTTTAAACGATTAGAAGTAAAGTTGAAATTCGCAAGTGGATTGTTTAAAGGCAGAGGTTGTAAACTATAGTCTGACTAAGAGTAGTTTTTTAGGAATGTTTTTTTGTTTCGTTAGGTCATTGTGCCAGTGAGTGTGGGATCGCAAAACATTGGTCACAGGTTTTAGAAAATGTTTACGATCGCTGCCATAGTAATGCGCACAAGATTGAGAAATTCCATTTTGAAGTACTTCAGCTACTAATTAGAAAACTTATCGGATAAGGTATTTTACCGTTTTGTGAAATGTGAATGGATTATGAATTTTAACCGGTTTGTACATAACTTGGTTTATTTTAACCGAAAGTGGTACCTAAATTTTAAGTCTTACTATCTTTTGCTCTAAGAAAATGTATGCCCCAACTGCTTCTGTTCTCATTCTCAAGCTGTGAAAGTTTTGACAACCTAACCGAATTAGATGAATGTTGTTATGGTGATCGCTTGACACTGAGCTCATGACGACTGATGTTGTGATTCATTCAAATCGTCGGGCAACCCTTAAAAAAGTTAATTTTCAGTTGTCCGCGTATTAATATCGTTTACCAATAACAATGTGTAAAAATCACGCAAGTTTAAATCAATATAAAAAAAAATCGGCCAAGAGCATGTCGGGTCATGCTCAGTGTAGGGTTCCGTAATTGCCTAATGAACTAACTTTAAAAAAATGAATAACAAGCAAAAGGGAATACGTTCGCAGCGTTTCATAGTCTTTTACTAAGGAGGGAATATTTCTTACGATAACTCAAAAACGGCGTTATTGATCATGTCCGCTACAGTCTTCTTTGAAAGTCTTTGTTAAGCTTTACTTTCATGATTTTTTTCATATTTTTTGGACCCATAGTTCAAAAGTTACAGGGGGGACACAATTTTTTTTCTTTTGGAGTCAATATTTCTGATAATATTCACTTTATCAAAAAGTGTTTGATGAAGACCTCTATTCATTTTGAAAGACCTATCCAACAAAATACCACACCGTAGGGTAGAAGCAAAAAAAAATTCATACCCACTTTACGTGTAGGGGGAGGTACCGTTAATTTTATGTTACGACTTTCTCAGTTTCATTGATTTACATATCCATACCTACCAAATTGCAGCTTTATATCACTAACAATCACAGAGCAAAGCCTCGGCCAGACAGACGGACATGGCGAAATTATAGTTTCGCCATGTCCGTTTCCTAGTTGACTACGGAACACTAAAAAGACTTAAGTGGCTAAGTTGGCCATTGTTTATAAATGTTTTTTAGGGTTCCGTAACCAAAACAAAACCGGAACCAGGGCTCGGAACCGGTTAATCTCAAAATCCTGAAATAGCCAAATATTTTTAATTAGTTTATGCTCTTTATGTAGGACTCAATAATGTATTTGGGTTATTACTTCATATTGTTAGATTGCCTGATTAAACATGAAATAGTAGACGAAAGAACGATAAGAACTAAAAAAAAACCGGCCAAGAGCGTGTCGGGCCACGCTCAGTGTAGGGTTCCGTAGTTTTTGTAAATTTTTCAAAAACTATTCAACCTATCAAGTTCAAAATAATTTTCCTACAAAGTTTTTATAAAGTTCTACTTTTGAGATTTTTTCATATTTTTAAAACTTATGGTTCAAAAGTTAGAGGGGGGGGGGGACACATTTTTTTTTACTTCTGGAGCGATTATTTCCGAAAATATTAACATTATCAAAAAATGATTTTAGTAAACCCCTATTTATTTTTAAATACGTATCTAACAATATATCACACGTTAGGGTTAAAATGAAAAAAAAAACACTCCCCACTTTACGTATAGGGGAGGTACCCTAATAAAATATTTTTTTCCACTTTTTATTTTACCACTTTGTCGGCGTAATTGATATACATATTAGTACCAAATTTCAGCTTTCTAGTGCTAACGGTCACTGAGATTATCCGCGGACGGACGGACAGACATGGCGAAACTATAAGGGTTCCTAGTTGACTACGGAACCCTAAAAACGGTATTTTTATATGGACAGAATACCGGTTTCCAAGCCCGGTCCGGAACTCCTATGTTTCGTCATGTCTGTTCGTCCGTATGTCACAGCCGATGTTTTATGGGTTAATATATGGTTTGTACAGGATAGGTCTAACGGTTTGTGAGTTACCGCTGAAAAACTGTCTTGCCCGAACACCGACGTAAGTGCCGTGGGTTCCATATGAAGATACGACCTCTTTTGATTCAATGTATTGTCGGCCTGTTTAGCCTAGTTGGTAGTGTCACTGCCTCCGAAGCTAGAGGTCCCGGGTTCGATTCCCGGTAAGGGCATTTGTTTCTGTGGTGAGGAGAGACATTTGTTCCTGAGACTTGGATGTTTTCTATGTATTTATGTATATATCTATTAAATATATCGTCGTCTGGTCATAACACAAGCCTTATTGAGCTTACTGTGGGACTAGTTCGATTTGTGTAAAAAATGTCCCCTAATATTTATTTATTATTATTAAAAAAAAAAAATTGTATAGTGGTGTCGGTACGGAGCCCTTCTTTGTTCCTGATCCGACACGCATTTATTCTGTGACCGTGCATCAATCAAAAACGCCGTTCGCTCCTGACATTTCAATTGATTTATTAAATGCTTTAAAGTATGCACTTGCAGTTTGACCTTTGTTGACATTTATGTAAATGTCACAGCGCAACACAATACGTCAATTGGTGAGAGATGTAGCAGATTGATAACGATTGAACTGTAGTACCGAGGGCTGACTGAAAATAGGCAATACAACATTAAAAGGAGGTATTTGGAACACTTTTTCAAGTGGAGTAAGTTAAAGACAGTATATTTGCTAGGAACTAACAACTAACTAATAATGTTCGTTTAATAAACCAACAACTACCGTCAATATAAACTTCACGAGGAAATCTATAAATAACATTGTAACTCCATAGTGGGGCTCTAAGTATATCTCATACATCCAATTTTACAGAGGCGCTGCATTCCCCACAATGTATCATTAAGAGCTCAATAAATTCCTATGCAAAGGAATTGCAATTTTGATATCAGCCTTTACATCCCCACATTCAAAAAACAACCTTACCGAAGAGTTAACAAAGTCGGTTTCCTATCAAACGCGCCAATGGATGTACTTACGTACAATTTTGCAAGGATATTTATTATCTGTGTCATCGGAGATGATTCTATAATAGTTGGCGATAGGGTGTGTTTTTGTTTGCGCGTGGTAAAGGGTTTATTATAATGTCGTATCTGGCTAGTCGATCGCGGGTACCGATTGCCGCCCCCGCGGGCGGGGCTGGTTGTACCACTAACTGGGGGTTAGTTGAGTTTGTTTATTTATCAGTAGAGGAAAGTTTTCAAATAAAAATAAAAAAACGGTTGTTTGAGTGTTCACTTTTCAGCATTACGTTGTTTATTATTAAATTGAATTCAGCAGTTTGTTAGTTTTAGTTACTGCCATAACATTGCTGTCTTTATCGAAGGTAGTCTGTATTTAGCAGCATCTGATAGATACATGTCGCGTTCAACCATCCTGTTGTGTTTATAACTATTATTAATCGATTATTCTCGAGACGCTTGGTAAAGAATCCTGTTTAAAATGGTATACACGTAAAATTGATAGATTATATTATTTACAACAAGGAAATTATTATTGTGCTATGTACTCTTACGTTCGTAAGTATTTGCATAATTTTCATTACTAGGCAAATCAATCCTACTAATATTATAAACGCGAAAGTTTGTAAGTATGGATAGATGTTTGTTACTCTTTCGCGTAAAAACTACTGAATGGATTTTAATGAAACTTTGCAATAATATAGCTTATACATCAGAATAACACATAGGCTACAATTTATAAAGATATTGTGTGAATTGTCCAGATACTAATCCTGCGCAGACGAAGTCGCGGGCACCAGCTAGTGTAATAATAATAATGTGCAAAGTTTTGACAAGTTTGCAGTAAAAAACGTTGTTCAATTGTTGCACACAACAGATTAGACTTAGAATGGCTTAAGAGTGCGCAGTACGTTCGGTTCTCCATACAAACATATTTACGCTCTCATTATAAAACGCCATGCTAGAATAACGTGAAACTTTGTATACACAACGGGAGTCAGCATATCTCGATCGAAAATTAGTTTCTGTTGTTTGATATTATAATGGAGAGAAAATACAGCGATTATTAAGGTTTTCATACAAGCCGTAAAAAACTCAAAAAACCGTTGTATTTTTTTTCTTATACAATTTCTAGCAACAGAAACTGTTTTTCGACCTAGATATGCCGGATCCCATTGTGTATACAAAGTTTCATGTTATTCTAGCATGGCGTTTTAAAATGAGAGCGTAAATACGTTTGTATGGAGAACCGAGCGTACTGCGCCCTCTTAACCGTCGTTTAACCCTAACCATGCAACCGTGCCACCGGCCCAGGATGCGTAGTAATGGGTACAATCTGGAAACCTGTAGGATAGGTTGTAATCTCTCCTATCTTGTCTGGTGGGCGCGGGTTCGAGGCCCGGACAACATTTTGTACAAAACGTATTTGCAAGTTTCTACCGTTTAAGTTGGATGTTTTTTGAAAAGCACAAAGCTTGAAGAGCTTATGGACGTTTTGGTTCAAATCGATTAAAATTGAATAAAGGCGCGTAAATCTCTCCCGACCCGGGTATGTCCTTAAACTACGACCAAGACCACCGGGGAATGGGCAGCAGCATTCCTAGAGTACGGTGGAGATACTGCGATCGCCAAGCCGCATGCCAAGCGTGGCGATTATGGCATTTACCCCCCATGAAATTGGGGGAGGCCTATGTCCAGCAGTGGACGTCCTAGGGCTGATATGGTGGTGGCGTAAATCTCGTCTCTCTCATCGTCTTACACAGGTTGATATCTTTCCAATTTGCTAAAAATTATACAGTTCCAAAAACCGACTCGACAGCAAAATCCGTATACATAATTTATATTAGACCTCGTAAAATTTCAGGAGTATCGGTTGACAAATGTGACCTGAAGCCAGAACAGCCGGAAAGCCAGACAGACATTACTAAAGCATTTTTGTCTAAGCTGAAAGGTTCGCTCGCTTGGTCAATAATCACAGGAGAGACTTTTTTAATGACAAATTTTTATCTTACCGAAAGCAGACGGGAAAATTTCAAGTAACTATTCGGGATCTTACCTGTAAAAATAAAAAAATATTTATAAGACACACGACACACATATATGTAATGCGCACTTCTAGGGTTTGGAATTCTCTGCCGGCGTCCGTATTTGCGAGTTCATATATCCTGGACCTTTTTAAGGCACGAGTGAAAAGGCATCTTCTGGGTGAGCTCGCTTCATCGTCGGCCTCATCTTTACCCCCTAGCTAGATGCTGGCCAAGAGCAATCCCATTTTTAATACAAAATAATAATAATAGTAATACACCGAAGACGCTAAATTATACTATTCCGGATATATTATTGTAATACTGTAGTAATACCAAACGGGAATATTGAAGTTTAGAAGCAGGAAATTAAACCGCATTCTCGTAGGGAAGAAGCCCTCGACGTTATGTAATTTTTTATCCATATTTAATCTTGAATGCACTAAAGAAACCTTATCGTGCAGTCAACAGCAAAAGTGGATGATCATTCTAGTACTTTGTCGCACTAACGTAACAATACTGAGACAGTTGGCATACGTCAAAGTAGTGAAAGTGACAAGGTACTAAAATGATCATCTACTTTTGCAGTTGACTGTACAACAGGACTTAATGGTATTACATACATAGAATGCCATGCCTACCACATTCGAATCCAAATTCATTTCGCAAATATGCCAATAGTGGCATATATGAGAAATATTTTACTGAATTCAAGTCTGAAAGAGCACTATTTGTCTCTTTCATAATGTTTTTCGATACTGGTCTGTAGTTTACTTTTGGGTCTCACTTAAGTTTGTGGTATATATGTATGTTTATTTATTTACTTATTTGTGTATGTTTATTTTATATATATTTATATATAGTGCTTTATGTGTTTTTTATTATTATTAGATTTTTTTTTTATTTCTAGTAGTTATTCCTTTTGTTTGCACCACCCACTTATCATGTTTGTTTACTTTTTTTCTCCGCTACCCAAAGGTTGTCTGGAAGAAATCGCTCATTTAGCGATAAGACCGCCTGTTGTTTACCTCTGCTTGTATCTTTATGCTGTTTATATCTGTAATTCTTTTTTTTGAGGTGTGCAATAAAGCATATTGTATTGTATTGTATTGTAATTCAATCAATCAAAAGACGGAAGAACGTGTATTTCAACCACGATTGGCAAACTCCATATTGTTCCCGGTTATTATAAGTAAATATAATTTCCAATATATATAAATAAACACATCATAAAATTATTAGTACACTTCTAGAAAAAAGTAGTATTTTATACTTACAATATCTACTTCTTTGACAATCGGGTAAAACATAAAAAAAAACATTCCAACAATTTGTTTCTTATTTTAGAATACCATTCATTTTTTTAAATTAACTCTTCCAATTCATCACGCATCATTAGCGTCACGAAAGTGATACTCCATGACACTCCGTGACACTTTGACATCACGCGTCATCGTTCCTTTTTCAAAGATAACGGTCACCGGCACAATTCGACAACGTTTATTGAACGTTCGTGATATTGCCGATATTACGACGTGACGGTGTCATCAAAACTGCCATAATATGCTGTGCCATTGTTCCCGAGTCTTGGATGTTTTCTATGTTTTTAAGTAATTATTTATCTATATAAATATGTATATCGCCGCCTTGTGCTTGAGAGCTTTGCTTAGTTTGGAACTAGGTCGATTTGTGTAAGTTTGTCTGCAAATTTTTATCGACCAAGTGTAAGGGAGGTTTCGTTTCAGCTTCGGCAACATGCTTTCATACGTCCGGCCGGCCGATTTCCGAATTTAACGCTGCTCTCCTCTGCAGGTCGCATTCCTCAACCGATTCACGTGAAATTTTATGAGCAAGTTTGATTACCTTATGGAATTTTTTGTTCAGTAAATTCTTGGAAATTTGTTGGCGTTGAAAAAAATTGGTGGCAGCTCCAGTGCGTGTCCGCATTGGAGCGCAGATGGCGGTCACCGTGGTGTTTTTAGTTGATAGAAATACCACATAACCCAGTCATTCCCCGATGACTGGGTACCTGGATCGCAGGTTTTCTCCACGGAAAAAAAGAATGATGTCTCTATCTTTCATTTAAACTAGTGGAATGTATCCCAAACATGGCGAGTTGCACCGATTAGTCAACGTCATCATGATTAGATGGATTCCGCTTACAACCGCTTATTTATCTAAAGTTAAGCTGTAAAAGATGAAGATTAAGTTATAAGTTCGGAATGGTGTTGAAATATTATTTAGAACTGGTTTGTTCTTAAACAACAATATAAGCGGATTAAGAGAGCAGACCACCTCATACGATATTAAACAAAATACAAACTTAAAAGTTTAAGGTTGGTAAGACGTTTATGAATAACGTATTTGAATTCAAATGACGTTAGCATTCATACATTTATAGTAACTTGAGACATATTAACATTTAAAGACCAGAACACCACACACACAGACAGTTGAAACTAATTTGGAAATTCATTATTGTACGGACACGCGCAGTATTGCACGGACGGCAACCGTGACAACACTCAACCTGAATAACTCCAATTGTAGTCCATATTTGTGTGTGATAAGATATTTCAACCATTTTTCTGACGTTAGCACTCTTTAGTCTTATCTGTCACATTGACTAACTAACTAACAAGGCTGGCACGACGACCCAAAATGAGTCTTGGCCTCCCAGACAAGAGCACGCCACTTTTCTCGGTACTGCGCTATTTCTCGCCAGCTTGCACCGGCTCCAAGCTCACACAGGTCCGCGTCCACCATATCCTTCCAGCGATACTTGGGACGACCCACAGGACGTCGTCCGGTCGGTCGGCCCAAAGGCTCTCTTCATCTGTCGATCTTCACACACACATTCACATTAATTTTAATTAGCAGTTGTTTATTTAATAATGTAAAAGCGAGCAGCCTCTCTCACACCTATTGTTATGCTCTTGCCGGGTGTCACATGAATACCTAATTATAAGTTCCACCTATAAAATGTCAATGTTATCTGCAATAAATGAATAAATAAATAAATTAGCTTTTGTGAGAAAGGAACATTTGCCCACAGTTTGAAGTAATCGAGCCTATGTTATTTTCTTTTTTATAACTCATCATGATAATCTACGAAGTACGATGGACCACAAAATAGGTGTAGCAATTTCTTGGAAATTGTGAGTATACTTGTATTAACGTTAACACTATAAGGCTACACGAGACGAGGAGCTCGCTGTACCTAACGCCGCGGATGCATTTCACAAAATTATATTAAATTGCTCTCACTCAGCTATTGAAAGAGTGG
This sequence comes from Notocelia uddmanniana, assembly GCA_905163555.1. NCBI lineage: Eukaryota > Metazoa > Arthropoda > Insecta > Lepidoptera > Tortricidae > Notocelia > Notocelia uddmanniana. Next base: position 49,850,278 of record LR991053.1, read on the forward strand.
TCCAAGTCACAAGAGAACGGGTCGTCATTTTTTTAACGTTTTTTCCCGATTTTATCATATAAAGGAGAACGGGGTCCGTTTTGGCACCTCAATTATGAATTAACGTAGACAGTAGTTTTACGAAAGAGTCTGCTATTTGACCGTTCAGCCTAGGATTTTTTATTAGACCGGGTTCCTTTTGTTTTCCAGGCTCCTTTACCGAAAAGTTCTTGTAAACCATCATGATTCCAGTACAGTTTAATCCAAAAGGATACACGGGGTTCGCTACTTAATTCCATAAATTAGCGTAGACTAGTTTTTACGGAAGCAATTTCCATTTGACCTTCCAGCCCTAGGTGGAAATTAGACCTTATTGGGATTAGGCTTGTCAAGTGAATGGGTAACGTGATTGTTAAGTTCTCAAAACACCCGAAGAATTCGAACTTGCACATTGTCCCCCTAATATTTATTATTTATTTATTCTGATTATACATTTTCCAGTGCCTAACCCAATTCTTGGGATTAGGTAGCGGACCCCGGGCATCCATCAGGATGCAAACTGTACTGGGAATAACGCTAGGATGATGATGATGCTTTTCTGAGATAAATGGAAACTGAAATAGTCGTGGTATCAAACAGATTCGCTATACCAGGTATTTAAGCCGGATTTTTTTAACTTGCGCCATACACAAGTCTCGTTGCAACAGGATAAAATTAAAAGAAAAAATATCATAAAAAATGTAATTACAACTCCAGTCTCGCATGCAACACTCTTCACGGTAATCCATTCTAAAAGGGCACAAGTCCCTGTGAAAATGTATGAAGTTGCGACATTTAGTTTCAGTGAGGTAGTATAAATCACTCGATCCACAATCGAACTCGGTAGGGGCCCGAATTTATGGGTTTCATGAACATTTCAATTGAATTGAATTGTGATTTTACAATGTCTACGATTGTATTTGGCAAGTTAACTTCTCTGTCTATACAGAAGTTACTAGTTAAGTATACAGAGAACGAGTATAAGTAACAAAACAGACTAACATAAATACTATAAAGAGCTTTTTATTCAAATTAAATGCCTGCTCCAAATTTCTGCTATGCCCAATTAATTGACTGGTAGAAAATGCCCCATGGCAATAAGTAGCCATTTGTACACATTTTTTGTAGTTTTAATAAATAAATAAAATAAGAATTCCTCCTTGGTTTTGTTTGGGCAGTTAAAACGTCCTTACTTCAAGATTTTTTGACATATTAAATGCCTTGTTGACATCCAGATTATTAACTAAATATGAATGTATAACATAAAAATGTTTCTCTCAGAATACTTTGCCAGTTATTTTCAGTCTAAAGTAAGCATTTTAAAAACTACCATATGGCGTTACTAACTCCACTTCATTATTTCATTGCTTTCATTGCACGCTAACGTGCACGGTTTTATACTTTGTGTTCTAGTTGCTATTAATTTGTGCTAAGTAGAATAATTATACTCTGTTATATTGTATCCCCTAATTCATCCTCCATCATACTGTCTCCATATTTGTTACTAATTTAGTTATTAGAAACTAATTCAGTTATTTAGAACTAATTTAGTTACAGAATATCCAAACCCGGTATAACAAAACGCTTATCAAACTTGAGCGTCGCTGTCGCATACAAAGCTGAGCTTAAACTCGAGCTTTAAGCTCATAATAAACGCTTACAAACCCGCGCTTTAGACTTCCGCGGGCTTTTAAGTTTTTATATCGAAGCTTCGCAGTGTATCGAATGTCTTGCGTTCCCACGAGGCGTGTTTACATTTTTTTGTATTTTTTGTCCCAATTGAGATATAAAACTGGCTATCGGTGTGAGGAGATAATAGACTGTTGATAATATGATAATAACACGTGTCTATCTATGAAAAGGGGTTATAATTAATTGTTTTTGTCTATTTTTAACCGACTTCAAAAAAATGAGGAGGTTCTCAATTCGTCGGAATATTTTTTTTATGTATGTTCACCGATTACTCGGAGACTAGTGGACCGATTTCAAAAAATCTTTTTTTGTTTGAAAGGGTGTGTTTTCTAGTTGGTCCTATTGTCATCTGATGACGGGATCTTGGAAAAATCGAGGGAACTCCTCAAATTATATACAAAGAGGATAGGGTAAGTAAGGCTACATCGAAGAAACTCCTCAAATTATATAGCAGGAGGATGGGGTCTGGCAAAGTTTGGAGTCGGTGTTTTTTTGTTAAAAATTTACTTGTTATGAATATTTAATCTTATACGCTGCCCCTATCATAATATCATCGTCTTAGCGTTATTCCAGAAGGTACAGTTGCATCCCGAAAAATGCCCGGAGTCAACTACCTAATCCTAAGGTAAGCGTAGATAACTAGATACTAGTTATTGCGGAAGCGACTTCCATCTGACCTTCTTACTTGGGGGGTAAACAAGACCTTATTGGGATTAGGCTTGCCAAGTGAGTAGGCAAAAAAAACCCAAGTACATATTTTTTCGAAGTCTCATATATTTTTAAGATTCCGATCATAATTTTTTTCTTGTGACGATTGTTTATAAATTGTAACATGAGCAAACTACCCTATTTCAAGATTGTTAAAGAGTATGTTACCATGAATATGAAGATACATACATAGTTTAATGAAGAAGAATTGCTAACACATATCTCCCGTGACCCACAGAGATTTATCTTAACTGAAATCTTAATTAACTGTGCCAATTCTCCTCATTGAAACACATTCCAGAACTATTGGCATCTCACATAGGTATCTAATAATATTATTCTACAAAACATAAAAAGTATGCTTTATACGCTATACATGTACATATGTACTAGCTAGGTAGGTACCTAGCGGTAAGACACGGTACTTTTAATCTAGGAGGTCGTTAGTTCAAACCTCGGCACGACGAAAATATCATATTTAACAGTAGGTTTTCAATGAAGGAAGGAAGGTTTACCCTCTGGATTGGAAGGTCAAATGGCAGTCGCTGCCATAATAGTAGTGCATACGCCATGTTTTGGGAAGAGGTTCCAAAGCGGACCCCAGGCTTTTTAGGGAGGATACAACTCATGCTAAATGATCAGTGATCGGAATTAGGTGAGCTAAAATACCTATTCTTCGCAAGAGGACATAATATAGAGTGGTTACAACCGGATAGAAAAATATTACTTTTCTTGAATACCGAGTATTCAATATTTATCCGGGTACTAGTCGTAATGGTAAACATACATGTTTTACGTACAAACAGCAACACCCGGAACCCTAAAAACAGTATTTGGCGGCATTTTAGAATTGTATGTGTCAGTGGTAAACGCTGCGCTAACCCAGAGGGACCGGAATAGCTCCGATTCTCGGTATGTGTTGTTGTTTCTTTGAAGTCCAACAAAGCTAACATTACCGCCGGTTTAATTTAACCAGATTTAACTGGTTCACTAAAATGGTCACAAGTAACGTGATTTAAAGATAAAGGAATGTTTTAAACACGATTTTTAGGTTTTACTTTTGCGGAAAAGTTGCGGTAAGTGACGATTAAGCCAGGAAGACAGTTTTTTAATGATAAAAACACCTAAATTCCTCTAATTCGAACCAAGCGCTTTGCATCATCCTTCATAATGCGCACTTCTAAGGTTTGGCATTCTCTGCCGGCATCTGTATTTCCGAGTTCATATAACCTGGACCGTTTTAAGGCACGAGTGAATAGGCATCTTCTGGGTGAGCTCGCTTCATCGTCGGCCTCATCTTTACCCCCTGGCTAGATGCTGGCCAAGAGCAATCCCATTTTTAATAAAAAAAAAACTATTTAGGTATTATCTTTTAAGGGTTCCATAGCAAACAAGGAACCCTTATAGTATCGCCACGTAAGTCCGTCCGTTTGTCCGCGGCTTACCTAACCGTTACTAGTAGAAAGCTGTAATTTGTAATAGGCTATATTAATACGACGTTTCGCACTAAGATAAGTATTATAACTGGGGATGAGGCCAACATTAAATACGGGGTGCCGACTGGATCCTGGATCCGTTTACGGCCCGGTTGGGTACATCATGCATGTGAACAGCATCAGCAAAGTTGTGGAGCACTGCTCCACCTACATGTACGCGGATGACACGTGCCTGGTGTACGCCGACCGGGACGTCGCGGTCGTGCGGGATAGGTTGCAGGCTGATGTTGATGTTGATAATATGCTAAAATGGTCGCACGACAACATCATACTACTTAATGCGACTAAAACTAAATGTATGCTGATTAAATCTCCATACCTCAAAGGGTCCTGTGAAGACTTAAAGATAATTGGGCATTCCTATGAATGTCTTCACAACGACTCAGCAGCGATGCGATCGGCTCGAGCTAGTAACTAGTTATAAGTATCTAGTTATAAGTAGCTGAATATAGATTGTACCTTCAATTGGAAACACCATGTGGAATCGGTTTGCAATAAGCTAAGATCTATATTATGCAAATTTAATGATCTAAAACACATAGCGAATAAGGCGGTATTATTCACATTATACCACGCGCTAGCTGACTCTGTGTTGAGTTATGGACTAGTGGCGTATGGCCGCACCTTTAAAACCCAACTTGATAAAATCTTAAATTTGCAACTTAGACTAATAAAGGTACTGACCAAAGAGAAGTGTAACAAACACTACCATCAACTTTTTCAAAAATGTATCATATTACCGGTTCACGAGAAACTAAAATACTTATTAGCTATAGACGAATACTTTTTTCCCAAATTCAAAACTGAACATATATATAAACGTAGCTTAAGATTATCAACACGTAAGAAATATGTTGAGCCGCGAGCATGTAATTATTATGGTCAAAGAACTAGACATTACCTAGTACCGCGCATTTTTAACGTCTTGCCCTTAGAAGAAGTTACAGTATCAAAAAGTGTATTTAAGAAAAAACTTAAGAATGTCTTACTAAATAAACTTTAATGTAAACGGCGAAATTTATAACCAAATAAAGTATTAATACTTATTAACTTTATATACTTACATACATACACTAACATCACACTATACTATAATATCATAAACATGATTACTGTTAAGATTTTTTTAATTACACTGTATAATAGGTTAAGTTGATAAAGGGTGTAATCTATTCGCCAAACTGCCCCGCCGTTTGGCGAAGCTTTGGAAATTGGAATTGGTTTTGTTGTTCGGATAAATAAAATAAAAAAAAACACGCCGACAGAAAGGTAGAAAAAAATATTTTGAAAAACTTTTTTTTCTACGTAAAGCGGACATTTTTTTCTCGCAAAGCCCATATCGGTAGATAGCTCGTTTGACACTAAGTAATGTCGGTTTTCTTTAACCAAGGTAACTTTTAAGTGCTAATTTTTGTCGGCGTTTGTCCCCCCCTCTTCCAGCTTAACGGTTACTACTGTTGAAAAAAAAAACAAGGTAGGTGGGTATATATAGGTATAATTAATTTAAAAGGAAAACTATTACAGCTAAGAAGCCATTACTAGTTAACGAGTAGTAGCCAAATCGGTTATCGGTTCTTCAATCCCTTATCTACATTTTCAAGAGCCGAATTTTGAAAATTATGAATTCTTATGTTTTGTGATTTAAAAAAAGGTTTACTTTCGATATAAGTAGGTTAATTATGCTCTATATGAAATTTACATACTTATTAATGTTCATTATTGACGTCTCTAACAACGTAAGAGAGATTTTTTAAATTCATTTTCACAAAAGCTACGTCCAATAAACTGCTTTCTGGCATTCATTTCCAAAGTTTGATGGCATAATATCTCGAATACTGAGTTTTGAAGTAAATATGAAATACTATTTCGGTAAACCTCGTTTTTGTTAACACGATAAGCCATAAAAATACGAGAAAACGGAGCGCTACAGATCGGAGATCAGCATTTGGAGATAGGAGCTCCTTAATCTTAATTATAACAATTCCACACGATAACCCGATTAATGACAGTAGATCAAGTAGCACTTTTTATCTGCCCAAAACAATCCAAAAGAAGTAGCTGTTGGTATATTCTTATGATGATTGCACTCTGTTACAAATGTGAAAAAAGTGTCTTTATGTCTTGGACATATGATTGAATTCTACCTGACCTGTGAATTTTTTTCAGTATACCTGAATTGATCCAAGACAGTGTCTTTTGGACTTTATTATTTGTATATAAAGGTTCAAAATGGCAGACAACTTTATTGTCATGTGCGAAAGATTCGACAGTTCTTTTTTCTGAACATTAATTTGATAAGGAAACTGGTTCATACTTTTACCAAATTCGCGGTCCCTGACTCGAGACTTTGCATACATTAAGTATAACTGTTAATTCCGCCGCGTCTCCTAAACTTGGCACGTGTTCCGCCAACTTTTGCACAACTTCTGTTCTGTTATTGTTTTTGTAAATGGAGATTAGTTGGGGAGTTTCGTATTCGTGAAGTTTCTTTGAGGTGCTTACGTTTATTTAATCTATTCAATAAAACTGTAACGGCTGAGGGCCAAAGGGTAAAAGCAGGAATAGGCTTAAAGAAGACTTGCACAAAATATACCATAGGGTAGAAGTGTATCCGGGTTGCGAGCCAATAAGATAAGGTAATGTGATGGTGCTATACTGAAATCTTATTAGAATATTTTTTGTATTAAGCAGTAACACTAGCTGCTTAATACAAAATTCTAAAATTCAATTTAAACGCCGAACTCTATTAATTTTACGGCTCTCTAAGGCATTGTAAGACGGAACTAGTGAAGAATTTCGTGCCTCAGTTTGATAGGTTCCGATAGCTCCCTGACTAGAGCGATTGGCCGAGTATGCCAAATGGCGCAGTTTCGAATCCTGCTTGGAGCACTGAATTTTTCAATTTTTCTCTTTAATTTGAAATTTGGAAATCATATTGAATAGGCACGTCAGCATCTTGAGATACCAGTCACTCTTGATGATTTAGACAAGACATGGAAATTCTGAAGACGTACATAAGCATTTCGCAACTGTTTTTGGACCTTATTGAAACAATACGATTAGAACTATAAGTAAGTGGTGATAATATGCCGTTTGATTTCTATTGTCATTATATTAATACGATCGAGTTGGATGACAGGAGCGTGCGCTTAAGTAAGTTGACAGCTAAAGGTCAAGATGTACGACGCTGTCACATCACACGCCCAAAAAATAATAATTTAAGAATAGCATTGCAGATGAACCAGAATGCCGTGCTGCTAGTGAAGAAAATTACGCAGTGGCAAGATACGCTCGCAGATATTGTGATAAGCATAGGTAATTACACCATGGTCACTATCGCTGTTGTCAAAATATGCTTACTTTAACTGACTTATCTTGAGCTACATTGACAAACCATGCGATGTTCGCGGTATTGACTCTTACGACATCCCGAACTTTGATTAAGTTCTTATTAACGTTCTCAAACCCAATATAAATGGACCAAAGTATAATAATAGGACAGGTCACGGTAGCATCGACATTTGTCAAGCTTGAGCGTTCCTTGTATCGGATGGCAGTTTGCGGCCGACCGAGGCCCATTGCGGTTGCCAGTTACGTAACATTATATCAGTTGAACCTGCACTATGGGATTCCTGGCCTTGCTGTTTCTAAATTTATCTGGATATTCGGTAGCTTAAATACGTTCATTTTCCTTTTTGGCCGGATGTTCTCCTCTACAGGTCACATTTCTCAACCGATTATGAAGTGAAATTTTGTGAGCAGGTTCGATAATTATATAGCTTTTCTTTTGTCGAGTCACTTTTTGGAAATTTTTAAATTTGAAAATAAAAACATTGCTACAGCTCACAGAGTCACTAGTTATACCATATGCAGTTGCACGATGGAGAGAGTGAGGTAATATGAGTGCAATAAGTAAAGAGTAAGACAAAATAGTGAGCCAATATTTTTAAGTTTGTGAGTCTAGTTAGAGTTAGGAGTCCTATTAGTCAGTTGGCTAAGAGAATTTACGTCCAAACATGACAGGATGACAGGGTCCAAAAGGCCAGGGCGAAGGTATCTTAGCCAAATTTTTGCGATAGGTACTGAAAAAAGACCAGACCAATAGTACCCGCTACACAAGAGCTTGTATGGCTGTGATCGAAGCCAACTATATGTATGTAAGGACCGTAGAACGAAGTATACTGGGTGATTTTGTGGTCGCGATCCGGAATGATTTTACATGGTCAAGAATTATTTTTTATACTACGACGGTGGCAAACAAGCTTACGGCCTGCCTGATGGTAAGCAGACACCGAAGCCTATAGACACTTGCGACTCCAGAGGAATCACAAGTGCGTTGCCGACCCTTTATTGACTTGTATGCGCTGTATTGAGAGAATAAGAATTCAAAGTAGGCAACATCACAGTTGGTATGAAGGTTAATAACTCAAATAATTCTCCTTATTTCAAATTTTAACGGAAAATAAATACTTTTTCATACAACTTGGTCACCATACTCAACTGTCAACTTTCCATACTATCAGTCAATGAGAGTAGGGTAACGGTGTTTTCTTGAGATTTTGTATTTTAGTTATCAAATTAATTAAACAAGAAATGCGTTTACGTTTCATGTTACAGTCCCAATTATTTTCAAATGGCTATGAGACACCAATTCGGAAAAACTGATCCATGACAACGACCCCGAAATCACCCTGTAACCCAGTATATTTTGCATTCTTTGGTCTCTGCCCCAATAGGAGACGTGAGTATACACATGTTTTTTATAAAAGTAATCAACTCAAGAGAAATAAATTTAAGAACAAAATAAAAAAGAACCTGGTCTGATGTCGCCAAAAGAAACACATGCTTGTGACTCAACGATCCGTTTTTAAGTGTACTGATGAGTCGAACAAGACAGTACTTATCGCTTGTTGACATTAAACTGTCAGCCAAGCATGTGGGTTAACGACCAAACAACAATTTCTACAAACGACTCCTACTTTTAATGATTATGTTAATATAAAAAAACTGATTGATTGCTATTTCATTTCTGAGCATGAAAATAATTGTCAGTTAGTAATTTTTAATAAACGTATAAAGTGAGCCGTATCCTTTATTCAATTTCATTCATTTTTACTCGACTCAATTTCACCATACCATGACAACATTTCCTCTTCTACGTCTGCCCAAAGCGTTATATGTCAACGTTACGTTTTGCCTAAATTTCCATCTTTGGTGGTAAGTACTTAGACCAATGGCTGTCTGTCTACTTAGGTCTTGAACTTTTTAGTAAAATGCATGTCTTGACCGTATATTGACTATACCCGAGACCTACCAAGTATATCTATCAACAATCTTACCAATTCCTCCTCTTCCAGGGCCCTAATCAGCTCATAATACAGCATTTCCGCCTCCTCTGAGATCTGCACCTTCTCTTCACACTTGTACGTTATGTCACACGCCATCTCTGTCGGCAGATGCATCTTCATCTTCATATTTCACTTTCACTTGATCACAGATTTTCCCATCACTACTCTTTGGCACTGTTTGGAAGTTCACTTGGTTACCCTTGAGAATGGCATGTCTTGGTCAGTAAGTCACTATTCTTTGGCACTTTTTGGAAGACTTCACGTGGTTAAAACACAATTTTACATTGCTTAAAGAACCTAGGGCCAAAATAAAGTACTATTTACATTTAAGAAGCTTAAGAATATTATTAGGTAACTTAACAGAGGCATTGTCATTTGGACGAAGCTATATTGATTGTATAAGTTATGAGAAAGAAGTAAGTGTTGGAGGACTGAAACACTGCGTGGTCAAGATAATAACAGTGATTCATTTAAATATCGAAAAAAGGGAGTATATACAGCTGCTTCTGCTTCCAGTAAACTCACTAGAATTTCAAAGTAAATTCCATGATAACACAAAGGTGTTACAAGACGTATTACTAAAGATTTGCTTCAATATTGGCCTTATCCAACAGCAAATTCAATGCAAAATAAAAATCATGTTCCAGGTACACGTAAGTACATTTGCCATTAATTGAACCTGAACCATCCTGATGACCTGGTAAAGGTCGCGGGAATCCGCTGGATGTGGATGCGTGGCGCAGAACCGGTCACTATGGCCCTCTTTGGAGGAGGCCTATGTCCAGTAGTGGATGTCCTTCGGCTGATATAATGATGATTGTATCAAATTTAGATATATAATCAACAGCTTTGGCGCGTCATGGCACGTCAGTTTACGATTCGTTCCGGACATACAATAAAGAATAAGCAAAAAAGATCATTAAGATCACCCAAAATTATGATTTGATTTTACGTATATATATATTTTTTGTATGTTTAAACAATGGTACCTCAGATCCTCATAATGAAGTTTTTAACCCTAAATCTGAGTTATTCGCAGTCAGTGGCGCATTATCGGGACAGTGCTGCATTGAATCATTAATTGCGATGATGGGTTTAATTGAATTAAGCCGGCAACTAATTAATTCTGAATCGGGACAGTAATTGTCTGTTACGCGCATTTTAAAATAGATTCTGTTCGGTAGAGATTTCAACTGTTGTCGAAATCAAAGCGCAGACTTTGCGCACAGTCTTCATAGCTAATCTAGTGACTAATATATCATCAAATATCGAAGAGTGGCAAATAAACCGTCAAATGCAGTGTCTAAGTGATGATAAAAACAACCGATACCATTCACATGTCTTTTAAATATGATTTAGAGGAAGATGTACAGAAATAACTAGTACTACTATGCATCGTGGACCCATAAATGTTAAATCAACTGTGTCTGTCACACTGTTTACATTTTAAAAAAGTTCATTTTTTTAATAATGTATGTCCGTGGCGGACAAACTTTTAGTCTTAGAGTCTAAATATGTAGGTAACATCTTTATACTTATTTGTCACTTTTCAAATCTATTTGAATGCCGTTAACGTCGAAAAATGATGAACCTTTTTATTCCGCGTCAATTCACAATTTAACAATGAAAAATATTATATTCTATTCTAAATGAATTTTTGCATCGAAATGTTTGAGGTCTGAAAACATACCTACAGTATTTACTTTTTATGCAGAAAAAAACCCAAAAGTGAAGTGAACGCAGGAAGTCATCAAGTTCATGTAATTAATGAAATCGCGGGAAAATGCTGGTTTTACATGTGCCATGAACACCGGGGAAAATATTAATTTAAAAAGTAGTACAGTGGATCTTTTTAATTGATCCTTAAATTGACTCAAGATTTTATCGTGTTAAATAAAACGGTGACTTTATCTCCGCCATTTATCAAAATACAACTTGTTTTGGTCACGCAATATCAACGAAACCTTTAAAATAACCATATGCAAGAAATGGTATGGTGTTAATAACTTTAGACACGGTATTCGTGCTACTGTCTCGTTTTAACTTATTTTTGAGAAAAGAGATGAAACATGAAATGGACGGACTGATAATGACCCTTCCATAAATATAATGATTAGTAACGAAGGGGAAGAATGAATTAAGGTTGATGTTTGATGACTGGCAATCAATGTTTGTTTAAGAGATGCAAACTTGAATCTAAAAAGGAGGAGTAGGTGAGCAAATGTGATGTTTTTGATTGATAATTTTAGCACAGATAATTACTGACCTTATCAATTCTAAATTGAAATCCGTAGTAAAACAAATACTTATTTCAAAAGCATTTTATAAAGTAAAGGATTATATCACGGATAGGGAAAGCGAAGTGTGACGTTTCAGGAGCGGCTAGGACAAGAGGTCGTTAATGGAATTTTATACAAATCATGCAGGCCTAGGCCGGCAAAGTCCTCTTTTTTAATTTCCATTCCACAAAAATTTGTGGCACAGGCATCATGACATTCTGCCACTATGCGTATTAAAAATAAAACTTTGATTTTTTTGTTGTTTATTTCATTGCATGTTTGAGAAAAGCACTATACATACCTCGGCGGGAAATATGGGGTTGCCCGCCTTAGACCTATCCGGCCTTGCTTCGCTCGGCCGTCTATATGTCTTCGGCCGGCAACCCCTTTCGTCCCGGCCTCTGTAGTAATGTACTATTTCTACTGTAGCATTGAAATTTTGTGGTATTATGAGACTGTAGTTTTATGTAACTCGCAGTTTTTTACGCCGGTTTTTCTCGTGGCAGAGGTTTATTTTTCCGAACCGGTAGTAGTTCATTGACATTCATAGGTGCAAGTACGTAACATGCCTATACTCATATTGAAACATAAATAACTTTGACTTTTGAGCACTAAAAGACAAACTTATTGAAATAAACCCCCAATAGTCCCAATGCCCATGACATCTCCCTAGCTTGGTCTGACACTGCAAAGAAATTACCCACTAGAAATTTCTTTGGAATAAGAATTTAATGAAAATGAAGACTACACTTTTAGTTTAAGCTTATAAGACAGGTGTGAGAGACAGTGACAAATGGTTTCACATTAATATACTAATTTGTATACTTTGAATCACAAACTTTTTTATTTCGCCATGGTTTGTGCTTGATTTTGCATGCGAAGTTCTGACCTTATGACTTTTGAAGTATTTTAGAAAGTAAGAATGAGGTTGATATGTTAATTCAAAGTACACAATTTCTTTGCAATTTTAGCCAGCCAAACCATCCGTTTTTAAATTTATTTGTAAGATTTTTCACTTGCTTGAGCTTTTCACAAAGTTCCAATACACTTTTTCTCATTGTCATCAACTTACACTGGAAGTATTTATCTGTCCTTCAAACCAAATTTTACTAGGGCTAAAATCTTTCTAATCGTCCTCTTGTTAAGTTTGACATTGGCGTGAATATGACAGCGCACCACTGAACAGAAAACTTGATTCTTTGCCAACGTGGCTTATTTGAAAGTAGAACTGCACCTCAGATTCATATCCAATTCCCATTCGATTTCAATAGTGCGAGAAAAGATCTTGCTGCATTTTATGACAACTTTAAACATGTCCCTAAGCGTTTTATGCTTAACAAGATGACGTACATCTATAATTACGCAGAGCTCACTGTCGTTTTGGCGTGCCAGCGGGGACGACTGATTTAGCCAAGAATGCCTCGGCACCGGCTGAAAATTTACCGTGTCAACTAATTTCACCCACAGAGTATTTCTTGTATATTGCAGCTTTATATGTACGAGCGAATTAGGCAAGCGAAGAACAAAAATAATTTTAAAGTTCGAACTTCAAACAAAGCCAAATCAGTCTAGGGGTTGCGGAGATATTGGAGGTATAAGTTAAAGATAGTTTCAGATTAATCCAACGATAAGAGCCAACCTGGTACTATTACTTATTCTGTGGCCAACCTCTTAAATACTATAATGTTAAAGACATAGCTTCTCTAAACACCACTAGATGGCGCTGGACGGATCTATGAGTACATCGCGAGTTCAGGGCTAACCAGTATAGCTTACTGACAAGTTAATATACAGAGTGTGGCCTGTAATAGGAGCAATAAATTTAAAGGACGCTTCCTTAGAACACCTGCAGTAACCGCTAGTATCCAAAAAAAATTATCATTTTTCAATTGGGAGAAATTTTGATCTAAAATTATGACCTCCGTGTAATGGATCTTGGCAGAGATTATAGCGCGTCAGTCAGTTGCTTCAAGTTATGACTTATAATAGTTATAATCATTGTGGAATGTTCGGTTTAAAAGGATATTTTTGGGTTTTTTTTTTTTTATAAACTTGTAGTGTTTTTTAAATAAATAGTTATTAATATCACTCCAGTAGAGAAAAAAAAGTACATGTAACCTATTTTTGAAAAAAAAATGCAAAAAACTTTTATTTTTCGCTTGAAACCATTTGGAAATAATTGCTAGAGAGCTCAATAGTGTTAATTTATTGCTCCTATTACAGGCCACATCCTGTATATTTGAGGTTTACTTGGCTTTTGAACTTCCTAGCTTTCTAAGGCTGATTTACTCTATATTAATTGTATAATCTTAGGTAAATGACAATATTAACTATATAGTTAACAGTAGTTTGATAGCGACAGTTGTTGTTATTTGACAGAAAGGCATTGTTATTGTTGTCAGGATGCAGTGGAAAAACTTCAAGTAGAATTTTGTATTTGTTTGACATCGTATTCCATTAAAAAGGCCTGGTTTTATTTACCAATGAATTTCTCTTTTCGAGTTTGGTTGCAGCCATTATATAGATTTGAAAATACTTTAATAAGAACAAGTAACCTACAATTTAAATATTGCCAATTGCTCGGTTGGACCTGGTAAGTTTTTTTTTAATTTACTCATATTTTACAAGAAAATACATACACTTCAAATAAATGACATAGTAATTTAAGTAATTGATCGAATACTGAAATTGCCGGTCGTTTTAAAATGCATAATACAGTCAGAGTACGTAAACACGCAACCTACCTATAGTATTATGTAATGAGTTAATTACGTGCATTTTGTAAAGTCAGACAAAAATAACTACTGGTAAATTGAGTACCGTTCCGTCGAGTATTATGTCACCGTGGTAAAATATACCTAAACATTCCATAACGTCTTTTTTTTTATTTAAAATGGGTTTGCTCTAGCCAGGGGGCAAAGATGAGGCAAACGATGAAGCGAGCTCACCCAGAAGATGCCTATTCACTCGTGCCTTAAAAAGGTCCAGGTTATATGAACTCGGAAATACAGACGCCGGCAGAGAACACGACAAAAAGCGACACAAACGACAAAAAGGTGGAGGAGGAGGATCTGTTCAAGGAACAAAATCACGTTACTTTAACACTGTAGTTTTATACGTGTACTTGTATGGGTAAATATTATTTTCTTGCTTTCAAAAATGACACAGATGTAGTCTGTGTCACCCAGCATAATTGCCAACATTGACCTTAATGAGAAATACAAAAATAAGTCAATTACCTTAAAACCCTTTTAACTACGTAATTGCGAACTGAATATCAAAAAGGGCCTACGTCTGTTCATTTTCTGAGGTATTTAACTCATTGCATATCTAGAATTTGAACGTTAACAAGCCATGAGTTAATAAGGATGTTGTAGTATTTGCCAATGACCATTCATACATTGATGCTTTCGTTAAGTCTTTTGCAGCTTTTGCTATTTGTGTTACGGCTGATGCAGCATTGGACAATAAACATGCAGATGGTTATCACATATAGAATGATTACGTGTGTAAAATTATGAGGGCGAATTGCAGAGCTTATGATTACATACGGTTTGTTGCAACCCACGTATATTCCTTAAAGCTAAAATTGAGTAGTTGTTGGTGTGCTATTGTAGTGGCTTGCTGTAATTGACACAATCAGGAATGTTTCTTTAATATAGTCATCAATTATTTTGATCGATAAATATACTAGATTTAACTTCTCCTAACCTCGCTGGTGGTTTAACACCTTAACACTCCATAAAAAAGCGCACTTAGAGTCAAAGATATACAATCTAAACTTCAGAAGATAAGGAAGAGAAGCTATCCCTAGACGCTAAACATTAACATCTTAAAATTAAATGCAATGTAAGCAAATACAGTCTGGATAATGCAACATTCAACTGAAACTCCTTAGGGATATAAATTAGCAACAAACATCTCTAACTAACCATATTTAACCCTTATTTCAACCGCTATAAGGTTTACATTTGGTAGTTAAAATGCAAGCTAAGCACAAAGAGAAAAGGGCCTATTTTCGTTAACAACGCGTACCGTTTAAGCCCTTTAAGAAGTGAGTAGCAGCTTTGTTCAGGTGCTATTTCAGGTTTGAAAACAAAACCCGAACGTCTTACTCGCAGAACCCTAAAATAGTTGACTGTTTAGGAGTTGAGGAAGTAAGGTGCGTTTGCGCATGAATCAGACGGGGTTGACGGCTTTCGCGTTGCAATGAAAATATGGGCGTAAGAGCAATGAATTAAGACGTAGAGCAATAAAATGCGGTGAAGCTAAGAACGGGTATAGTAGGATAGAGATATTCCATCGCGGTTTTATGTAGACCAATGAAAGATACATTGTTTTGTTATATCTCAAACGGAATAGGCATCGTTTTCGTTTGTGATTGTGTTGTGATTTTTTCGACATCATTAGCAAACAACGTCATATTCCAAGAATTTTACGCAAAACCTTCACAGATTATACACCTAAACCTTCCTCAAGAATCACTCTACTGATAGGTGAAAACTGCATGACAATCCGTTCAGTAGTTATTGAGTTTTTCGCGAAAATACAGACTAACAAAGAGACACACCCGACAGATGCGGTCGGGATTTTGTTTTATAAGGTGTACCTAGTGATAGGGATCTATTTTGGTATCCCCAGGTAACCGATAGGATATTTTAATAATAGAAACACCGAAACAACGTATCTTTTACTAAACAAAACGCCAACATCCCGTTTTAGTTTTACACCCTTAAACTTCAAAAGGTCGCTCACCTCGCAAAAAAACATGCCACCGTATGCACTATACCGTATAATTAAGGGTTCTTTCTTATCCTTGTCACACAGAAAAGGGTCGAATTGTCATAGATACATTATAGAACTTGTGCTCTTTTGACACTGCGTTACATTTCTCATCGCATTTTTAAAGTAAAAAAGAATTAAGTTGTAAATCACGCATAGTAAGTTCAATCTTAAAACTTGGATACTAACGTTCAGAATAGATTGATACTTGAATGTACACAGTATTTTTATGAAAGAAATTATTCGATGGGTGTTGCCAGCACAAAATTATGATGGATGGGGTTTTAAAATTGTTAATGAGTAAATTGCTGTAGTAGTTATAATGGGAATGTGGTAATTGCGTTTTAAATGAGGGTCAATAAAACTAAAATAGATTTATTTCGTTTCGTTTGGGAACCATCAAGGAGATTAAAATGCAACAGATCAGATAAGTTTACCTTAGTTGCAGACGTACGTGTTGTTACGTAAAAAAAATTGCATGTTGGGAATTGTCACATTCGTAAATAGGTATATTCATCATCATCAATATTAAGAGGGCCTAGTCCTCTTTTTTTTTTAATCGTATGGCATTTATTTACGAACCGTGAGATCTTCGAGAAGACAAGTACGGTTGCCAGTTTTTGTTGCACTTTTAGCACCACCCAGGGGTCACGTATAGGGTAACGGTGGGTACTCCCTACGGACGTAGTGCAACTTCGACCCCCCTTTGTCAAGTGAGTGGGCAACTTGACTGCTAGAAGTTCTCAAGCCGCCCGAAGGCCTCTAACTTGGCATAACCTAGTCCTCTGTCGTTGCAGCATTCCCATTCCAATCTATCTTGGGTCTTCGTGTTCACTTTTTGGTATACGTGTGGCTACAGCAACATTCTTTCATCTGTGCCATGTATGATATTCTGGGCCTGCCCTCTCCCTATCGCTTCGCTCCCTCATTTTGCCCCTTTTAAGATGGTAACGTTAAACCCTTCATCTCATTATGTGTGCCCTTTCCAACAATAGGTATATTCTAAAAACGATTACCATTTAGTAAATCATCTTCAAGTAACCATCATACCAATAGATGTAGTTAATCAATTGTCACGTTTTTAAAGGACTTAGATATCATTAAATGCAATACATTGGATAGATAAAGTGTGTAACTTAATAACATGAAACGTGATCATGTTGTATGTGCAGTCGTCATAAATATGTATACTTACTAGGACTTTATAGCCTAGAAAATCTACTTAGAGATTAGACTAGAAACGTATACTTATTATTGATCCTGATTCTAGGTATCTACAAAAATTGAAAATTACTAAAGTAGGTATACAGGGTGGGGGCCTTTAATAGGAGCAAAAAATTAAACGGTACACTATTGAGCTGTGTAGCAATCATTTCAAAGTGGTTTCAATTAGAAAGAAAAAAAATCCATAAAATAATGCCAAATATAACGTGTACTTTTTTACTCTACTGGAATCATCATCATCATCCTAGCGTTATTCCCAGTACAATTGCATCCTGAAGGATGCCTGGGGTCCGCTTTCTAATCTAGTTTTTAAGGAAGCGACTGCCATCTGAACTTCCAACCCGAGGGGGAAACTAGACCTTATTAGGATTAGGCTTGTCAAGATTTTTAAGGCTTTTACTCTACTGGAATGATAAGTAATTAATAACTCTTTATTTGTTACTTCAAAATCAGCATTGACTGCCGCGCTATAATCTCGTGGTGCCCAGATTCATTACTTGGAGGTCATAAGTTTAGATCAATATTTCTCCGAATTGAAAAAGGATATATTTTTTTCGCTCTAGCATCAAGTCATGCCTTATAATAGTTGTTAATGTAAAATATCCTTTAAATCCAAAAATGCAGGATTTAAAAGATATTTTATAGATTTTTTAATTTTTTTTTAATTTTCTAAATAAAGAGTTACTAAGATCTTTTTTTTTTAATAAAAGCAATTGGAAAAAAAAATTGTTGGATAGCTTAATAATGTACCGTTAAATTATTTGCTCGTATTAGGTACAGGCCACACCCTGTATACCTATAACTCCATCCATCCATGAGATCCATCCTGTGCCCAAGCAGTAGGACGTATACAGGGTGATTCGGGAGACGTGAGCAAGATCAACACTACGGATTCAGTAGAGCATAAGCTACTGGTTCGTGCCACTATTAGTGAAATTAACGTTCATTTATCTTTGATGTTGAAAACAAAAAGTTTTAAATTATTTACGAAATTTATGGTCACTCTACAATCAGAATACTTCAGTCAAGTGATACATGAGTGATACGTGTCAAAATAAAATGTCATCTGAGTCCGATTACTTTTGAAATATCGTATCGCACTCAATGTGACAATTTACTTTCTTCTTAATCAAAGTGCTGTCATAACAGTTAGAGGTTTAATCTTTATAAACCAGTTGTTGTAGGGTAACCATGATTGTGGAGAATTAAACTTTAACTTAACAAAAATTAAAATACAGGAAAAAGGTATGGGTGTTTCACTTAAATGCAATGGTGAACGATTGCCATTTACTATGTATGTAGTGTTGGTCCTGCTCACGTCTCCTGAATCATCCTGTATAGGCTGATGGTGATGATAGCTATAACCAGTCTCTAAAAACATGTATTATACAAACCAACGGAAGCCGTTATTTCCCTAACAAGTAGAAATCCTACACCGTAAAATGCATTTCGCTCTAATTTCCCGAAAATCCGTTAACAATAGAAGTAATTGGTGTCAGTATTTTGAACTATCCCATTTAAATGCGTTGAACTATCGACTGTATGCCACATACTAATAGGTTTTACATTCCTTAACGCTGTTTTAGTATTTTAATGACGTAGAAACTATGCAGTTCCTGTTATTTTTGCTTCTGCCCCAAAATGGTTGTTGACATTCGTTGCATGAATGATATACAGGGTGTGGCCTGTAATAGGAGCAATAAATTGAAAGGACGCTTCCTTAGAGCATCTGCAGTAACCTCTTGTGTCCAAAATTTTTTATCTTTTTTCAATTGCGAGAAATTTTGATCTAAAGTTATGACCTCCAAGTAATGGATCTTGGCACCCAGAGATTATAGCGCGGCAGTCAATGCTGATTTTCAGGTTGCTTCAAGTTATGACTCATTATCGTTGTCGCATTTTTGGTTTAAGAGGATATTTTTGGGATTTTATAAAAAAAATTTATAAATTTTTAGTGTTTTTTGAATAAATAGTTGTTAATATCACTCCCGTAGAGTAAAAAAGTACATATAAATTACTATTGTGAAAAAAAATCCAAAAAAAACTTTTTTTTTTCAATTAAAACCATTTGGAAATAATTGCTTGAGAGCTCAATAGTGTACCGTTCAATTTTTTGCTCCTATTACAGGCCACACCCTGTATATAACATTCAAATTCGGTGTTATGTACCTACTTAATTATTTAAGGTTAGTTTAGTTAGTTACCTAAAGTAACTTATAATGTATTATAATATGTATAACGAATCGACATGTTGTCTTGTTGAACTACGCATTGTCAATATTTTTCCTCTTTTTGTATCCACACTCAGAATCAGATACTTGCATATATTAAGTAGGTTAAGAGGGCGCAGTACGCTCGGTTCTCCATACAAACGTCTTTATGCTCTCATTTTAAAACGCCATGTTAGAATAACATGAAACTTTGTATACACAATGGGATCCGGCATACCTAGGTCGGAAATTAGTTTCTGTTGTTAGAAATTGTAAAAGAAAAAAAAATACAGCGGTTTTTTGAGTTTTTTACGGCTTGTATGAAAACCTTAATAATCGTTGTATTTTTTCTCCATTATAATTTCAAGCAACAGAAACTAATTTCCGGCCTAGATATGCCGGATCTCATTGTGTATACAAAGTTTCATGTTATTCTAGCATGGCGTTTTAAAATGAGAGCATAAATACGTTTGTATGGAGAACCGAGCGTACTGCGCACTCTTAAGTATTATCATTGTAATAAGCATATTTTTGGGAGAAAATGACTGTATGTTGAGTTTGTTTAGGCGTTTCATCTCGGCAGTAGTCTTCTTTTTCAGAAACGCTAGTAAATTTTGACTTGTAAAAGTGCCATTATGGCCTATTTGCAGAATAGAACTTATTTCATTTATTATTAATCAACTTATATTTTATGCTATGCACTAAACCGTCTGTAATCGCAAGCGGTGTTCGTTAAAATATAGTTAAGTTGTTTGGTTTCTGGGCCTTTTCCGCAGTTCAACATCCAACTTGCCCATTTTGTTTAAAAAAAACCGGCCAAGAGCGTGTCGGGCCACGCTCAGTGTAGGGTTCCGTAGTTTTTGTAATTTTTTCAAAAACTATTCAACCTATCAAGTTCAAAATAATTTTCCTACAAAGTTTTTATAAAGTAGATTTTGAGATTTTTTTCATATTTTTAAAACTTATGGTTCAAAAGTTAGAGGGGGGGACACACATTTTTTTTACTTCTGGAGCGATTATTTCCGAAAATATTAACATTATCAAAAAATGATTTTAGTAAACCCCTATTTATTTTTAAATACCTATCTAACAATATATCACACGTTAGGGTTAAAATGAAAAAAAAAATCACTCCCCACTTTACGTATAGGGGAGGTACCCTAATAAAATATTTTAAGCGTAATTGATATACATATTAGTACCAAATTTCAGCTTTCTAGTGCTAACGGTCACTGAGATTATCCGCGGACGGACGGACGGACAGACGGACGGACAGACATGGCGAAACTATAAGGGTTCCTAGTTGACTACGGAACCCTAAAAAGAGGGTAGCGAACATGCTCATCTAATACAATTACCCCATATTACCCCAATGATGCGAGCATACGGCGTTTTCCAATCGCGCCACCCAATCGCGGATCCGTGAAATGGGGCAGAAAGTGAATTTCTCGAAAAGAATAAGAACAAATCGTTTGACATTGGACGCGCTGCGCATTCAAAATGGCCGCATTAGTATGCGGAGGACGGCAACACCGCGTCAGCGGGAAAGCGGATGAATATATGTGGGGTTTTAATGAAATCTTGTGACTTTGTGATTTTGATGTAAATGTCAGGAATTAAAGTAATTGTAGACCTTTAAAATTTCATTCAGAACGAACGAAAGTGTTGACCACTTCCAGTGTATATGAGATAAAGCTTAATGTTACTATGATTACTAAAGATTCAGTATAAATAAGTAAATAACTAAATATGATATTATATTATACAGTGGTTATAGTATGTGGCTTGTAATAGGAGCAAAAAATTTAAAGGACGCTTCCATAGAGCCTCGGCAGTAACCTCTTGTGTCCAATAAAATTACATTTTCAATTCGGAGAAATTTTGATCTAAAGTTATGACTTCCAAGTAATGGATCTTGGCACCACCAATGCTGATTCTTGAGGTATCATCAAGTTTTGACTCATAATCGTTGTTGCATTTTTGGTTTAAAAGAATATTATTGTAATATTTTAATTTTTAAATTAAGGTTTTAGTGTTTTTTTAAATAAATTGTTATTAATATCATACCAGAAAAGTAAAAAAATTACACGTAAGCTATATTCGCATAAAAAAAATCGAAAATACTGCTTTTTTCCAATTGAAACTATTTGGAAGCAGCTCAATAGTGTACCGTTTAATTTTTTGCTTCTATTGGCTGTGCGAAGTAGGTGGGGGTGGGTGGGGGTAAGCTAGGCGATCGTAGCGCACACCATGGCAGAAATGTGCACTTACCGGGGACAACTGTCAAATTTACTTTCACGTTTTCTATTGGTTTCTTAACGGTTTCCTACGATTCGTTTCGTTTGTATGTATTTATTTATTCTCTTATTTATTTCAGTAAAATTTCCAATACGGGGTCTTTCTCGTTTACTAAAGTAAATAAAATATTCATGTGTCATTATTTGACATCTCTGAGTTTTGACATTGTCTCGGGACCTTTGACGTTTGACGTTTCAGACGTGCACATAGCCAATTACAGGTCACATCGCGTATATCGTATATTACATACATTTAAGTATTTTATCACGCATTGGAGGCGTGTTCATTTAGAGCTTGGGTTAACTCTACATGCGAACTTAGGCTAGTAATATCCTTACATAAGTGCTAATTATAGCCCATTCTTCGTACCTAAGTGAATCTATACAAAGATATAGTAAATTTCAAATTAAAGAGAAAAAAAAAAACAAACATTTAGTGCTCCGAGCAGGATTCGAACCTGCGACATCTGGCATTCGCGGCCAATCGCTCTAGCCACTGAGCTATCGGAACCAATCAAGCTCAGACACGAAATTCTTCACTAGTTCCCTCTTACAACGTCTTAGGGAGGCGTACAGCGGCGTCCACCTAGAAGATTTAGGCTTCTTTTAACGGCACCAACAGCAATCGGCAGGTTCGAATCCTGCTCGGAGCACAACATTTTTCCTTTCATTTGAATATTTGAATTTTCGTTAGTAGCGTCAGTAGCGTTAATACCTACTAAGATTCAGTAATTTATCCTAAGACTTAGTAGGCTTTAAAAAAGTCCACAGCCACTTGTAAAGTGTAACTTGACGCCGTCAAATCCATCAACGCGTGATTCATAATCACAATGTTGCACTTCCGCGTATACTATACACAGTATTAAGCCATTCACAAAGCTAACCAACCACTTTACGTGACTTCACGCTGCCCAGTGTAAAGTTTTTATTTAATTAGGTATAATCCCATTTTGAGCTTCCTCAGCAATTTTGAGGGTCGCGGGTGTCCGCTGGATGCGGGTGGCGCAGGACCGGTCACTGTGGAAGTCTTTAGGGGAGGCCTATGTCCAGCAGTGGACGTCTTTCGGCTGACATGATGATGATGATGCATCCAATTTTAGAAATTTTATCAATTTCTCTTTCACCTTACACACATAACCTTTTCAAAATAAGTACCTAGTATATTTGTCAAACACTATCTTCAGTATCGTTCTTATAAAATATCCAACTCATATATATCTATGCTAATTTTATTTGTACATACGGATATACATTAAACTCACGCCTATATTCCCGAAAGGGGTAGGCAGAGCTCATGAAAATTATTGTTCAGCTCCACTTTTATTATTCGGTGTAGAATATCGCCGGCTCGACTTGTACCAGACACAGGCTCAAAGTTGAGTGTTATATGTGTACGTGTATAAGGCCGTGTACAGCGTTATAGCTGATTCCAGTGCCTGTGGCAACACTGAACAATGGGGGAATTATGCAGGCACACGCCACCGGATCACAGCTCGTATTCACCAAGTTGCTGACAACTTCCAGACTACCCAGAATAACCTGACCTCTAATTATAAACAGTCGTTATGAAAGTACGGGTCATGATAATTGGTGGTTGTATTGAGAGTAGTGAATCGTGTACGAGCCTACGAGCTCGATATAGCTGTTGTTTGTGTTTACGACTCAATTCAGAATAGATAGGCTTTGTTCGTAAGGAATGTTTATCCTGAGACAGATTGTCTATAAGGCAAATTGCTAAGATACTATGAAACTAAGTCAAGTAAGATACTGATTTGTAAGGTAAGGAGACTTAATACGGTCAATATAAGAGCGTCTCCAATAAAGTGTGAATATGGCAATATGACTTATTAAATATGAGAAAAGAAAATATAGTAGATTTATAAAGGCCACTAATTACAATGTAGGTATGTAGCGAGGGATGTGTTTTTAAGAACCCATAGAATCACTTCATGCGCACTGCGCCATGCGAGGAAAGGTCATCGAAGTGTTCCTATTGGTTCTTAAGAGTGCTCAGTACGTTCGGTTCTCCATAAAAATGTATTTACGCTCTCATTTTAAAACGCCATGCTAGAATGACATGAAACTTTGTATACACAATGGGATTCGGCATATCTAGGTCGGAAATTAGTTTCTGTTGCTTGAAATTATAATGGAGAAAAATTACAACGACTATTAAGGTTTTCATACAAGCCGTAAAATACTCAAAAAACCGCTGTATTTTTTTTTCTTTTACAATTTCTAGCAACAGAAACTAATTTCCGACCTAGATATGCCGGATCCCATTGTTTATACAAAGTTTCATGTTATTCTAGCATGGCGTTTTAAAATGAGAGCGTTAATACGTTTTTATGGAGAACCGAACGTACTGCCACGTACTGCGCCCTCTTAACAAACACATCCCTCGCTACGCATCCTCGCACATGTATGGTGGTAACGCAGCCTAAATGTGCCTGTAATATTTAAAGAGTTCCTCCGATTCCTTACGGAAATCGTCAGATCAGACATCAGATCTTCAACAAACTTATATGAGCCCAACTTGTAGGTACCTCCTCTCAAAAATATTTGACTAATCTGTTTAAAAAAGTTCTGAAGTAACACACATCCAAAAAAATAAATGACAACCATCCCCTTTTCTGAGCCGGCAGAAAAGGGTCGAGAACGCCTGTTTTCGGCACTCAGAAATTAAATTTAGAAATTAAATACAATGTACCCATAAGTTAGATTTGGGCTAATCAGTCTCATAATTAAATAAACTTACTGATTAAACAAGTGCCGTTCCGTTGTCAAATAGTCATTTAATACAGTAGAACGGTACCCAAATGGCGATTTTCATCTATACAATACATTTACGCGTAAGCTTTTAGTGAATATATTATCAAGTCTTGTCACGGTAGGCAGTCAAAAACAAAACAGTTCAATGACCCCGCATAAAGGCTGTTTAAGTATGTATGAATTGTATGACCATGTGTCACGATGAGATGACGAACTTGCATCTTAATAAGTGGGCAGAAATTAATGAGTTCGAGTATCCAGTGGAGACAAATGCACAGTATTTTAACTAAACGTTGTGGCATATTGTAAAGTTATGTTATGTATATTTGTTATACTTTAACCATGTACAATCGACTATACAATATGTATGACATCTTTTGTCATTCTGAACAATAAAAACAATCTTTAAGTCATGTTTATCAATAAAAGGCATTAAATTCTAAAAATACATTGCATAAAAATACTCCTTCCTTTAATAATAATTATGAACATTATATTGAAAAACATAACAAATAATTATTTTTTTGATGTTTAAAAACAAAATAAAAAATTTATGTGTATTTTTATATATTTTTTATACTTGAATTGTAATATATATCTCAACTTAGGCAATAAATCGTGTCCCCTTGTTCATAGTGATTATATTATCTTTGCCCTTGTTTGGCAGACAAACGTTTCATATGATGTTATGTGTGATACGCAGAATTTTCATTTCACAGAAGCATTTTTTTCAGAAAGCGAACTTTTTGGGTACACTTAAAGGGTTAAAGTCATTGTGTAAAACCCATTTAGGTCTACCAAAAAAGTAGGTAAGGTTAGGTTAGAACTGCGACCGTTTATGAAAAAAATTCTTCCCATGAAATGAAAATTCTGGGAAACATAAGATTCGATGATAGATTTGTCTGCGAAACAGGGTACAATATGGTTTTTATCAAACTACTTGGTAAGTTCATAAATACACTATTAATATATGTTCGTATGATCGTAAATACTAAAACGAGCAATTAGCCGCTTCATCGAACAAGGCCGACATTACAATAATTAATTAGTACATCTAATTAACTTTGGATCATTGTAATTTACTAATTTGCAGCGCGTGTTTCGACCACTGTATTGTAGAAATAATTTATACAGGAAAGTGACGCAAAATGTATACAGGGTAAAATGTAATTGGTGACATTGTAGTTTCATAGAATAGGTCTTCTATTCACACGACACGGCAGACCAAACAGTATAAAAAATTTGTTGAAAATGCAAAATTTTTAAATCCTAAGAAAAAGTCAAATGTAAACTTCCTTAAAAACACCCTAGGTATTCGTTTGACCAAATAAAAATGTAGATATTCTAAAATAATTATTTGTATAGAACAAAGACAGAGAGAGAGAGTTTTAATAAAAACAAAACATACACATAGTTTTGTATTTATTTTATTGTTACTGGTTTTATGTATATATATATGAAATAATTTCAACTTCATCATACTTTCCTACTACTGTCTTAATAGACCGTGGTTTAATAAAATATCAACTATCAATAATAAAAACCGCTTTTCATACTAACTGTATATATATAAGTACGAGAGCTGACTGCAATCGGCCGTCCTATGTTTAACTTTAGTATGTATTACGAAATTTATATATAGTTATGCCTTTTCGCCCTAGCACGGCAGCGTACCGAGCCGGCACGTAGGGACATGATGTTATGTCAAACACGCTTATCGACATTTACAACATCATGTTATCAATGAGCCGTGGACATTCGACTTTCACACCCTGTCTGCATTTTAAACGGTGGATCACAATTATAATAATTAGATTCTAGGGTTATCGCACTTTGGTTTTACGGAGTCGAATAGTTATTTGAACATGTAAATAATTCCTAATCTTGTAATTTTTTCATATAAGATTTAATTTCGTTAATCTGTACCTAGTTAAGGAAATATTACTTAAACTCCACAGTGCCTTAGTTTTTTTTCTGTAATGCTGTGTGTTTTTTGTCGAAATAAATATTTAATTATTATTGTGAGACTTTCTAATGTCCGTAACTATTTATTTGATTTCGGGAATTCAAGGCAGCTTATTAGAAAGTTATAATTAGAATTAAAAAAAAAAAGTTAATATTAAAGTTCATTGTTTTCTGTTTTGAGTCTCAGCAGAAATAAAGACATGAAAAAAACCTAACCAATTGGTTTATGCATTAAATACCCGCATCATTAGTATGAGCACCGGTAATTACCACGACCGCGTAAAAATAAAATTGCTATAAAAACACGTTTGGCTTCCCAGAAGTGAGAAAATTTAATCAAAAATCCTCACTTCTTTAAATTTGCGGTTGTTTCAGAGATAAATATTTAAGATAATTTGTACGTACCAAAAAGTAACAGGGATAATAATAGTTAGAGCATCAGAATGTCAAGAAGAATTCATTAATTCATTCAACATATGGGCAATTAACCCATTACATTCAAGACGAATAAACTCAATGATCAATCATTTGTAATTACCAAAAACGTGACATCGTAAATTAATTATAGCTCAATTCATGTCATTCAAATTCCACATTACTTGGCAAAAGGTCGTATGTCACTAGAGACTATAATATAAAACATATGAATGTGATATGAACCTTTTTTCATTTCAATAAGGTTCCGAATAACTTTGTTTTTAACGGCGATGACTTTCGTCTTTTCGGTCTTCCACCGCTGAATAATTAATTAAATAGATTAGAATTGCTTAAGAAATATAAATATAAATGAAATATGGCAGAGAAAAAAATTTTACTGTTTTTAATTAAAATTTTTTGCTATAAGATATTATGACAAACAAAGCGATTTTATATGACACTGTAAAAAAAGCAAAAATGAAATCAGCACGTATCTAACGCCATTATAACATTAACAATAGGCAGTGAAAATAAAATATATAAACGATTATTTCGAATTTTATCTACACTTCAAGTGTTTCCGTATTAAACCCCGGTCAAGGAACCGGCTCCAAACGAACTAATTGCACGAAAGTAACTTTCAATGGATATTGCACCGACTCCCACGCACTGGAATCGAATTGAACGGGACTATGGGCGACAAAAAACTTTCCATTTTAAATATTATCTCTATTCCTTACCTTACTTTACATATAGTCACCAAATACGGACGTGTGCATAAAGTGAAACGCAGTATTTTTATTATTGTATTTACTTTTCTTTTGTATGAAGTTATGTAAATATATCATTAAATGGACTAAATTCAGCATTCAGTTAAAAAACATTTTTTTTTTTTTTTTGTGGAGTTTATCGTATTAATTTCTACTTTGAATGATGTAAGCTTATAAATATCGTCCTGTTACAACTAAGGTACTCTAAAAAGTCGTAGCACTCCAAAGTACCGCAAATAGATCATTTACATAACAAATTATGCGCAAGCACCGCTACATTTTATATTCTTTAGACAGATATAAGCAAATGAACAATTAAAAACTAATAACCCAACTATGCAGTCACATGAGTCAATCATAACAAGATAGTGTAAACAAACACACGACACATGAAACGAATCGGCCGTGCTAGGCTTATTTTTAAAAGACGTAACTGCATGTTCCTCAAACACGACATACGATCTTATTATCTAGTAGACATAGTAACATGATAGCCTGCGTAGGACATTAATCCGTATACGAGCGGCTTGAATCTTTTATTAAATGTTAATATTGAATGGTGGTTCTGTGAAGGTTAGGTCAGTTACTTGATCGTAATCATAACTGAGATACGATCAGCGGTCTATATCACATAAAATATTCGTCTTATGTATTCACACTATGTATGATATAGTAAATCTAATGTACAGTCAGCGTCGTATAGTACGTAGCAGTCAAAGTGGGCAAATAGTGTACCGAACTATTTGGCCACTATGGCTGCTACGTCCTTTATGATGCTGTCTGTAAGTACTAGACTAATTCATTCATATTTTATCAATGGAGTAGTTTGTATGTATCAAGTCTAGCTCTAACTACTATTTACGTTGTAACGGGAGGTGTTTGAATAGATACTCGTATTTACGTAATTTACTATTCTTTTGATCATTGCAGAAGATAATCAATCAGGCATTTGTTTTATGACCAATTCAAGAACTAATTGTCTGAATAGTTTGAGAAATAATTGTCTCAATAGTTTGAATTAGCATTAATTTTCTTCATAAGAATCTATAGTGATTTTACATGAATATTATTTACATGGTAATCTTCAGTATCTAGATTGGATCACCATCAAGAGGAAATGAGCGAAGATACGTTAATGAATTAACTTTTAAAAATTCTTTAGTACCAGAAATACCAGAATAAACATTTTTTTCTTGGTCTCCATTCCAATAAGAATCTCATAAGTTATCCAAGAAAAATAAATACATTAAAATAGGTTCAATAAATTTCACTTAACCACGCCTCTGTTAAGTTAACACTCTAAAAATAATCATTCACATACTCTTAATGCAACAATCCCTTATCCCATTAAACTAACAAAACACTCAAACTAAGTCATAATAAATTAAAAATAATTCTGAACTGCACTTAAATAAACACTGCACACACCTTGAAACACTGCCTTTAAATCAAGTTAAAAATGCTGTAGTCTACCTGAGCTTTAAAAAATAAACGTGAATATCTCGATGCTTTTTTTTTAAACCACGCGGCGACGCGCGTGCGCCTGGCAGCCGGCCGCCATTACACTAGCGGCGCAAGCGCATGTTTTCTGCATATCCACATAATTAGAAGTCCTGCGCTAAAAGGACGTTAGCTGGTTTTACACTCGCCTAATTAGGAGCTCATGTTACTAATTAGGATGCGGGAAGTGGATAGTTTTTCTGTAAATAATGGATAAGTACGTACCATCGTTAAGTTTTTGCATTGATTGCGAGTTGTATTTAGCCATTTATAATTTATGGAGAGCAATTTCTAGCCCGTTAGTTTTAAGAATCTCATACCCATTAATTTTTTAATGTGACATGATGATTAATGCGCTATGGAATTATTTTTATTTTCAATTACACAGAAACAAGTTTAGACCACAATTATCCACCTGAGTTTACCTAAGTATTCAGGCTAGAAACACATGCAAATAAGGGCTTAATCTAAGGGGAAACGTCAGAAATGTACGGAATAATCTCAGAATAAACTTTTTAAAGTTCGAATTGACATTTGATAACAATAACAACTCCAACGACCACACCAAAAACCTTCTTAATTTAATATCTAACCATAGAATATTGTATCAAAGAAAGATAACTAACCTTTCCTCATTTCGTTCAAAACTCAAAAGAATAAAGTTATAATGAGCGTACTTATTATAACTTGTTGATGGATTATGCGTGAAAAATAATGTTTGCTTTAGCCTCGAGAACTTTTACTCAGACGAGGAGGATCAAAGTTAAACCGGATTATGTATTATGTGCCGGCTTGGACAGGGCTGGCACTTCATTAATTACTCTTACTAGTATAAGCGTAGTCTAGGTTAAATTGGTGGCAGTTAAGATGTTATTTATTTATAAAGCCGTAACGTAGACTGTGATAAAAAAATGATAATGTGACCAACTTTGAGCGTACCAAAACGAAAGTGAACCAGAATTATGGATTAATCTTTTTTTATATCACAAATTAGGTACGAGTAACACTATTAATTATTAAAAAAGTCGCTAACCGAAGTCACGTTTAGGTATATCTAAGCACGATACAAGAAAATTGCATGTAAAGCAGGTATTCTTATTTTTTTCATAGATAAGAATTTATGTGATGATCTGATGATGTGGTCGAGGAAGTATCAACACATACCCACCCAAAAAAAAACTATTTCAATATGAAATGGTTCAATTTACATTTTTGTTTGATCAAATTGTCACTAAATAATACGATTACGTTGATGCTTTATAATATAATACTATTAAAAAGAAACATTCAAACTAAAAACGACGCCGAGTAAAAACTTTTCGTTACCTTCACTTGTATTATACAAAGGAAAACTTTTAGCGAATGTTTCATAAACAAGAGGGAAGTTTCCTGTGTATTAATTATTGCCTACTATAAAAGGCTGTATAAATAAATGTTTTTAAATTTTATAGGATTTTAGTAATACGTAAAGCACAACCCGGCTAAGGCACCCTTACTTGCAATTACAATATAGTATTTAGTTATACTGCGTAATTTAGGTTAATATATATATTTTTAGGTAATTTCGAGCATTTTATTTTTAGATAGGTAATGTATTTTAAACTTTGTAGTACTCGAATGCACATTGCACAGCCCTACGTGTAACCCGATTATAGACCAGAGTCTGACTGTGAAACTCGGGATTACGTCGAGACAAATGAAAACTATACAATAAAACACGACCGCGCACTAGATTAAATTGAAAGTGGAGATTATTGTCAGCCCAGTTGATTAAAAAAATTAAAAACGCCCTAGAGTCATAACACCGAGTTTTTTTCTTAATAAGATTTTCTTTTTATATTACTATGCGATTTGATACTCGGAAACTGGGTTAACTGGGGAATAGAACTGGGGAAGTTGAAACAGGACTTTTATACCTGGCAAGCTTACATTTTATTCGTTAGTAAACATTGATTAAGCAAGAAAACTTAACAATCACTCAGTAAATTAGTTGAATTTAGTGATACCACCGTCACTATTTTTTGACCAGTGAAGTTATCTTTGGATTATTTTGCCTTACGGGCCCAGAATTTCAACCACTCTAATTTCGTC
Organism: Notocelia uddmanniana; assembly: GCA_905163555.1. Lineage (NCBI taxonomy): Eukaryota > Metazoa > Arthropoda > Insecta > Lepidoptera > Tortricidae > Notocelia > Notocelia uddmanniana. The sequence goes on from LR991053.1 coordinate 49,881,847, forward strand.
ATCCTCCAACCTTTTTCTGGTTGCACCCTAAAAGGGTCCGGAGTCCTCTTTGACACCTAATGCCAAGGTTTGGTATTGGCTGCCTTTTTTGTGCCTAGTTTTACTAAAGTGACTGCCCCAGAGGGAAAACCAGACTGTTGAGATTTGGCCGGTAGCGCAAGCCGGGGTTCAAACCTCCAGATTGAAAGCCTTGCCGCAGTGGCTTCTTTCCTTTCAATCACTTTCTACCACCAGGGTTTCTTAAACTGTGGTCTACGGACCCTTAGGGGGACCGTGTGATGAACTTCAGGGGTCCATGAGGTGCAGCTATCAAATGCATTCAATAAAAATTGGTAGGTATTCAGTACTATGGAAAAGGTTCGTGGGCTCTGAAATTCCAAAAGGGGGAGACTTGACAAAGTTTAAGAAAACCAATACAGAAATACAGGGTTTGTTTCAGGGTTACTATTCTGTGCTAACATTGTTATTCATTGTTGTTATGGAATTGCTTGCGTCTTACGATCAATAGAAAATATGTAGTATATGCAAAATATTTGTTATATGAGAATTGTATAGTGTGATGAATAAAACTAAACTAAACCAAACCAGTACATAGAGCTTCAACCTAAATAACTACGATATTTGAGTGTCTACTTTATAGTTTTACTACACCATACTAACAAACAATTTGAACAAGCTAATTAAGATTGCCAGCAATGTCGTCAGCTACCAAGCGCCGGAATTAATCACAGGTGAAAACCGCATCATAATCGATGCAGCATTTCAGATCACATTTGCATACTCGTGCGGTATTATACGGCGGGTTCAACGACCTCTATACAAAACTTAAAAGCTGTATCTACACAAGCTACTATTGTGACTTACGCCGTTTCAAGTGAATTTGAGTCGAGTTGCGTTAAGACATGTATATCCGTAATATACAGTGACTTACGTCTTTTCACGTTCGGAAGGTAGACTAGGCGTGTACAGGATGTTGGTAAATAGCACAATGCGTCCCCAGGGCCCGGGTTCGGTTCCCGGGCACGACGCTAATAGAGAACTGAATGGAGCATTGTGATCTGATTGAGATATTAATGAGCATTTAAAACAGTACGTTTGGTTGTAAGACTTGGTTTGTAGGTACTGAGCTACGAAATATGGTACGGTCGTATTCCATATCTGGTATCTACAATCTTTTCCTTTTTTAAGTAACAAAACACAGTTTAATCGTTACATAGAGCGAAGTCATCATTTATATAATAACTAGCTTTTGTCCGCGACTTCTTTCGCGTAATCTTCCACTATCTATTTCATCCCTTAGAGGGATGATTTTTGGAATAGAAAGTATTCTATATGGTAATCTAGACTATAGACTATTTGTATTGGCTATGTGCGAAGTAGGTGGTGGGGGTAAGCTAGGCGATCGTAGCGCACACCACGGCAGAAATGTGCACTTACCGGGGACCACTGTCAAATTTACTTTCACGTTTTCTATTGGTTTCTTAACGGTTTCCTACGATTCGTTTCGTTTGTATGTAGTTATTTATTCTCTTATTTATTTCAGTAAAATTTCCAATACGGGGTCTTTCTCGTGTATATTCATGTGTCATTAATTGACATCTCTGAGTTTTGACATTGTCTCGGGACCTTTGACGTTTGACGTTTCAGACGTGCACATAGCCAATACGATGCTTCATCATAATCCGTTCAGCCGTTGTTGCGTGATTGAGCGACAGCGACAAACATCCAAACGTCCAAACATTCAAATATCTAAATTATCGCATTTATAATATTCATATATATATTATTATTAGTGGAAGTAGGATTATTGGAAACACGCATCGAAACAATACTCATGAATTGTTACAGTAATAATTACGTTAAATTAGATAGTTTAGTTTAGTTTATTTATCTCCATTATACAATTACATTATAAAACATATTCGCTTATATTGCTAGTCGTATATCGATCGTCAGTACATTGAAATTTAAATGTAAAATAATAATAGTAACATAAAGGTATATACTAAATATATACCTGCAATTACCAATAATCAATTTAAAGAATAATAATAGAAAATAATACAATGGAAAGATGACAGTTAATAAAGATTAAAATGATACACTAAACTAATATACATAAAAATTAAGTTATACCATGTCAAGGTACCAATCATAACAATGTCAGATGAATAAATTATATCAAAACTAATATACTAAAATAATTAAATTTGGAAATGATACCAGAAAAGTATCAATTCACTAATGTCAGAACTTATAATAGGATAAGTTTGGTTATATGTTTAAAAAAAGATACAATTACACGTAATAGAATTAATGTATCACAAGTTGATAACCTAAGAACACTATAGAACAAATGTTGGTCAAATGATCACTACAATAAAGATTCACCCCTCTGCCCAGTGGTTTATCTAACTCTCTATCCGGTCAAAAAATAAACCGCTTTTTTACCATACATTCGCAAATTCGATATGAAACCCCTAAATAAACTGAAGCAATTGCAACGTCCGCCAACCGTCCACTACTGGTCTATTATTGGATTTTTCACATTTTTTTTACGATTCCGCGTACGAGTTTTATTTATTTCCTAAACCTCACACCCCTATCAGGTATGTTTTGAATTGTGTACTTTATTTTCAAAGGATTAAAGTCCTTTTTTCTACTTGAACGGTGGAGTCATATACGAGATTGTGAAAGCGTTTGAAATATGTTTCGGTGCGGTAACGTTGATGAATGGTTTATGCTTCAATTACGGAGTGACATAGGGTTAAAAAAACTATTCTAGTATGTTTCTTTCAAAATCAAAACTAAATGGCCTATGGCAAATGGTTTTTTGTTCTTGATTGCTTTGTGATCATAGTGAATGTATGTTTAGGAAGTATTGATTTTTTTGTTACTACGAGTATTTTAGTAATAAAAATAATGTAGTTATTATAAATTTGTGTTTTTTTTGGTTCCTGTGCTCCACTAAATTGTTCAAAGGTTAACTGGAAGGTTCACCTTTGTTACCGAAATAACCGAATTCGTCTCTATTTATACTTGTGTTTCGTGTGCAATAATGTATTTACACACATACATACCTACGTTTATTTATTTCTTGTAAGACACGAAAGGTTTATGTTTATAAAGCTTTCAACTTTTAATATACCCCGCCTTTTTTAAATTAAAATATAAACAGCTCCATCAGGATTTAATGCGTGCTTTCACACTGAAAACGGGAAATAAGTGCTTCGGCAAGCCAATTTCTTGGGGCCCATAAAGTTCTTAGACAATGCCCAGTCGGCTGGCACAGCGCCACCAGGACGTATGAAAATCATAACCGTGAATTAAAACATGCACTGCTTTGTCCTGGGAACATGTGTGCGAGAACCACAGGGGCCCACGTGCATGTAATGTTTACGCAAATGTAGGTTATACGCTTCTAGTAATTCGTTTTAGAATCGCGTGTGAAAACAGTCGGGCTTGGGTCATTCTGACTGTGAGCATAGGTGTTATGCACCGTAACTAAATGTTTTACGTGCCCTATTATATTTCTAAACTTTATGTTTTGACCGAGGAGACTCTTTGTGTATCTTTATTGTGTATTCTTTATTTTGAACCTAAGAGATGCCAGAAAACAACAAGAGAATGAAATGGTTGGATAATGTCCTTCCGGCTGATTTGACATCAATCCCGAAATACACTAGTCATTAATAGACCACTGCCACAAGCCACCCTGATCAAATTGAAATTGTAACCATGCCTGCCCACCTGTCAAAAAGCCTTCGTTCCAGTATGAATGAATTTAGGGTATTTTATGACTACAGGGTTTTGTGAATAAGTGATTATGACGTTAGGTTATTTCGCCACTGTTAGGTGTAGCTATTTTAGGGTATTTTGGGAATAGATTTTGAGACTCATTCTTAATGGGATGCAGTCCACTTGAATTTGGGTTGTATCAAGAGTAGTGTACATCGAGAAAAGAGGTTTTTGAGAAAAAGTGATTGTGATATAGGGATAATGTATATAGCCAGTCAAAATACCGCCTTCCCCCTTCTTCCATCGGACATCCAGACGTACGGCTGGCTACCATCCTTACCTGGTCGAAATTCCTCTAATCGAACCAAGCGCTTTGCATCTTCTTTTATAATGCGCACTTCTAAGGTTTGGAATTCTCTGCCGGCGTCTGTATTTCCGAGTTCATATAACCTGGACCTTTTTAAGGCACGAGTGAATAGGCATCTTCTGGGTGAGCTCGCTTCGTCGTCGGCCTCATCTTTGCCCCCTGGCTAGATGCTGGCCAAGAGCAATCCCATTTTTAATAAATAAAAAAAAAAAAAAAAAAACAAAACAAAAATAAACTGTATTCATAGTGGCCTAATAGCATGTTAGCCGTGCCGTGCACACGCTTAATCTAGTTGCTGACCAAACTGACCTTTTTTATTGTACTATGTGAGTTTGTGAATGTATGTTTGTGTATAGTGTCCAGTTACTGTAATTAATTAGTTTTTATTCAAATCATATTTAAGGCACTATTGCATTAGGGTTAACCTGTAATAATAATTGCTGTTAATTATAAATAAATGTTGAAGAATAAAACAGTGACGATAATGAAAAAAAATAATCATATCAAAGCTCAATATCTCAAAAACGACTGAACAGATTTTCCTAAAACATAGCTAAGAACACTCGGGATAAAAATTATCTATGACAAAAGAAAAACTAAACGATAATCGGTTTATCTACTTGGGAGCTACGATACCACAAACAGATACACAGACAGACACGTTAAACTTATAACCACCACTCTCTTTTTGCGTCGGGAGTTAAATAAAGTAACGAGTTCGTTAGATCAGGACGGCGAGGTACTGCTGCTATCCCTATTAGGGAAGACTAATCTAGCTATTGTTTTTTAAGATTTTGAAAACGTATAATATAAAGTATTGCGTCACTATCTAGCGAAACGAACTCACCGCAAACTCACAAGGACCCGATTGTTGTCCCAACTTAAATAGCTGCTCAACTTCCAGATCCCGCTTTAACTCAACTGCTTTATAACTTAATTAAACAGCAGCTTCCTTAGTTTCCGAAGTGTTCATTAAAATGGATATTGTTACGGAGTTACTTCGAAATTTAAAGTGCTCAGTAAATAAGTTTGTAAAAACGAAGCGTGAGTTCTAGCTCACCCGAAAGATCGTAAGTCGCTAAGGATTGTATGGAAATACAGCCTCTTTATGAAGCTTTGTTAATTTAATTAGCGCTTTTAAATGTTCTCTTGCTTTGCGTAAGCTTGCGTGTCGATTGGCGTGAAAGTTGTTTTTGGTTATTCACGTGAAAAGTAAGTGCTTGTTTGTTCATACTTATGATGAATTGATTATCTTCTTAATATATGATATAATTTTGCCGTAAAATCAGGACACATTGTTATGTATTACCAGGACTACAAAGTTTAGTGAAAGAAGTAAATACACTTTTAGAACGAGTATGTTTTGGAATATGCTGTAGAGAAGAGAGATGACTGGTTAATATGTTGTACGGTAAACTGTCACATGACTCGCTTCAGGGAATGAAATGGGGTCTCATTGATCATTTAGGTTTTAGAATGTAGTATAAAAGCAGTAATAAATGTATTATTGCAATGATAATTAGATTTAATCAAATAAACAGCAAAATAATTCACTAACATGCATATTCCTGGCCATATTAGGCTACGCAGAAATTCAAACATAGTATCTAATTTAAAAAAAAAGGTTAGTCCAACTCACTTCTTGAATAAAATTAACCTAGGTTAGGTTCGGTACAATAAATAAAATACCAGTTGGTATTTTATAAAAGAATATCATCAACACGCAGTTTCACAACAGGAGTACCATCCCAACGAACGCAGAACTTTCAATTGCAGTCAATTGTCTTCAAAAAAACGAGCGTCCGCCCCAAGTGGGCGAATAGAAAATAACTTTTTTAATAAAAGAGTGGCAAGCATCATCGCTCTGAATGGTTTAAATAGAATTTGAGCACTAACGAGCCGAGCCGTAGTTGGCTATTTAATTATGAATTTATGAACAGCAGACTAAATGCAAACCCGGTGTGGTGAGAGCTTGGATGCGAGAGGGAGCGTTGGATGAAGTGATGCGACATCTTGTTCAGGGCAATATTTTACCAGGATCTCTGGGTAACCTAGGGCGAATGCTTGTGCTTCCACCGGGTTAAACAAAAACTAGCCCTCTAGTTTTTGTTTAACATAGTGTCCAAGGCCTCCAAAATAAGAGAAAGACCATTCTGACATTTTGAGACCTTGTGTCATCTCCAACTTTTAGACTCATAACTTCTAGACTAGACAATCACCATTGTAAAGTTGATGTCAAAGATATGCATGTATAGCTTCATTTTTCGCCTTATTAGAAAGGAGTAGGTGCATGAGTATAAACATATTTGTAAAATCGACTCTCGTCACAGTACTACGGCATTTTCTAAATGTCAATATTACGGGTTGCAACCAAAACAATTTGAGTAAACTCGTCCAAAGTTAAAACTGCGCTCAGATTGAAGGCAAGCGAGGAACGGCAAGGCCAAGGATAATTTACATTAAACAAATAAAAGAAAAATTAGCAGTCATGTCGTATAAGGAAATGAAGGAGGCGGTCCTAGATAGTCAGATGAAAAGAGCTACACTGACAAGAGTTTAACTCTTAAATTTGTGATGATGATTCACCCATCGGATGGCGTATTTGTATAGTATTTTTCTGGCTGGCATAGTGTCCGTGTATATCTATATCTACAATGAAAATAAATCGCTCCCGCTGCCTTTCATCACCTAGCCCACGCCCCGGCCACTGCAGATCCTCGTTTCTGGTTAATTAAGACACTGTTTTGAGTGGCACTTACGCTGCACTGCACTTATAGTGGCCCGCGTTTCAGCGTTTTACACTTTTGCTGTAGGTATATCATTAAAATTCACATACTTAATATATTTTATTTGACTAAAATTATTCTATACTCGGCACTGTGCAGTCAACGGCATGAATGAAGACGTTTTGTTTTTTACAACTAGCAGATCTTTTTCAAACCCTGAATCCAATTTATGAAAATTATTTCCAATACAATAATACACGCTCGCCTCGCTGATGGAAAATCATCTTTATGGTCACCTTGTCATTAAATATTTGGGGACAATCTTACACGAATCGACCTAGGCCCAAACTAAGCAAAGCTTGCACTATGGATACTAGACGACGATATACATACTTATATAGATAAATGCATACTTAAATACATAGAGAACATCCAAGACCCAAGAACAAAATCCGTGCAAAATTTTTTTTTTTCATTTACATTTTCATAATAGGTGGGGCCATACGCTTTTTTGCCACAAGCGTAGTATAAAAGAATCCAACATGAAGTAAACTCTAATGCAACAGTTACAAATTATCTCTTCATAAAAAATGATACCATTCAGCATCGGCTGAATGAATTTCAATCGTGCCCCGCCGCCATTGTTCGATAATTTGCTGCTCCATATAACCGGACGAATTCACTTATGGAATTTAAACTTTATTAGCCCGTTAAGTTAATTTTATATCGCTGTAAATAATACAGCAAGTTAATAGGGTACTAAGGAAGTTATTAATTTATTCTTCTCGATGTTTAATAGCTAGTGTTATAAATGCACTTTCGTACGTGATTGCGGAATATTTAAGTTATGGTGTCAAAGTATTAAAATAATTATTTATAAAGTAAAGGTCGGTATGTCAATGTGTTTGAAAAGGTACACTGAAAGAGGAAAATGACAGAATTTTCATACATTTTATTCCCAGATGTAACATTAATTTGGTGTTTGAAAAAAGGTTTATTTAAACGTAAGACCAGGCAGCTATAATTTTACTATTTTTGACCGAGCGAGCGAAGCGAGCGAAGCGTCTTAGTTTCAGCTTCGACGAAATTTTTTTCGTATGTCTGTCCGGAATCCGGATGTTCTCCTCTACAGGTCGCATTTCTCAACCGATTCTCGTGAGATTTTGTGAGCAGTTTTTATGATTAGATAAAATTTTTTGGTCGGAGCCAGTTTTTGGAATTTTAGAAATTTAAAAAAAAAAATTTTTTTTTCGTACTTCTGTCCGGATGTTTTCCTCTACAGGTCGCATTTCTCATCAGAAATGTTGTATAAAATTCTTATGTCGAGTCAATTTTTTGAAAATTTTGAGGTTTGAAAAAAAACAACAATATTTCGTATGTATGTCTGGATGTTCTCCTCTACAGGTCGCATTTCTAAACCGATTCTCGTGAAATTTTGTGAGCAGGTTTAATGATTAGATAAAATTTTTTGGTCGGAGCCCGTTTTTAGAATTTTTGAAATTTAAAAAAAAAAAATTTTTTTTTCTTACATCCTGCCCAGATGTTTTTCTCTACAGGTCGCATTTCTCATCAGAAATATGACATAAAATAGTTTTGTCGAATCAGTTTTTGAAAATTTTGAGGTTTGAAAAAAAAAACAATCTTTCGTACCTATGTATGTACGGATGTTCTCCTCTACAGGTCGCATTTCTCAACCGATTGTCGTGAAATTTTGTAAGCAGGTTTGATGATTAGATAAAATTTTTTGGTCGGAGCCAGTTTTTAAAGTTTTTGAAATTTGAAAAAAAAAAGTTTTTTTTTTCTTATTTATATCGAGATGTTTTCCTCTCCAGGTCATATTTCTTATCAGAAATGTTATATACAATTCTTTTGTTGAGTCAATTCGATCGATAATTAAATTAGGTATATTGAGGTAATTACTTGATTTGAAAATACGAGTGTGTTAGGTAAGTATATTATCGATCGAGTAATAAATAAATAGCCTACAGCGTGAGCCGGCGAGCGCGGGCGCGGAGAGCGGGGGCGGGCTACGTGACAGAGTGACCTTTTTTTATTTAGACTCGCGAGGTCTACAGCTCACAGAGCCACTAGTTCAATATTAAGCACAGGATGTAGGAAGATAGAAAACATATATTATTACTAATTGAAAGAATTAACTGTTTTGGACAAAAAATGTGAGCATGTGATAATTTTTTGGTATTGCCTGAATACACACGCAAAATTTCATCATCATACATTGATGCAAGGCGCCCAATTTAAAGGTGCCTTCCTACGTAATTTAAAATACAAATAATACAAAATAATTTATTTACCAAAATGGCAATACAAAAAAGCAAAAGTACTAGATTCACGTGACTTTTATACAAAACGTCCTTTTGAGAAGAGAAATCGGGTAAGTAAGCTTTCTGTCGGTCATATCCGTGCAGTGCCCTGAACTAAATGATCAATAGAAATACCAATTCAAAAATTTATTTTCAAAGAATTTAATTTCTTTTTTGTATTACGAATTAGTCTTTGATGTGAGACATGATCCACTTCTTATTTTATACTTAAGTTGATTTTTGCTGATATATTTTTATAAATCTTGAAAATGAATACCAACTAGTGGCTCTGTTAGCTGTAGACCTCCCAAAAAATGTTTTTATTTTTCAATCTACAAAATTTTTAAAAACTGACTCTACAACAAATTGTATATAATTATCGAACCTGCTCACAATATTTCACGAGAATCGGTTGAGAAATGCGGCCTGTAGAGGAGAACATCCGGACAGACAGACATACGAAAGAATTTTTGTCGAAAGCTGAAACGGAGACGCTTTGCTCGCTTCGCTCGCTCGGTCAATAAAGATAGTAACCAAGTTGATAACTTTTAACAGTCGACAAAATGCTCGATCTCACAAAAACTGTTAAGTTTAAAAATATTAAAGATTTTTGGCAACATCTGATTGATCGTATTTTTAGCCAAAGTAACAAGACTACACAAAAGCGACAAATTGCATCGAGGGAACTGTCGCCGATCATACATCAGTGGAAAAAGTGCAATTTCCATTTTGGCGAGCCGCCAGCCAATCACACCACTGTGCCAGTTAATGCTGGTTATGACTGATTACTACATATTAGGACCACTGGGCGAGATTTAGTATTGGATTAATTTTTTTAACACCATAGTTTTTGTTTGTCATATCAAAAGGGGGTCGGTGTCGTGCTTTTGATTCACTGATTGTTCTGCGGTCTACGGTATCTGCTTGCCATTGGGCAGTCCCCTTGACAAAAAAAAGAGTATACACTCATACCCATCTTATTGATAAAACGTAAAATTGTACATGTCATGCAATATTTTAAATTAATTGAAGTACCTTTTGGCGTCGAAACTCTAGGTCCATGGGGTCCCAGCGCGCATAAGTTATTTGCAGAAATTGCGAAGCGTCTGGTTGACGTAACTGGTGACCGAAGAGCCGGCGGCTTCCTCGCTCAACGTATCAGCATTGCGATACAGCGAGGAAATGCCGCCAGCATCCTCGGTACAATGCCTCAAGGGCCCGTTTTAGATTTAAGTTAGTTTTCATTTTCTTTATATTATTTTGGTTAAGTATTCTTGTATATATTTTCGTTGTACATAAATAAACGATTACCATTGAAGTATGTCATAGGTTACATAAATAAAATGGTTATAAAACACGCTACAGAAGTTTGGTGCCATTATAATATTACTATACACTTGCTTTATAGATATTAAGTTACATAATGTACCTAGTGTTATGTGCCTGAAGGATGCCTGGGGTCCACTACCTAATCCCAAGAACTATCTAATCAATATCGCCAATAATGCACATTTTATTAGGAACCAACAGCGCAGTGTCGCGATTCAGTAATTTTTTTTTTTTTTAGTTAATTCAGAACACAAACAGTCATATAAACATTTTAAATTCACAGTACATTAAATAAAAAATGTACTAAAACAAAAATAAACAACAGACCTGGAGGTTCATTATTTTAAATAGTGGGTGTTAACTATGTATATATGAATTGTGTAAACAGAGTGTTAAATTAGGTAAAGTACAATAAAAAGGAAACATACTCATTCAACAAGTTTGATATCTAGCTACATAAGTCATTAACTGTTGTACTAAAATATCTTACGTTTTACAAGTAATTTAAGACTAGATATTGAATTATGAAAAGGATAAATATCAAATAGGTGCTTGTTATAGTAATTAGGAACTCGTCTGAAAAAGGTATGCCTAGAATAATTCTTGCAAGAAAAACTAATATGAAAGAGAGATCGAGGGCGTAAGGGGTGATGCGGGCAGCTGAGGGTAGATCTGGACAGTGGATAACACCTTTAAGAATTTTAAATAAAAACATAACATCTAAGTAATTTCTACGATTAAGTAGGGAAGGGACACCAAAATCATGCATCATCATCAGTAATACCGTAATTACGGCCCAATTGGAGATTGCATTAGCGTTTACTGAATATGCATGCAACTTTACCGGTCCCCATTACTAACGGGCAGTTACAATTCAACTAGGAACTCCGTTAAGGACTGTTAGTCAAGAAAGTGAAAATTGTACAGTCAACACATTTTTAAATGTAAACATTTTATTGTCTTACGGATTTACGTTGCTTAGAAGGTGTAAATTAAATTACACAACAATACAAATTGTACCTATTTACGGGTTGTAACTGTTGTACTTACGTATCTTTTTTAAATAGGGCGGGTTATGTTAGAATTTCGCTTCTGCGGGATGATTTTTTTTCTGTCGCATATCAAATAAAAGTGGCTTCCTAAGCATACCGATAAACAGAACTCTTTCTATCATTGGTTAACAATCTACTATTAAAGAAAGTATAGTTGTACCTACAATATCCGACGTAAATCGGTATATAACATGTAATGCTTACACAGTTCCGTCGTTTTTATGCTATATATCGACATAATGAACATAAAAAAGTTAATCACCCAACTGTGTGTAACTATCACTTTCTATAGAATTATAGTTTCCCCATTACAGTTCATAAAAATCATACCAATGAAAATGAACCAATGGTTTTTTATGTACCTACTTACGCTTTATATTGTGGTGTGGTTGATAACGTAGATAGTAGATCTTACCTGAAATAAAAGAAAAAAAACCCTCATTTAATAAAAAAATATATATTAGGACATTTCGAGATGGATATAGGCTATGTTTGTGTCCATAGTGTACGGTATCTGCTTACCATTCCGTTAGCTTATTTGCTTGCATAATGCCGTGGATCTCCGACTACAAATAAGTAGGTTAGATATTTTGCCTCAAAATTTTTTTTGGGTTTGTATGAGGACCGCCGTCAAAGTTTGCCAATTTTTTTTACCTATTTATCTGTAGTCAGAATGCAATACCAATTAACGCCTTAAACGGATCCACGGAATTTTTGTTCCATTATTGTATACCTACAATAGGTACAGTCAACCCGCACTGGGCCAGCGCGGGGACTACAGTACTGCCCGTTCCCTCGCATCAATGTGAGGAGGCTTGTGCCCAGCTGTGGACGTATATAGTCTGATGATGATTACCGACACCTTAATTAACTGACATGGAACATGTTTTTGAGTAAGTTGTATGTACTTGACTGTACCTACTATGACACAGTCCTAACGTATGGCTACGTCTGTATAGGAAAGTGCGCCGGCGCCGTCGCCATCGTATATCTGTCACTTGCGGGAATATGCGGGGGCTGACAACAGCGCATAGTAAGAGAAGTAGCGGAGGACAGCGGTGGTTTTTTTTTCTTTTTTTTTTAATTAAAAATGGGATTGCTCTTGGCCAGCATCTAGCCAGGAGGCAAAGATGAGGCCGACGATGAAGCGAGCTCACCCAGAAGATGCGCAGCGGCGGCGTATACAAGGTGATTCGGGAGACGTGAACAAGATCAACACTACGGATTCAGTAGATCATAAGCTACTGCTTCGTGCCACTATTAGTGAAATTAACGTTCATTTATCTTTGGTGTTGAAAACAAAATGTTTTTAATTATTTACGAAATTCATGGTCACTCTACAATCAGAATACTTCAGTCAAGTCATACTGTGTCAAATTGAATGTCACCTGAGTCCGATTACTTTTGAAATATCGTATCGCACTCAATGTGACAATTTACTTTCTTCGTAATCAAAGTGCTGTCAAAACAGTTAGAGGTTTAATCTTTATAAACAAGTTGTTGTAGGGTGACCATGATTGTAGATAATTAAACTTTAACTTAACAAAAATTAAAATACACGAAAAAGGTATGGGTGTTTCACTTAAATACAATGGTGAACGATTCATTGCCATTTACTATGTATGTAGTGTTGCTCCTGGTCACGTCTCCTGAATCATCCTGTACTTATTTATTTAAGGTTGGATTTGCGTTTTGCATTTTTTGTGGACATCTGTCATTGGCTATTGTTGTTGTAGTTTAAGTTTTGTATTTTTCATATTGTATTGCTGTTGATGCCCCAAATAAAGTAAATAAATTAATTAATTGGCCGAATTATATCACATTATTCCGTTCAAAAAGCGACTTCACTGTCTAAGAAAGAAGATTAAAAGTCGAATAACAGTTTAATAAAAAGTCGGGACATTTTAAATAATTCCAATTATTCCCTCTCGTTTGTATTTGGGGCAGCCCAACGTCCACCTTTCGAAAAACCGCAGTCATAACGGTACTGTATGTGATTGATTTAAACTTCCACGATTTTTTACAGTAGTAATTTTAGGATTTTAGAAAAACTAACCCCTTAGTGGGTTAAATAGGGGGTGCGAAGTTTGTATGGGGATGGAGTGAAATTTTAGGTGAAAGACTTGAAACTTTGTGTATAGACTTCTTATTACAATACAAGTGATTTCAAGGTTTTGAAAAACCGCCACTAAGTGGGTTAAATAGGGGTGAGAAGTTTGTATGTGAATGGAGTAAAATTTTAGGTGAGAGACTACAAACTTTGTGTATAGACTCCTTATTACAAGAAAATACAATACAAGAAAAAACAATTCAGTAAGTTTTTACAGTTGTTAACAGTAGATAGGGACCATATTTACCACTTTGAGATCGCTCAACGTTTTGGAAGTATTGCCTACCTACAACATTCTTGGTCTCTTGGTTGGTCCTCGGTGGGTTTAATTGTACGCGATCTCCTATCTACTAATTACATACATACATACATAAACTCACTCCGTTATCCCATGGGGTAGGCATAGACCAAAGAACGCCAAATACTACGGTCCTTACATACTTCTATCGCTTCAATCACATCCATACAACTTCTCATACATGCTCGTCGGTTGCGGGTACTTCTGACCTGGCCCTTTTTCAGTATCGCCGAAATTTGATCCAGATAACCTCGCCTTGGTCGTCCCCTTCCGATTCTACCACTCATCTCCTGAACGTAAATCCTCTTAGTCATTCTACTTTCACTCATTCTCTCTACATGCCCAATCAATCTACTAATTATTATTACCAAATTGCTGTACAGGTGTGTAGTGTTGTGTTTCTGGTCGTGAATAAGGTTAACAGCCTGACTAATGTCTCACTGTCGTCACAACAAACCTCCAAACCAAAAATGGGTCGGCGGTAAGGCACTTGAGTCACTAGAGACAATGTTTTCAGATATCTCTTATTATGATCTCTGACATTTTACAAGGCGTTATAATTCGTGATATAAAATAAAAGAATATGATTCTAAGCCATTTTTACTATGGGACCATCCTTGTCACCAGAAAAAAAAATATTTCATAGAAAAAGTTCTCACTCGATCAACTAAAATGTTCGAATAAAGTAGCTGTTTTTTAAACGGACATATACAAAATATGGACCTACAATTGACCGAGTGAAACGAAGGTCTCCGTTTCAGCTTTGGCAAAAATGCTTGTCCGGCCGGCGGAATTCCGGATTTACTGCTGTTTTCTTCAACATCGCATTTCTCAATCGATTCTCGTGATATTTTGGAAGCAGGTTCGGAAATTATGTTTTTTATATCAAGTCAGTTTATGGAAATTCAGAATTTAAAAAAAAATCGCGTAATCTACCTACAGCTTACAGAGCTGCTATAGTGGGCGGCGGTTAAGAAGTCAATCCTGACACCTGTCATTCCTATACTGTTTAAACCTCAAAATGACTTTTAGGTTATACAATCTAAGGAAATGACAGGATTGACTTCGTAGCCCGCATGTTTTCATGTTGCATCACGGCTTATGTCACCAAATACACCTAGTGGAATGCTACATCGTAAAACGCTCATCGCTCCGCTTCTCGCTTCGCCCATCACCCCGCCGCACCACTTTCCTCAAAGAGCGGCAAACGAATTGCGTTTGACAATGTCGCCGTCGGAAGGTCAATTTGCTTGCATTGTGCGAGCGCTCCCTCACTGTTAGTTATTGTACCTGTCCAGTAACAACTGTGAATTGAAACTGAGCAGATAGTTAAGAGGGCGCAGTACGCTCGGTTCTCCATACAAACGCATTTACCCTCTCATTTTAAAACGCCATGCTAGAATAACATGAAACTTTGTATACACATTGCGATCCGGCATATCTAGTTCGGAAATTAGTTTCTGTTGCTAGAAATTGTAAAAGAAAAAAAATACAGCGGTTTTTTGAGTATTGTATGAAAACCTTAATAATCGCTGTATTTTTTCTCCATTATAATTTCAAGCAACAGAAACTATGATCCGACCTAGATATGCCGGATCCCATTGTGTATACAAAGTTTCATGTTATTCTAGCCTGGCGTTTTAAAATGAGAGCATAAATACGTTTGTATGGAGAACCGAGCGTACTGCGTAGTCTTAAAGGAAAAGCGGTGAGTGGTCTAGCTAGGCGACTTTCAAACTTCGGATCTCGTAACAATGCTGTCTCGGAAATCATATACTATAGGTACTCACTCCAGTATAGAACGCCTAATAACACGGCCCTCACATACATCTTCGCTTCAATCAGACCCATATAGAATTTTACAGTGTAGCTGTTTGAAGTTAGGGTTGCGAATGAAATTGATAAAAAAAATGGCCAAGACCATGTCGGACCACGCTCAGTGTAGGGTTCCGTAGTTACCCAATGAACTTAATAAAAAAAAACAATAACAAGCAAAAGGGACTACCTTCACAGCGTTTCATGCGTATTTTACTAAGAAGGGAAGACTTTTTACGATAACTCAAAAATAGATTAGCTGATCATGTCCGCTATAGGTTTCATTGAAAGTTTTTATTAAGCTTTACTTTCATGATTATTTTCATAATATTCGGACCCATAGTTCAAAAGTTAGAGCGGGGGGACACATTTGTTTTTCTTTTGGAGTGATTATTTATAACTATTCACTTTTATCAAAAAATGTTTGATGAAGACCTCTATTAATTTTGAAAGACCTATTCAAAAAGTACAAACTATGCTAAATAGGCCTAATAACCAAAAAGGCTTAGCTTCGCAACGAACGAGGAATATTGTGAGGACAGGACACCTATTTCTATGTTCGCCAATAAATTCAAAGATGTATTTGTTCATTCCATGAGAGGATAGCTGTAGCAAGTAAAGCCAGTGATGGGACTTGTATAGTATAGGCTGCACTATGCATATACTGCTTCATTGTCGCCAGACCTCGATTCAGCATTCCAAAATGAAATGCGAAATTTCAAGGCAGCTAGTAATTATTTATTTATTTATTCACCATTGTCAGCACTAACAGCTAAACCTTACGTGCTAATTGGTTTTACATGCATTTGTTATTCATTATTATTAATATAAAAATCTGATAAAAAGAAAAAAATAATAATTACATCAGTCAATAAATACATTGGAATTACCGTAATTTCTAAAGAAAATTATTATTTAATATTTAACATGTCATTAATTTTATTAGGCAAGGCTGAATAGACATTGTTTCGGGAATTTTCATTGGACAATACATAACAAAAAATATTTCAGTAATGGCTAGCGGGGACATAAGGGTATTCGCACAGGGGCTGTATCAGCTCAAATACACGATGCACTAATTGAATACGTTATGCGAGCACCACACTCGCGCGTTGAATTACCATATCAATAGTCTAAAAATCAATAACGTTGGAAAAGCTTTTTAACAGACTTCAATAGAATGAAGTCGGGTCTCAGTTCGTCGGCACGGCATGTTTGCTTTTGATTATGTATTTTTTTTCGTTTCATTGCAGGTACCCCCGGTAACCACCGGGGGATGGGCAGCAGCATCCCTGGAGTGCGATGGAGATACTGCGATCGCCAACCCGCATGCCAAGCGTGGCGATTATAGCATTTACCCCCCATGAAATTGGGGGAGGCCTATGTCCAGCAGTGGACGTCCTCCGGCTGATATGGTGGTGGTGGCAGTTACCCCCAAGTTGGTCCCATACAAAGTTGGTGAAGTTCTGATGATGGGATCTAGGAGCAATCTAGGGAACTCCTCAAATTTGATAGGCACGCGTAATATGGCGATTTCGGCATTCTCTGTAGGTAATTGGAGTCTGTTTTATTTGGGTATAAATTATTGATAAAACCAAGGCCACATAAAAAAATACACCTTTTAGTATGTAAACGGTTGTTGGTGACAATTTTCCAATTGTGTGTACTTATTTCAATAGATTTGCTATTTTATTCATTAATTTGAGCGGCCGTGGCTCAGAGCCCGCTTTTCGCATGCGGTATGCGAGGTTAAGCAACGTCGGCAGTGGTTAACTCTTGGATGGGTGCCGTTTTGAATGAAATACTAACTGGAGTGCTTCCGTGGTTTGAACGGCACGTAAGGCCGTTGGTCCTGGCTGCTGTCTATGACAGGAGTCGTTAAGCCTAGTTAGAGGCCTTCGGGCGGCTTGAGAACCTCAAAGAGTCAAGTTGCCCGCTTGACAAGCCTAATCCCAATAAGGTCTAGTTTCCCCTTGGGTCGGGTGGTCAGATGGCAGTCGCTTCCGTAAAGATCACCGTGAATACGCCAATTCTTGGAA
Organism: Notocelia uddmanniana; assembly: GCA_905163555.1. Lineage (NCBI taxonomy): Eukaryota > Metazoa > Arthropoda > Insecta > Lepidoptera > Tortricidae > Notocelia > Notocelia uddmanniana. The sequence goes on from LR991053.1 coordinate 49,899,642, forward strand.
TTAGGTAGTCATCCCTAAGATGATGATGATACTTATTACATAATTCAACGATCGAGCGAAGCGAGTATAAAAAATGTTTATTTGACGATAACTCTAGTATCGTTAATTGGAACGTCGTAAAATGTAGAATACGAATGAATGAGATAATAACTACAACATAGAAAAGTTGAAAAACCCCCGACATTTTCATTTCAAAGCTCAATATCTCAAAAACGGCTGAAATGATTTTCTTGAAACATGGCTAAGAACACTAGGGATAAAATTATCTGACACAAAAAAATAAACGAAATCCGTTTGGGAGCTACGATACCACAGACAGACACGTTTAACTTATAACACCCCTCTCTTTTTGCGTCGGGGGTTAAAAAAAAATTATGTCCGAATATGAGTAAAACCGTCAGCCGGATGCTGAAAATATGTTGAAAACATGGTTCCTCTAAACAGCACTAAAGCTGGGCGTATTCACGAGCACTAACGATATTCTGGTACTTATAACTATTATTCGTTGAGAGACATATAGCTTCACAATATTATTATTATTATTTATTTTGTACTATTAACATTTTGATATTGCTAATACGTATTTAATTGATAGGTACTTCTATCGTACCACATTTTTATTGTATTATTGTTAGTATTAAGATTTGACATTATTATTTGAGCGATACTCCTCTAGTATCACATTTATTTAATATTGCAGTCTGACATATAACTTATTTTCATTCATCCTTTATTATTTTATTTATACTCATTTGTTTCGACATTGATTTTCTGCGTACACTTAATATTATTATTTTATGTGCCGCATACTATAAATTATTTTCCATTTTTAAATTTTTAAGACATTTATTGCAAATTATTATTGTAAAACGATCGCTATATGACCAGTAGTATAAGCAAAATGTGTTGTTTTATATGAAAATTGAATAATGAGAAAAAAAAACCACATACTTAAATACTATACCTAGTGGTGTTTATTTATTTATTTATACATAAGGAGTACCAACAGCTGCAAAACAAAACATGATACAGTCTTGATTAGTAATACATAGCCAATTAAAGGAACTCACAGAGAGAAACTAAATAAAAGTTAAAGGTATGTAACAAAAGTAGCGCACACTTTCGCACTATGTCACACTACGAGTAGGTTCTACTTGATATAAAGGAGTGCAGTGGAAAAAAAAACACAAACTAATAACTAAGCATAATAAAAGATTACATTCATTTACTAATCAAATCTCTAAGGGATAGCTGCCTGCGTCTGTAATAAGTAGACAAGAAATGCATCACCATCATCATCAAATTTGGAGTAAGCATACATATACATACACACATAAAATGCACACGTATAATCACGCAGGTCCGCCATATTTTTGTATTATGTCTTATGTCAATGGTTCACCTTCTGGTTTGGTTTTCACAGAGATAAATAAATAAATAATTTTGATTGTACAAACTCAATACTGAAATACAGTTATAAGCCCGTTAAGTTAAGCGATTTCTTGGTCTTAGTTTTAGGTTAGTCATTATAGGACCCACTGAAAATCAGCGTCGTGGCCCCCTGCCTCGACTCATGCTGAGTGGGCTCCTTTTTTGAGACAACTGATACCTTTTTGATTTATAATTTTTGTAAATTGTTTTCTTGTATTGTTGTTGTTTCAAAATAAATTTGTCGTGTTTTCATTAATTTAGTGAAATTCATACAAGTTGCATTGCAACTACAACACACAAACTGCGCATGATCAAGTGTTGCATCCTGAAAAATCACTAAGTACAATCCCGGAGATTCAGCAATTAAATAGGAGAATTTACACTGTTAAAAAAATTATATGCTAATTTTCGCCCCACAGAAGGAATTGAGCAATTGAATACGTCAATATCTAGCTCTTTGGGCAACATATTCAAGTTACAGCTAGCACGACTCAAGAAAGAATTGCTGAATTGATGTTGTGCTTGACACACCGCCGTGGAGTCGGTTGGCTGTCTGTGTTCTATTGGATACATTTTGGTGAGTGTACACAGGAATTACATGACTTAATTCCGCCTTCCCCGTTCCATCACCGGACGTCCAGACGTGGTGAGCGGTTACGTCCTTACGTTGTCAGTCCATTTATTCGCACGAAGCGATTTGCTTCTTCTTTCCTAATGCGATCGGCTTAGGACTGGAATTTACTGCCGTCGTCTGTAGTTCCTGATACATACAAGCAGGGTCTCGTCCTGACAAGAGTGAATAGGCTATTACTGAACCAGTGAGCAACATCTTAGGCCTTGCCATCGCTTTCCATCAGGTGAGACTAAGGCCACGTCTTCTGTAAAGTGGAGGTACTATTTTTTCGGCTGCTCCAAATGCGCAAGACATTCCTGTGTGCCCTACCCAGGAGATTACCACTGTCATGTTACAGAACAAACTGTTGTACACTTCTTTGTATATTATGATTATAAATCATTTCCTTCCTATTGAACACCAGTTATGCGTGAGACGCGTGCTCCGGTTCGCCTTACTCCCTTCTATATTCTAAACTGCTTTAAATCCCGAACAAAAGCTATTGGAATTTTAACCCTAACTCATTAGTCATAAAGTTCTAAATATAAGGGAACTAAACGAAGATAAGACTTTTTGTTATTAAATAGAAATATGCTACCGGTTTCTTTTTAATTTGAACCTTAACGTATTCCGATTAAGTTCAAAATCGTACAAGACCGCGAGGATAAGAGATTATTTGGTTTTCAACGGGCGTCATGCGCATGGGCATCAAAATGGGCGATTAAACGGACAAAGGGTGTTGACAGGAAAGGGATTGCGAAACGATAGGAAGGCCTTTACAAAATGATTGTCAATAGTAATTGGACGTGTAGGCACTGCTTTATGGGCGATTTTATGGCTTTTGTAAAGTCTATCCATATGGCTGCAAGTCTTCCTTAGATGAAGACTGTGAAAAGATTTACGCTGAATTTGATAGAGATGTCATACTTAGTGAGGTAGCGCCGGCTTTAAGTCCCTAAGCAGGGCGGATCTATTCGAACGACGTCCACTGTTGGACAAAGTGTGCCACAATGACCGGTCCTGCATCCAGCGGACTCCCGTGACCTTTACCAAGTCATCAGTCCACCTTGTGGGTCTACCAACACTGCGCCTCCCAGTACGTGGTCGCCACTCGAGAACCTTTCCGCCCCAACGGCCATCGGTTCTACGTGCAATGTGCTCTCAGAGGGCTACATCGGTTGCTTCGGTTCTACTGCGGAAATTTTAGACTTTCCGTTGATTTTTTCCTCATTCGGCATTTAGGCGCCGCTGAGACACCTAGCGCCAAGAACGGCCGCTCTTGAATAAGTATGATAAATGATTGTTTCTCTGATTAAAGCTGAAACATGATAGGTCAATATTTTATCTAAGTATATTTTTTTTATCTAAGTAGGGTCTTTGATTACCAACTGAGCGTTTCCGTGATTTGGAAGGATTCATAGGCTTCGGGCGGTTTGAATGAGATCTATCAGTCAAGTTTCCCACTCGACAAGCCTAATCCCAATAAGGTCTCGTTTCTTATCCCCATGGGTTTGAAGGTCGGATGGCAGTCGCTTACGTAAAAAACTAGTGCGCCAGTTTTTGGGATTATGGGGACAGCTGTTCTGAGATAACGCTCGGATAATGAATTGTATCTTGGCTTACTTAAACAATTCATGTATTATCAAACGACACAACCGGATCTAGTTTTCTGGCGGAAGACATAAATCTCTTACACGCGGGCGTGGCTTAAGACAGGCAAAGAGACACGTACCCAGAATTACGTATACGGCTAGTATAGGGTTGTAGGGGGGACACAGGGGTTGAATATCAATGTAATAATTCGGAGCGCGTCGTGTCGGACAATAATTGAAAATAACCTTCTATAGACTAGTAAAGGCGAAAATGTCCTTCTTGGGAAATTGTATTAAATTCTACAATAAAATTCCAAAACACATTACTGAACTTAGCAATTCTAAATTCAAATCTGTAGTAAAACAAACACTTATTTCAAAAGCATATTATAAGGTAAACGATTACATCATGGACAGGGATGTTTGGCAGTGATAGTGTCCTGCAAGGCTAATCTAATCTATCGCGAAAATAGGTTTTCTACTGTAGCTTGTTATTTTTGTAGTAACTGAGACTGTAATTTTATATTTAACTATACAATGTATATTGTTTTGAAAAAATTACACCTCGCCGAGTTTCTTACGCCGGTTCTTCTCCGGTTTATTTTTCCGAACCGGTGGTAGTTTATTGACGTTCATAGGTGCATGTAATATGCCTAATTTGAAGAATAAACTACTTTTACTTTTACTTTTATTGATGTGTGGCAGCTTTGTACGAAGCCAGACGCCGTGACCGTCGCATATACACGTCATGATTGACGTGTGTAGGAGGTGATGTGCCTCTGTATAGAGCATTAGCTTTTGCGCGCGACTTCGCATAGGACACGAGAAATAATTGCTATTTAATAATTTTAGGCGCAGGCATGACTATTAGTATAAGAGCTAGTGACCAAATCGGTCATGTGGCTTCAGCTGTATTGAAACTAGCTGCTCTGAAAGAACCGAGAATTTCAGCAATTTTTTTCGATACCTTCCCACCGATATTTTTGCATGGCTATTTTTTTGAGGCTTACATATTGATTAATCTCGCGTCAGAAAAAAAGCCAATACAGCTGAGCCCACACGAAAATTATTATTATTTTGGTACTTTTAACTAACGCTGGCAACCCCTTCTCACCACCCGATCGATTTAACTTTTTTTTTGGGTGCACAGGGAGTACAGAGCAACTGTTTGAAAAAAAAAAAGTTGCTGGGCCCACATTTTTTTTTTCCCACCCCACTACACCCGCACCCACCGCCCGCGGCCTGCCAGCACGAAGATTATAGGAAAAGGTTGTTCAGGAAAGTAGCTAACGGAGTTTCAATACAGCTGAAGCCACATGACCGATTTTGTCGTTAGCTCTCCGTCTATATCGCTGTCCCATGTAGACTTTTCACCGTCTTCTCGCACCCTTGAGGACCAATGTTCGGGGTAAAAACTATCCTTTTTCCTTCTCGGGGTCTCAGACTATCTTACCTAATTTTGTTCAGCGGTTTAAGCGTGGAAAGGCATAGACATGACATAAGTAATTTTCGTTTTTTTTTTCTTGTTTATACGACGGTTGCAAACATGCTTACGGCCTGATGGTAAGCAGACACCATCGCCTATGGACGCTGGTGACTCCAGAAGAATCACAAGCGCCTCGCCGATTTTTTTTTTTTTTTTTATTAAAAATGGGATTGCTCTTAGCCAGCATATAGCCAGGGGGCAAAGATGAGACCGACGATGAAGCGAGCTCACCCAGAAGATGCCTACTCACTCGTGCCTTAAAAAGGTCCAGGTTATATGAACTCGGAAATACAGACGCCGGCAGAGAATTCCAAACCTTAGAAGTGCGCATTATAAAAGAAGATTGCCGATTCTTTATTGACTTCAGGATTCGTTGTGTTGACAGCCAGACATATGCAGGTCCATTGATCTTAACACAGCGCATTCTCGGGAGCTATGGCGACCTCACTCACCACCAGGAACGGTATTTTGTAAGGTGCCCAGGACGTCCCCAGGTGAGCCCCCCCCCCCCCCCCCAGGTGGCGCCCCAGGTGGGCTACCCCATATTATCATCATCCTATAGCGTTATCCCAGTTCAATTGCATCCCGAAGTATACCCGGGGTCCGCCACCTAATCCCAAGAATTGGCGTAGGCACTAGTTTTTACGGAAGCGACTGCCATCTCACCTTCCAACCCAACGGGGAAACTAGACCGCATTGGGATTAGGCTTGTCAAGTGAGTGGGCCACTTGACTGTTAGAAGTTCTCAAGCCGCCCGAAGGCCTCTAACTTGGCTTAAAGACTGCTCTCATAGACAACAGCCGGGATCAACGGCTTAACGTGCCTTCCAAACCAAAGCACGGTAGCGCTCAGTTAGTAACCACTCAAAGCGGTCACCCATCCAAGAACTGACCCCAGCCGACATGGCTGGATGGAAGGATAACTTACAAGTTAGAGAAATCAGCACTGCAGTTCAGCTTGGAGCCTACAGCCGGTTCCCTCTTATTCGTAAAAGCCTTTTAAAAAAAGAAGCTCCCTTGCTTGCGTAAGCGCAACACACTGACAAGCATCGATTAGCGAAAATCTCTTTCGAATGAAACTGGTTCAACATAGACCTATTTTCATTGTATCACGTATAGGAAATTAGTTTAAACAGTTGTTGCTAGAAAGCATATCAAACCATTTAGTATATTGTCTAGTGGAAGTAATTTCCATGATTGTATCACTTATCAGGGCTCGGAACCGGTTAATCTCAAAATCCTGAAATAGCCAAATATTTTGAATTAGTTTATGCTCTTTATGTAGGACTCAATAATGTATTTGGGTTATTACTTCATATTGTTAGATTGCCTGATTAAACATGAAATAGTAGACGAAAGAACGATAAGAACTAAAAAAATACCGGTATTTTTCTATGGACAGAATACCGGTTCCGAGCCCTGTCACTTATTTCCATTATTGCCTATCTCCAACTTGTTATGTGTTTAAAAATGTTGCCTTTTCGTATCCATACTCATTGTCAGATTTACTTTTACTAAGTAGGTTAAGTATTATCATTGTAATACGCATGTTTTTGGGAGAAAATGACCGACGGTCGAGTTTGTTTGGGCGTTTCTTCTCGGCAGTGGTCTTCATTTGCAGAAACGCTAGTAGATTTTGATTTGTAAAAGTGCTATTGCAGCCTACTTGCTGAATAAAGTTAATTTATTTCACGTATATATTTATCTAAAAATTACAGTCATTATTCAAGACCTATGACTATTTGAATTGAACTTGCTATGCCTGCATATAAGCCCAATAGATCGCGCGCGCGAGCGAGCACTTCTGATAGATTTATCAGAGCGCTTTGTACACGTAATTGGCGGTGACTGTACCACCTCTGTACAGTCGGCGACAGATTCGTCAACAGCCGATGGTTCGCTTCGTCGATAACAATGCGCCAAGTTCGTTATCTCGCTCGTTATGCGACTACTCGCGACGAGAGATATAGTGATGTGAAACTCCTGTGCAATTATCGATACCCTATCTGGTGGGCTAGCACACATCACGTTTCTTTCCCTAAAAACTTCATACTAAACGAGCATTTTTGACGTTTCGTAGGTATCCTCTGTCTGTCGTAGAAGGCGACTAAAAGGGGGTCCTTGGGGTCGAAGACGGTCATAGTTGGGGGCTGTGATCGCCTATGAAAGCAGATGGTTGGACCCACAGACTCTAGGGCGGCACTGGTGCGTTCCGAAGGAGATCCCAGAGCCGCCCGAAATGAGTTGAGGAAGACGATCGGGGGGTTTTTAGTCGGTGCAAGTCCGACATAACCACCGCACTGTCCCCGTGGTGCGGTGGTATCCATAACGGATCGTACATCAGTCACGTGATGTAATTTTTAGCAAAGCATAAACACGTCTTAAAAACTCATTTCACGCCATTCCATTCGGCAACACTGCAGTTTAATATTATTATTTATAAAGGAGGTTTTATATTATTTATAAAGGATTTTCCCCCCGGAAAAAAAAGGTCGGAAGTAGGGTAGGTTCCGAGGTTTTCCCGTGGGACTGGGTTCTTCAAGAAAGGAGTGTATAAAATTTTAAAGGGTCGGCAACGCGCGTGTTACACCCCTGGCCTTGCAGACGTTGGCTGCGGTGACCGCTTACCATCGCGGTCCGTACCACCGACGTGGTATAAAAAAAACGTTGCTCAATGGATGATTGGACTATTAGTCAAATACCATTTGCTACCAGAACTGAAATACTCCGAGACAATAAAAACCCTTTTTGATGGTCAATTATTTAAACTAAAATCACGACTTAAACTTCTTTCGAATGCTTTTGATAATTTTTCTCATACCAGATGAATTAAGTTGTCAGTTGTCAGGTCTGATACATCAAACCTGACAACGTTGTGATTTCCGTGAGAAACAATATTTGATCAAAATCGCTACTTTGACATTTGAGATCTAAATGTGTGGATTGATAATAATGGAGTCACCGAAAAGGTAGTAACCGAATGGTAAACAAGAATCAATAATCGATGGAATAGGTAATTTTGACAACAAGCTAGATTTATCGATGACATACGAGTATATAACCTGGACCTTTTTAAGGCACGAGTGAATAGGCATCTTCTGGGTGAGCTCGCTTCATCGTCGGCCTCATCTTTGCCCCTTGGCTAGATGCTGGCCAAGAGCAATCCCATTTTCAATAAAAAATAAATAAATAAATATGCAGCCATATCAAATAAGCGTAGTATAAGGTCGGCGATCGATAGGTGGGTCGAAATACATTTCGATTATTACCAGTTTTCTTAGCTTATTTTGTATCGAACTAATTTTGTATGAAGCAGTAACGCTGCTTACGATTTTCGTTAATTTTTTGCCTCTAATTTGAAACTTAGGATTTTGTATGACTTAATTTTTTAGAGCCATATCAGATTGTCGATTGATTGAGGCTGAGTTGCACCAACTTACGATCACAGACCGATCAACGTTAAATATGGCGCCGACGCTGTCATCCCATAGAAACTTGTCAAACTTTCCATTCCATACATTCAGATTTTAACGAACACGCTTACGATTACAGGCGGCTTGGTGCAACCCAGCCTTAGTCGACTACCTGTCTACCTAAGTGTGTTGTATATCGATATATCGACTTAGTTTAGTATCGATAAACACGCAGCCCTATCAAATATGCACAGTGGTTAGATCAGCGCTCGTTAGGCGGGTCGCAATCCGTTTCGTTTTTTACCGGCTTTTCAACTGAAATAGGTCGACGATTGGTTTTGTCGACGGCCTAAAGCTAAATACATGTTAGTAGACACGTCACAACGAGCGCTCGTTGCCCAACGGCGCCCGCGTACCTCGAGGTCCAAGGAGGAACCAACGTCGAAGAAGTTCGTCGTCGAAGTGAGTGTGAAGAAATCGGGGCAACGTTGGCCAAAGCGCACGCTTGGATAGGTGACCGCTTTGAGTGGTTACTACTGAGCGCTCCCGTGCTTCGGAAGGCACGTTAAGCCGTTGATCCCGGCTGCTGTCTATGACAGCAGTCGAGCCAAGTTAGAGACCTTCGGGCGGCTTGAGAACTTCTAACGGTAAAGTTGCCTACTCATTTGACAAGCCTAATCCCAATAAAGTCCAGGTTCCCCTTTTTTACACAACGACGGTGGAAAAGGAGCTTAAGACCTGCCTGATGGTAAGCAGACACCGTAGCCTATGGACGCTTGAAACTCCAAAATAATTACAAGCGCGTTATCGATCCAGTATTGACTTGAGGAATTTGACTCGGAACGCCAAAGAGAGGTGTTATGTTATAAGTTTAACATGTGTATCTGTGTATGTGTGTGTCTGTCTGTGACATCGTAGGTCTTTCACGGGTGGATCGAACTGCGGTTCTTACTTTACTTGAGAGTATGTCTTCCAGCTATTTAAAATCAGTTCAGCCGTTTCTGAGATATAAAAACATCGGGTAGTTTTTTTAGCTTTTTTTTTAAGTTGGCAGTTATATAAAGTTAGGTGTCCATTGGGTGCTTGTCCCATGGAACACATCCAACTTGCAATGAACCTAAATCTAGAGTTCACCGAAGAATGGCAACTCATTTCATCTGCGGCTACATCTGCACAAGTTGCGTCGGATTAATTAAAATAGTTCGCAATTCAAACCCCGTAGTCCATCCACTTTGGCGGGCACTGCAGAAATATTTACTAGCATACATACAAGAGAAGATAAAGGATTGAACTTTACATTAGTGGACAATAATGTTGACTGATAGTCAAATCAGCAACTTTTAATGAAACGTCAAAAACGCTCTGTTAGTGTGAAGTTTGTAAGGAAATAGGAACAAGTGACGTCACGCCTTTTGTATGATCAAATAGCGTCCCTTTATTGTTCGTTATGTATTTAAAAATCTTTAAAACAGCAAAAATAAGTAGAAGCGTGATATATTCTGAATATTTTCGTGAGATTTATTTATTGGTAATGTAAGAGAAATTTATTTTTATTTGTGTCAACATCCCAATTACGATCTTTAATTGATGAGACACTTAAAAATATCGTATCAACTTAACTACTGCAGATCTCTCCTTGTCAAATGCGAAACTTAAGTCATAAGTTAAGTTATTTATTCATAAAGCCATTTTACACGTTATTAAATGGAACATAATATTAAAATATGTCGTAATAAATAAGCAAATATCAATTTGAAATTGATTAAAATAACATTATTTCTAATACTATAAAATTGAGAGTTAGTTACATCATTTTTGTGAAAATTTAGGTACTCGTTCGTCATAATCATAAAACGGGTGCTCAACAAGCCAGCGTTTGAGGCGACATTTAAAACTGGCCAAGCTATGGGCGCTGGTGATGCTGTCAGGTAGGTTGTTGTAGACGGCGGGCCCCATGACATGGGTTAGTTTGGCCGACTTGGCCAATTTACACCCCACGCCGACTAGCTTGTGGGCGTTACGTGTGTTGTAATTGTGTACCATGCCATACTGTGTTTGTTATCAAATGTCACAGTTGCTCAAATAAAGAGAATTTCGCATAGCAAATGTTCATTGATTCAATCAACCTCGGTAAATAACAGACATTTGTAAAGCGTTACGTACATAACATATATGCGCACTGAAAAATGTTTACAAGTTGCTAAGGGAGGTCTTCCACTCATCCAATATACATTTGATCAAAGAAATTGGATGATTTCATCCAACTTGGATGGGACCCCGACATTTGATCAAAGATTCCGATGACAGTTAAATCAATATGGCTACGCATCATCATAATCCTCCTAGCGTTATTCCCAGTACAGTTGCATCCTGAAGGATGCCTGGGGTCCGCTACCTAATCCCAAGAGTTGGCGTAGGCACTAATTTTTACGGAAGCGACTGCCATCTGACCTTCCAACCCGAGGGGGAAACTAGACCTTATTGGGATTAGGCTTGTCAAGTGAGTGGGCAACCTGACTGTTAGAAGTTCTAAAGCCGCCCGGAGGCCTCTAACTTGGCTTAACGACTGCTATCATAGACAGCAACAGGGATCAACGGATTAACGTGCCTTCAAAAGCACGGGAGCACTCAGTTAGTAACCACTCAAAGCGGTCACCCTTCCATTGACTGACCTCGCCCGACATTGCTTAACCTCGCATACCGCACGCGGTACGCGGGCGCCGCTGGGCCACGAACGCCACAAAATCAATATGGCTACGCATGAAAAAAAAAAACTTGGACAAAGATATTGGATGAGTGGAATGGGCCTCTGTCAAAGAAATTTGATCAAAGATTGGACAAAGATATTGGACGAGTGGAATACCACCCTAAGGAGCGACACCTCAGTAACGTCAATCACACAATCGGCAAGGACTTTAATTTGCGATCCCTAAGTTTGACAGTCCTGCCTAAACGTACACAGATTCAAAGATTTTTTTGCGAAATGAGTCCCAAATAAAGAGGCAGACCGTGCAAGCTTCGCTTAGTTTGGGACTAGGTCGATTTGTGTCAGATTGCACAATTATTTATTTATTTATATGACCGCTACAGTGGTTAGGAAGGATTGGGTTGAAACTTACAAGTTTTCAATTTTGTGACTGAAATAAGCCGTATAGGTAGGTAAAGAACTTAAGACCTGTTGTATGTGGTTGTGACGTGTTTGAATATACATTTGTTTGGTTGTGTTACACATTTTAAATATGTAATGTCTATTTGAACACGTTTTTTAACCTATACAGCACAATCTTTCCCATGAAATATTTCATCTGCCACGCATGCATAACGACATCATAATTATGCTTCACCCTTTACGATAAGGGACAGAAAAAAGCGAAAAACGCGAAGCCATATTAATAGAGCAAACGAAGAGGGCGTGAGCTTGCATATATTAGCTACGAGTGCTGACTCCCTGAACGAAATGTCATAACCGCCATGAACTCTCCATCAGTTGTGCTTAGGGAAATTGATCGTAGTGCGTCTGGAGTACTGTATCTCGATATGTCTAAGGCATTTGACACAGTCTGCCATAAGCGTCTTCTAAACAAAATCGACAAATATGGAATTCGCGGACCTGCTTACTCTTGGATTGCGAGCTATCTAAATGATAGACAACAAAGTACGCAAATAAGTAGGATAACTAATAGTAGACTTTCAGTATTCAACTCAAGCTACCAAATAAACAAGTACGGTGTCCCTCAGGGAAGCATCTTAGGCCCCCTATTGTTCCTTATCTATATAAACGATCTACCTGACTCGACAAAACATGACACTGTCTTATACGCTGATGATACAACAATATTAATTAAAGGTACAGACATAAATAACTTTGAAAACGAGATAAATAAAGCGTTGAGTGATGTTGTACGCTGGCTAGATTACAATAACCTTAAAATAAATCTCAAGAAAACAAAATTTATGCCGTTTATGTCATATAAATCTAAGATTCACCACCTTAAAATAGTGCACAACACAGAGAACATTGAAGAAGTTAATAGTATTGTATTTCTTGGTTTGACATTGGACACACATTGTAGCTGGAAGGAACATTTAGATACGATTTGCAAGAAACTGAATAAATTCCTTTATGTACTTTGGCGCCTCAAACAGACAGTGTCATTTAATACTGCTTTATTGACCTACCATGGTTACATTATGTCAGTCCTAAGATATTGTATAATTATGTGGGGCAATTCTGTCGACGCTGACCGTGCCTTTGTTGCCCAAAAAAAATGCATTAGAACTCTCTGTGGAGTAAATAGACGAGAATCCTGTAAGCCTTTATTCATAAAACATAATCTTCTATCCTTGCCTTGTCTATACATATACGAAATAGTCATATTTGTAAAACTCCATTCGGAATTGTTTACCTTTATCGAAGAAAAGGCATCAACTAGATCACATAGACGGCACATGCTCGCATTACCAACTAGCAACAAGCTGGTACTCAGGAAAAAAAGCGCTCATAATATGTGTGTAAATATATTTAATAAACTACCTGCCGCAATTAGAATACTGCCTGTTCATGAAATTAAAACAAAGTTGCACAAAATGTTAGCTGAAAAATGCTTCTATAGTATTCAAGAATTCTTAAGTTATAAATTTGACGAAGTATGTGACTGAATAATATAATCGTTTGTTATTATTATTAATTAATTTATAGAGATATTATTATTTTTTCAATGTTATGTTATTATATAAACCAATCTAACTTATTGTAGCTGATGAAGCATGCGATGAAAACAATTATCAATGTTTTTTTGACATGCGTGACATGACATAGTCAAAATTATTTTCACATGCCTCAATAAGGCCGAATGTATTAAGGGTCAAAAATGTATATTTTATAACATCTACTGTACCATATGTTCTCGTGAATAAACTTTCATTTCATTTCATTTCGTTTCTGGCGCTTATGTTGTTTTGAACGATGCTCTAATACAAAAGCTATGGTTGTTGTGAAGCGCTAAACGCGCTAAGTCCTATTTCTCTGAGAAATATGTGTATACTTTTAGGACTTTTTCGAGAGGATAATGGATGATCCTGCTGTATGCTCGTATGCGTTGTATAGAGTGCATGCACAAGGAATATTGTAGAAAAAAGGATGGGATCAAAAATGTGTCTAGTCTAATGGTGTTAGGAGTCGATAGGAAACACCACATACTAGTAGAGTAATTATTTTTAAGTGAACACACTTCTACATCATCGACGCAAAGTAGCATGTCTGTGCGTCTTCTACAAACTGTACTTCGGTGAGTGTGCTCAGGAGCTCCATGAGCTCATATCGCCTTGCCCCTTCTTCCATCGGACATCCAGACGTACGGCTGGCTACCATCCTTACCTGGTCGAAATTCCTCTAATTCGAACCAAGCGCTTTGCATCTTCTTTTATAATGCGCACTTCTAAGGTTTGGAATTCTCTGCCGGCGTCTGTATTTCCGAGTTCATATAACCTGGACCTTTTTAAGGCACGAGTGAATAGGCATCTTCTGGATGAGCTCGCTTCATCGTCGGCCTCATCGTTGCCCCCTGGCTAGATGCTGGCCAAGAGCAATCCCATTTTTAATAAAAAAAAAAAAAGATAGGTTGTAGATATTGTTTTACACACCTATATGCTTAAGTAATCTCTTTATTATCGTCAGGGGTTAGGTAGCCGACCCCAGGATGCCTGAGGTCGGCTGCCTAATCCCAAGAATCGGCGTAGGCACTAGTTTTTACGAAAGCGACTGCCATCTGACCTTCCAACCCAAGGGAACTAGACGTTATTGGGATTAGGCTTGTCAAGTGAGTTGACAACTTGACTGTTAGAAGTTCTCAAGACGCCCGAAGACCTCTAGCTTGGCGTAACGACTGCTGCGGCTAGGATCAACGTCTTAACGTGCGTTCCAAGGCACGGGAGCGCTCAGTTAGCATAAATATTATAAAGCCAAATTCCCAATCGTGTTCTCGCTGGTACAGTCAACAACAAAAGTAGATGATCATTTAAGTACTTTGTCGCACTAACGTAACAATACTGCGACAGTTGGCATACGTCAAAGTTGTGAAAGTGACAAGGTACTAAAATGATCATCTACTTTTGCTGTTGACTGTACATAAACTTACGCCTGTGTCTAAAAGGGTAGGCAGAGTAAGTACGTCAAATGTGAGAGGCTACAATGGACGGTCGTTTATTTTTAAATTTGTTTAAATTTCAGTATATTTTGTTTGTGAAACATTTATACACGGAAAATATCTGGACAAGCTTATGTATAGCCACGGAATGAAAAGGTTAGGGTTTTCTACCTTAACGCCAGTAAAAGAGATGAAAAGTGACGAACCTTCTGATTCTGCGACTGTACTTTTTACAGTAGAATTGTGTTTACATAATTTTGAATTGGTATAGCTCTATTATCGGCAAAGTGCAAATACTTTTTGAACGAGCGAGCGAAGCGTCTCCGTTTCAGTTTCCGACAAAAATTCTTTTGTATGTTTGTCTGTCTGTCTGTCCGGATGTTTTCCTCTACAGGTCGTATTTCTCAACCGATTCTCGTGAAATTTTGAGAGCAGGTTCGATAATTATATAGTTTTTTTTTGTCGAGTCAGTTTTTGGAAATTTTTAAATTTGAAAAAAAAAAATTTTTTTTCAAGGTCACAGAGCCACTAGTTTAGTTGGGCTATAAGTATTTTTTTTATTTTTACACTGTTATAAAATAATATAGCAATCATAATTTTGCTCTTTCACGTTAATTTACAGTTAAAACAACACTAAATGTCTTAAACACCTGAATATTTCAGTACATTGCGGCCATTGTTTATTTTAATTAGCGACTTTATGGTATTCGCACATTAATGGATTCGCAAACAGTGCGGTAGGCCGTGCATACAAAACACATGTTTCGACACCAACACCCAAAAACCAACCTTATCGCGACACCACTAAGTTGAATTCACAATGGTTCTCTGTCGATGACTTTTACGTTGCAGTCGAAAAAGAACCCTAAAGCTGAACGTATACGGTTGAAATTTAAACATCGAGGAGAGGATACGTACTGTAAACATTGATACAGGGTGGTTATTATAATAAATTGTTTTGCGGTCGCGCTCGTCTGTCCCTGTTTGGGCGGCGTGTTCAGCAAAAATCAAGCTGTATAGTGTTTTCTGGTGCGTTTGCACTGTTTGTCCCGGAAGATATATGAGCGGTGTTTTGTTGAGTGAAACCAGTATAATAATTTTTTACCAAAAATTTTACACTATCCATATTTACATGGACGAGGAAATTATATCAGGTGGGGTTAGAACTTAGGAGGGGGGGATAGAGGTCAACAAAAATTAAAACTTCAAAGGTTAATATCACGCAAACGAATTGCTGAGTAAAAAATAATAGTACATTACTACAGAGGCCGGGACGAAAGGGGTTGCCGGCCGAAGACATTATACGGATAGGTCTGAGGCGGGCAACCCCAAATTTCCCGCAGAGGTATGTATGTTGCAGTCAAAAGTGTGAACTGGTCAAAAGAACTTTTAACCAACAAAAACAGGCAAAACTACTTTTGACTGAGCATGTTGGTCAAAAGTAGTTTTACCTGAAAATCATAGGTTAATAGTAATTGTGACTGTTACTATCAGTCAAAAGTACTTTTGACCGCAGGCACTCGACAAAAGCACTTTTGACTAAAAATAACATCCAAAAATAGTTTTTCCCAAGGAGGTTGGTTAAAAGTACTTTTGACTGTCAGACTCCGTCATAAGTAGTTTTGACTGGTTGTCAGTCAAACAAAACCCTTAAAAAATTAAGCTAGTCGATAAAAAATTCTAAGAAACGCATATAAAACAAATTAAATTAAATACACGCATGCAACATGTATAGTGCTTTTCTCAAACATGCAATGAAATAAACAACAAAAAAAAACAAAATTTTATTTTTAATACGCATAGTGGCATAATGTCATGATGCCTGTGCCACAAATTTATGTGGAATGGAATTAAAAAAAGAGGACTTTGCCGGCCTAGGCCTGCAAGATTTGTATGAAATTCCATTAACGACCTCTTGTCCTAGCCGCACCTGAAACGTCATACTTCGCAGCCTTTTATAAGGAACATAACATCAATATTTCATTGCATGTTTGAGAAAAGTAAATAAATATTGGGGAACAATCCAACATAAATCGACCTACCTAGTCCTAAACGACGGTCGACGGTACTAGACGACGATATACATACTCAAATAGATAAATACATAATTAAATACATAGAAAACATCCAAGACTCAGGAAGAAATATATCCGTGATAAATGCACAAATAATGCCCTGACCGGGATTCGAACCCGGGCCGTCTAGCTTCGGAGGCAGTGTCACTACCAACTAGGCTAAACAGTCTGACAAAAAAAATGATAAAAAAACCCCACTACTTTTTTCAAATGTTTTGTCGGCGTGTTTAATAAGAATACCTATGGCAAATTACAGCTTTCTAGTTTGAGCCGCGGACGGACGCCTCTCATGGACGGAACAACTATAAGGGTTCCTTGTATACTACGGAACCCTAAAAAGGGTTAAAGTGGCGTTTTTAGTCCCGGTACGGAATTATGAAAATTCCGGGATTTCTCGAGCCCTGAGGGCCTACTCCGAACTTCGAAAATCGAACTTCGTATCGTGCCGTCCCTTTCCGTCATATAGTGTATAACACGAGAGTGAAAGGGACGGTACGACACGAAGTTCGATTTTCGAAGTTCAGAGTAGGCCCTCTGCTCTACCTACTGGCGCCAGGTGACGTGAAACATAGTCAATCCCCAGATGCGCTCAAGTGAAAATTTCATTAAAAAATCAAATAGGATAACTAAAAAGGCTCGGGCGCCCAGCGTTTTCAATATTGAAAATAGTTAGAAAACACAGTAAAATTAATTTTAGTATTGTGTATTTTTTTTTTAAATTAATGATATACTCCTACTTACCTAAAAGTAATGCTATGCTATTTTCTACTTTCTTCTACACTTGTAAAGTAACTAGTAACGCCATCTCTGTAATGGCGTCGTAAATCATTCATCAAGCAAGCGCTAACTTGAAGCCCTCATCGACTCAAGCCGTGATAGTTCCTTTCATCGCCCAAAGATGGCGCTTTCACTAATGCTCAGTCATGCTTCGTTTACACTGTACATAGAGGTATTTAATTCGCAAACTACACTCGACTAATTAAACTTGTTGTTAATGTATGTGTGATTTGTAAATTTATTTTCATTGAATTTTTAATCAGTATATTTTTTAATCATTATTATTAAGTAATATTGTCAGTTTTTTTATATTGTATGAATTCACGCTTTGACATGTAAAAGTACCCTTGTGGCCTATTTGCAGAATAAATATTTGATTTTGATTTTTTAATGTTCAATGGAAGTTTTTTGACTTAATGTTATTATAAAATAAGTCATTTGTAAATGTTATCGGTTTAATTATAAAACGACAACTAGGGATAGTAACAATTCAATATGTGGTTTTTAGTCCTAATTAAGTACGTAAGACGTCAGAAAATATATATTTTTTGCCGGTACAGTGAAGACGTACGGCGTTAACATATTTTACAGTACATATGGTGCTACTTTACCAAACGAGTGCGGTAATCAGCAGATTACGTGCATATGTCGAAACTTTAAAGAGCCATATGTACTGTAAAACGTTGTACAATACAGGTGCGAACAGGTAATTCGCAACGCGTGTCGATTTAAAACACTCCCTTTGGTCGTATTTCAATTTATCACCACTCGTTGCGAATTTCCTATTCTCTGAACTTGTATCGTAATGTACTTAACTATTGGTAAACTCTGTCCTAAAGGCAGGTACCTTATATAGGTACGCTCGTTTGCCATCATATAATAAAAATGAAAAAACCCCCGAGCAGTTATAATCTTCAGCCGGGTTAAAACGATCAGTTAAGCAATTACAATGATCGACCGAGTATTTACGTTCTGTCGAGTAGATACTGTTATAATCGGATGATTAGTAACGTAGGCCGAGCTTCTATAACAGTCGACCTTGTATTTACAATTGGTCGAGTAGACAACGACTCACCTGAACAGCGTCGTCGAGACAGCGGCCCCACGCGTCGCTCCTGTCGACGAGCGAGTTCCATTTGCTCTCCAACTTGGCGACCTCTCGCCGTATGGAGCGGGCGAGGTCGCGGGCTTGCTCCTCCGCTGAGCGGTAGTTGCGGGAGTCGCCTTCGCTGTCGCGGCTTGCTGTAACAAAAATATGGTTAATTGATTGAGAAAATTGCACTGACTGGCTTTAACAGAGACGGTGCTGGTGACGGGACGGGAACAAGTAGTTCCCTGTATGCCACAACTAATAGATAGGCCAGATATAATTTATGACCTTTGTTGCCGTCGTGTCAAAGTCAATAAATTTTATACGTCATGCAGTAAAGGGTTAAGCGGTCGATCTAAATTACACCTTGCAATCTCATGAAGTTTGTGGAATTGGAAGTCAAGTTATACCCAGCAATTGACATCTTTCGTAGGATATGATAAGATAATGGCAATGAAATAAAGGATCAAGAAAAAGCGAGGATTAAATATCGTAAATTGCAATAGTAAACGAAAATCATAATACACATAAGCATGTATACATAATCCCAACAAAGATTGTAGTAAAGAATATAATTATAACCTTACCAGGTTTCTAATATTGTATTCAGTTGGATCAAAAACTTTAAAACTAAACTATTCTAGATAATGTTGTATTAGGTTACTAAGCGAATGAGCAAGAGATGGAAAACAGGAATATCCCTTATCAGATTGCTTTACAAGTTAATCTTTTTTATTCATATTAATCAATACTGAAACTGCGACGCAGCATAATCCTATCGTTGTCCGCAAATTGCTCGGAACGTGGCGCCGTAACGAAGTTTGCGCCTTGAGGATTCTCGGACAGCAGACAATTACGGACTTCGTGCGTGTAATTACGTACGGATTTACATGTAGCGGACTTATATTATGTATTGTTATTCATTTCATATATCCACATTCAGGCGTATCCTTTTCGTGGTCTGGTAAAACTGTAATCTTTGAGGGCCTATAACATATCATAAAATTTGTTATTCGCTAGAAATTTACAAAAAGAAATACTGTAAAAAATATTCAAATGAGCCTATGTTATTATATAAGTGATATTTGGACTAATATTTCAAGAAACAGATCAAAATTTATTAATCTAAAGTATGACAAAAATATTACTTTCTTTTCCGCACGAGGACGTCAATGAGATCGCATATTGAGCTTACATTAGCGAGCAAGCGAGACAAAATTTCGACGCCTACATTCGTCTATAACTCGCGCCTGTTATCTATCTATCTACTCCCAAGGGATAGATCACATTATTATCAGGTATGCGGAAACAGGCTACAAGAGCATGGAATGACGTTAATAACTGACTAAATTACATCCTACTCCTTGTTATATGGTACGAACTCGCATATTGACTGTCATGATTAGTGACATGTTTATTGTTTACCCGGCATCCTTTATCAGGGTGAGTTTTTATACTTAACGGGCCACAAGCGTGTTTGCCACAAGCGTACGGTCCACCTTAAAGTAAGCGTTCACCGCGTTCTATGGATGCCTGCAACTACAGCGGTGTCACATGATTGTTGCCGACCTTTTCAAAATGTATACACTCCTTTGTTGAAAACCCCGATACTGTAGTCCCTCGGGAAAAACTCGGCAGCTCATTCCACAACCGGAGCGTCCGAGGGAAGAAATTCCTCTGAAACCGTACAGTACGCGACTATTTAAGTTATAATGTGCGAGAATGAATGCAATGCTGACGGCGAGCGGAGTTGTGGAGTATAAAGCTCACTGACATTGCGTATTTACATGACTCACATAAACGATCTTGCAGAAAAATAACCCCTATAAAGAAAACTATCAGCTACAAGCATTGACTGAACATTTGCTACAAATCGTATCTACTTAACACACCACAGACAGAAGTGCTTTAGCTAAGATACATTTTTACCTGTAAACATATCAATTGCAAGTAACGGAGTGTAAATAAAGCAATTCCTATTCAACTCACTCATAAAACAGCTTCATTTCATTGTAAAACCACGTTACTTATGTCATTTTGTTCCGCGAGGTATTCACCCTGCTACCGTTCTTAAGTCAAAACGGCGTATATCCATATAAATTTCAAAGAAATATACGACGTTTAGGATTATAGACAGCCAGGCACGTGGCGCAAGCATTCCCGACAGGAGGAATTTAATAATTGCGACGCAGGACGCCGGGGGCTTCTAACGGCTAATTTACTCGACCGAGCTTTTAACTGGGCTCGATAAATTGACAAATGTATAATAATTGCGATGAATTACTCAAAGTGGTGGTATAGAAGCAAGATGAATTGGATGTCGGCTGGAATTTATTTTTAGATTGCCAATGTTAACGTAAAACAAATAAAGAAATAAGACATTAGAATGAAAAAAAAAACTTTTAGAATATATGTAAACAGTAACATGAAAAGGTTAACACCCAAACGGTAATAAAAACACGAAAGGAAATGGACGGCTACTTTAACCTAGTAGGTAGGCAGCTACGAAGCTGGTGTTATTATATATATATACAATAACAAATCTCGACAAACTATTGAAATATAGATACTTCTATGCCTTTTAGAAAATACCCAAGATTCAGGAACAAATATTTGTGCTCATCAAACAAATAAATGCCCTGACCGGGAGACGAACCCAGGAACATTATATATATATTATGTATATCTTCGCCTAATACCCATAGTGCATGCTTTGCTTAGCTTGGGACTAAATAAGTGTATTTGTGTAAGATTGTACACACATATTTTTATTTATTTATACATATTTTTAATTATCAATATTAAGTTTCTATATATAAAAACAAACAATACAAAAACATCAAGAAAAAAACAACTTAAACGTTGAGCCCTTTAAATTACTTTAAAACAAAACGGGATTTGCATTATTTCAAATGGTTTTGATGTTATTGTTTATTTAATACTAGCTGTTGCCCGCGACTTCGTGATGTTATATAGCCTAAAGCCTTCCTCGATAAATGGACTATCCAACACAATAATAATTTTTCAATTCAAATTGGTAGTTCCTGAGATTAGCACGTTCAAACAAACAAACTCTTCAGCTTTATAATATTAGTATAGATTAGCAGTCAAGTGGAGGCTCGGTTCTAAAATAAGACGATGGCAAACATTGTAAGCCTTTCATACTTCAAAACGCCGTATAAAATAATGACCGAAAATCCAAAGAAAACGAAAACAATCCACAATATCACTAACAAAATACTCGACAAACTACCCGGCATTCGTGCCATTACGACAAATTGCATTGTTACCAGCGTCGACGGCCCTCGAGGCGAGTTACTCGGCCGGCGAGCCACTGGGCGAGTAACTCGCGCGTGCAGAGGCACTACAGATGCCGTGTTTCACTTTTTGCATTCGGATTATACTGTACCGCGTGCGGTATGCGAGGTTAAGCAAAGTCGGGCGAGGTCAGTCCTTGGATGGGTGACCGCTTTGAGTGGTTACTAACTGAGCGCTCCCGTGCTTTGGAAGGCACGTTAAGCCGTTGATCCCGGTTGCTGTCTATGATAGCACTCGTTAAGCCAAGTTAGAGGCCTCCAGGCGGCTTGAGAACTTCTAACAGTCAAGTTGCGCACTCACTTGACAAGCCTAATCCCAGTAAGGTCTAGTTTCCCCCTCGGGTTGGAAGGTCAGATGGCAGTCGCTTCCGTAAAAATTAGTGCCTACGCCAACTCTTGGGATTAGGTAGCGGACCCCAGGCATCCTTCAGGATGCAACTGTACTGGGAATAACGCCGGCATTCCACGTTATACTTTCATACTTAGTTAATTTTACGGTGTGAGCAAATTAATTGTTATTAATTAATTTAAAGTATGGCGATGGTATTATAATACTATCTTCTACTATTATCATTAGCCTATAATATAGGCTTCCTCTTATAATAATAATAATCGTATGGCATTTATTTTCGAACCGTGAGGTCTTCGAGAAGACAAGTACGGTTGCCAGTTTTTGTTGCACTTTTAGCACCACCCAGGGGTCACGTGTAGGGTAGCGGTGGGCACTCCCTACGGACGTGGTGCAACTTCGACCCCCCTTTGTCAAGTGAGTGGGCAACTTGACTGTTAGAAGTTCTCAAGCCGCCCGAAGGCCTCTAACTTGGCTTAACGACTGCCGTCGTAGACAGCAGCCGGGACCAACGGCTTAGCGTGCCTTCCAAAGCACGAGAGCGCTCACTTAGTAACCACTCAAAGCGGTCACCCATCCAAGAACTGACCTACGCCCACATTGCTTAACCTCGCATACCGCCCGCGGTAGGCGGGTGCCGCTGGGCCACGAGCGCTCTGGACATTTCATTAGGAATACGTACAAGCAATCTCGAATTGGAAACCAATAGAGTCTACGTAAGATATCAAGGTAACATAGTCATTAGAATTACTGTTAAGAACGAGGTATTTACCCTCGGCTGTATTTAATATCAGGAACTCAAAAAACGTTATATACATGGGTAAAAACTTCGTTCTTAACAGTAATTCCAATAGAGAGTACATCTACACGAACCTCATAGTTACGGTTGGTCATAGTGGTCGTAAAACAAGCGATTCGAAATGCTAAAGAAGTAAATATGGTAGCTGTAACTTTTTTTTTTATTATTAAAAATGGAATTGCTTTGGTCAGCATCTAGCCAGGGGGCAAAGATGAGGCCGACGATGAAGCGAGCTCACCCAGAAGATGCCTATTCACTCGTGCCTTAAAAAGGTCTAGGTTATATGAAGTCGGAAATACAAACGCCGGCAGAGAATTCCAAACCTTAGAAGTGCGCATTATGAAAGATGAAGCAAAGCGCTTGGTAACTTAAAAATATCTAAACTATAATTTCCAAGGTCAAACGTAACAAGCAATTTTCTTTACACATTCTCAAACTTATTTTTTCAGGGTCAGTAAATCGTAAATAACAAGGCAAGCCCGCCATCAGACGACGAAAATGGCGGGGCGCTAACGAACGCGCGTTCGTTTTTCAAACCTCGCCATTGGTCGACGTTCCATTTTCAAATTTATGGACCGGCCGACGTAACGGACGCATTTGCGCGGCCGAGTCGTTTATGACGGTATCGGCGGGAAAATACTTTTTTTTTAAATGTTTGGATAAAAAATGTTGGCGCGTAAAAGGGTATTTGGAAGTTTGCTTCTGGACGATGGAAGTTGGTTTATGTGTGTTGGAGCTATTTGTTTGAGAGCTTTGGCTATTTTAGAGCTTCAAAAAGAAAATATGAATTACGTAATTTTTTCTGAGCAAATGGAACAACTTTGTCGATATAAATAAATACTTAAATATATATTGGGGGACAAAAAATCGACCTAGTCCCAAACTAAGCAAAGCTTGTACTATGGGTACTAGACGACGATATACATACTTATATAGATAAATATATACTTAAATACATAGAGAACATCCAAGACCCAAGAACAAATATCCGTGATAAATGCATAAATATATGCCCTGGCCGGGATTCGAACCCGGGACCTCTAGCTTCGGAGGCAGAGTCACTACCAACTAGGCTAAACAGGCCGTCAAACAGTACAGTGTATATTTGCTGAGCAAGCTGAAATTGGACCAATAACTAACCTCTTTAGAAATTATTTTCATTTAGTGGGTAGTTTGCGGGGGTGTCGGAACGTTCAGCGTGGGTGTCACAACCCTCCGAAAATATACCTTAATTAGAGAGGGTATTAAAATATACTGCAACGGGTCACTCATGTTTTTAAGGGCGAGTATCGCTCGACATTTACCATCTAACAAATGTGAGCTGCCCGTCTTTAACGACTGTATTATTTATGCTCTTAAGAATATGGATTCCTTTAAAAGAATGAATAGTTCGAGATATAAACATAAAATAGCAATTCCTAAGTTTCGTGCCCGTAAAGCATATAAATCATTTATGGGTCAAAGTGTGCTATTTTACAATAAATTACCTTTTGAAGCAATTGGGTTGCCACTTACTGCGTTAAAGAAATATCTAAAATCTTCATTATTAAAAAAAGGATATTATACTGTCGAGGACTACTTAAATGATAAAAATGCCTGGCCTAGCTTACTTAGTTGAAAGGTATACTTAAGCATTGCGATAATTGTTAGTTTATACATTTATTCAACTGTGATGATTTAATCGAGCTTTGATTATTTAATCGATTTAATAATATTTGTTAATGATATTTACTAATGCAATTAATGATATGATGTGTGTGATATTTACTGTTCTTTTCACGATGCACTTAATCGTAGCTGAATAATTTACCATGTTACTTATAAGCTTTAATTTTAAAATATAATCACATGTAAACATGCTCGTATATTTATATTAGTATTATACTTAATGTCATTTTGATAGGTTTAAATTTTACAGACCTTAATGTACCTATTTGAGATTGTTGTGGTTGATGACGATGCAAAAGTGGTTCAATGAATCCTATTTGAATAAATGAGTTCTTATCTTATCTTATCTTAAGTGATGGGCAATTTCTGAAAGATGTTATCGCTACGGGTTGGCAACGCTTGATGATGTCAGGGCCTCCGGGGTTCTCGAGGGGCAAAGGCGAAGATGGAGGGGGAGAACTGGCAGCCCACACTTCAGTACTTGACTCCGAGCAAGAACATTGTCTGTTTGAATTATTGTCGATTAACTTGTGTAACCTATACCTAATTATAATTCCATAATATACGATTGCTATTACCTATGTGCTATTGGCCATCATTTATAAACATATTACAATTTTTAAAAATCGTGAAATTTTCTAAAAGTAACGATACATTTTACAATATACTCAAGTGTGTGAAGTTTTTTCGTCATAGGTTATTAATTTGATCGACCTAATGAGCTGTCCAAGTCTAAAAATTTCATGTCATTAAGCAAATTACAAAATAGTGTCAATAAGAATTGATTATTATTCGTAAATATATTTTTCACCTCAATAGCTCGGAAAGCCCTTTTTAGGGTTCCGTAGTCAACTATAAGGGTTCCTTTATCTATATGTATGTCTGTCTAAGGCTTTACTCTGTGATTGTTAGTGCTAGAAAGCTGCAATTTGGCATGGATATAGAAAGCAAAAAGCTGATTAAGTGGTAAAATAAAATCTAATAAAAACATTTTTGAAGACCCCTACACGTAAAGTGGTGATGTTTTTTTTACTAAAACCCAATGATTTAGATTTATTTATTTCATGTTAAAATTACAATATAATTTTGCTTAGTGTCAAAGTTATAGAAATTTACATCATGATCGTCAATTAAATAATAGTAATAATATGAAAACGTCAACAAGGAATATCTTGCTCTTGTATCTCCCAATAAAGATCGTCAGTTCACTTTAAAATTAAACAAAACAAGAAAATCAATAGAGAGTACGATCGATGTCATTATAATTTTCAACACGCAAAAATAATAAGATGTAAAAGTGAATAATAATATCTCCCAATGAGGATCGTCATTAAATAAAAATAAAAATGTCAATAAGCAATAAGAATTAAATAACATATCAGTTAGCAATAATAATAATAATTAAAATTTGATTTCCATGTACTCGTTTACGGAATACAGAGGATTTTTCAACAAAAGATTTTCCAGTTTGCGCCTAAATGTTTCGTCACATTGTTCGTGTCTTAAGTCGGCAGGCAAATGCTCATAGTAAGTGGGACCTATTATGACACGAGGATTTATTCTTGAAAGCGCTATGCGTTATGGTACGGCGTCTCGTTAGAAAAGTCTTTCAAAATGAATACAGGTCTTCATGAAACATTTTTTGATAAAGTCAATATTTTCGAAAATAATCCCTCCAAAAGAAAAAAAGGATGTTATTTTATGGTACGAGTATACTATCTTTATCATACGAAGCGCTCGTGGCCCAGCGGCGCCCGCGAACCGCGTGCGGTATGCGAGGTTAAGCAATGTGGGCGCAGGTCAGTTCTTGGATGGGTGACCGCTTTGAGTGGTTACTAAGTGAGCGCTCCCGTGCTTTGGAAGACACGTAAAGCCGTTAATCCCGGCTGCTGCCTATGATAGCAGTCGTTAAGCCAAGTTAGAGGCCTTCGGGCGGCTTGAGAACTTCTAAGGCCCTGGTCTCCTATTTTATGCTATACGCGACGTCTGACTTCAGCGTCAACATTTATATGGACGCAAGACGCTGACGTCAACGTTTGAAAGAGACCACTTCAGTACATTTCTATAGTAAGCATTGTGACGCTGAAGTCAGACGTCGCGTATAGCATGAAATAGGAGACCAGGGCCTAACAGTCAAGTTGCCCACTCACTTGACAAGGGGGGTCGAAGTTGCACCACGTCCGTAGGGAGTACCCCCCGTTACCCTACAAGTGACCCCTGGGTGGTGCTAAAAGTGCAACAAACTGGCAACCGTACTTGTCTTCTCGATGAACTCACGGTTCGAAAATAAATGCCATACGATTATTATTAATAATAATAATGTTTTTATTCACGCCAAAATTTAAAATAGCAATTACACACTTCTGCCAAACCACAATGCGGTTTGTTGGCAGTCGAGGCTCCAATTAATACAAGGACGAATCACAATAACTCTGATATGATAAAAAAAGATAGGCCAAGTTTCTGGGTAGGCACAACAGTACAGCAGAACTAATACAGAATTTAGAATGTATTATAATTACTGTATTGCATTTTGTATTTTACTTAATAAGACACTACTAACTTTCTTTTTAAATTGTTGCTTTGCGATGCACTTCTTTTTTAAGTCAGTAATATCATATTAAGGAATTATTATCATATGAGGAAACTGACCCTATCAGGAAGGTCTTCGCAATCCTTGTTATTTAACGCCCAAATGCAAACTGCGGCAGGCCTGGCTGAATTCGTCATTTGATTCATACACGCCATCATGACCGTTATATATAATGGTCTAAAATTCAAATTCGGTTGAATGTGCGTGCATATGAAACGCGACCTCAGTTCGTTAGTCCGTTATGCAAATCTGGTCCTCTTTGTTTAGTTTCCATCTCTGACGAATAAATTGCTGTTTGTTAATAGTTACTACTGACAATAGACTGAGATTTAAACTAAAAAGGTTTCTCTATTGCATTTTAGTTACTTAAAAAATACAACAGAACATTTAAAATATTAATGCTGGTTAACTATATAGCTAAACGCTGGATATGGGGCAGGACCGGTCATTGTGGCATTATCTGGGGGAGGCAACTGCTGCCTATGTCCAGCAGTGGACGTCTTTCGGCTGATGTGACGATAAAAAAGTTACTACTAGTGGCCCTGTAAGCAATTCTTTTTACCCGACTGCGCCAGAAGGAGGGTTATGTTTTTCGAGAGTATGTATGTATGTATGTATGTATAATTGTTTAGCACGTGCACCTGAACGGCTCGATGGATTTTAGCTTGAGAGGTGTCGTTAGATTCGTATTTACTGTAATTTAAGTTAACGGATTTTTGACGCCATATTCCAAATTACACAGGAACGCAGTCAGGTTTTTAGTTTTTTAATTAATTAGTCTTGTTTCTAATTTAAAACCTTCCAATAACAGACTCGACAAAAAAATACTATATTATAATCGAACCTGCTCACAAAATCTCACGAGTATCGGCTGAAAAACGCGACCTGTAGAGGAGAACAACCGGAAGTCGGAACCGGAACATCTAGGCATCCGGATATCATTGGACGAAATAATTTTAGTCGAAGCTGAAGCGGAGACCTTCGTTTCACTCGGTTGATGAAAGGCTTATTTTTGGTACAAGCTTCCAATGTAGAGTCAGCATCATAAATATGTATACAATTTTGGACCTTATTCCCCAGACATTAGTTCCGAAATGTATACATACTTATGATGCTGACTGTACATGTTCTTCCACAGTCGTCAACTACCTACTCGTTGAGATGGTTCCAATGAGCTCACCCACGACGGGTATTTATTTGCCATTTAACGTACGCGGCCGATTTATCAAGCAAAGGATCGCCGTGATATTGGCTATGTGCGAAGTAGGTGGTGGGGGTAAGCTACGAGTAGGCGATCGTAGCGCACACCATGGCAGAAATGTGTACTTACCGGGGACCACTGTCAAATTTACTTTCACGTTTTCTATTGGTTTCTTAACGGTTTCCTACGATTCGTTTCGTATGTATTTATTTATTCTCTTATTTATAACAGTACAAATTCCAATACGGGGTCTTTCTCGTTTACAAAAGTAAATAAAATATTCATGTGTCATTATTTGACATCTCTGAGTTTTGATATTGTCTCGGGACCTTTGACGTTTGACGTTTCAGACGTGCACATAGCCAATAGGAGCTAGTAATATGTTGAATAAATGTTTTCTTTAAACACCACTAGATGGCGCTAGATCCACGAGTAAGTACACAAAGTACAATATACAGACTGAGATAGAGATATCAGTGAAATACTCCACATAGATCGTAGCGCCGCTGTGGTATTTAGTAAGAACTAACCGCACGACCGCTGCCTCTCTGTCACTCGAATATGCAAGTGCGATAGAGAGACAGATGAAGCAGTACACAGTGCCATCTGTTACTAACAAGTTAAACTAACATTTCCTTAGAAAAACTCGTACTTCGAGCTGAAAGGCCCCTGAGTAAGTACATCAAGAGTTAAGTTTGGGGCGTACCAACCACTAGTATTAAGACGGCGCAGTACGCTCGGTTCTCCATACAAACGTAATGACGCTCTCATTTTAAAATGCCATGCTAGAATAACATGAAAATTTGTATAGACAATGGGATCCGGCATATCTAGGTCGAAAATTAGTTATTGTTGCTAGAAATTGTAAAAGAAAAAAAAAAAACAGCGGATTTTGAGTTTTTTACGGCTTGTATGAAAACCTTAATCATCGCTGTATTTTTTCTCCATTATAATTTCAAGCCACAGAAACTAATTTCCGACCTAGATATGCCAAATCCCATTGTGTATACAAAGTTTCATGTTATTCTAGCATGGCGTTTTAAAATGAGAGCGTCAATACGTTTGTATGGAGAACCGAACGTACTGCGCACTCTTAAGTTAAAAAACGACTAAAGATACATTGTATTAGTGCTCCCGCCCAGAGGTAACACAAAGACGAAATTTGAAGTTGTTTTAGGATTCAAAGGGCTTTATCCTAGAGTGGAGATCAAAGGCACGGAAGGCCGCTTTTGAAAAGCCATCAGCTTACTCAACGCAAGGACAATCCGCAAATCGGGGACGAGAGTATTGCTATATGAGTCAAATATGACAGAAGGAATACATTAGTTCCTTGAGTCACACGAATGTTAATAAGTAGGTCGGTATATCAACTACCTATATTTACTATTCGTAGCACAGATATATGGATTACTGGGGCTGGATGCATATACCTCTAAATATTATAAACCTGTCTGTCACCTTATCACGCTTAAAACAAGGATTTAGATAAAACTTTGACATGAACATAGTTTGTGACCCCGAAATGGACATTTAGGATTGTTTTATATCCCAAAAAATATTTGCAACCTTGTGTACAAGGACCCTCCTTGGTAAGGGTAGCAACTTTTTATAAAAAGGTACTTTTTATACAGTTTTCGTTATATAGATCTTAGAACTACTAACTGTGTTACTTAGAACTACTACTATGTTACATTACAATTATTAGGAAAAGAATCGTTGTATAATTATACTGATTTCTTAAAGAGTGAAAAGCCAGGGCCTGACATTATTTAAAATGTAAATATTTTTACAAGCGGAAACGTCCACTTAGCGCAATTATAATTTCCAATCGAAAATGAACAATTGAAAAATTGATCACCCCGGGCGGGATTTCAACCCGCGACCTCTGGAATCCGTCCATCGCTCTTTCCAACTGAGCTACCGCGGGTTATCCCGAGGCGACGAATCTTTCAATCAGTTCACTCTTTTTAACTAATGGGCCGGACCGGGTTTTTCGTGGTCGAAATAGTGAGCAAAAATTAGTTTTCTACTTATTCATGTCACTGAATGTTACTAGCAAGCGGGAGGCGTCACTGTTTTACAGTAATAATAAGTTTCTGTCAGAAATTTCAATTTTGGTACACGCTTTTATTGCAGACTGTACTTTTTCACACAATCATCAACTACCCGTTGAGACAGTTGGAATGAGCCCAAACACGACGGGTTTGTCTTGTGTAGTTTAGGAGTGGCCACCTTCTGTCTCCATCATCAGATCAGCTCGGTGGTGCCAAAATATTGTATTGTCATAGAACTTACATAAGTATACCAAATTTCAGCTCAATCGGAAACCGGGAAGTGAATCAAATTTAACTTGCAAGATTTGATTACAGATCGACGGACAGACAACGGGAATTGTGAAACCGCAATGAAAGCTTGTAAAAAACGCACACAGGGCCTCAGGAGGGGGCAACAAAGGTAACCAAGCCGACTACCGCACCGAGTGCCACGCAGCAGCTTTCCCACTGTAAGAGACATCTACTCACGTTCAGTATCACTGGTGTCAGACAGAGGCGGCTCGTTGGCAATGTACTGTCTACCGCTGAGCAGATTGCTCTCAACCACTGGCCGTTTGTCTTCCAGCTGCCTTCTGAACGCGCGGTGGTCATCCTGCAACGAATAAAATGTAACTAATAAATACACTACGGTAGACAATAGTAAAAATTAATTATTCTTACATTACCAAAAACAAATTGAGGGCAAAAAAAAAGAGAAGATAAAGAGAAGATAAAGAGTATTCGTATCGTATCGTAAAAAACCGGCCAAGAGCGTGTCGGGCCACGCTCAGTGTAGGGTTCCGTAGTTTTCCG
Organism: Notocelia uddmanniana; assembly: GCA_905163555.1. NCBI lineage: Eukaryota > Metazoa > Arthropoda > Insecta > Lepidoptera > Tortricidae > Notocelia > Notocelia uddmanniana. Next base: position 49,931,037 of record LR991053.1, read on the forward strand.
TCCGTCACATTTTTTTTTTTGAAAAAATTACAAAAACTATTCAACCTATCAAGTTCAAAATAATTTTCCTACAAAGTTTTTATAAAGTTCTACTTTTGAGATTTTTTTCATATTTTTAAAACTTATGGTTCAAAAGTTAGAGGGGGGGGGACACATTTTTTTTTACTTCTGGAGCGATTATTTCCGAAAATATTAACATCATCAAAAAATGATTTTAGTAAACCCCTATTTATTTTTAAATACCTATCTAACAATATATCACACGTTAGGGTTAAAATGAAAAAAAAAATCACTCCCCACTTTACGTATAGGGGAGGTACCCTAATAAAATATTTTTTTCCACTTTTTATTTTACCACTTTGTCGGCGTAATTGATATACATATTAGTACCAAATTTCAGCTTTCTAGTGCTAACGGTCACTGAGATTATCCGCGGACGGACGGACAGACGGACGGACAGACGGACGGACAGACATGGCGAAACTATAAGGGTTCGTAGTTGACTACGGAACCCTAAAAAGGAAGAGGAATACCTAGAGTAACAAATTACAACCCAGTGAAGGAGGTAGTTGCTGCCGAGCCGTATGGGGCAATGAATTGAGAAAATTGGCGGTCACTCCACCGACTGGCAAGAACGAAGGTCTTCAGTTTTGATAATGATACCAAAAAACAAAACTTATGAAATAAATATCATTACAGGTATTTTTATTACACCAATCGAACAATACGTTGATATATACTTAAATACATGGGAAACATCCAAGTCCCAGGAACAATTGTTTCTGCTCATCACAGAAACAAATGACCTTACATTATTAGGGGGGATTTTTTTTTACACAAATCGAACTAGTCCCGTAGTAAGCTCAATAAGGCTTGTGTTATGGGTACTAGACGACGATATATTTAATAGATATATATTTATTTCAGGAACAAATGTTTCTGCTCACCACAGAAACAAATGCCTTTACCGGGATTCGAACCCAGGACCTCTAGCTTCGGAGGCAGTGTCACTACCAACTAGGCTAAACAGGCCGACATAGAATGACATACGTACACTTATACAATTATTTAAAACTAAAACCCAAGAACCGTGATATAAATCCTTTAAAACTTGTACATTCGCAAGATGATAAAATTCGATACACTATCGTTGGGGGCCCATTATTTTTGATTCGCTCGGATTTACGGCGAGCAGCCGGCGTGAAATATCGCGCGTTACGGAATCGGACCCTTGTCTATGGGCGTTGTAAAGTCTGTTATAAGAATAGTCGAAGAGATTGACAAAGATTATTGTAAAACTTAAAATGATGTTAACCTTTGTTTGATTTGTTATATTCTTCTACACTATCGACTAATTAAATGTATACAAATTTTGTGCCACTCAAGTTCAGCGATTCGTAGGGCTAATCATTTTTTCTAGGTTTCGTGCTCATAACACAAATAAATGCCCTTACCGGGTTTCAAACCAGGGACCACTAGCTTCGTAGGCAGGGTCACTCACTACCAACAGGGCTGAAGTGGTCGTCAATTTATAGACCCAATGTCACCAGTTTATTACTACCTAGCTCTTGGCCTTTTTTTGAGCGGAGCGAACTAGTGAAACAGGCTGTATCTGGGATTACTGGGTTATGTGGTATTTCCATCCATTTGCGCATGCGGAGGACTCCGTGATTTAATAATGAACGCACTGAAGCCTTCTTTTGCTACGTTTGGCACATCCTAGGGCGATATCAGGGTACACCGGGTAAGGACACTCCATACAAAAGGTACATCCGCGGCTCACGCACACATACACGCGACGATGTGTGTGCGGCCGCTTGTGCTACGCGCTAAATGATTGACGTGTCGGCCGGTCTCCGCCGTTCTCAGTCGGGGCCGCCTCGCCGTCGCGGCAACACGTTTAACGTGAAGTCAGGCCGGCAATTACTACGCGCGACAAATTAAGTCAAGTTACGACCGTCATTGTTAAGTTTATGGATGTTTCAATTCATAAATATTGCTGACCACTTGAGTGTTTTTATAATAGTGTGTAATATTAGGTATGAATTACATAGGAATAGATCAAGTAAGAGCACGTTGTACCTTGAATACCTAAAACACTTAGTACTTATTTTTCAAATAGAAATTAATGATAATAATATTGTTCATAATGAAAAATATAAACTTAATAATGAAGTTCGTAATATAGTAGTTCATTATTTTATGTCGTAATCATTTAAATACTTTTTTATGAAATAATATGCTTTCTTAACTACAAAATTAAACAACTCTTTCTTGAATAGAATATTTGTACTTAGATCATGAATGTTTGGGATGTGGAGGAATTGGAGCCCTATTGCTGTCACTCGTGTGTCCGTCTGTCAAACATTTTGTTCCGAAGATTTCATTGAATCCCCGCTGACATATCAACTTGAAATTTAGTGATTTGTTTATCATTACGTATATTTTACCAGAAAATACCAGTACATTAATAAATCAGATTTGTTTTTTACTTGTACGGAACACTCGGTGCGCGAGACCGACTCGCACTAGGCCGGTTTTTTTTTCATTAATTTACTTAGACACGCATTTTTATCTATCCATTCAAACGAATAATATAGGAATGATGCTAATCACATGTCAAAACAAAGAAAGACGTTTTGTACAACCCTGCGTCCGAACAACTACTTATTACCGATGACGTCACAACTGCTCCTACCGGCCGCACTGTCCCTACCCTGTGTACCCTGGCGATATGGTCACTTTCTCTGGGGTGGTTACGCGAGTGCCTTAGCCCACGCTGCATGAAGCACTCACAACCCCCATGTTCCCCTTTAGTTACCTTTTACGACAGGCGGGAGAGCCTATTCTTGCCCGAGTCTAAACGGTTAACTACCTCTTGGCCTAGAGATGATAAAATATCGTCCTATACGTTACGGATCGGTAATAAAATAAACTTTATGACTTAAGAAACGGGTTTTATACTCGTTATATGTGGCCCAATTGTTTTTGATAGCTACAAATTTTTTTAGAGGCTGTATAATTGAGTATTCGACCGATACTCCACTTCTTACAAGGACAACTCCCGGCGTAACAAATCTTGTTATATGGCAACCATATCCCAATAACTTTATTCCTGTATATAAGAGTGTACTTATGTAAGTAAAATCGTACCTACCCAAAATTACACCCTGGTTTAAGATCATTATCGTGACCATTATTTTCGCAAACTAAGGTAATATAAACTTCGTACTTCACTCAATATTGCAATTTCCCTGTAACATACTAAGAGATTAAGAACATTTTCAATGTTTTTCAGTTCAGAAAAATGATCTAAAACAAGGAAATAACTTTTTGGTACGACGATGCTAATAGTATAATTGAAGAACAGATCATATAGAGTAATATAGTACGATTTTATACAATTACCTACTGATCAGTCATTTAACACTGAATCACGATTCATCCATTCATATTTCCTGTTAGATATTTCTTTCTCTCTATCTTTACATTGATATGTACTACTTTTTAAATATATATACATAGTTATCTTAATATAAAGCCAGATTATTTGCATTGAAAAGAGTTACCCGAGTAAAACCGACGGAAAAAGCTCGTCCACCGACTGCAAAGCTAAATAGAGCTAATTCAAGCCGTCAACACGCTTAATCAGCCGCGGAATCAGACGCCATTTTGTCCCGCCATTTTTGTTTCCGTCGCACCGCAAAATGGCTGACGCGTGTTCGCAAATTGTTTGCTAGGGTTGCAATTTGTCGCTCTGTTTTTTTACAGTTTTATTTCTAAAACCAGTTCTGCTTTGTTAGTATTTTCTTTATTATATTTTTTGTAACATATTATTCATTCCTTTCGGCAAACAGTGTTGTTGAAAATACCAATAACACAGTGCAACGGAGGTTATTTCTTATAATACTTTTGAATAATATTATTACAAGGCAATAATATTTAAAATTATAAATCGTCTAACTTAGGGAAATCGGACGACTAGGCACGTAATACATAAAAAAACTTAAAGCGACAGTTTTCATCTATTATGTCATTAAAATAAAAAACGATTGAAAATATACAACTTTAGATCGAACATTCTACGTATTTCAATTAAACTTTCTTACATTGTAACTAAAACTTACAATACAGAATAACGACCATCTGACATTTTCCTCTGCTTACATTCACTGCGTTATTGTATAGTATATTTCATGTCAGGTGTGCAATAAAGAGTACTAATAATTATATGGTATCCTAATCCACAACAAATTATTCCAAGCTAATTCACAACCCTAGAATATAAAACTAATAATTAAACGTTTGCAGATTTCAATTAATTTGGTTCGCACATTAATTACGCGACGTTGCACATTCATGGTTGTAATCGTTCAGATATCATCAGATTAGTCTCACCGCAATTTACGAATTAATAATAGTTATTTACGTTATTAAACCTGTGGCCATTATTGCCTTACTAATTAAGGTTCATCATCCATCATTGAAAATATGCATTGTGATATGAAAACCATAAATAATATTGATACATTAGTCAAACTACTTATAAAAATCATAAACATAATCGGTCAAATCAAACGGAGACACCCCAGAAGTCGGATTCTAAGGTGGTCTGAAGCCATCAAGAAGAAGAAGGCTTATGGTTATACGCATAAAGCAGCTCACATGGCCCTTGACCGCGTGGTGTGGAAGGACGTCGTGATTGGTCATTCACGATCGTCAGATAAGGGAACGACGAAGAAGAAATCAAAGAATTAATAATTAGGGACAACTTGCACAAATCAACCCAGGCTCAAACTATATGCACACTTAAATATATCCAAGACTCAGAAACAAAATACTTGTGCTCATCTCATTAATTAGGAACACAACCAAGATCAACTTAGCGACTTAGCTAAATTACAGATACAGTTTGCTGCCAGCATTCTCTGCAGCTGACTGTACTTACATGAAAATTAATCCCAATTCAGACGCTTATTGTACAGAACCTAACTTATACCTAAACAGGAATTGTTTTACGGATCTTCGAATAATAATGGGAGCAATAAATCAGTTCTGGGTGGAAGTATTAATATTACTTACTTAATCTAAAATTCTGTAAAGTAGCAACTTCCATTAGGTTTGTTATTATGGGTTCTTTTGAGAAGGTGCGTTTTATGTCGTACTTTCAGGGTAACCATAAGGAAGTTTGGATAAAATAGCGTGATAATTATTATGATAATCATAATTAGTCTAATAACAAATAACGCCTTCTGTAGAAATAGAGAAATATTTCAGAAAAATATATAACATTTTTCAGAATAGATTTTCATCCCCTCGCCATTCCATGTCAAATAATAATAATATAGCGATATCTTAGATAGGTAATCGACGGCAGTGATGTAACTACGATCTCTGAGTTATGTAGAAGTTGGTCATGATTTATCTAAAAAGTCATGTTTGTACGTCGCCCGTCTGGAAATATAAAAGGAACCAAGAGTTACTTTACGGTTCTGTCTTGTTGCGGATCACCCACTCGGTGAACTCGCTCTGTGACAGCGGTACCGCGTTGTCCTGTAGCTGGTTTCTGTTAGACCATTCTCATCTCACCTGTTGTAACACCAGTCTCAACGTTTGTTTGAGGACCAACCGCTCTCTGTAAGACAAACAGTCTTATCTGTTGTTTAAGGTCCAGCCGGTTTCTGTAAGACCAGTCTCACCTGTTGTTTGAGGACCTGCGCGAGATCTCCGCGCGGCGGCGCAAGCGCACTCAACTCAGTCTCCTTGCGGATCACCCACTCGGTGAGCTCGCGCAGCGATAACAACAATGCAGACCAGTGCTCCGCATTGCTCTCCAGCCGGTTTCTGTAACAATGTGATAAAGTACGGTAAGAATGGAAACTTATATTTCTTCTAATTTAATTGAGAGCTTTAATCAAACATTAAATATTTTCAAAAAAATCCTAGCGTTATCCCAGTAGAGTTGCAACCTGAAGGATGCCCAGCCAATCCCAAGAATCGTGGCGTAGGCACTAATTTTACGGAAATTACTGCCATCTAACCTTCCAGCCTAAGGGAAAAACTAGATCTAATTGGGATTAGCCTTGTCAAGAGAAGTTCTGAAATTGCCGAAGGCCTCCAGTAAAAGGAACAAAAAAGAAACTAACCGATATAATTGTATACTTTTTTCATTTAGAAAAATGTCGAGCAGCTCAATCATTCGACATAATAGCTAAGCCATTTTTCCTAAAGACACATACGTATTTATTTATTATTTATCAGATACTTACTTTTAGCTTTTTTTATAAAAGTAATGATATTTAGCAACAACTGAGTTTTATTTGCAGTGACCGTTAATTGATGGCAAATAAATTTTATTACAAGTCTTTTGAATGCAAAATATAGCTGCGACATAACAAAATATAACCAATTCGTAATTCAGCGGAGTGAATAATCACAAGGAATTCCTCTAACTCGCTAAACTCTAAACAAAACAATAGGGGACCCAATATTAACAACTTCCACTGCTCCGGCGAAGTTGGCCGGGACATTCGCTAGTCCAAAAGGCAAACTAGACAAAATATAATTCTTCAATTCAGACAAGGTGCTGTTGCACTTATGAATATTAACAATGTTTGGAAAGGTTACTGCATCCAAGACGAACCTAAAATAAACTTGACAGTACAGTTTTAAATTAAGAGGGCGCAGTACGCTCGGTCTGGCTCGGTTCTCCATACAAACGTATTTACCCTCTCATTTTAAAACGCCATGCTAGAATAAAATGAAAATTTGTATACACAATGGGATCCGGCATATCTAGGTCGGACTATAGTTTCTGTAGCTAGAAATTGTAAAAGAAAAAAAATACAGCGGCTTCTTGAGTTTTTACGGCTTGTATGAAAACCTTAATAATCGCTGTATTTTTTCTCCATTATAATTTCAAGCAACAGAAACTATGGTCCGAGCTAGAAATGCCAGATCCCGTTGTATATACAAAGTTTCATGTTATTCTAGCCTGGCGTTTTAAAATGAGAGCATAAATACGTTTGTATGGAGAACCGAACGTACTGCGCAGTCTTAATGCTTTTTACCTACCTATTGATTCTCATATTTAGTTACAAATTAATGCATTAACAAAATATAAATGATTAGCAAAAAGCGATAAGAGTTTCCAAAGACAACAAGACAATAAAAACCTATGACTGAAGTGGTAGTAATACCGAAAGGTAATATAACTGCGAATTCGGAACGCCCCGTCAGCTATGCGGTTGCTAAGTCCACATGTTTCAAATTTCCTCAAACGGTATGAGGCAAATAGCTTCAGACTAAGCATCGACGGAAACGCGAAATTGGAATGAGGTTTCTGGGAACTGTTTCACATAATCATCCATCTAATAATCTTATGCAATCTTTCACATAAGCTGAGATATGTAGTTCATCCCTGGGATCCATCCATCTGGGAACACTGTTAAAGTTCAATAAACATATACTCGTACCTACTCGTAAAATATGTCGTTTACATAAAGTAAGCATTTTGATGTTTACGCTTCTGTTCGTGAAAGTGACGGTGTATAGAGCCAAATTCTGTAGAAGTCAGTGATTTGAACAAAAGAATTGACAAGTAACTTGACAGCATCCAAATTGTACATCGATCACTTGGGTAATCGTGCATGAAGCTTATCTTGAATTGAATATCCAAGTCAGTGAGTACATTTATTTATATGTGCGCAACCAAAAATACGCAGGCTGTTGTCTTTACCTACCCCCTTATTCATAAAACTTAACAAACCTCTGTTAACTAAAATAAGTTTTGTCCCTTTCTCACAAACATAAATGTCAAAGTGACAGATAGGGACAAACAAACTTTAGCGGCTTGGTGACTACTATAATGACTTTGACTACTAAATGAATTTGATAGACGTTTATGAATAAGAGGGTTAGTCAATATATCATCATCATCATCCTAACGTTATTCCAGTGCAGTTGCATCCTCAAGGATGCCCGGGGTCCACTATCTAATCCCAGGAGTTCACGTAGGGTAGATACTAGTTTTTATGGACGCGTAAACTGACCTTCACACCCAGGGAGGGGACCTAGACCTTATTGGGATTAGGCTAGTCAAGTGAGTGGGCAACACTGACTGTTTTCTCAAGCCGTATACCTTTAACGTGGCTTAACGACTGTCATAGACTACAACCGGGACCAACGCAAAGTACGGGAGCGCTCAGTTAGTAAGCGGTCACTTATCAATTTTTTGAAAATTCTTGTCCTAATGTAAGATTGCTTAAACATTTTTGTACTGAATGAATTTTCAATTACCTACTGCTATCTAGTAAGAGAAATTGAGAATAGGTAAAAATGAAGTCTGCCTGAATGCCTTTCCCCAGCTGAGTAAGGACTTCTATGTCGGCGTTGGCGCGTTATACGTCTAAGCAGTGATTTTGACTCCTAGGGCTGGGACAATTTATTTTATGATTACTTCACACGATCAACTGCTATACAATCTGCGAAATTGCTATACAATCATTGGTTACATGAATATATGTATACAAATTTAAAATATATTATACAACTTTATTATATTGTGTTTTTAGGGATTGAATCGCCCTGTATACAAAAAAATTGCCTGTGTTAGGAGACACCGCTCTTCCTGTTTAAACTAAAATCATACTTATATCATAAGAGAAAAAAGTTTTGGGTATAAAAGTAATATTGGCATAGAAGTTGAAGATATCCTCAAATTTTTTGGAGTGCTTGCATTAGAAAGTCTATGGTTTTCAATCTTTTACATGAAAATCACCCCAAATATGAAATGACAGATAATTCTAAACGTGTAGCGATCTAATAGCGGGTAGAATTCTAAAGGTTATCTGGAAGAGATAGCTCTTTAGCGATAAGAACACATATTGTTAGCCTCTACTTCTTGCACTTATGTACTATTGGCTATGTGCACGTCTGAAACGTCAAACGTCAAAGGTCCCGAGACAATGTCAAAATTTAGAGATGTCAAATAATTACACATGAATATTTTATTTACTTTAGTAAACGAGAAATACCCCGTATTGGAAATTTTACTGAAATAAATAAGAGAATAAATAAATACATACAAACGAAACGAATCGTAATAATCGTAGGAAACCGTTAAGAAACCAATAGAAAACGTGAAAGTAAATTTGACAGTGGTCCCCGGTAAGTACACATTTCTGCCATGGTGTGCGCTACGATCGCCTAGCTTACCCCCACCACCTACTTCGCACGTAGCCAATAAATACTGTGTCCTATGGTTGAAGTATGCAATGAAGAGTATTTGTATTGTATTGTGTAGCGTATGATAAAAAGTGACATATTTCATATGTATCGATTCTTATCATAAAAGTAAAATCAGATCTTCCGCCAATTGGATTGGTGTTATGGTAATGTTCATTAATTATTTGTAAACAGTTTCATTGTGATGTTGATTGCAGGGAATTTGTGGCCGTCATCGAATACGACACCAGCGAGCCGTGAAATATGGTCGCGAGTGGTTTATAAAATTATGGCGTCGAAATAATCAAATAAAAATCGGTGTGTGAATATTGATGTCAGTTGTCAATTAGCAAAAGATATGGGCCTCAAATGGAGCCTTGGGGGATGCTTCAGGCTGCCATGAATTTAAATATAAATATTGGGGGACAATCTTACACAAATCGACCTAGTCCCAAACTAAGCAAAGCTTGTACTATGGGTACTAGACGACGATATAAATACTTATTTAGATAGATACATACTTAAATACATAGAAAACGTCCAAGACCCAAGAACAAATATCCGTGAAAATGCAACAATAAATGCCCTGGCCGAGATTCGAACCCGGAACCTCTAGCTTCGGAGGCAGAGTCACTACCATCTAGGCTAAACAGGTCGTCAATAGGTCGTTTGTGCGTCTTTTACCTTTTAGCATTTGTTTTCAGTTGGTATTTTCTGCTATGATATACCTGTTAAACTCATAGGTACATATGAAAGTAAAAACTAGTCTTCTTTTAATATTTTAGCATTACGTATCAAAATAAGCTTATAAGATTTTTGCTTTAAAGATACAAAGAGTATTTAGTAAACAAAATGAAGGAATATTTTCAAATTCCTTCTTCAAGAATACGAATTCCATCTTCAAGAATATAAGTTTAAAATACGAATTTATTGAAGCGTGTCCCATCACTACGTCTCCATATCTCAAATGCTACATTTGAAGGCAATTGCACAGACTTTTACACTCCTTTGCCTTAATTCGAGCCTAACATCCACTTTCAGCTTTAATTTTATATGCACAAAGTCTCATTTCGAATGATTACTTCAAACTTGAAATCCCGGCCACAATTCTTGCTGCAGTTTGCGAAGTCCTTAGCTTTATTGAAATAAGGGATATTTTTGAATGTGATTGGGGTCGGTTAGAGGGTAGGTCTAGATGGGTCCCGTAGGTTAAAGTAATGAAGATGAAATGTCGTTTCGGTATAAATTAAGCCAAGTTGAAATTGCGGTGAAATTCAAAAGTTTGAGATAAAAATTAAAGTCCGCTCATGAATTAAATTAAGATGCGGGATGATAATTTGTTTTACGACGGATTACAGTGGTATTATTCATAAGTCCGCCATTATCGTATGTTAACGACTTTCGTGTAATTTAGGGTGGCCAGAATATGCAATTGGACAATTTTTGTCGTGCCGCAGATATATTCGTAGGACTTACAGTAAGACAATCTTAAAAACAGTTTTTGATATTTTTAGGGCGGATTGCACTAACTAACGATTAAAGATCGATCTGAGTTAAATATAGCTCAGGTACCTGTCATCCAATAGAAAATTAACAAATTTTTCATATTGCAGTACCTCTAGTACATATTTATTCGAAACATATTATAAACACAAACGAACGCGTATGCGTCAAAGAAAATACATGTATACTAACGTCACGTACTTTGGGTTAAGGCTGGGTTGCACCAAACCGTCTGTAATCGTAAGCTGTGTTCGTTAAAATTTGAATGTATGGAAAGTTTGACAAGTTTCTATAGGATGACAGCTGCCGGCGCCATATTTAACGTTGATCAGTCTGTGATTAGGTACAGACGGTTAGGTGTAACACACCCGTAATCTTATTACGGTTTTTTAGGTCAGTCCTAACCTAAGCCAGCTCTTTATAACTTTAACATCATGCAAAAAAACGAGCAAGAGACATTAACCCTTACGAACATTTTGCACTGAAATATGACTCGCTGGTGCAAATTGAGGCAGAGTGCGGCGTTACATTGAGTTAGTTCGTCCCTAAATTAAGTTAGCGACGGCATTTCCCACTATTGCTCTGCATTGTCATTGGAAGTATGCGTTCGCGTGAATTTAGTTAAACTCTGCACGCACAGGGTGCACTTCGTATAAATGAACACACATAATGTGTTCGTGTGAGGGAATTTAATTTTAAGTGTGACAGAGAAGTAGGGTACAGCTGAATGTGATCTCGATTGTATTTGGAACATTTCAATTTGGAAACCTTACAGTACAGAAGATCATAGCAATAATAAATTACTAGCTCAGTAGTTTGGTGTTGTGTTCCTGGTGGTGAGTAAGGTCGCCAGAGCTCCAGAGGATGCTGTGTTGGGAATAAGGGATCAATACAACCGAATCATCAAATAAAAAAAGAAAAAGCGGCCAAGTGTGTGTCGGACAATGTAGGGTTCCGTAGCTGTCCACCCGCGAAATTACGCGGATTAAAAATGTCGATATCTTATAGTTACTCTATATTTGACATAACTAACAATACTTTTTTAACGTGCTATAAACCAATACGATGGCTTTTGCAAGAAAAAAAACTCCATCCCCATTTTTTTTAATTAAAAATGGGATTGCTCTTTGCCAGCATCTAGCCAGGGGTATGTACTATTACTTATTCTGTGCCAGGGGGCAAAGATGAGGCCGACGATGAAGCGAGCTCACCCAGAAGATGCCTATTCACTCGCGCCTTAAAAAGGTCTAGGTTATATGAACTCGGAACAACAAACGCCGGCAGAGAATTCCAAACCTTAGAAGGGGACCTTCCTTAAGGGAACGTTCCTAACTTTCCGCAACAAATGATTAGTAAATTATACTACGTGAAAACTAAAGGGGGAGGGTGGGGGTCTTGACATATACTACGCTTGGTCACCGGAGGGGGGGTAAAAAACTGTAAAAAGTTGATCACGTAGTTTGGGTATGCTCCCTAACCTTCCTTCCTTATTTTACGTGTAAGGGAGTTTTTTCGCGAGTTCTACAGATCAAAGAGCGACTAGTCTTAAATTGGTGTAACCCACCCTACGAGAAAGCGTTCATATTTAAACTGGTTTTACACTAAATAAATACAGACAAAAAGGAAGCAAGGTTACACGATCATCGCTACAATGTTAGAGGTGAAAAAAATCGTGACGACGAGTGCGGACAAGCCGCGCGCAGATGTTAGCCGCTGCAAGCGAAATGTGTCTTTAAGAGGGCGCAGTACGCTCGGTTCTCCATACAAACGTATTTATGCTCTCATTTTAAAACGCCAGGCTAGATCCCATTGCCGGATCCCATTGTGTATACAAATATTCATGTTATTCTAGCTAGCACGGCGTTTTAAAATGAGAGGGTAAATACGTTTGTATGGAGAACCGAGCGTAGTGCGCCCTCTTAAGGTGGTCGGACTCTCGCTTTTGTCGATGGTACAAGGGCAAAGTAACAAACTTCCGCGCAGTAGCCGCGATTGTAAACCGCAAGCAAAGGGCTCGCTCGCTCCCAACACAGGTGCGCTGCGGTCGCCCAAGTTAAGGGCGTGCGTGTGGTTTGGGATTAAATATAATTGTTCCACGGGCTCCTAATTACCTACAGAAGACCGACACAAAAGATCAAAGGGGGCTACAGTTTAAACAAAAGTCCTCTCTGCTGTGGTCGATACATGTCAGTTATAATAAATCGTTTATTTTCAGACCAGATTGATCCATAAGTAAGAGTAGTAAGCATTGTATAATGCGAACATGACAAAATAGTAATAAATTAAAATAAAAAATACATTTGACACAAATAAAATTAAAATACAATACACAAAATATTTATGTCGGCCTGTTTAGCCTAGTTGGTAGTGTCATTGCCTCCGAAGCTAGAGGTCCCGGGTTCGATTCCCGGTAAGGGCATTTGTTTCTGTGGTGAGCAGAGACATTTGTTCCTGAGACTTGGATGTTTTCTATGTATTTAAGTATATATCTATTAAATATATCGTCGTTTAGTACCCATAACACAAGCTTTATTGAGCTTACCGTGGGACTAGTTCGATTTGTGTGAAAAATGTCCCCTAATATTTATTTATTATTATTATTATTTACAAAATAAGTTTGGATAGCCATTGACAGGGGCAAGCAAGGCAAACAATATGCCCTACTTGGCCCTGCCAATAGCTACTTCCACCCAATACTTAATGGGCGGACTGTCGAGGCGCTCCGCCAACACCCTGAGAAGGTTGTTGCTGCTGCCTCGCACTCGTTTCAGCAGTGACCCAACTCTTTTTCGCCTGATGGCAAAAAAGTCATCAGTTCTCGCTTCTGCGAACAGTTATGTTATGTTTTATTAGATGTATTTATAGCAAAGTAGAAACTGTATAATGTGGGGATTGTGCCTTCAAACAATAATTGACAACATTGAATTTTTAAGAGGATTAAAAAATAAACATAACCACGTTTTTAATATCTCTAATATATCGCCATTTTTTATTCAAATATCAATTTCAAAAGTTTCTCATTCTAAAAGAGAGTAAGTGATAAGTCAGGCGTCAAAGCATAAACAATCGTACAGAAACACTAAAGAAAGTGTCTCGCTGTTCTCTTTGTGCGTTGTGACTGTCGCAATTGACAACATTTCATTTTTTTAAGCAGGCTTTTTTCCGATGAAATCAAATAGAGGATGAAATGTTAAGTAAAACCACAATTTTAAATTCTCACAAATATCCCAATTTCATACAAATAAATCAACTTCAAAAGTTCCTCATTCTAAAAGAGAGTAAGTGACAAGTAAGGCGTCACAGCGTAACAAATCATACAGAAGCACTGTTACTAAGACAGATTTACTAAAGAAAGTGTTCTGCTGTTCTTTTTGTGCGCTGTGACTGTCACAATTTCGTAGTAGTGACGTCATTACTACGATATGGGCTTTCTTCACATTTTCGTGAATATTTAGAAAACTAATAGCTATAAAAATATAAAAAAAATATTTTGGAGTTGCTTGTTACCAAATTAACGAAATGAGTTAAGATTTCATACTACTTAAAAATTTGAAATGTTGTCAATTCAGTCTTGTGACGTCATATAGTCGATGGTAGGCTTTCTTCACATTTTTGTGAACATCTTGAAAACGAATAGCTATAAAAATATTTAAAAAAGCCTTTTGGGTTTCTTTTTGACCAGTTAACGAAATGAGGTAATATCTTATACTACTTGAAAAAATTTTGATGTTGTCAATTAGGATTTCAGCCCTTAACTTTTGATATCCACGCGAGACGGAACTCAAGAGGGAAACTAGACCTTATTGGGATTAGGCCTGTCAAGTGAGTGGACAACTTGACTGTTAGAAGTTCGCTAGCCACTCGAAGGCCTCTAACTTGGCTTAACGACTGCTGTCATAGACATCTGACGAGATCGACGGCTCAACATGCCTTTCGAAGCACGGGTGCGCTCAGTTAGTAGCCATTCAAAGCGTCCCATCTAAGACCCATCCAACCCAACTAAACCCCAAACCCATCTAAGAGACGTCCAACGTTGCTTAACATCGAATACCGCACGCAGTACGCGGGCCCAGCTGGGCCACGAGTGCTTCTAAAGTATAGGTTTAGGAAGTATCGTTGATCGGATCGTGGTGAAACGTGGCAGGCGCATTAATGAGACCAAAAGGCATTTTTAAGGTTGAACTTAAGTTAAATCGGTCAAAGCATTGCAGATATACGGGGTTGTAAGAGTAATCTACGTTACGTTTCGATTGATCATAAATTAATTAATTAAACTTCACAACCACTATACCGGACTTGCCAATAAACGAGTTTAAAGTCCTTTATAGACTAGACGACGTCCCGTCTCTGCCCGTAAAACGAGTATAAAGCGATTCGACGCTTGTTTTATTCGAGATGGAATCACTAAGCATTTTACCAGTTTACGGGGCCACGCATGCAGATCGCGGTTTATTGGATTGTGAGGTCACAGTGGTAGCGGGTTAGCGGCATGTCTTATACCGATCCATAGATTTTATTTTTCACATATCAGTCTCTATGTGTGTCTGGGTGTGTTGAAAGAAAATATCTAGTTTCCCTTTGGGTTGGGAGTTCAGGTGCGATCTTGGGTTTAGGTGCCAAAGGGCTCTTTTAGGGTACGTTCGAGAAAATGCTAACTGGATGATGATACAATTCTATCCCATGGGATCTAGACACGCGGCAGCGTGTCCAGCCAAGTTCACCCCAGGAACTGAAGACAACAGAAGTTCACCCCAGGTTATATTACACGGACCGTTTGAAGCCACTTTTGACCCCCCAATAACTCCAAAACTATCTAACATAAAAATATGAAATTTGGTACATATATTATTAAGATCTGTTAGAAAAACTAGAACCCAAAACTTCATAAATATAGGTTTAATAGTTATTAAGATAATACATTCCAAAAAACGGCTTTTTTACCACTGACTGACTGACTGACTAGTAATCAAAAACCTAACCCACTTCCAGATGACCTAGAAAGCTAAAATTTGGCATGCAGCTTGGTAATTATGTGTATACACCAGAAAAAATCAGAAAACAGTGATTTTATTATTAGTTTTATTATTATTATTATTTATGCTAGTTACCTCAGAACTCCGTCATTTATTAAACGATTTGAAAAATTCTTTGTTTTGTTTGAAACGGTATACTTCCGGGGTACTCCCATTGTCATCGGGTCAGAATCTGATAATAGGGTTCTGGAGAAATCGAGGGAACTCTTCAAATATTTTAGGTGCACCTATAGCGGTTTGGGTATTTTGTTTAGTAACTCGTGTATTCGCTCTGGGAAAGCACCATTGGATGAAGTTTGACAAAAAGTAATGATATCCCATCAAAAACATAAATGTAAAAATGGCAACCAAGTTCTCCGACAAAAGAATTGAGATCTAAATGGGCGCCAAGTTCCGTAGATTATCTGAAAAGTTGGCAAGTTTGGCACTAGATTGTTTACAGTAAAACTAATTTACTACGCCTTAATGCATTTTGAGCTTTAACTTGGCAGTTTTCTTTAATATCCAACAGCTTTTATGGTATTATAACATACTGCATAGAAAACTGCCAAGTTAAGGCTCAAAATGCATTAAGCCGCAGTAAATTAGTTTTACTGTAAACAATGTAGTGCCGGACTAGGCACCATTTCAGAGAATCTACGGAACTTGGCACCCATTTAAATCTTAATTCTTTTGTCGGTGAAGACGACAACCAAGCATCGCATATTGTTAATATTGAACTTGGCTCCCATTTTCACATTTATGTTTTTGATGGGATATATTTTACATCCACCACCACCATTTCAGCCGTAGGACGTCCACTGCTGGTCATATGCCTCCCTAAATTTCATGGGGGGGTAAATGCCATAATCGCCACGCTTGGCATGCGGGTTGGCGATCACAGTATAGATCTCCACCGCACTCCAGGGATGCTGCTGCCTATCCCACTGTGGTCTTGGTCGTAGTTTTAGGACATACCCGGGTCCAATATTTTACATATATACAATGTATATATGTAAAATATACATGGTACCTTTTATTCTTCTAATAGTGACAAATCTAAAGGTTTCTACGAGGATTTCGAAAAATGCCCAAGTCAGTATCAAAATCAGCAGTTTTTGATAATTTATCACTTTTTTGTAGGATAAGTACAGACTGGATATAATTATCAGTATATTCAGCCTTAGTAGTTTACTTACAAGTTTCTATTAAAATAAAAAGCTGAGCTAAAGGAGGTACGTACGGAACTTTACGTTCTCCATTTTGTGACGTCGCCGTGAGTAACGTTGGATGACATAACTCAGTTATTCAAAAATGCAAATTAAACAGCTCTTCTACGATTTCAGATATCACTAAAGCGAGCTAAACGATATGACGACGTCACGTCATGTCAAAAACACACCGAATCGAACTTCAAACCTTCCGCTCACACTGCGACCCCACACCAACAAGTCTATCTCCAATCGGAACGGAATAAAACAGTCTTTATGGCCACCGCCTTATCACCCGCAAACACATCTGCACTATACTCCAACTTTTATCGCCACATCACTTGTAAAGTAGGCAATAAAATGCTTTTACGCGACTGTACTCATGTCTTTATGTAGCCTTTAAAGGCTTTAAACGTCTAAGATTCTCATGGGCGAAGATCTTTATTGATTTACAATACACTTATTGACTTTTGAATAGGAAAACTTAGAGAGGCATGAGGAAGTGCGTTCATCTTATAGAATACCGCTGCCAAATAACTCAAGAACAGGCCTGCCGTTGACAAACGGTGCCTGCGGAGCGCACAGTAAAAGAAAGGACAATTAGAGATGAAATATTTCTAAAGACTCAAAACAGTTGTCAGAAGCAAAAATAAGAATACAGTGAACCGGGATGACTGTAGTCAAATTAAAAGTGCAGATTAAAAGTCACGAGCCTTACCGCTCGGCCAAAACAAAGTCAAAGTTACTTATTCTTCAATTTAGGTATATTATATGCACCTAGGTATCACCGGTTCGGAAAATAAACCTCTGCCACGAGAAGAACCAGCAAGGTATAATTTAGGTTCCGGTCACAGGGATATCCTATGCGCGAGTGCCTGCACGAAAAATTCTTCTTACGTACTCGTAAAATATGCTTTTGCAAACAAACCTTAACTAATTTGGAATGCGAGTAACGCGAAAAACTTAAGGCCCGGGCAAAGGTAACTAGTTCAAAATGGCCGCGGGGCAAGGCGGCCTCACGTTACACCGACACGAACATTTTGGACGCAGCCAAGACAGCCGGGCATAGAATACCGCTACGATATCCTCTGGCTGTCATAAAAGCGGGTCCTCGGGTTTGTAAACAGTCGCAGTTGGATGCTGCAATCGTCTATGCAAATGGAGGGACCATCAACGGCGATAGGGCGCCACTGGTAACGTTCCGTAGGAGACACATACAGGGGTAACAGAGCCGAGCCGTCCGAAAGCCCAATCTGTAGGACAAGGCCAATAAAAGGGGGTCGCAGTTGGGTGCTGCGATAGTCCATGCAAAAATGGAGGGACCCACAAAGGCTTGACGGTAAGGCGGTTAAAAATTATTAAAAGATCGATGGATCAAAACTAACTAGAAGGAAGAAGGAAAGAGTGTTCTCATTTTCTTTATACTGATAGTTACCTGCTTAACCAGATCGACTAACTACAAAGTGGGGTTTTTCAAGAAAATAGTTTTCGAGAGTTGGCAACGTGCATGTGACATACTTCTGAAGCTACAAGCCATAGATTACTCGGGCCGTATGCTTATTTGATACCGTCATTCTATAAAAACAAAACACACGGTAACGGCTTTGGCTCGGTACGGTGTGTCAATAAAGGTTGAGTAAGTTATCTAGAAGCATGTACGAGTGAGTATGCAGTATGCCCGGCGCGCACAAAGCCTGGACAGGGAATGCGGGGTGCAGGGTTCGGTTCCTGGGCTTTGATTCTTAGTCAAGTTATTCCGGTTTGCAGTTATTTGTATGTATACAGGCTGACCCACAGTTATGCGACATGAATGGAATGTGCCTTTGACAATGAACATAGGGGGTTTTGCTCTGTGGAGACACTAATTTAATAATAAAAATAATATTTTAATAAATTGCTTGTCTACACCGCCTACGCATCGCGCTGCGCAGGCACTTGTTCAAAATCAAAATGAAATAGTTATTCTGCTAGTAGGCATTAGGGGCTCTTTTACAGGTCAGAGTCTTACAAATACATTTACAGTTGTATTATTCAGTGATCTGAGAATACAAATACATAGCAACATAGAAACAGTAGACAAATACCTGGGCACATATTTGCCGAGAAACGAGGAGTCTGACCTTAAAACCAGGTCTTTAAATCGAATTCGTTTCGTTCTATGGGCACCAAGTTGAGTTCCATTGCAGAACTGAGATATTCCTAGTCAGAGTATGAATACAGGCTAAACTTAAGTGGCAGTGGGCGGGGCACACAGTACGTAGAACCGATGGCCGAAGGGGCGAAAAGGTACTCGAGTGGCGACCACGTACCGGAAGGCGTACCGACCACGTACCGATGACCTGGTGAAGATCGCGGGTGTCCGCTGGATGCGGGTGGCGCAGGACCGGTCATTGGGGAAGTCTTTGGGGGAGGCCTATGTCCAGCAGTGGACGTCTTTCAGCTGACATGATGATAATGATGATGAATACAAGCTAATACTAGATTGAAAGACCTATTAATGATTCAACTCTCAGTTTTGTTGGTTTTAGGACCATTCGACGCATCCTTTCGTCCTTTGTAGTCTCCCGAGTCCATTAAAATACAAGTTTTGAGTTAAATGTAGTTTATTTTATAGGATACCATCATTCACCGCTAGACATAGGCCTTCCCTATTGGCTATGTGCACGTCTGAAACGTCAAACGTCAAAGGTCCCGAGACAATGTCAATACTCAGAGATGTCAAATAATGACACATGAATATTTTATTTACTTTAGTAAACGAGAACGACCCCGTATTGGAAATTTTACTGAAATAAATAAGAGAATAAATAAATACATACAAACGAAACGAATCGTAGGAAACCGTTAAGAAACCAATAGAAAACGTGAAAGTAAATTTGACAGTGGTCCCCGGTAAGTACACATTTCTGCCATGGTGTGCGCTACGATCGCCTAGCTCACCCCCACCACCTACTTCGCACATAGCCAATATAAAGAGTGCCACAATCACAGATCTTGCGCCGCCCCCATTTAGCGGATTCCCGCGACCTTTACCTACCAGGTCATCAGTCCACCAATCTCTTTTAGGAATAAGGCCACTATTTAATTACTTTGAATAGAGTCGACAAGTATTGTACTTCCTCTAATTATACAGGGTGGAAAGAAAATACGGGCCCTGGAGGGAAACTACCTTGAAACGTTGAGGTAACTCAATTTACTGAAAGGAAACATTATTTTATTTCTCCTAAGCAATAAAACTGCATACTCGTACACAGATTTTTGTAAAAGATACCTTTTTTGCAATACTAATTGTGCAAAATGTCTTTTTGTCCTTGATAGGATCTATTGGCATCAAAATTTTTTTTGACAAAAATGACAAAAATAGGCCATTTTTTGCTATCTGAACATTTAAAAAAAAATTGATTGCAGTTTTAAATACTTAGGAGAAATAAAATAATGTTTCCTTGTAGCAAATTGAGCTATCTCAACGTTTTAAGGTTGTTTTCCTCCAGGGCCCGTATTTTATTGCTTTTTCCGCATTGTGGTTTGGCAGAAGTGTGTGATTACTAAAATTTGTTTTATTGGCGTGAATAAAGAACATTATTATTATTATTTGTTTCTCTTTTGATAGGCTTGCGTGGGGACACAGATCCAACACGTAGAGGCCCTTTGGAGAGTTTTACCATGTACACCTGCTACAACCCATTCACGGGTACATCAATAGATACCCGTGAACCGGGCCCAGCAGGCGTCGGGACTATTGTAAATAAAATGAAAAGATTACTGGGCTATGGTGTTGAAGTTTGGCTGGTCAAGAGGTTGGGCTATAACTAAGGTTCCGGACACCTGCCATAACAATGCTTACACCGTTATCGAGGCAGGTGATGACTCGCCGCTGCCTAGATGGGCCCCTGAAACTGCCGTCGTAAAGACGGCCAGGAGCAATATCGGTGTGAGCGGCTCAGGGTGTGGAGAGCTGCTCACCGCTGTGCACCGCTTTCTACCCAGTGGCTGTTAACAGCCACCGTGCCAACTCGCGACTTATGCAAGTTTCACTTCCACCCTGCGAGCATATAGCTCTGACGACTCCTCTCTGGACGGCCAATGAAGGCAAGCCAGAGCCGAGAGTCCTGCGGGTCCCCTTGGGGTTCCACTCCGACCGACGAAGACACGCCGGATACGGAGACCCTGACCGACTCTCTGGAGCACTCGGGTCCGTGGGGTCGGCACTCCCCAACAGCTCGCCACAAGCTGCCCTGCGGGCTTATTATTATTATTATCTTTCCACACTGTATACTAACACAGACTACCCACTAACCTAGCCGTCGTACAATTGTTTTTCAATAAACAATATCCAATAACAAACTTGTTTACTACCCTACAACGGAACAAAAAAATGGCGAATTAATTGCTCGAAAATAAGGGTGACTCGACAGATCGGTTCCCCCGGGAAACAGGACTCAATGACATGGAGTTAGGGTTCAATTCAGTGTGGATTAGGACGAATGATTTATGATATATCGTTAAGTTGGAGTGATTAATTCACTTTTCCGGTTGATCTAAGGCATAAGCTGAGGCGATTTCAGATTCAGATTTGGGCTGTAGGAGTTTCGATCTTCATTTCTGGTAAGAGATGAATATAATACCTCGACTGCATTCTAATTTGACTACACTACCTAAACTAAACTTTCGGCCGTGATCAAGTCTTGGATGGGTGACTGCTTTGGGTGAACGCTTCTGTGCCTTCCAAAGTAGGCTCGTTAAGCCGTTGTGCCCAACGCAAGTTGACGACCACTTTAGCTAAGTTGACGACCACTTTAGCTAAGTTGATGACCAATTTAGCTAAGTTAGTGACCTTGCCTACGAAGCTGGTGGTCCCGGGTTCGAATCCCGGTCATGGCATTTATTAGTGTAATTAGCACGACTATATATTTCTGAGTCTTGGATGTTTTCTAAGTATTATATACTACCGGACTAGTTCGATTTGTGTAAAAAAATGTCCCCTAATATTTATTTATTTTATTCATCTATATACATTAGTATGTTTATCGTCGTCTAGTACCCATACCCATAGTACAAGATTTCTTAGTTTGGAACTAGGTCGATTTGTGTAAGCTAATCATCGTGATCATCATAATATCAGCAGAAGACGTCCATTATGTCTGGTAATGGAGGTCTCCCCCAAAGAGTGCCACCATGATCGTTCCTGCGCCACCAGCTCCAGCGGACTCCCGCGACCTTTACCAGGTCATCAGTCCACCTCCACTTAGGGTTGCCAGGTGGAAAAATACAAAAGCCGGACTCGGCACTTAATTAAGCCGGACATTTTACCCTAAAGGCCGGACGGACCTTTTTTGCGCTAATTATAGCTTTTTCAAAGCCGGACATTACGTGCTAAAATCCGGACCATCACAACACACACGGCACGGCACGGCACTGTTTTACTTGCGCTTAGCGTTCAAGTTTTAACTCGCGCGGGTTACGCGGCCGCCAGGCAAAAAGCCCAACAAAAGCCGGACAGGCCGGACGAGTGAATATTTGGCCGGACACGGCCCTAAAAACCCAAACATGTCCGGCTAGCCGGACACCTGGCAACCCTTTTTTTACCTGGGGAAATGCCTTTACGCATCCCGCCTAGCCGGGGAACTAGGACAGGTATGACGGACTCCCGGGAACCACCGTCTAAAACCACCAGGGTATGCCCATCACACAGCATTAGTGGCGGTGACACGGGATCGCCAAGGCACACAACCGCGAACACCGCCTGCTGCGACAGCCGAAGCTGTCCCCTCTCGGTAGAGGCTTGCGCCGCCCACCCGACGGCAAGCGTGCAGGGCGACACCACACACTTGCCGACCAAAGGACCTCCACGCCAGGAGAGAGTGAAAAACAACACCTGGCAACCCTAACCCCGCTGCACCTAATATTTATTTATGTATAATGTCTTAACAGTGTCCGCTATCACCCTGCCCTTGGACCGCAGCGTGGAAAACGGTCCCAGCACCAAGACCGACGGTCGTCGAAAATTAAATTTCGCCGATAATTTATTAAGCAATCAATCGGCAACATCTGTCATACAGTTATACGGGTTGTTGATTAAAACAAACATATAGTATACAGGGTAACGACTAATAAAATGTACTTTGAGCACAAATTCCAAATTTTGCGGCTAGCCGCTGCTATCAATCGGCAATATCACATTTTCTTCCGTGTAAAATCCTCGCAGGTCCGTAGATGGTAAATAAATAAGCGGACTGTAGATTTAGGAGCTAGTTTAATCCAAAATATACAAAAATGTGAGTGTAACAGTCGCTGGGAATAATAGAACAACGGTGAATTTTAACGTAAGCCAATGTTTGTAAGCTAAACATTGCCATATAAAAATTGTACATAGTAGTCCGACTAGTTACGAATTTTATATTATACACGTACATTGAATATTTTATTTTAAAAATATGCAATTTCGATTGAAATAATTATTGGTTGATTTAATTTAATTACATACAATGAGTAAGGTTTATGTTATGAATTGGGTATACAATTTTGTTTAAAGAATAAGGATTAAAAACGTTTAAGTTTTTAAACGATTCTGAACATCCCCTTTTAAACAATCAACGATCCGTAAGAATGCCACTAAAATTCAATACGTGAACTTTATGCTGCAAGTAGGCGCAATGACACATTTACAAGTCAAAATCATTGGAACCCTCTCTACAAGTTGTTGATTACTAAGAAAAAAAGCTACGTCGTAATAAAAATGTTGTTTTTGGCCGAAATTAATATGTAGTTTATTTTGCTAATTCTAGCAGAGACTGTTTGTTTTTGACCGAGCGAGCGAAGCGTCTCCGTTTCAGGTTTCGACAAAAATTCTTACCTAAGACCGCAAAACTGAAGTGGGACTGGGCTGGACATGTCTGCCGTGTGCATCCGGAAAGATGGGCCAAAATAAGTACGGAGTGGACCCCTCGAAACGGCTACCGGAGCAGAGGCAGACCAAAAAGGAGATGGCGGGACGACTTGGACGTATTCTGCTCTGATTGGCGGGAGCATGCAAGGAATAGGGCCGAGTGGAGGAAAAGAGTGGAGGCCTTTGCCCAGCAGTGGAACACCTAAAGAGGCTATATAAAAAAATGTGTGCCTGTCCGGATATTCTACTCTACAGATTTGAATTTTTTTTTGCTAGGTTTACAGCTCACAGAGCTTTAATAAAATGTGTCTAAGTAGCTTCGAAGCAAGTATAATAGTGGAAAAATTGCAGTGAACTTAACATAAGGATAATGAAACTCGGGGAGAATAATTGAAAATGACAGATTAATAAAGCATCTGTTCTTTGTACCATGTATAATGTGAGAAAGTAAAAATCTTTCAAAAGTTTAAAAAATGTTAGTTGACAATAGAACACGATGTCAATAGATTTTTTTCCGCTACTGTAAGTTCGTCGGGATTAAATCTAGATTCTACATCAGTTTTCTAAGGGACCCAAACTCCATTTCAATTTGTAGTATAAGTAAGTTCAATTAGGTAAATTTGTAGCTAAATTAAACATAGCCACCCCATTAACCGTAAAGCAAATCTTTCCCACTTTAAAATCTCAAGCGAAATTGTCATAACCCCATTACAAAGTAATTTAAGAAATTATTTCCAGATGACCGGGAATTTACAGTCACCTCCATAAATATGTAAACATTTTGGAACTTATATCATGGAAATAAGGCTCAAAATTGCACATATATTTTTAAAATTTACCGTAGGGTACTTCAAAGCATTTGGTTGTAATTGGTAGCCGAGGGCTAGGCGAAATTGTCTCGTCGAGGTACGAAATATGGGAGAATTAGAGCCTTAGCCAATCTACCTGTAACTAGGCTGATTATTAATTTTGCCGGGTAATATTATTTCGCTGACTAACGTAACGTGTATTGATGACGGAGAAATTTTCCTTTGATGATAATTTACTTTAAAAATTTGTTAACACCAACAATTCCAGTCCTGAATCTAATATTGACGTGCTTCGTTTAGTGTATTACGCATTATGTCAGTCCATCTTGCAGTACGGAGTGGCCGTCTGGGGCTGCGCCGCTAAGAGCCACATGCTGGAGTTAGAACGTGCGCAAAGAGCGGTAATAAAGGTTATGTTAAAGAAACCCTTTCGGCATCCGACTGATGCACTTTACCGTGAGTGTAGCCTACTAAGAGTGCGACAATTGTATATTTTAAGTGCAGTCTGTAGGACTCATGCCAGCTTCTATGGATCTGCACGTTACAGGGAAATGCTTAGCAGGCGGACCTTAAAAGCGCCCCTTCCACCGTTTCGTTCAGCTCTGGCAAGAAAATCCCCTGCTTACTCTCACCCTTACGTCTATAATAAAATCGGCATTCACCAAAACATTAAATTGCTGCATTTTCTTAAAGCTAAAAGGACTGCCAAAAACTGGCTTTTAACCTTGTCGTACGATGAAACTGAATACCTGATCAAAATGCCACATATGAACTGATACTCGACCAAACTGATGTGTCCTTATTGGTTCCAAATACACTCTCATGATTTTAAACAAGTGCACGCACACACAAACGCATACACACACACGCACACACACACACACACACACACACACACACACACACACGCACACACACACACACACACACACACATACACACATACACACA
Source organism: Notocelia uddmanniana (assembly GCA_905163555.1). Taxonomy (NCBI): domain Eukaryota; kingdom Metazoa; phylum Arthropoda; class Insecta; order Lepidoptera; family Tortricidae; genus Notocelia; species Notocelia uddmanniana. The sequence continues at coordinate 49,956,634 of LR991053.1, forward strand.
CAAACACACACGCACCTCACCCACTACAACCATTTATAAACATACTATAAACTAACAATAAATCTACTGGGCAAGTGTACATTTAATTAAATAATTGCGTAGTGAAATTTAAGTAATTACATAGCTATAACCATCGTTTTAAGATCTATAAGTTTGTAAAATTAATCTTGTAGTATATCTTGTTAATCCGTAAATCGCACTCGCAGACTACCAAGACACAGGCTCAGCCTAGTTTGGTGTCTGATAGATATTCAAAAATTGTAGAAACTTTTTGGCAAATAAATTATTATTATTATTATTATTATTATTATATTAAATAAAAATAATTAAAATAAATACTGGGGGACAATCTTACACAAATCGACCTAGTCCCAAACTAAGCAAAGCTTGCTAAAAACTACCTAAAAAGCTAGCTAGCTGTTCTAGCTTTCATTTTATTTAACGAAGTCAAAATTAATAATAATAACTTTTTATGCTAATTAATTACTATTATTTAAGTTAAGGCTATTCACTAACTTATTGCCATTTTGTAATAACCCAAGGCAGCAAACTGTTGCCGTGCTCAATAAAATAAGCTAAGGAAGTATTAAAAATAAAACCAGCTTTTTGGCTTCGTTCAGTCTTTAACGTCTTCAGAATTTCCAATATTGAGCACCGAACGCTCCCGTATTTTGAACGCGTCCAAAGCCAACCATGTAAAGGTTGCCAGTAAATTTTTCATGTAATTGCATCGCGGGAAGTGTTGCCAGTCGTAAATAAAATATAATGGCCGTATAGTTCGCGCCTTGGTCCCGATCTTGTCGGAGTATTGGGCGAGAAAATTAAAATTTCATAGGACATTTTCTGTTAAACATATTTTTCTGGAAATGTTTGGTATAAACTATTACTGGTCGTGGTCATTAATTGTATTGCGTGATAAACAATTGACAACATTTCAAATTTTCAAGTAGTATAAATTATTAACTCATTTCGTTAACTTGTCAACAAGACACGCAAATATTTTATATAATTTTTCGTTGGTTCATCCACCTACAGAGAATGGGAGAGGATCGCGCCGTCAAGAGAGCATACCTGAGTCGACCGACTGGTCGCCGCCCAGTCGGGCGACCCAGGTATCGCTGGGAAGACACAGTGGAGGCGGATCTGCGTCATCTGCAGGTCAAAGATTGGCAAGCAGTGGTGTATGATCGGGATAAGTGACGTGCTCTCGTTTCGGAGGCCAAGACCCGTTTTGGGTCACTAAGCCAAGATAGTTAGTTAATTTTTATAGCTATTCGTTTTTAAGATATTCATGTAAATGTGAAGAAAGCCTACCATCGTCTGTATGACTTCATAAGGTTGAATTGTGACAGTCAAAAAGCACAAAGAGAACAGCAGGACACTTTCTTTAGGACACACTGGTTGGACGATCACAACCTTGAAATTAATTTTAGAAAAACAAAGCTACCCTACCAAAAAACCCCCCTTGACATTAATTTTACCTATAAAAATACGCAATTAGAAGTAGTCAATGAATTCACTCTGCTAGGTTTGGTTATAGACAAACATGTAAACTGGAAGGCACATATAAAAACCATACGATCGAAAATATCCAGCTTTGCCTACGCGCTCTACGAAACCAAAAAAACTACAGACATACAAACTGCACTAACCTTATACCATGCATACGCCAGCGCATGGCTCTCCTACGGTATAATTTTATGGGGCCATAGTACCGACGTTGATACTTTGTTTAGACAGCAAAAGAAACTAATTCGTATCCTTGCCAATATAGGTAACAGGGAAACCTGCAAACCGCATTTCCAAAAGTATAAAATCCTAACGCTAAATTGTACTTATATCTTGGAAATATGCAAATTCACACGACAAAACCCCGACTTATTTAAACAAAGGCTAGACTTACCTACGAAAAACATGCTGCGATATAGAAATAAACTTCTTCTACCAGCCTCAAGACTAAAAATCTATTCTAACAGCACTTACGTTATGGCCATATAAGTATACAACAAACTACCTAGTGTAATAAAAAATGAAGAATCGTATGAAAAATTTATAAATAAAGTTAAATGCCTCCTAGTTTCCAAATGCTACTATAATGTTAATGAATACATGAATGACATATTTGAATAATTTTAAGTGACATATGTGTTTACCTAGCTATAATTCCCGACATTACAGTAAAAAGCCGATAGACATACATTTTCTATTTTTATATTAAAATTATATTGTATGATTTAAGTTTTTTTGTCATTTTTTTCATATTTTAAGTTATTAATTCCTGACATCGCATTGAATAAGCTGTTAACATAAATCTTAAAACTTGACTTAACATTTACTTATGAGGAAATTTTTAGTTTATAGTTCTTGTCATCGAATTATACATTTCACATAAATTCCACTATTGCATGTAAGTCGATTGGTCAGATGATAATAATATTATTATATAATGTAATTAATAATTTTGTTTAGGTTGGCGATTTCATTCTAAGAAGGCTGTAAGATTTCTTTCCCTTCTTGAAATGAATATGCTACACCCTTGCCTAGCTAGTAAGATAATTGCAGTGCCCTAACGGGGTATCATGTACCTACTAACCACAAGAACACTAACATACCAATGTAATGAACATGATCGCAATAATTATATGAATATGAATATGAATAGGAAATCCGCCTTATTAATAGTGCTTCTGTACGTTTTTTTACGCTGTGACGCCCTACTTGTCACTTACTCTCTTTTAGAATGAGAAACTTTTGAAATTGATTTTTTAATATGAAATGGGGATATTTTCGAGATATTAAAAATGTGGTTAGTTTATTTTTTTCCTCTATTTGATTTAATCGGAAAAAAGCGAACTTAATAAAAATGTTGACAATTATGAGAAAAAACTCTTTGCAATTCAAATATTTCGTGTGTTTTTTACACCATATATATTTAGGTAATATACTTCAACATTTCGAGGGCATATAAAATTGTTATTAAGTTCCTGAAATAGTCGAAACCAGATTCGTTTAAAAAAAAAGTTCCACAATAACCTGTTCACCATTTAACACAAAAAAAGTAACAAGGTTTGCGTGAAAATAACGGACAGCCTTACGTTCGACAGTGGAATGAAAAAGCGCCATTTTGTCCACCATCAACGAACTAGATGCCAATTGTCCTGTCAGATGTTACCGACGAGTGAAGTTAAAAAATTGACGTTTAGAAATATTATTCCCCGGGAAAAAATGTGTGTAATTTTTTTTTATTTGATTTCCGTTTCATGAAATGTGTGCGGCTGTCAAAGTTTTATACGTCGTTAAGTTTTAGAGAAGTAAATTTTTTAATAAAATCTATTAAATAATAATAATAAAGATACGACAGTTACTGTAAGGGAAAAACTCCAAACTTTCCGGTCTTTTCTTATTGAAGGAATCAAATAAGTAAATGAATTTAAAAAAAAACTACCCCCCTATAGGGTAAAGGCAATTTTTGCTTCTGATGTTTGATGATGTCATAAGGCCATCAATTGCCATATCTATACCAAATCTCAGTTTTCTATGTGAAGCGGTCTTCGAGAAAACTGCCTGTGATAGACGGCCAGACACCAAATGGTCGCACGGAACACCAAATCATTTTATACAACGCATATCTCACGTAACATGCAAAATTCATCATCACTTAGAGAATATATTAATAGAAAATTCATAGGGTGACCACAACGCAGCTGCGTCACTGCGGACAGTCCCGGATACAAAACCGAGCCGGGTATACCCGGGTGTGGGGTAAGTCGATTACGGTCGCCACCGGCTCCGGCTAATTGTAATAATGACCAAAATGGACTGACAAGCCGGTTGAGCCGTGTTGCGTGCGTAACGGGGTTATTGGCGAACGCCGTGGTGACGGTAAATGGCAGTCAATGCTTATTAATTTTCAGTTAAATTTTCTCCTGGTTCTACAACGCATCCTCGGTACAAAGCCTTAAGCTCAAGGGCCTGTTTTAGATTTATTTTTTTATATTATTTTGGTTACGTATTGTTCTTTGTACATAAACGAATGATTCATCCTCAAATCAACAAAGGTTCGGCAGACCTCTTAAGATTGTTTTAGGTCCGCAAGCGATCATAGGCTTCGACGTCTGCGTAACAACCGGCAGGTCGTATTCTTGATTACCACCGTCGCAGTACAAAAGGAAGGTTAAAAGTACTTCAAAAAATAAGCAATTATGTACCCTGGAGATTAGTAAAGTATCTGAAATTTAACTTACATCCTAGACTATTAAACGAGCAACATTTGCATCTCTATTTGTTTCTAATTGTAATCTCGAAAAACACTGTAACGATTTAAATTTAATTTACAATATAGGGGAAAAATCGATCTAGCTTGTTTCATCTTCCGGAAAACTCGTATTCTCCAGGAAGACACGAGCGAGCTAAACTCGGTCACCCACGTACTATTAACAAAACATGCAGTTTCACTGAGATAAATTTCATAAGTTCATTCAGAACGGTAGAACGGTTCAAATAAGGCCCTTATATCTCTCATTTTATACATACAACTGTTACGAATTCAGCTAATACCCGACTTCCTAATAGACAATAAAGCTAACAAGCCTTGGTTTACTGTTATCAATAAAGACAACGTTCTCCCCGAAGCTAGACTTTGGTAATGATAAAGTGCCAATTAGGCAGGAATTCACTGCATAAATAACAGATTAGGATCCTTCCCGCAAACCTTATTAGCTTGGACAACGGGACTCCGCTATTTACAATTGAATATTTGGAAATTTCGAGATGAAATACGTGAGTTTATGTGGATACGGATATTTTGTTTTAATGGAGAGTCTTTATTTGTTAAAAATACTAAACATATCCTCCCAAATTCAACTAATAGTAGAGAGTAGTCCTGTCTTAGCAATCCGAAATTATGGGGGCACTTAACTACCACAAAAATTTGTACATAACAGTTTAATATCACGTAAACGGATTCCTGAATAAAAAAATGGTTAAAGAAAACCCACATTAATTTTAAACGATCTAAAAAAATGCATCTCCACTTTACGTTTAAGTGTAGGTGAGGTGCCCAAATAACTTGGGAACAGGGGTACAGACGAGTACATAACAAAGGTAAGATAAATAAGAAAGCGGCCATTGTGTGAACACCTTTGCGATCTCATCAAAGTCAAATTGCTTTAAAAAATACTTCGAAAATGTTTATATATAATGTGTGCAATAGCATTCTCTTGCGATGATACCAACTTAATCAACAATATTTTACACAAGGTACTGACCTGATGGCCATGCTCTTGGCTTTGAGATGATGCCATCGCTGGTTCATCTCGTCCAACCGTCGTTGCAGCATGACAGCGTCTTCTTGCGATGAGAGGGAGCCGAGTAGCCGGCGCCCCGTACCCGTAAGCGACGCGTACACATCGCGGTGCGTCTCGATCTCTGACTGCAGGTCCTGGGAACAAGAAAGAGATGACGTTAGTGGGGAGTTTCGTTTGTGGTAGGTAAAGGTTTACTAAAGTGATGTTTGAGTCACGTCCAAACTGACCATTTTGTTACGGAAATTATGCGTTTGACAATGAAGGTAAATTTTGTTACCATCTGTAATTATTCGTTAATAGGACCTATTTAAATGAAAACGCAGTAAATGAATTAGGTATTCCAATTAGCATGTCCATTATAATCTAATTGTATGGTAATAAAACGACAAAGTTCTATGGGAAATGTCGAATCGGAGACATTATGCAGAAAACCCGCCGATTTAGGGTACTCTTGACCTGTCAAGAGTACCCTAAATCGGCGCGCATGCATGAAGAATGTTATGAGAGTTGAAGAAGCGAAAGTTGTATGTCAGGATCGTAGCAAATGGAAATCCGTGATCTCTGCCTACCCCTCTGGGAAACAGGCGTAATTATATGTATGTGTAGTATGTATATATTTCTATGGGCTGACAGCTATCGCCGCCATGCCATATTTAACATTAGTCTATAATCGTAAGTTACATGCCTCTAATATATATATATATATATATTATATTGGGGGACAATCTTACACAAATCGACCTAGTCCCAAACTAAGCAAAGCTTGTACTATGGGTACTAGACGACGATATACATACTTATATAGATAAATACATACTTAAATACACAGAAAACATCCAATACCCAAGAACAACTCCGTGAAACATGTACAAATAAATGCCCTGGCCGGGATTCGAACCCGGGACCTCTAGCTTCGGAGGCAGAGTCACTACCAACTAGGCTAAAGAGGTCGTCAAATGTGTAAGCTTACAAATGTGTAAGCTTGGATATGTGTAACTGAATCAAATGATTAAGATAAAATGTATCATACAGATTTTGACACTTTTTACATGAAAATTCTGCGCTAAAAATATGCAATCGGGAATGGAAGTTATTACAGTAGTTCATACGAATGAAATCGAAATTATATTTCTCATCATGAGGTCCCGGGTTCGAATCCCGGTAAGGACATCTGGTTCTGTGGTGAGCAGAAGCATTTGTTCCTAAAAATTAGATGTCTTCTATGTATTTAAGTATATAGTAGTATAATATAATAATAATAGTAATATCTTCGTCTAGTACCCATAACACAAGCCTTATTGAGCTTACTATGGGACTAGTAACATACGTGTAAACAATTGTAGAAAACCAATAAGGTAGAAAAATAAACCAAGAAAGAAATGCGTCGGGAATGTCGGGATGAATGTAAAGGGGTACATCGTGACATTTCAATTCACGAAAACAAATTTCAATTCATCCGCTTACGAAACCTTTACATAAAAAGCAGGAATAACTCAGATCACAATAATAGTTGTCGGCATTTTGTTTGTACCATAAGTGCGCTATTCATTTCAGCCGACAGCAGTAGTGTCTACCCTGCGATGGAGAAACGAGTGGTTGAAAAACAGTTGAAATAATTAAGACGTCGAGGAGAACCCACCGTTGTTGCGATTCGTTTACTTCGAACTTCGAATGCATAATTTGCAAAAGCTTCACATGCTTTTTTCGGCAATCGAAAGTTTTTTAATTTAAGTATTCCGAATATATCATCGTATGACTTTACGGACCTACTAAGCAACGATAAGTCTTGAATATTACTGTACTATGTAAAACATCAAACTTTGCTACAACGTCATCAAATATAGTTAGTTCCTCGTAGTTTTTAGTCTCATTTTATTTTATTTTTGTATTATTGTGTGGCACCTATGGATCTTAGTTATCCGAAATAAACTGTTATTATTATTATTATAGTAACAGGCAGGAAAGGTCAAAAAACGCCTTGGTTTTGATTAAATATCCACTTTAAAACTAATTGTTAAAATATAAGTCTACTCATATTGAATGTTTGTAAAATATTGAATCTGGAAAATACGCTAGTGTACTCTAATTGTAATTAACTTTTCTTCTTTTTCTTTTCTCCACATTATTATCATTTAATTCTTTTAACAAAATGTCGAAGGTTTTGTTATTTGTGTTGGCTGCATCGTTTGTACTCAGAGCAAAAAATGTAATAACCCTTGGTTGAAACTGTTTTGGCCTATGTATAAATTATGTTGTTTTCTATACATTTGTGTAATATATGCTGTTTGTTTCCCATTACAATAAAATAAAATAAAAATAAATAAAACTATGCCACTAAAACTTTTTTGTGTAACATTGTTCTCTTGTGTGGTGAAATAAAGCATATTTATTATTTATTATTATTAAAACGGTTGTAACTCACGTAGGTATATATTGTGTATTGTATACTGGGTTATAGTGGTGCAGCATGACTCACGAAAATATAAATTCAAGTAATACCTATCAACTTTGTTACTAAACAAGTTTTTTTTTTATTTTAACGTTACGACATATTTACATTTACTCTACGTGACACTACGAAGCAACTATGAGAAGCTACGTGTGATTTTTCACTGCATTATCTCTAAAATCACTACAAGTTTTTGGACTATGGTCTCATGTTTCAATATAGTTTTTTTTTTAGAAATGGAAATCACTGCAAAAAACGCTGCGTTTATTCCTCACCAACAATAAACTGTGCAGTGACATAACAAGTAATATAAATCACGAGTCGGGACAAAGGGTACGTTTAAAACGGCAAATATTTGGGGAATCCGCCCGCTCCGGCGTGACAGCCTTATTGTGATTGTTTTCTTGGACAATCTGTATGTATGTATGTCACTTTGTCGTTCGTTTAATTGGGTGTAAGATTAACAAAAGAGTATAATGGAAAACGTTTATTTTTAATTATTTAGAACGCAATTGTTTGCTTAAGTATTAATTGTGATTTATTTGGAATTTTAGTAGTGTTGCTGAAGATACATACACATGGTAACTGGGCAATATATAGAATGAACCAATTGAAACACTGAAATAAATGAATTCACGGGGAAGTCAAAGACAACAGAAAAGCGTTCTTGAGAGCCACGAAGTTGATTTTTGTTTTAAGTAAAACTGTATTCAAAAACTTTCACAAGAACGTCTAGGTTCTCAACGACCAGTGAGACGAATACATTCATAGAGATTTCTGCTCTGCAGGCAAAATTTTATCTCACTATGGCGTTGAAAAACATCCATAATTAGATACGCCCTATAAACGAATATGACCTACTTACTGACAGTATAATAGCGTTTCAAATTCTCAAAAACGTCCGCCAAAAAGGGAATTCTATAATCAAAATACTGAATAAAAATAGCAACAAACGCCCTCTCATACATCTTTTCGACAGCCGATCCGTTTGATAGCTCCCATGAACTCCAATGCATGGAAATATATCCCTATATTATTCTTCGTTATACCATCCGTGGGTAACATATGCCCCCATTTGTAAATGTAAAGGGTAGGGTTGTGGCATTTTTTTGCCAAAACGCTTGATACATTTGCACGTTAGTTGTTGAGGGTTTTATAGGGGTTGTAATGACGGTACATCATCCTCTGTTGCATTTACGGTCCTTGAATTCCGGTCTTTAAATAAAGATTAGCCGATTTTTAGACTAGTTATAAAATATAATTCAATGGGCGGTTAAAGTATAACCCAATTAAATTTTTTTTCATCTCCCTTATCAAGGTAGAAGAGATTTATCGACACATACATTTACTTTAGATGGAAAAGTCTTTATAATATTTAATTATCAAACTTTGTGACATTCTATTTACATTTTGTTCTTATGAGGGTCATATAAGATGCAAAATGTCATTGTTTTGACTTGATGTTAACTATTACTTAAAACTGTTATTTTAGTAGGTATAGTAAAAAGTGGACCCGCGTATGTCCTAAAACTACGACCAAGACCACCGGGGGATGGGCAGCAGCATCCCTGAAGTGCGATGGACATACTGCGATCGCCAACCCGCATGCCAAGTGATTATGACATTTCCCCCCTTGAAATGAGGTGGAGGACTAGGTCCAGTAGTGAACGTCCTTTAGATGATATGAGGGTGGTGGTAGGGTAAAAATAGGAGAAATTAAGATTCAACTTTGGTTTTCTTTTCTATCAAGAAATATTTAAGCAATCTTGTTTCGGCATTAATCAGAACAACAATCATATAATCAAGAATCACATATCTGAAAATCAATCCTTATTGGTGGCTCGTCTCGTCAGTACTGCGTTTTATATAACGCGATATTTTGTCCTTGCACGCCCTTAAAGAACGTAAGCGTACCTGTCAAATGGTTAATATAAAAATACGCCTAAACCCCAAAGGGCCTTAACAGTCACGGGGCCATTAACGCGATAGCCTCAGCAAACTCAACAAAATGGCCGCCAGGAGCTGAGGACAGCCTGAACACACAAGATAGGGTTGGCTCGGTAATTGGGATCAGGGTATGATTTATTGTGACTTCATGAGTGTGAGTTATGTCGTCTGTCCACTGATGTTGGTAAACTGGTGAGGTAAGCAAGTTATAAAAATACTGAAGATTATTTAGACTACGAAGGCGGTTGATATAGAACAAGTTTGTGTTTTTAGGGTTCTGTAGCAAACAAGGAACCCTTACAGTTTCAAGGTGGTAGTTTATTGACGTTCATAGGTGCATGTAATATGCCTAATTTGAAGAATAAACAATTTTTTTTTACATTTTTTGCCATGTCCGTCCGTCTGTCTGTTCGCAGCTTCGTTACTACAAGAAAGCTGTAATTTGGTATGGGTATACATATCAATTACGCCATCAAAACGGTACAATAAATTTTTGAAAAAAGAGTTTTAGGGTACCTTCCCTACACGTAAAGTGGGGATGCAATTTCTTTTTCTTGCAAAATCATCGTATTGAAAAATAATATTAGTTTTCTTTAAGTATTTTTTGATTCCATAAATTTCATGAAATCACACCCATGTTCGAATACTCTGGAAAGTTCTCCGAAATCATCACTACATATATATGCCCATCTTCTTGCAGATCTCAAAATGAATCTAACTTTTGGACACCAACTAATGATATATTATGAAAATCTTTAAAGAAATATTAATTTAAAAAAGTAAGTTAAACCTAACATGTAACAGGCGATATATTATCGGCCGGTCTGCTGTCATAGACAATTTCTTGTATCGAGGGTATTAACAGTCAATCAAGGCGTAGAACTGCTTAGTCTAAACACATTGAAAATTAGATTTTAATATGTATTTATGTATACGTATGTATGGCACTTTACTGCACATTAACCCTTTAATGGTTCAAATTAAATTTAATCTCTTGCCACTGTATAGATCAATGCGAATCAGAACAAAATACAAAATGTGACCATAAATGGCGGTCTTATTCCTTACAGATTTAAATGGTGCCCTATAAAGGCTTAAAATATATTGCATAATTTTTAAGCAGAAGTAAAAATCAAATTTCAATCCGTAAATTAATCGTTATCATATTTGCATAACTACCGGATAAGCGATGGGATAGCAATAAACAAGCGGATTCAGCAAAACCCAAACTGATAACGAGAAATTCATCCGTATACGGTATTAATTAAAAATTGGGTACAAATTCAACAGCAATCATTGCGTGGAACGGAGCGCCGGCGAGTTTGGTGAAACGAAAAGGTTTTAGGGTTGTTGGGGAGCATGAATATGATTGATTTGGGTGAAAATGTAATAAAACAATACTGCCGTGAAAATGTATGTTTTTTGTGTCAATTGTATTTTTGTAGGGCCATATCAAACATATATTAGTTTTAATGAGATGTGATAAAGGATGGCTTGTGAAGGCAGGGTTCAGGGTATACAGGGTGATTCAGGAGACGTGAGCAGGACCAATACTACATAAACAGTAAATGTTAGTGGATCGTTTACTATCGTAATTAAGTTAAAGACCCACACCTTTTTCAATTTTATTTTTCATTTTGGTAAATAGAAGTTTGATTCTCTAAAATCATGGTCACCCTACTATTTTATTATTGAATAGAATAGAATAGAAAAACATTTATTCGTGACAAACAGGAAGAAATAATAAACAAAAAACAACATTAAAAGAAAAAAATGTCACGAATTGGTCCCAACTCAGCGTGTAGCTGGCATAACCGCCAGCGCTGGTCTTCCGTTGGGACCATGAGAGCGAACCACGGCAGGCAGGGAAGAAAAATAAAAATAAAAAATATATATTATGAATAAAATATTATATTGTGTGATGAAAAACATTGTGTGTATTACGCGCGGCAAGAGTGGTTTTACAAACTTGAGTCAAGCACTCCGCCTTTGCCGTTCGTGATACTTCTCTTACCGCCCTGATGTACTGATAGTACATTCTGCATTCAGTTAAGAGGGCGCAGTACGATCGGTGTGGATCGGTTCTCCATACAAACGTATTTATGCTCTCATTTTAAAACACCATGCTAGAATAACATGAAAATTTGTATACAAAATGGGATCCGGCATATCTAGGTCGGATCATAGTTTCTGTTGCTAGAAATTGTAAAAGAAAAAAAATACAGCGGATTTTTGAGTTTTTTACGGCTTGTATGAGAACCTTAATAATCGCTGTATTTTTTCTCTATTATAATTTCAAGCAACAGAAACTATGGTCCGACCTAGATATGCCGGATCCCATTGTGTATATAAAGTTTCATGTTATTCTAGCCTGGCGTTTTAAAATGAGAGCATAAATACGTTTGTATGGAGAACCGAACGTACTGCGCAGTCTTAATATAGCAAGTCCATAATCGGTAACGTTTATTGATGTAAACTCTACAGAAGATACTTCATTATTACCGAGACCCGTCTCGGGAGATTTATTGCGGAGATTCACTTACTTTTGTACAAGTAACTTTGCAAAGAGTGTTTACCGGAGAGTGGCAAATGTTTCGCTTTGTACCTACATTCATAGCTATTTTTCTTTTATTTTATAACTTAGAAACAAAAATTGTACTTAATATAACACAAAGTTCTTTTTTATACCACGTCGGTGGCGAACAAGCGTACGGCCCGCCTGATGGTAAGCGGTCACCGCAGCCTATGGACGCCTGCAACTCCAGGAGTGTCACATGCGCGTTTTAAAAATTTATACACTCTTTTCTTGAAGAATTCCATGCTGTAGTTCCTTGGGAAAACCTCGGCAGGGAGCTCATTCCACAACAAGTTGCACAATTTCCATATTTGCAAGTTAACAACAACTGTCGACATCACTCTCTTAATCATTTCTTAAGTTACTCGAAATAAAAAAATCTTCATCTATATATATTATTGCTAAATTAGAGCATTAAATTATTATTGTAACCACGACCACCATATCAGCCAAAGGTCGTCCACTGCTGGACATAGGCCTCCCCCAAATTCACGGGGGTGTATGCCATAATCGCCACGCTTGGCATGCGGGTTGGCGATCGCAGTATCTCCACCGCACTCCAGGGATGCTGCTGCCCATCCCCCGGTGGTCTTGGTCGTAGTTTTAAGACATACCCGGGTCCATTATTCATTATTCTAACAGGACAGTGAAAATAAATCATATTTTAAACATACAACATTAAATGTGCGAAACATAGGGATGGTGGGACTATTTGCAGACATTATTATTATTGACAAGAGGACAGGCAAACAATACGTACGTACAGTCAAATGAACTGTTCGACATGATGCCCACGCCCGCTTTCTACCATCGCACTGCTCGCCCTCGGCAGGGCATTCATCCTCACACCTTAGAACCAAAATGGTCGCGTACGGTACGATTTCAGAAGAATTTCCTCCCTCGGACGCTCCGACTGTGGAATGAGCTCCATGCGTCGGTTTTCCCGAGGGACTACAGTATAGGGTTCTTCAAGAAAGGAGTGTGTACATTTTTAAAGGGTCGGCAACGCGCATGTGACACCACTGGAGTTGCAGGCGTCCATAGGCTGGGGTGACTGCTTGACATCAGGCGGACCGTACGCTTGTTTGCTACCGATGTGAAAAAATGTCACCCACAATTTCAGAACTGCCCAATGAGACATCTATCGTATTTCTTAGTCTATGCCGGACTCAGGTGTGCGTTAACCTGGCGGGTCGTATCGTTAAATTGATACGCCTTAAGTCCGTGGCTTAAGCGGGACCCTCACTTCGCCGTTACTGCCTAATGGAGCCTACCTATTCATAAACCGATTTCCACACAACAAAAAGCTAGTCTAACTAGACATCTACGTTCAAAGCAACGGTGCATTATTGGAGGTCTAAGTTATATTGGCATTAGCTTTGTTTTGAGAATAGACCTTAAAACTTACGATTTATGAATTTGCGAACTTGCTGTATTTCACAATGAACATCTTTTTAGCCCAGTGGTTGACTAGTAGACAATGTCTTAAGGCACAAGTCCACCATTTGCACAGTATAGGAACCTCCTTTTTAGCTAGCTAGAAATTACACAAGAAATCTATTAATATATAAATAAATGAATATTTTTGGACAATCTTACACAAATCGACCTAGTCGCAAACTAACGACTTTCTCGCACAACGTATCAACATTGCGATACAGCGAGGAAATGCCGCCAGCATTCTCGGTACAATGCCTCAACTCAAGGGCCTCATCATCATCATCATGTCAGCCGAAAGACGTCCACTGCTGGACATAGGCCTCCCCTAAAGACTTCCACAATGACAGGTCAAGGGCCTGTTTTAGATTAAAGTTAGATTTTATTTATTTGTTTATTTATAATGTATTGCACAAAATGTAATTGTACTAATGGCGGGCTTAATGCCAAATGCAAAAAAAAATGTTTTATTTTATTTATTTAGATTATTTTGGTTCGGCATTTTTGTATATATTTTCATGGTACGTAAATAAATATTGAAAGCAAAGCTTGTACTATGGGTAGTGAGAAGGTAACGATATACATATTTAAATTAATACTTAAAAACATAGAGAACGAATCCATACAGTAATCTCCTTTTTCTCAAACATGCAATAAAATATTGATGTTATGTTCCTTATAATAGGCTGCGAAGTGAGACGTTTCAGGTGCGGCTAGGACAAGAGGTCGTTAATGCAATTTCATACAAATGTAGCAGGCCTAGGCCGGCAAAGTCCTCTTTTTTAATTTCCATTCCACATAAATTTGTGGCAAAGGCATCATGACATTCTGCCACTATGCGTATTAAAAATAAAACTTTGATTTTATTGTTGTTTATTTCATTGCATGTTTGAGAAAAGTACTATACATACCTCGGCGGGAAATATGGGGTTGCCCGCCTGAGACCTATCCGACCTCGCTTCGCTCGGCCGTCTATATGTCTTCGGCCGGCAACCCCTTTCGTCCCGGCCTCTGTAGTAATGTACTATTAAAGCTAAACAGGTCAGGGCCTCGATTCTGGAATATACATACTGTATTGAACTTAAGATACGGTTCCACCATATGGAGACTTTTAATTGGTAGTTTTTAGGATTCTGCGGCCAAAATTGCGTAAACGGAGCCCTTATAGTTTCTTCATGTCTGTCCGTTCGTCCGTATGTCACAGCCGATTTACTCTGAGACTAAAAGCACTACAAATATGAAATTTTAGTAGGAAGATGTATTTTATGAACCGCTACAGAAAAATGATATGAAGTTAACAAAAAACATTATATTGGGGGGGGGGGGGGGGGGGGGCACCCCATACATGTTTAAACAGAGGATAAAAAAAAATCAATATACGATTTCAAGCTAACAATGTAACTAACACTAGAATTACTGTAAAAAAAATATTACTGTTTCTTAATTCAATTATTATGTTAATTATTCTGTTAAATTAATTTAATTTAATTTATGTAGCTATTATTATTATGGACTCCTGACTGAAATAAAAAAATCACTCATTCATTCATTCAAAACGGGATATTTACCATGTATTTCGGTGCTGTTGCAAGCACCATTTCCAAGGATTGACTGACGAGCTGCGAGTTTTATTTGTGGTCTACCCACACTCCATAGCGATCTACCCTCTTCTTGGTTCGCTTTCTCCGCACAGTGCTAACTACCATCGTCCGCACTCTCGCTCAAAACTCGAACACGATCACGACACACAACACTTACAGTATCAACTCGCGCGTTCATGCCGGTTACAGTCTTTTTCCGATTCGTGAACTTTTGGATCACTGGACGCCAGACGCTCGACAGTTGAAACCCATCTTCCCGGTTGAAATTTATACACACACACGGTTAGACAGTTTCCCGCTTGAACATCCAGGTGTGTACAAAATTGACTGCAGCTGTGGAAGCTCTTATATAGGTCAAAATTAAGCGCACCATCTCATGTCGTATTAGAGAGCATATCCGAGCGTACAGAAACAACGAACCTCGAAAATCAGCCATCGCTGAACACCTTTTGGAGGCAGGGACAAATCATTGTATTGAGTTGCACAACCCTCAGATTCTCTCGACAGAACGCCACTACAAACCGAGGATGGTCAAGGAAGCCATTGAAATCCAAAAGCACAAGAATTTCAACTGGGAAGATGGGTTTCAACTGTCGAGCGTCTGGCGTCCATTGATTCAAAATATCACGAATCGGAAAATGACTGTAACCGGCATGAACGCGCGAGTTGATACTGTAAGTGTTGTGTGTCGTGATCGTGTTCGAGTTTTGAGCGAGAGTGCGGACGGTGGTAGTAGCACTGTGCGGAAAAAGCGAACCAAGAAGAGGGTAGATCGCTATGGAGTGTGGGTAGACCACAAATAAAACTCGCAGCACGTCAGTCAATCCTTGGAAATAGTGCTTGCAACAGCGCCGAAATATCGGAAACTCAACAATATTAACATACATGGTAAATATCCCGTTTTAAACAGTAATTCTAGTAAAAAAAATCAATTTACCCAACTTGACCTGTTTTTGCATTGTTTAGATAAGATTAAAAGGAGGTTGAAGTTGTAAGGACTATTAACGAGTATTCTAAGCTGCAGTCACAGCTTTATATATAAAGTATTTTTTATTTCTTTTGAATGTAATTAAATCAAATTTTTATTTGATTTATAGTATTTTCGTTAGCAGCGTTACTGCTTACGTAATAGGTACAAAATTAAGAGCAATTGCATGTTGTATTGTATTGTATCTCTAAATCACACAATCTATTTTATTGACATCCATTTTTCATCATCACAAATTTCAACTAATATCCTATACTTATTAAAAACTTACAAAATAAATAATTTAAAATAAGGGGTCACCCCGCGGCATCGTGCCAAAGATGCTGGCAGCATTTCCTCGCTGTATAGCAATGCTGATGCGTTGTGCGAAATTAAATTAAAATTAAATTAAAACTGACCTGTTGTATTTAACGTAGCTTAACTAACTGAAACCAACGGCAAACGTAGCCAACTCAAACAGAAAAAAATCCAATTTAAACAAAACATTTAATGTTTCAAATGGACTGGTTTACTTGAGTCAGTACAAAACCTCTGTTTGCGAAGCTGTTTCATTCCGCGAGGTAAGTATATGAGCGGAATGGTTAAAAATACAGTGAATTAAAACGCTTCAAGGGCCTTCCAACTTTTTCTACATTATTTTTTACCACGACATGCATTTTGGATAAAATCTATATATTCTTATAGCCAGATAAACAGTCTCTATGAACATACAGGATGATTCAGGAGACGTGAGCAGGACCAACACTACATACATAGTAAATGGCAATGAAACGTTCACCATTGTATTTAAGTGAAACACCCATACATTTTTCCGGTATTTTATTTTTTGTTAAATTAAAGTTTAATTCTCTACAATCATGGTCACCCTACGACAACTGGTTTATAAAGATTAAACCTCTAACTGTTATGACAGCACTTTGATTACGAAGAAAGTAAATTGTCACATTGAGTGAGATACGATATTTCAAAAGTAATCGGACTCAGACGACATTCAATTTGACACGTATCACTTGACTGAAGTATTCTGATTGTAGTGACCATGAATTTCGTAAATAATTTAAAAAAATATGTTTTCAACACTACAGATAAATGAACGTTAATTTCACTAATAGTGGCACGAAGCAGTAGCTTATGATCTACTGAATCTGTAGTGTTTATCTTACTCACGTCTCCTGAATCAACCTGTATATGTAGCATCTCGCAGAAATACGAATTCTTTTAGAAAACATGGTTGTCCAGGTGACAAACAACTATTTTCATACAAATTCGGGGGACACTTGCGTCCGCTGGACAACAGGTGAAAGTGAAGGTAATTTTTTTTTATTACAATTGTCGTGTAGTTAATTGCTTTAATGTAATAGCTGATGAATGCAACAACAACTAACAACAGCAGAAATCGGGTTTTCTTGTAATTTACTTATAAACTCCAAATAGAAACATGAGGCCACTAAAAAGTTGGTTCACCCTTAAATAACGCTTTTCTTTATACCACGACGATGGCAAATAAGCTTAATGGTAAACGCGGCCGACATTGCCGGCCTGTTTAGCCTAGTTGGTAGTGACTAGCAATGTACAAATTGCAGAAATTGCAGAAATATTCCCGGAAATTTCCGAGAAATAACATGAAAAAAACATAGAAAGTTCTCTGTGAGAATGTTCCCATGAGAACTTTAACATTTTGTGTAATATATAATATTACACGCCACATATTAGTAAACCAGGCAGGTATAATATTTAAAATTACGTGTGTCTACGTCGGTCCTGACACGATAAGATTGTTTATTAAATTTAAGTTCCAGAGAATATTCTCCATAGAAGTTTCGCAACTTATGAAACTTCTCCTCGGTGCATTGCTAGTAGTGACACTGCCTCCGAAGCTAGAGGTCCCGGGTTCGAATCCCGGCCAGGGCATTATTTGTGCATTTAGCACGGATATTTGTTCTTGGGTCTTGGATGTTTTCTATGTATTTACAGTACATAAGGTGCGGTAATCAGCAGCTTACGTGCATATGTCGAAACTTTAAAGAGCCATATGTACTGTAAAACGTTGTACGATACACGTGCGAACAGGTAATTTGCAACTCGTGTCGATTTAAAACACTCCCCCCTTCGGTCGTGTTTCAATTTATCACCACTCGTTGCGAATTTCCTGTTCTCTGCACTTGTATCGTAATGTTCTTTTATCTATGTATAAGTATGTACATCGTCGTCTAGTACCCATAATAAAAGCTTTGCTTAGTTTGGGATTAGGTCAATTCGTGGAAGGTTGTCCCCCAATATTTATTTATAATTTATTAGAAACCGTAACCTATGAATGCTTGCGATCGCAGAAGAATCACAAGCACGTTGCCGACCTTTCGGTGTGTTGAGGATTCGTTGTGTTGACAGCCAGAGACATGCAGGTCCCTCACTCCCAACACAGCGCATCCTCGGGAGCTCTGGCGACCTTACTCACCACCAGGAACACAACATCAGCGCCCTGCAGCCGGGGCATAGAATAAGACTACGGTATCCTCTGCCTGTCGTACACGGCGACTAAAAGGGGGTCCTTGGGGTCGCAGACGGTCGCAGTTGGGGGCTGCGATCGTCTATGAAAACAGATGGTGCGACAAGGGTGCGACCCACAGTGTGACTCTAGGGCGGCACTGGTGCGTTCCGAAGGACAACCCAGAGCCGTCCGAAATGAGTTGAGGAGGACGATCGGGGGGGTTTTATTCGGTGCAAGTCCGACATAACCACCGCACTGTCCCCGCGGTGCGGCGGTATCCATAACGGATCGTACATCAGTCACGTGATGTTTTTTTTTAGCAAAGCATAAACACGTCTTAAAAACTCATTTCACGCCATTCCATTCGGCAACACTGCACTTTAATATTTTCCGCATTAGCGTGTTCCTCGTGTGCTCAAACGTTCGCAAACACTGGCGGTTTTTACCCGGGCTCGAATAGCGCGGTACATTTCTGTGTTTAAATGAGATTTTTATATTTGAGTTGCGTGGGTTAGCTTTTACGTTGCTCTGGGACTGGTTGGTTCTGGGTGTCTAATTACAAGTTACAAGTTATGGAGTTATGAGAGCGCTCGTGGCACAGCGAAACCCGCGTACCTCGTGCAGTATACGTGGTTAACCAACTCGGCTGTCGTCAGCTCTTGGATGGGCGACAGTTTTGAGTGGTAACTGAAAGATCCCGTGCTTTGGAAGGAACTTTAAGCCGTTGATCCCGGCTGCTGCCTATGACAGCAGTCGTTAAGACTGCGCAGTACGTTCGGTTCTCCATACAAACGTATTTATGCTCTCATTTTAAAACGCCAGGCTAGAATAACATGAAACTTTGTATACACAATGGGATCCGGCATATCTAGGTCGGATCATAGTTTCTGTTGCTTGAAATTATAATGGAGAAAAAATACAGCGATTATTAAGGTTTTCATACAAGCCGTAAAAAACTCAAAAAGCCGCTGTATTTTTTTTCTTTTACAAAATTTTTTAGCAACAGAAACTATGATCCGACCTAGATATGCCGGATCCCATTGTGTATACAAATTCTCATGTTATTCTAGCATGGCGTTTTAAAATGAGAGCATAAATACGTTTGTATGGAGAACCGATCCACACCGATCGTACTGCGCCCTCTTAAGCCAAGTTAGAGGCCTTCCGGCGGTTTAAGAACTTCTAACAGTCAAAGTTGCCCACTCACTTGACAAGTCTAATCCCAATAAGGTCTAGTTTCCCCCGTGGGTTGGGAGGTCAGACGGCAGTCGCTTCCGTAAAAACAGGTGCCTATACGACAATGATTGAGATTGATTATTCAAAGAGATAAACCCTCAATAGCTTATCTCATTTGTGAGCTGAAATACATTAATTATCACGTAAGATTAGTTTTATTCCACCGTATGTAATGTTACGACTTTACGAGTAACACCCCCGTGTGTGGTCCCGGGTTCGAATCCCGGTAAGGGCATTTGGTCGCCATGGCCGAAAACGGTCGGATCGATCATGTCATGTCATGTCATGTCATGTCAAGGGCATTTGTTTCTGTGGTGAGCAGAAACATTTGTTCCTGAGACTTGGATGTTTTCTATGTATTTTTAAGTATATATCTATTAAATATATCGTCGTCTAGTACACATAACTATAATATTTATTGTATTGTCGTATAATATGAAATAACTCTGAGGCAAACAGGCACTCGGTTCCCTTTGTGCCAAACGTTCGCCGCTATATGGAATGCAATTATTAAATGTCAGCTCTTTTTTAATTGCATGCAACAATTAAACAACCTTAATATGCAAAATGACGAAATAATAATGAGACGCTACGTGAATATTATTTAAACTGAGTTTTAAGAATCTGTCCGAACAGCAGAAACGACACAAATAATTTGTGTTAATTTTCTTTTATTAAAACTATAATTAATAACAATAAGCCTTTTTATTAATTATTGTTGTTACTTAACTATGTTTTACAATATATTTGTTATTTATTTATCATTATCATTATCATATATGTTAGAATATTTACCTATATTTAAATAATACTTTTTTTAAGAGGTTAAACTTTAATTAAGAACAGTTATTTTTATTTATTTCAGTTATACGAGTACATATATATATTTTTTATTATTATTAAAAGAAATAGTTACACAGCATAACAGTATGAACTAAATCACTGTGACACTACAAATCAACTATACAAATTTATATGAAGAAACAATTATACACTAAACTAATAATAAACTGACGAGAGACGTACATCCATCTTCTCGCAGAACTTCAAACATTCATCACGCACCACTGCCCGTCTGCTAGCAAACACATCACAATCAGGGGCTGATGCGAGGAGTGCGTTCAAAAGTTGTAATGCACGAACCAACGGAGACTTACTGCGTGACACCGTTCGCGATTTGGGTACGGCTAAGAGACAACGAATACGAGGCCGGAAATCAAATCTGGTTGGAAAGGGAACGGACAGGCGCACTAATTGTGCTACTAACTCAACACAGTCTGACTCGCCACGCAAGATACTGCCGGTTGTGGTGAGAAGAGCAAGATTGCGTCTGACCTCCAAGGAGTTACAAGCCAAGATACCTAAAAGGAATTTAGTATGGTATAAGAATGGGTAGTACCCGTACATTTTTTTATACAAGAACCGCAAGAACACTTTTTGTACCCTCTCCAAAAGTAGGATGTAAGTCTCTTCGTATGGGTTCCAAACGACGCAAGCTGCTTCCAGCTTACTTCTGACTAAAGCTGTATAAAGCAATTTTATGATTGCGGGGTCGCGGAATTCCCTGGCATTCCGTATAACAAATCCTAAACTCTGGTAACAGTTACGGGTCAATGAGTTGAAGTGTTCGTGGAAATTGAGATGAGTGTCAAGGATGACACCTAAATCCCGAGTAGTGCTGACTCGGACTATGGATTCCGATCCCAAAGAATATCCGTAGAGAAGCGGGTTTCGCGACCGACTGAATGATATAACAGCGCATTTGGGGACATTGAAATCAAGCATATTGCTGGTACTCCACTGATATATATATTCTTTTGCACTAAATGAGTTCTACGCGCGTCTGAAACTTCATCATGTTCACGATTTTTTTTTTTTATAAATATCATATCAGTAGATTGGCGTCCACTGCTGAACATATAGGCCTCCCTTAAAGAGTGCCACAATGACCTGTCCTGCGCTACTCGCTTCCATCGGTCTCCCGCGACCTTTACCAGGTCATCAGTCTACCTCGCTGGAAGGCGCTGAATAATATATAAGTACTTAATTATTTTTACAG
The DNA here is from genome assembly GCA_905163555.1 of Notocelia uddmanniana. Taxonomy (NCBI): domain Eukaryota; kingdom Metazoa; phylum Arthropoda; class Insecta; order Lepidoptera; family Tortricidae; genus Notocelia; species Notocelia uddmanniana. Next base: position 49,978,720 of record LR991053.1, read on the forward strand.
TACATATGGTGCTTGATTACCGCACAGTGCCGACGTTGCCGGCCTGTTTAGCCTAGTTGGTAGTGACATTGCCTCCGAAGCTAGAGGTCCCGGGTTCGAATCCCGGCCAGGGCATTATTTGTGCATTTAGCACGGATATTTGTTCTTGGGTCTTGGATGTTGTCTATGTATTTACAGTACATAAGGTGCTACTTTACCGATTACGTGCATATGTCGAAATTTTAAAGAGCCATATGTACTGTAAAACGTTGTACGATACACGTGCAAATAGGTAATTCGCAAATCGTGTCGATTTAAAACACTCCCTTCGGTAGAGTTTTAATTTATCACGAATTTCCTGTTCTCCGCACTTGTATCGTAATGTACTATTATACACTTTTTAACGTTGTTACAGCCTTAGAATTATTTCAACATTATGCGACACTGTAATTGAAATCCCCGTTCTTTCAAATTTACTAATAAACTTTGCAACGAAATTTTATAGTCGTGCGGTCAGGCAAGTTTTGAAGGCAGTGTAAGTATGTAGGATGAGCTTCTAAGCAAAAGATCTATTTTTTTTTACAACGACAGTGGCAAACAAGCTTTCGGCCTGCCTGATGGTAAGCAGACACCGTCACCCATGGACGCTTATGGCTCCAGAAGAATCACATTCAGAGTGTTGACAGATACATATGCTGCTCCCTCACACTCAAAACAACGCAATTAAATGTGGACACAAAATCATCCAACATTTAAAATCATTACTACGCGTAACTTGTTTAAAAATGTTTTGACATTAACTGACGGTTTCCGTGTTAAGCAGCCAATTAGTGGCAGAATGAATCCAACACCCGGGCATGATCTGAATACCTAATGGCCCGGTTAAGCCGGATAAACCGGACAAAATGGACGACAGCTTTGTGCGCTAATTTAGGACGTTTGAGATGTTGATAAGGTGTTGGAATATGGTATTATGTTTTGATAAAATAATGGCGTAGTGTTTGGAATTGAAGTTTGGCAAAAGTAAAAGACTACGAGTATGTATAATAAAAATGTGTTTAATGACTGCCAATCGCACCTCACCGCATCAAATAGACAATTCACTCCAAATGGCCGGAGTCGGCGCGCACGCCACCAGAGTCAAATGAATTCGAACCCTCCATACAGAAGCTAGACTTCGTGTCAAACGGTAGTGGCAGAGCCCGCAGCAGCCGACCGGAGCCGACCGGCTGCCCGCAACCCATTCAAATATGAAAACTTACTTCTGTATGGAGGGTTCGAATCCCTTTAACTCTAGTCTCTCTAGCGCCGACTCCAGCCGTTCGGTGCGAATCGTTCAAAACACGCTTCTTAGTGAAAGAAATAAAAAAATATCCCAACGATTAAACTCAATTCAATACTTAAAACATTATAATACCGTTAAAATAACTTATTTATAACTTATGTGTAAACCTTACCCACGCCCTTAGCAACGAATAAAATTATTCTTTTTTATTACTTATAAACTAAAGTCTGAAGTAAATCCTGTGTCCATTTTCCTGTAGACCACATACGGATATCCGGGTGAAGCCCGGACCTCGCCCACGCTAACGCAAGTAAATGTCATAATTTTTCAGTTTTCTTAAGAAACTCCGCTCGAATCCGTCCGTACGTGCGCTGAATCGAGAGACCGAAAACGAAAAACTTTCTCAACTTGGCAAAAGAATAAAAATCATAAAATAATATTTTGATCTAGATTTACGTAAAAGGCGGAGGAGTGGGGAATTTCAATAAGGGGTTGCTGTATTTCTTTAAAAGCAATTTATTTGAAAATACCGCACTGTTCTGAACACATGGGATAATCTTCTTATATCTATACTACAATGTATATTATCTGTCTACTTACAAAGTAAAGCTGTGTTAAAATTACCAAAAAAATTGAGATCGTTGCAAAAAAATTAAGGAATTTGCATTGCATTTTGGTATGTGCACTCATATTAAGTATAAATAATTAGGCATATACTCGTACGTTTCATTAATAAAACTAGCTTCATTAATAAAATAAAGTAAAACCAGCAAATATAGCAAAAAGTCGGAAAACGAACAATAGCAATACACAAACAATTACAGAGTTTAAAACCAACAAATTTGCGGACACGTAACAACATCGCGCGCAGTAAACGCAACCATTGAGGCGAGGGAGCGTTATCACAGGTGCCCGGGCGAGTATATCCAGCTAAATCCAGTAACAACCGGTTACCAGCCGAGGGATTACCCGGTTGATCCGGTTCTGCAGTCGTTCTCCACTTGATTTATTCACTTCAGGATCTAGGTGTTTTTTAGCGGTGTTCTCTGTTGGATTTTTATTTTTACGCCCAATTGATTTATGTTCGTTGTGTTGATAATGTTTGAGTTACGGTTTTAGGACCGCTAACGAGTTTTTAAAGAGATAAATACTTACAGCTTATTTATACAAAAAAAATAATCGTTTGACAACTAAGTAACTAATAAGTATTAACTAATAATCTGATGTTTTAGTAAGATGCATCACATATTTATTATTAAAATCAGTCATTTTTAGACCTCAAAACCAGTTACCAACTCCAAAAACTTATATCATAAAGTTTATGATGAAATTGATAAATATGAACTCAACATTTAATTGAGATTATGTGCCCCTAATCACTCAACAACATTGTATCTCTCCTGAGATTGAGACCACGAGTCTGAAATTGTTTCGTAATTACGGAAAACTTAATAATACTCGGAACTATAACTAAGTAATAAAATTAAATTATAGACCAAACCCTTACGTGCTGGCTTTGTTGACAAAGAGGGTTGTACATTTAGTGGAAAACTAGAAACTGCCATTGACAATAACGTGAAGAGCTGCTGAAGTGAAGTGGAATATTGTTTAAATTGAACTTGGGTGTTTCACACTCGCCGGATTAAACATTTTTGTTCCTGTGGACCTTTTTTTAGGCAAATATTTTATTGTTTGTTCTATACATATTTTAAATTTCAAGTTTAAACAGTAGGGCCCATCTGTTATCGTACGCGATGTTTATATGTTTAAATCTGATTGTATGGAAAGTTTGAGTATACATTTTAAGGTAAAAAATAGTACATTACTACAGAGGCCGGGACAAAAGGGGTCAAGGCGGGCAACCCCATATTTCCCGCCGAGGTATGTATAGTGCTTTTCTCAAACATGCAAAGAAATAAACAACAAAACATCAAAGTTTTATTTTTAATACGCATAGTGGCAGAATGTCATGATGCCTGTGCCACAAATTTAAAAAAGAGGACTTTGCCGGCCTCGGTCTGCAACATTTGTATGAAATTGCATTAACGACCTCTTGTCCTAGCCGCACCTGAAACGTCATACTTCGCAGCCTATTATAAGGAACATAACGTCAATGTTTAATTGCACGTTTGAGAAAAATGTATAAATATTGGTGCTCTTGATTGTTCCTCTAAGATGACAGCGGACTGAGCCATATTCAACGGCAATCCTAAATTAGTGCAACCGTCTTTTAACCCTTTATATGAGAAAAAAAAGTGTGCCCTATTCGTAATTCAAGCTTCGGCACTTAACTATATAGTCCAAACAATTTCACTTCGAAAAAAACAAGAGATGGTCGAATAGTTTTAGTTCATCCTTTTATGCATTGCCAAATAAAAGGTTGTAAGTGTTGTGATAATACATAATTAAATATTTCAGTGGTAAGTCAAAATATAAGTTTTCAGTAGTATTTAAATGCCAGATATACCCATGGACCAAATATTATTAATAATCTATATTATGCGCTATGAAACAACAATGAAGTTTGCGAAAACATTGTATCGCATCAACTACCTACATTCTTTACAAAACCCGATTCGAAATTTCAGACCCACTGATATAAATCTCGCGCCCTGCTTCCACGAGAGTGAAAATAACGACTTCAAAGATTATACTAAGTAAACGTATGCCATAAACGTAATACTCGGCATTTAAGTGTACGCTCGTATCCAGCATCTTGCCGTATTCAAGAGGCGAGTGCGTCCCGGCTGCCTAACCGAGCGCGCACGTGACGCGGCGTGAACCGGTTATAACCAGATATACCCGGGTACCTAACTAGATATAACCGGGTACGAGCCAGGTACGCTGTATGACCCGGATATTCTGTGTATAAAGTACAAGAGATGTAACGTGCATACAAAAACTGGCCAAGATATCGTTGAGGAGTTTGTTTTAAAGCTGGATGTCTGGAGTTTGGTTTGTTATTCTATTCGTGTACTAGTCTAGTTACATTGAACAAGATACCGGTTTAAATAAACTGAATTTAATGAATGAATTGAAATACCTATAGGTACTGAAATAGGTAAAACTGACGTTAGTTTAGTTACTGAAACTAAAATTTTTGGACACAACTAATTTAATTTCCCTAACACCAATAAATACAAATAAGTCAAAGTTCAATCAAAATGTGTCTAAATAATCTTATCTTTTTAAGGCTTATTGGTCAGATTTATTGACATAAACAAATTTTCAACTACAGTGTTGCAATTTCTTTGGTCGCTTTTGAAGCAAACGAAATTCAACTCTGTTTCCAACCCCAAATGGTTAAAATTTCAATGCCATTTTGTTTTGAAAGGAAGGTTATGTTATCAATAATATATCATCAATTGCACATTCTGGCGATTCTAATGTACCATGCTTTCAACAGCAACTTTTCTATGCCCCGACTGATTTTAAATATTGCAAAGCCACAAAAATATACAGCGCTTTTCGTCTAGGAAATAGAATCTTCCTTATAATATGTTATTCAAAACATATTTCCCCCGGCGTTTGAACTCATCTCTTGGCATTGTGTCACGTTTAACCGGCGCACGTGACGTCATGAACCGGTTATCAGCCAGCACCCTGTTCATTACATCCGGGTTTAGCCCATTTAAAAATGTTTCGTTTTTAATGACGCTTTCAACTGATTGACTGTTTCGATGTTGATTGTAACAGTGTATATTTGAAAATGGTATTCATAAATAAATTTACCACTCTTTTACTAGTATTTTAATATCGATACACTAATAACTAATACGACTTTCGCAATTCTTAAAAAATACGAGTATGATCTTTTATTAAACTAAGTGAACTCGACTTCAAAAATGGTGCAATTTGAAACAAATTAAATCGAATTTAAATTTAGAACTTGAACTGAAACAAAGTCCTTTTTTAACACGGAACATCCCTTTATATTTTGAGATAAGAACCATTGCTGCATTGGTACTCTAACACACGTATAATGATGTTTTCAATGGAATCCATTAAAACATAAGTATGTGTTAGTAAATATAACACTATACACTAAGAAGCTCATGCTTACTTCTTGAGCATCCTATCCCAAGATATAAACGCCCCGCTGGAGACCAAACTTAGGAAAGAAATATGTAAAAAAACAACAATATACGTGTTCTAGACCAAATAAAAAAATACACGGCCTACAAAACCGGACCCTGACACACAAACAAATTTTCAAATGTAATTAAAAACGCGTGTCAACCCTAACTCGATCTACGTTACATTGGGAATCATAACTTCTCACAGAACATACGCGTCGTAGGGTTGCCGCATTAATATTCATGGGTTGCAAGACGGTTAAATTAATTTCGTTAAGGCGTTACCGGGGACACGGAATGTTCCAGATGTGGACAGATTTGCAGGAAACGTGGTTATCCGTCGGTGGTTTAGTCGACGTTAGATTTGCGTCTGACCTGCTATTGTAAAACTTAATAGTGCAGTGTCTAGCAGTTTCTGTAATTACTCAGAAATATTCTACGTCTTGAATTCAAACTTCGTGAGTAGCAGAGCACGGCATTCGGTTCCGTCTACAAGGCGAGGATTACGATGGTTTCCTCACGATGTTTTCCTTCACCGAAAAGCTAATATTCATTAAATGTTTCTCGAATGTTTTGTACAGAAAGGTACTCTAAATCGGCGCGCATGCATGAAGAATGTTATGAGAGTTCATGAAGCGAAAGTTGTATGATAGGATCGTGGCAAATGGAAATCCGTGATATCTGCCTACCTCTCTGGGAAACGGGCGTGATTGTGTTGTCCGTATGAAAACCGATGACCGGGCAGAAAGGTTCTCGAGTGGCGACCACGTACCGGAAGGCGTAGCGTGGGCAGGCCCCTCACACGGAGGGCTGATGACCTGGTAAGGGTCGCGCGTGTCCGCTGGATGCGGGTGGCGCTGGACTGGTCATCGTGGAAGTCTTTGGGGGAGGCCTATATCTAGATATGCTAGCAGCAACGTTCTTCAGCTGATTTGATGGTTTTTTTTATGACATAGGTGGCAAACGAGCAGACGAATCGCCTGATGGTAAGCGATTAGCGTCGCCCATGGACACTCGCAACACCAGAGGGGTTGTAAGTGATGATGATGTATGAAAAACCCAGCATTTCATTTTAGGAAGTTTACGGACTTATATAATTTTGATATAATATCTAAATGACCCGGACATTTTTCATTTATAAAAGGCCCAATTTTCATATCTTTCGTAATATAACAAAACTAATCAGATCAGACCCTTGTATGAATGACTTATATTCCGCGCAGGGATTTAATCTAATTTCTATGCATTATTCAATAAAAGGTATCTTGCCTCGGTGACCACATTAAAAGTTTTTACGGAATAAAAATAAATTGGACCTACATAATCGGAACATTAGATTTACTGTCAATTTGACGGCTAGTCGTGATGATCAAGCAGGAATGTTTTTAAATATAATGAAATGATGCCAAAATATCGCTTTAATATGTCATATTCGTACACTCAGAAGGTAAGGACCCGGGTATGTCCTAAAACTACGACCAAGACCATCGGGGAATGGGCAGCAGCATTCCTAGAGTGCGGTGGAGATACTGCGATCGCCAACCCGCATGCCAAGCGTGGCGATTATGGCATTTACCCCCCATGAAATTGGAGGAGGCCTATGTCCAGCAGTGGACGTCCTAGGGCTGATATGGTGGTGGTACACTCAGAGGCAAAAAGTGGCCCAGTATCGTAGCAAAATTATCTATGTATGAGAACCAAATCCAGTTAGGGCCATTTTTGGCCGCTGAGTGCATGACATGTTTAGCATGTTAGAGCACACATCATCGTCTTCACTTATTGATACCTTATTGCACACGATGTCAGTTTATCATCTCGTTCCTTCCCACTTTCCACTCGATTCCTCAATGGTTCGGGAAAAGATCCCTCATCGACCAATATGTAAATTAAAGTGACATTTGAGCGTAATTATAATCTCACTTTACTATTCTATTATAGCTCTTAACTGCGATTATACAAAGCCAAGAAGCCTGTTAGTCAATAAATTTGCGGGTAGCCAGCGAAATATGCCAAGCTCCCTCGTCCTAAAAGGATTATACGGTGCGGTTAAAGGGTTCCTTGGCGACACGGGTTCTTTGCCGATAAGGTATTTATCGTAGATTATAGACACCGCTCTAATCTCAAGCTCTAGTTTTCCTAGAAAGGTCAGATAGCAAACGCTTTCGTAAAACTAGTGCGTTTGACAAATCTTGAGATTAAGAGACAAAACGGACCCCGGAATCCTTTAGAAAGATGTTGAGATGGTAGGGATATAGATAATTTTGTAGAGAGATTGATGGGCACAGGGGAAAGTCAGCTCGCTCGTATTTGGAGCAGCCCAACTGGCGAACCTTCATCTTACGGAAGACCGCAGCCTTTATGATATCACTCTGTAGGTATGTGGTCTCCGTGTAGACTCGGATAAAAACAGGTCTACCATCCCCGCCTGTCGTAAAGGGCGACTTAAGGTGGCCATCTGGGTTGTGAGTGCACCACGTGGCGGGGCGACACCCTGACTATCAACCCCAGGGAAGGTGACGGAGATCGCTTTAAGATGAGTCAAAAGGCGTAAAGTCTCGCGCTCCTCAAAGGGCTGCAGTGCGTTCAGTAATATCATCCGCATTAGAGACTAGATGGCAGTCACCTTGGAGTTTTAGTGTATAGAAATACCACATAACCCAGTTATTCCCCGATGACTGGGTACCTTAGGTTTTCTGCATGCAAAAAGGTATGTGGTCTTGTGTTCCTGGTGGTGAGTAAGATCACTGGAGCTCCCGAGGATGCGCTGTGTTGAGTGAGAAACCTGCATCTGTTTCTAGTTGTCAAAAATGGATCGGCAGTACGATTGTGATAGCTCTAGACTGGTAAGCGTCCATAGGCTATTGTTTTCATTACATTGCGGTAAGACGAGTATGATGATGCTCCGCATTATAAAGTAAATGTATAAATGATAACTCGAAATATATTGAAATGTGAAAACCCAAAGGAAAACATTGCTCACATTTGACACCTATTCAACATTCTGCAAAAGTAACTAGAACAAAGCTTACCTTGCTTCTCGCCTTATTACAAAACAGAGTAACTCCAGATCTAGTTACCGCAATCTAGCTAAAGCCGAATCCAGTTAGTGCTCAAAGTCTTTGCAATTAAAGAACAAACGTAAATACAAACCCTTTAGCGACACCGCTGCGCTAATTAATGTGCTAACAGTTCTTACCTAATGTGCATCTGAAGGTCTATTTCGTTAGACGATGAATTGGACTCAGATTGATATCACTTGCGCTCGCTTTGACACGTTTAGCTTGGTACACATGGGAGCGAGCGCACACTAACCTCATTGTATCCTAATATTTATAACGTGACCCTGAGATCAGTTTGCACTGCGCTGTGCTACCCTGAGATCGGAAGATAAGAGTTGTACTAATTCCTAAAAAGCTTCATCATCATTACATTATCATCATCAAATCATCATATCAGCCGAAGTACGTTCACTGCTGTATAAAATTACAGCAAACTTCATGGCAATAACAAGTCTCTCAGCATTTGAGATCTCTAAATCTAAACAATATATTAATTTCTTTAAACTTATAAATTTGTGCTATGGGTGATTTAACGTTTATTACAGTTTATATATATAGTATCTATTTCTGTGCAGTTTGCCCTTCTGGCATCTGAACATACCTAATGAACCTAGCCTACCTAGACTTGGGGCCGTTGTAGATCACTTATAATAGGACTTTTTTTATAATTACAAATCTGGACATTTTTAGTTTTGAACCATTGTCATTAAGTCTTTTCTACGAGTATTTCTCGACATTTTTATACTCCGTCAATTTGCAATTTCGACTTCTTTATTTCTTGACAATAAACATCACTTCGACATGTTTGTACCTCGTCATTTTTCCTTACCGACAAATGTCGCGTAATTGGAAGGGAAGGTACATTAATAGTTCTCACTCAGTTAAATATAGAGTTAAACCTCGTACTAATACACCGCTAAACAATGCAATCCAATTAATATTGTGCACCTACATATTTGCCACGTCAATGTTCCCGTAATGCTGCCAAGCGCAAATAGGGCCAATTAGAGAGGACACAGACGCCAAATACAGGAGTAGCAGATATGTAACGTGAAATATTTATGTGTTGGTGTTGGTATATTTTTTTCAGTGAACTTTTTCATCTTAAATTTAATTCTCTGAACACCGACAATCTTTCATCATGCTTAGTTACATACGTTCTACTGCTCAGTACAGGTCTTCTATCATACGAGTTTGAAAAATCTAGCTTGGTCTCATGTTCCAGAAAACTCGTATTCTCCGGGAAGTATACCAAGCAGAGCTCGGTTGCCCAGGTATACTGAAAAATCCATGGTTCCTTCAGCGGTGCGGAATTACGTAGCGAAACCGGAAGGATAGCTAATTATACGAAATAAAAAAGAACTTATTTCTACAACACTCACCTTCTCAAAATGCTTGACCTCTGCCAGCAGCACAAAATTGATATGTATAAACCTGGCGTCCTCACAGGACCTCGCCTTAACCCTGTAGCCTGGCTTATTGAAGTAGTACCTATAACCCGTATATTCCGAACTGTTCGTGTCCACTTTCAGGGCACCCTTAAAGTCCCAGTCACCGCCGCATCCGTAACACAAGCCTTTGGTAACGATGCGCTCCCAAGTCTGACTTGGCCAGGGTTTCTTCTCCTTCAAGCCCTGGCCAGCCCCCGAACGGGGGCGGCCGGGCCATGTCCCCGAGTTCTGTGGAGGGCTTAGCCCCTGTAAGGTTCTTTGCAGTTTCCACTCTTCTGTGCTCCTGTTGTCAGCTGCGGGCCTCCATCGCCATTTTGAAATCACTCGTGATGTTTTGGCGGTTGGATCAGTTAGTTCGTGGGCTCATGTGTTGTTTGTTTGCGGTTGTTCACGATTGTAGGCATTGAGCTAAGATTTGTTGGAATTTTGGTTTTGGTTTCATCGGTTTAGAGATGTGTCAATGGTGAAGAGGAGATTTTATGTATGTTTGTACGCTAGCACAAAATATTAATTTTGTTTGATAGGTTGTGATTCATATCAATGCTACCTAAGGTTTCCAAAGTTCAAAAACATGCGAACATCCTTATTTTATAAGTACTTATGACGTAAACAATGACGTCGTGTTTATATGTTTTAATCGCTTTGTTCGTGCACATATTTTCGAATTCTAACAATCACAATTATAGTGTTTTTCATAAACAATCAATTCTATAGGTGTGAAGGTGTCTTGTAAGCTTGTAACATAGAATAAGTCTTTTTTAAGTGGCGCTGCGAGATAACGAGACGTTTTACTTAGGCATTGGAGTGGCCAGAAATGATGTTTGTACAATTCCTAACATATTTTACCAGCTCCGAGAAAATATGATGTCAACCAAAGCTCAGTCACTTGGGTCCCTATTAATATAATAAAAAATATCGTAACGCTAGCAACAGCTATACAAGAAGCAATTAAGTGAAAGTACGCTACTGTAATGCAATACAAAAACTCCGAGAAATTCAGCCAACTTCCAACGCCTCGGAAAGTTCCAACAAAACAGAGTAAAAATAACGTTAACAAAGGACACCCAACAACGTCTAATAACTTGATACTCTACTTATTAATTAAAGGAAACTTTACAGAAAAGCCCTTTGAAGAAATTCCTAAATCATCGGCTCGCCCTTCAGCTTCGCAATCGGAGAGCTATTAATCAAATAACACTGAGATTAATTAGGAAATCAGCAATTAGGCTGAACTGGCCAGAATTCCCGAAGATGTGGGTAGGACGAAATTTGAATGCTGAAGTTGTTTGTTTGATTTGTAAGGCAAACATTAATGGAACGCTTATTAGAAAATGTATATCAAAGTACAGATTCTTTATTGGCGAGTATACAGGGTGTGGCCTGTAATAGGAGCAATAAATTTAAAGGACGCCTCCTTAGAGCACCTGCAGTAACCTCTGGAGTCCAAATTTTTTTTATCTTTTTTCAATTGGGAGAAATTTCGATTTATAGTTATGACCTCCAAGTAATCGATCTTGGCACCCAGAGATTATAGCGCGGCAGTCAATGCTGATTTTGAGGTTGCTTCAAGTTATGACTCATAATCGTTGTCGCATTTTTGGTTAAAAAGGATATTTTTGGGATTTTTTTTATAAATTTTTAGTTTTTTTGAATAATTAGTTATTAATATCACTCCAGTAGAGTAAAAAAGTACATACAAGTTATTTTTGCGAAAAAAAAATTTCTTTCAATTAAAACCATTTGGAAATAATTGCTGGAGAGCTCAATAGTGTACCGTTTAATTTTTTGCTCCTATTACAGGCCACACCCTGTATTTTATCGTTAATCATCTCAATACGCGAAGTGTATCTTAAATAGTGTTAACTTGAATCCAATGAGTAACGTTTCCCAAAATCTGACAATAAAATCGAGAAGTAATCACGATAAAAATTCATAATCATTGAACAGCATAATTTAGGGTGAATTGAATTCTGCTAAAACGTTCAAGTCATCAAAATAAAGAGATCACTCAGCGGTGAAAGTCTTTAAAAAAATCTAAATCAGCCACCCGGAAACGCAAACCATTAGACAAAATCAGAGGAGGTAGCCATTATAAAATAGCGGGCAAGACTCGAAACAAAATGGAAATTGAAATGATCTACTTAAGATAAATGGATTGGCGAGATCATGTCCGAGGCTGGTAATGCCGCGTAATCCATCTGCGAAGGGAATTTGATGATGTAATCCCAAAAGCTGTGGATTAATTTCTTATTGTGGTCGTAATGATACAAAGAACGATTGCGGTACAGTCACTTTGTTAAGATTAGGTCCTTGCGGAATAATCTTTTAGATTTTGCATTAGCGTTTTCATATCCCCGTGTATCGGATTAGCGAATATCTAAAGCGCATCGGGGAATTCATTAGCGGAACTAATAATCTAGTTAAAATAGTATATTTATTTTACACTACAATTTAAAAACTGGCAACCGTACTTGTCTTCTCGAAGATCACAAGGTTCGTAAATAAATGTCAAACGATTAAAAAACTACAATTTAGCTAAAAATAAATGAATTTTATTCCGCAAGTAGGCAGCAATTACACTTTTACAAGACAATATTTTTTTTTTCATACCACGTCGGTGGCAAACAAGCGTACGGCCCGCCTCATGGTAAGCGGGACAAAATCTACTAGCGTCTTTATCTAAAATTAGGGATATTGTCAGGTGTCGACAGATTCTATGTTGGCAAGAACTTTGGCAGTAGCAATATGTATGTACTATTGAAAATAATAATTAATAAACAGGAACGGTTCGACAATAGGGTCGGGCTCAGCGTTTGCTGCGAGCCTGGTCGGCTGTACTTATACACTTGTACAGCGCTGATTCAGCCCGCACCTATTTCGCAGCTCAAACAAAAAATAAATGAATAGCTGGCTGGAAGGGGAGCATTCGCTTGACTACCAAACAGGAACTTCGTACTTGAGTGTGTATAATTGGTAATGGTATTGGTATTCATGTTTTACCGTTGTAATTTTTCTGTTTAGTGCATAATAAAGTATTTTATTATTATTATTATTTGTATATCTTTACCTTTGAATGTTGGATGGGGTGGATAATGGGCTATTGGAGGAGACTAGAGGACACCTGCCGTGACAATCAGTCTCAGTATTGTAAAAGGCAGGCGGTGACTCGCCAGCTCGCTGAGTGGGCCCCACATAACAGTCGCACGCACAGTGCGACAGTGGGGCAACATCCCTTTGAGCGGCTGTAAGGTTGTCGAGAGGTGAGTCTGCGGTAGCCAGATTCCGGTAATCCGATCAGCAGGCCGCCGGCGTTATGACATTTTACACTTCCAATCTGGAGCATAGGTCTCGCTCTTGCGACTCCACTCTGGCCGGCCAATTAAGGCAAGCACAGAGGCGAGGGCCAGATGAAAAGGACCCTCTGGAGATTAGGGGTCCGCGGTGTCGCCACTCACCGTCAGCTCGTCACAAGCTGCCCCTTATTATTATTATTATTAATATGAAGGTGTTAACATTAACTTTTGTTAAATTATATGTACGTGAATAGTACACCAATGTCTAGTTATAAATTCAAACCCAAACCTAGAATACGAGTATAATATCTGACGCGCCCTGCCTGACAGTTCTCGAAATTGGATTAAAGTTTTCGAAATTTCAACTGTTTAATTTAAAACTTCGCATTCAAGGCAATTAAAGAGGCTAATTTAAATGTCCAACAAACACATCTAGAACAAAGAAACAATTATTCCGGTACAAACCCGGTCTGTACTAATTATGCTGGTTTTGGAGGAACGCCAGCCGGAAAGCCTTTCCTTTTGGCATACTTAGGCTCCGGGGTTTAAGGAATTCAGTTTTTGGTATTTTATTTAATTGGACAACTAATAATTGGCTCGAAAATTCAGAGCAGTTTGAATTTGGAGATGATTGACTCCACGGAAATTCCAGTTTCGAACTCTTTGACTGGCATTTGTTAACTTGGAACTTTATAATCATCTAATAACTGTCTAAATTATTAATCTAAGAAATTATTTTAATATTTTAGATGGATCACTGAGCAACTTGTTATATTTGAAATAGAGCTTATCTATAGTTATGAACACTGTTGAAAACATTTTTATGTCGTATTGTTAAGCAAAGATAACATAGTCTGCTGAACTAATCACTGTATTACTCTTTACTTTGCAGAATTATATGCTGCGTTAAGATCCAGCAATAGTCGAAATGTACACTGCATTTTTATCTTCAATGCTTTCGCGAGGGACTGTGTGCTTCAATGCACAATTTTATCTTTTCGCTGCCATTTGACCTCGAGTTTAGTACATCTCTTAGAGTTATCTTTAAATTATTCTAAGAGCATTCAAAGCAGTAGGAAAACTTTATCTAACTAAGTTTCAGACCTTACAATATTTGAAAACTTTTTATATAATGGTGTTCATAACATAAATAATTAAAAAAAGCTATCCGTATAGACATAAAATCCCGCGAAGAAATTGCATAGTGCTACAATTATGCATAATATTAAAATTGCCGTATATAAATATTTCACGGTTCAATATCTACCGTTCATTAACAGCTGTATAACATTAATGTGATTAAAAAATATGTAAACAGCAGCTGCAGATAACCTAGAGCATATATTATAGAGATTTGGAGTGTTGTTGAAGTTATTTGAAATGCACGTCTGTGCAGAGCTAAATTATTGGAATATAGACCGTATGGCACAAACAATAAAGATTGCACTTTGGCTTTCATACCAGATCATTTCTACTGTATTATATATTCAATACTGTAAACTTGTGTTACCCACTATTTAAAAATCATAATTGTAAAACCATTAGTACCCACATTTTAGTAGTTGTCTATTATTATTAATATTAATAAGTACTTAATATGATTATCTCTGCATGTAACTAGTTAGGTACATATAAATTGGCGTGAAAATGAGTGCTATCTCGCCAATAAACGTAAAGTTTGGCGATCTTATTGTATAAACAAATGTACCATAAAACATTTGAGAAAAAAAAAATGGGTACTTTTAAATAAATGAATTTTATTCTGCAAGTAGGCTGCAATGGCACTTTTACAAGTCAACAGCAAAAGTAGATGATCATTTTAGGTACCTATTGTCACTTACACTAATTTGCCGGATCCCAACCAAACTGTCCCAGTATTAAGTTAGTGCGACAAAGCACTAAAATGATCATCACATGTTGCATGCTGTTGACTGTACTTATACATGTCAGTATGCTCTGTTATGTGCTAGTTTGATCTATAAATTCCGCACTGACTTAAAAATATCACCCAGTTCGTGGTCTGCCTAAAAGCAAATATCTGTATATAGGGTACAAAATTCGATTAGATTTTTTGCATAAACTATTTCCCTCTCCAAATCTTGCTTTCAAACGCAGAGTACTCAAACATCCACCTTATTCCATTGGGTTAAAATTGAAAAATGTGTACACTGTGCCTTCAGCTTACAAAGAACGGTCAGGGCGCAACACCTCTTTGTTCGCGAACGAATTTCCTGCCGACGGCAGATCGGCTAGCATTCACAACATGTCTCGGCTATCCTCATAACTTACTCCCAGTGTATCTTGAGACTGGAATCAGTAACAACTGCGCGTAGTCGGAACTAGGCTTGGAGTGGTTTTACTCACCTAAGATGCCGGCAGCTAAGTTGTGAATACTAAATCTGGTTCTATATTTGATACGTACTCGCAGTATTCCGATCGCCTCGTAAACAGCATAAAAAGTAGACATTGAAAGATTTCAGTTTTAGATTTAAAAAACTTTTGGCGGTGACATTTTACTAATAGCCAAAAAGATAATATTTGTCAGTTATTTTATACACACCAGAATTATTCATTTAATAAGTTTTCTGTTAAAATACCTAACTGTGTTTTTATAACTAGTGGGTTAGACTGCGAAAAGAACTCTGCCAAAATCCTGTCGCCTACACACTACACAGAGGCACAAGTTCCGCCACGCATATATTTTGAACTAATAAACCCACGTAGTTTCTTGTGTAGTGAAATATGTTGAATATTTAAGCTGATAACATCCGAAAGATTGTATGTACTAGAGGAAAGCACCTACAGCGAGCGCCCGCCAAGGGTTGTTGGCACTGAAAGTGTTGGACATTGTTTTACTTAAGTACATAAAATTATGTGTTGACTTTTGTATTTGATTAATTTCATGATTTAATTAAAAAAAAACACAAGAAAAACAGAGTGCGCAGTTTGAGTATGCAGAACGATGCCGCCACTAAGACTCATCCCGAAGGGCTCTGTACACGACCCTCGCAAGCAAGTTTATTTACATTGCGCGTTACCGTGGTATAATAAGTTCAATCGATATGTCAAACCGCGCAATCTAGGGATACTCGCATGCGAATCTCGTACGTGTGTAACTCGCGAAGCATTCAAAACGTGTCGCCCGTATTGACACTTAATATAGGCGCATAAAATTAGCAAAACCTGGACATAATTCGATAACTGTAATTTTCTTTTTCTATGATTTAAAGTATTGTTAGTTATGGTTAAAATAAAAATAATTAAACATTTTAAAGCTCCGCGTCAATGTTAAAAAAAAAACAAAAAACTATATTTTTAACACATTTTGATTTTGTAAGTAAGCCATTATAAATAACTTTGTAAAAGTTATGTTAGTTATGTAAGTATTATGATAAGAAAAAATATCATTTAGTCAATTATCGTGGATATTTTTTGTTTAATACGTTTCTTATAGTACTAATAAAATGTTGACATCATCAATTAAACACTTTTGACGTAGTTATGTAATTGGTTTTCCAATAATTACCCATATTTGTGACTTTAGAGATCTGCAATATGGTGATAAATTATTATAAATTAAACGGCTTCTCTATGCACATAACTACGTCAAAAGTGTTACCATTGACGCGGAGCCTTAAAATGTTTAATTCTTTTAATTATATAAGTATAAGTAACGATACTTTAAGTCATACAAAAAGAAAATTACAGTTATCGAACTATGTCCAGGTTTTGCTAATTTTATGCGCCTAATACGCGAGTTGTATTATTATTTTTATAAGTAAATCATTAGAAAATTAGCAAAAAAATCCAACCCCCAATACTGGGTGTCATAACGCGTATCTCAACCATTCATCCTCTTTCAGGGGTCCCAAGGAAATGAAAAAATCCGGCCGCGCGTCACGCTTAATGGAATCCCGTCGCAGAATATTCCCGACGGGAAATTCCCCGGGATATAATTCCCGCGGTAAATTCTTTTTAGGACGGCCGGGAATTTGGCCGTGTTTCATTAAATATTCTTAAGGAATTAATTGCCTGACGAATTCTTGACGGTGGTTTCGATGATTTTATTATCATTATTCATTTTTTCCTGCGCATATTGAGGGGCTTCGCAGGTTTACGAAAAATTATCATGGCTATGTTTTTCTATTGATATTTAAGATACTCAAAAAATATTACAAACTCAACTGATCGTGATGACCAGATAATTGACATAGAATCATAGATCATATCAACAACTAGCTGTTGCCCGCGATTTCGTCCGCTCGCTCCTATTGGTCGCAGCGTGATGTTATATAGCCTAAAGCCTTCTTCGATAAATGGACTAACCATATTTTTTTTTAATTCGAACCAGTAGTTCCGGAGATTAGCGCGTTCAAACAAACCAACAAACAAATTCTTCAGCTTTTTAATATTATGTTTAAAGAACTTTATTTCTCAAAGAAATTTAACATTTCACTTAAGAGAACTTAACTTAAAATACAAAATTATATAGGTAAGCACCGCAAGGCGCTGGTACAAAGTACAACTTAACTAAAACTCAGAAATAAAGACAAACTGCCAAGTAGATAAATACATACATGTGGGTAGAACAAGAAAATATGTAAAATCACGTTGTATCTTAAAGCTATGTGCATTAGGTCTACAATCGAGTGGTTGATCGCGATAGCATTATTCCGGTGCTTCGCGGCAGACTTGTTTACACTTTGGCATTCCCAGGGCCGGATTTAGATAAATTCAATAACATACTTTTTTAATTTATTTTTAAAAACTGTATAACTTTTACATTCCTTAATATCATTTGGTATTTTGTTGTAAAACTGTGCGCCTTCATATCCTATAGTTTTCTTTCCAAATTTAGTGCGTGTTGGTTTGAGGCTCAAACTATTCGAGTTACGTAAGGGGCGTAACCCTAGTTCAGATTTAGTTTTAAAAGTAATTTGTGAGTGAATTCTTTTATCCAATATTTTCCTTATGAGTAAACACATATTGTTAAAATAAAGCTGGTTTAGACTCATGATTTTTGTTTCCGAGTATATTTTGGTACTGGGTGTGAGAAGGTCGTATCGGAAGAGTGTTTTTACGATTTTATTTTGGGCAATCTGTAGACTTTTTAGGGTGGTTTTATTCGCGCTTCCCCATATTTCGACTAGATAATTTAGATGTGACTTCACTAACGAATTGTATATGGTGTATAATACTGGACGCGGAAAACACTGCACAGTATTAAAGAGACATCCTCGTAGTGATGATAGTTTAGATTTTATTTTATTTATGTGGGGTTTCCACGTGAGCTCACTGTCCATTATAAGGCCTAGATACTTTTCTTCTGATGATTTTCTTATTCTGATTCGATTGATTGTTAGTGGAGTTTCATCGTTTACTTTTTTGTTTTTAGCCTTGAATATCATATAGCTGGTTTTTGCTGTATTGATAGTGAGTAAATTATTTTGATACCAGTCATATAGCAGGTTAAGATCGTCTTGAGCCATTCTTTTGATTTCATCTATCGAATGCCCAAAATAAAATACACATGTATCGTCGGCGTATAAACTTAGCTCTCCTTTCAATGGTAATTGATTTATATTATTAATGTATATTAAAAATAAAAGAGGGCCGAGAATTGATCCTTGAGGGACACCGCAAGTAATTTTTATCCAGAGCCAATTCCTTGGTTTCCTTATACGACACGACTTCTATTTTCTCTTTTATTTGTTTCATGTAGCTTATTCTCGGTCTTCCTCTTATTATATATTAGTATAGATTAAATCGACATTAACTAAAAATCATATACTTTGTATGTTAAAATCAGTGCAGTCATCAGTCACATTGCAATTGACAACATTTCAAATTTTTAAGTAGTATGAAATCTTAACTCATTTCGTTAATTTGGTAACGAGAAACCCAAAAATTATTTTTTTATATTTTTATAGCTATTAGTTTTCTAAATATTCACGAAAATGTGAAGAAAGCCCATATCGTAGTAATGACGTCACTACTACGAAATTGTGACAGTCACAGCGCACAAAAAGAACAGCAGTTCACTTTCTTAAGTATATTTGTTTTAGTAACAGTGCTTCTGTATGATTTGTTACGCTGTGACGCCTTACTTGTCACTTACTCTCTTTTAGAATGAGGAACTTTTGAAATTGATTTATTTATATGAAATTGGGATATAATCGAGAATTTAAAAATGTCGTTTTACTGAACTTTTTATCCTCTATATGATTTCATCGGAGAAAAGCCTGGTTAAAAAAATGAAATGTTGTCAATTGCATGAGATACAAATTAAGCTTAAATTTAAATGTGAGGAATATTGCATTATACAGTTCAAGTTCCTTTTTTATTAAAATGCTAAACAAAATTATCATGTTGATATCATGAATTTAACGGAAGGAAATCTGAAGGAAGATGAAGCAGGCTCAAAATAAACGCCACAAAATATAGCGATATTTTATAACAGCGTGATATAGCGGTCTGCATAATGAATGCAACAGTATTACGAAATTGTAAGAAGCTGTAGCTTATTTAGTGGCGGCTAAATTATTAGCGGCTTTCTGGGGTTTAATTAAAATTGTCTTTGTCGTAGTTAAAGAGGGCCGTTATTTAGAGGGAAGTTATGATGTTGCAGCGTTTAGCTGAAAACCTTTCTTTTCATAAATATAAAGACTCCTTATCACCTTCTCCTCCATCATCCATTGTACTATCGATGTTGTTTAAATTTTAATAGTACATTTTTACACAGGCCGGGACGAAAGGGGTTGCCGGCCGAAGACATATAGACGGATAGGTCTACGGCTGGCAACCCCATATTTCCCGCCGAGGTATGTATAGTGCTTTTCTCAAACATGCAATGAAACAAACAACAAAAAATCAGTTTTATTTTTAATACACATAGTGGCAGAATGTCATGATGCCTGTGCCACAAATTTATGACGGAAATTAAAAAAGAGGACTTTGCCGGCCTAGGCCTGCAAGATTTGTATGAAATTCCATTAACGACCTCTTGTCCTAGCCGCACCTGAAACGTCATACTTCGCAGCCTATCATAAGGAACATAACATCAATATTTCATTGCATGTTTGAGAAAATGTCATTTTTAGTTTGCAAAGTCTATAATACTCATAGATGGCGCTGTGCAGGAGCGCCGTCAAATACATTTCTTCATCCTCCTTAGCGTTTTTGGCGTGGTCCCTTTTGGCACCTAACGCCAAGATTTTGAGTCGACACTTGTTTTCCGGAACCGACTGCCATCTCACCTTCCAACACAAAGGGAATACCAGACCTTGTGGGGATGAAGCCGATTCCCTCGCGATGTTTTCCTTCACTGTTAAATATTAAATGACTCTTCTCACATAAGTTTTTTTTAAGTAGCTTTTCGGTGAAGGAGAGCGTCGCGAGGAACCCGATCTAATCCAAACAAGGTCTCGTTTTCCTTTTGGGACGGAAGGTCACATGACAGTCGTTTTCGTATAATTCCCTTAATTTTAATATAGGGGGTCAATCTTACACATATCGATCTAGTCCCAAACTAAGCAAAGCTTGTAGTATGGGTACTAAACGGCGATATACTCGTACATACTTAAGTACATAGGCAACATCCAAGACTCAGGAACTTTATCCATACGAATATTATAAATGCGAAAGTCACCCGTCTGTCTGTCTGTCTGTTACCTCTTCACGTTTAAACCGCTAAACCGATTTAGATGAAATTTGATATAGAGACAGTTTGAGTCCCGGGAAAGGACATAGGATAGTTTTTATTCCGAAAATCGTTCCTTAGGGGGTGAAAATGGGGGCGAGTTGCACGCGGACGGAGTCGCGGGCAAAAGCTAGTTCGTGATAAATGCACAAATAATGCCATGACCGGGATTTGAAAGAGGTAAGGGGCAGCGGAACATCACCATATTTGGCCTAGCCCAACTGGGGAAACCCCGGCCTTTCAGAAATAAAAAAAAAATAAAAAAAATAAAAATATCAGGGGACATTTTTTTACACAAATCGAACTAGTCCCACATTAAGCTCAATAAGGCTTGTGTTATGGGTACCAGACGACGATATATTTAATAGATATATACATAAATACATAGAAAACATCCAAGTCTCAGGAACAAATGTCTCTGCTCACCACAGAAACAAATGACCGCAGCCTTAATAAAACCAGGACTCGTTCTTTAGGTATGTGGCGTATTGTGTTCCTGGTGGTGAGATAGGTCGCCAGAGCTGCCAAGAATGAGCTGTGTTGAGAGTGAAAGACCTGCATGACTCTGTCAACAGAACCAATCCTCAAGTCGATAATGTGTCGGCAATGAACTTGTGATTCTTCTGGAGTCCCTAGCGTCCAAAGGCTACAGTGTCTGCTTACCATCAGTCAGGCCGTAAGATTGTTTGCCTCCGTCGTTATATAAAAAAACTAGTGCCTACGCCAAATTTTGTGATTGGATGCCAAAGCGAACCCCAACCGAGAAAACGCTATGATGATTAGCTTACTAATGACTTTCAATTTCTAATACGTCAGTACCTAATAATCTTGTCTTTTTATGTGCCAAGCTTCAGTTTGCAGCCCCCTGATCGATTGTCAATAAAACAGATAAGTTGAATAATATCTTCCAGGTGTATTAACTGCAGAAGCGGAAGGCGGAGTAAACGGCGGAGTCGTTCAATAATTCAGCGGAATCAATTGGGTACCGCAACTTGGCTAGCTACAGGGAGTTCACTTCTCTGAAAACACTGCCGACGTCAAAGGTAAAGGTCTGAAGTGCGCGTACAAAGAAGGTTTCATCTTAAGAGGGCGCAATACGGTCGGTTCTCCATATAAACGTATTTACGCTATCATTTTAAAACGCCATGACTTGAAACTTTGTATACACAATGGGACTCGGCATATCTAGGTCGGAAATTAGTTTCTGTTGCTAGAAATTGTAAAAGAAGAAAAAACAAGCGGTTTTTTGAGTTTTTTACGGCTTGTTAATCGCTGTATTTTTTCTCCATTATAATTTTAACCAACAGAAACTAATTTCGGACCTAGATATGCCGGATCCCATTGTGTATACAAAGTTTCGTGATATTCTAGCATGGCGTTTTAAAATGAGAGCGTAAATACGTATGTATGGAGAACCGAGCGTACTGCGCACTCTTAAATATAAAGACGCAGAAATTTCAAGACAATTGGTGAAAATGTAAAGGTCTCCATTGTATGTTAAACTTTTGTGAGTCATGTTTAAAACTATTACTAAAACGATTTAGGCTGGGTTGCACCGACTTACGATCACAGACCGATCAACTTTAAATATGGCGCCGGCAGCTGTCATCCCATAGAAACTTGTCAAACTTTCCATACATTAAAATTTTAACGAACACAGCTTACGATTACAGACAGTTTGGTGCAACCCACCCTTAAACTCATGTATACTGGGTGGAACAGACTTTCCTGTAAACAGAGAATAGGTTAGCCTTGGTACTATACTTTTGCCAAATAAACTATGTTAATATTCGTAACCGTTTTCGAGTTATAGAATTCTAAATATCAATAAAAAACAGAATATTTCAACACTATCTTGTAAGATTGCTAGTGACAAGTCACTTCGAAATATAAATACTTAAATGGTAATGTTGAAACGGCGAATGTTTTCCCAAGTGCCCAGTTTGTTCTGCGCTGTGTGTAAGATAAAGTCAAGACTGGTTGGACAGCCCGGGCCATCAGTTCTTCTCAGGATACTACATTTATTATTCACCGCCGCCATTCGGAAGCTGGCGAATGTGATTTCTTTCTGTTTTCGTATATGGACGTAATTTTTAACCGACTTCAAAAAAGGAGGAGGTTCACAAATCGTCGGAATGTATATATATATATTTTTGTATGTTCACCAATTACTCGGAGACTAGTGGACCGATTACAAAAATTCTTTTTTTGTTTGAAAGGGTGTGTTTTCTAGTTGGTCCCATTGTCACCAAGTCTGGATCTGATGATGGGATCTTGGAAAAATCGAGGGAACTCCTCAAATTATATACCAAGAGGATGGGGAAAGTAAGGCTACATCGAAGGAACTCCTCAAATTATACTATAGCAGGAGGATGGGGTCTGGCAAAGTTTGAAGTCGGTGTTTTTTTGCTAAAAATTTACTTGTTGTGGGACTATACATTACAGGGTGTAACATAAATCGCAGCGATCCGTTTACCACAGCGTCGAGAACCAGATTGTCGGGCACTCTGTTAGTAGCTGCTACGGGCTACATACGGAGAATACATGGCTACGGCCTATGTACCGCGTAGCACTAGGCGGCAATGAAAGCGTAACGTAAATTGACATCACATCTTAAGAGGGCGCAGTACGCTCGGTCTGGCTCGGTTCTCCATACAAACGTATTTACCCTCTCATTTTAAAACGCCATGCTAGAATAACATGAAAATTTGTATACACAATGGGATCCGGCATATCTAGGTCAGACCATAGTTTCCGTTGCTAGAAATTGTAGAAGAAAAAAAAAATACAGCGGCTTTTTGAGTTTTTTACGGCTTGTATGAAAGCCTTAATAATCGCTGTATTTTTTCTCCATTATAATTTCAAGCAACAGAAACTATGGTCCGACCTACATATGCCGGATCCCATTGTGTATACAAAGTTTCATGTTATTCTAGCCTGGCGTTTTAAAATGAGAGCATAAATACGTTTGTATGGAGAACCGAACGTACTGCGCAGTCTTAACTGGAAATAAGTTACACAAAACTTTACTGACAAAAAAAATTGTACAGTCGTCAAAATATGCCATGGTGTGTACAAAAAAACGTTGTGTCAAAAAAAAAAGGTTTGTGACATAGGTACTCATTTTTAGTCAAAACGCGATGCTTTTTAAGGATCGCCAGCATTGTTGTTACACGCTGTATTTTGGTAATTCAGATTAAAATAGGAAAATTATGATAAGATAAGCAATATTAGAATAAATATCACTCGAACGAATAAAGGATGATTCACAGTAGACCGTTCCGTGTCCGGGCCGGTCCGTTTTCTATGACAGCAAACGCAACGGCCGGCGTATTTCTCTAGAAGAAAATGGGCCGGCCCGGACACATCCTTAAGTCCATCACTAATTAGTAAAAAAAAATCCTTTCGTACCCTAACTTATGGACATTGTGGAGACTAGTTCATAACTGAATGTATTGAAATAATTTTGGTCTAAAGTTCTGACTATTTTAAGGACAAGTCCTTTACGTCTTGTACAAAGAAAGAGCTAAGTCTTTAGTGAGTAAGGTCACCATGGCTCCCGAGTAAGCGTTCTGTTGAGAGTGAGGGACCTGCATATTGTATGTCTCGAGCCATCACCACATCGAATCCTTAAGTAAATAAAGTCGCAAGCATCCATGGGCTACGGTGTCTGCTTACCACCAGGCAGGCCGTAAGTTTGATTGCCACCGTCGTTGTATAAAAAAACATACATGAAATCTGCGAACTTTACAATCGTGTATGACAGTTAATATGAAACTTTTCACCGTGGCTTACCAAGCCCACCGCCGTCGGAAGGATTAGGTAAACGCCGTCTTTATATAGAAATGACAATTTCTGTTATACTAATGCCTTCAAAGTACGAAGTTCAAAGGCTTATCGGCTTTAGGCCGCCGGCAAACCGTGGTAGCTGAAGAGTTACTATGGGTATTTTTACTTGGTATCGCGTTATGGATTTATTGTTTGTGGTAACTGGGTGTCCAGAAAAGCGGTACTAAATCTTGGGTTTTAGTGTAAAATTACATTATTTTGTTAATTACGTTTTATTTTCTTTTGTTACATGTTTGACAGAAATGACATGCCCGAAAACAAAGGAGTATGGTAATATGGTAGGAGTTTCTAAGAATCAAAATATCATGTAAAAAACATTTTTAAATACCTACTGTATTTACCTTAAAAAAGCATAAATATCAAAGAGAAAACTATTTAAATGGACCTGTATACTCCAATAATCATTCATTTTATAATTGTATGCCAGTACAGTTTATAGTCGTTTTTACATTAAAGTGTGTTTCAATATTCTAGAACTCCATGTCCGGGATGCAAGCGGATTGAATATACTATGATACTTGTTTAATACCTGTTACTAAAGTACCAGGTATCTACCAGCACTATCTCACTAAGCCAAAGTTTCCCATTGATCAAGTCTGTCTGATTGGGGGAATTCTTATCGGGTTGTCGTCGAGTTTCCAACACTCGATACTCTGTTATTTTATAGTTCCAGAGTCGAGAGTTAACGGCTGTATCTTATCTTTTGAACCAAGTAATAGTCTGGTGTATTATGTTCTGGTAAGTTTGTGATAAGGTCGTTACTTTGTAGTGAATGATCAGTTTAGTGTACATGGTTATAAATAATACAGCGTAAGAAACTGACCATTTTACGAAGCTGTAAAATATTTTAAATTTTCCTAAATACTCAAAATGAAACTAATGCACGTATTAATTTTCACTCCAGGGACATGTTTTGGGAAAACTCAATATACCTATTCTTAAGAGTCCGCAGGAAGCTCGGCTCTCCATATAAACGTAGTTTCGCTCTCTTTTTAAAACGGCACGCTGGAATAGCATGCATTTTTGTATGCACAATGGGATCCAGTATATAGGAGGGAAATTAGTTTCCGTTGCTTGAAATTATAATGGAGAAAAATAAAGCAATTATTTAGGTTTTCATACAAGACCTTTATTTTTTAGGATGTAACAAGTAAATAGCAATGTTTTACGTAACTAATAAGCTTTTTTTTTCGATTTTGCAAACAGATACTACTTGATTTGTATTCACGATAATGGTGTGAAACGACCCGGGTATGTCCTAAAACTACGACCAAGGCCACTGCGGGATGGGCAGCAGCATCCCTGGAGTGCGGTGGAGATACGACCGCCAAGGCGTAACAAGCGTGGCGATTATGGCATTTACACCTCATGAAATTGAGAGCAAGCAGTGGGCGTCTTTGGGATGATATGGTGATGGTGGTGGTGGTATGAAACGAGAATCTAATTAATCGGTACCTACAATACTACTTATACTCAACATATGATATTTTTTCGACTTTTATAAATGATGGTCTGTCGATAAATTGTGATTTTAAATTAATTCGCGTGAAATTGTCAAAGCCGCAAAAATGTTCACAAAAATCCATAGTACCGGCCGTTTCAGCAGGCTGTTCCAGCGCCATCTTTCCGTTGTAATTAACTGGCGGTGTTAATAAATTGGCAACTTCTAAACGAGATGGATGCCCCCGGCTTATTGGACCGGCATATTTATTAGCAAAATTGAAAATACACCTCGACAGAAGGGTTACACAACAATTTACATCGGAGATTTTGGTGAGCGACGCTCTTTTACTACTGCCACAGGGTTACTGCTAATAATAAAATTACCTTCCTTTTAACGTATTTTTTAACCATTTATCTTGGCAGTTAAATAAACATCGTGAGCTCAAACTTCAAGCCACGTTGATGACCTCTAGACTAAAAATATGCAAAAATTAGTAAAAAGATTTTATTTTACATTACGAAATAAAGGGTTAATACCATTGGCTGTATTGATAGCTAGATATAAATCCAGATATTAGTACCTCCCACTCAACCCAGCTTGACACAGCGCATCCTCAGTAGTTTCTCAAGTGTATTTATGATGCTACAAACACAAAAGGTTAAGGTTTTAGGCACTCTCAAGCCTAAACGTCTAGACTAAATAGACTGACATTATAAGTATAGTGGTATTAGGTATAATTTTTATTTAAAGAAGCCCTTTTTAATTAACTTATACGTTTAATTAAATATTTAAAATGCTTAAAATATTTTAGTTGTTCAAAGGGTCCCAAAATAATACCACTGAATACTGGTTAAAACACTGTATTAAATCACAGCACAGGATACTTTACTATTGAACTTGTATAAAAATATAACTCTACTGGCCAGCGGTCATTATTCCAGGAAAAATCTTAAACGCGCGTTTCAGAAAACGTCGCAGAGGGTACAGCGCCATCTAGCGGTCAATTAGATAATCATTTTTGAAACTGACACCTTAGAATGATACACGGCTGAACATAGTTGTTTGCTGCCTGTTAATATTTGTATCTGCATCAGTACTAATTTTAATTTCCATAATTTATTGTAACATTATATTTCAGCGACCCAATTAAATACCTTCGAGTTTAAACAAATTTCAAAACAAACAGGCAACAATAACTAATTAAATTAATTATTTCGTTTAAAACGTATAGATACAGTTTTCCTCTAGCCCGCTAATGTCTGCTAAAAGCTGTTTTAAAAGCTCTCGGAATGAAAGCTGCACCGGCAACAGCTGGGCTGAACACTGTATGTGTATACCGTATGCTACATTACCTCGGTTTAAGGCAAGACATTAAAACTTTTAAAGATGTACAAGCTTTAAAGCTTAATAGGAATGATTAAAATATGTAAGTATCAGGATTCTTATACATATTTGAAAATGCCACCCGTGCATTTTCTATGCTGCGCTGGTAGCAAACAAGTGTAATTACCTAAAACAATGCTCAATCTCTCGCGAGGATGAACGAGAAAAAATAAAAAGAGTACAATATCTTGTATCTGTCACTGACGCCAATACCCGGGGTGAAGAAATAGATGCCCGCGTCCAAAACGCCTTAAGATGCAGCGCCGCCCTACATAAAGTGCTAATGTCTAGGCTTCTCAGCAGAAGCACTAAGATCCGCATCAACAAGACCGTAATACGCCCAATTTTAACATACGGATGTGAGGCCTGGACACTGACACTTAAGGAGGAGAATAAGCTCCCGGTGGCTGAAAGGAAAATCCTCCGTAAAATCCTTGGCCCACTTCAGGGACCCGATGGCAGTTGGTCGTGTCGACTTCGTTGGCTTGGTCATCTAGAGCGAATGGGTGACAACCGTGCCGTCAAAAGAGCCTACCTGGGCAAACCGAGTGGGAAACGCCCGGTCGGCCGCCCTAGATACCGTTGGGCCGATGCTGTGGAGATCGATTTATGCGAGCTTCAAGTTGACTCGTGGAAGGAAATGACGCAGGATCGGGATCGGTGGCGTGCAATCGTATTGGAGGCCAAGACACACTTTGGGTACCGCTGCGCCAGAGGAGTAAGTAAGTAAGTATAATATCTTGAGTCATGTATTTATATAAGTACTTATGTATGCGACTAGACTTGTGTAAGGTTGTTCTCAAATATGTTTCCCACAATTCCTCGTATCACGAACACATATTGTAAAACCGTTTTTCTTTTGAAACTATAACTATTTACAATTGACTTTTATCTTGAATAAATATTTCATTACCTCATTCAATAGCCTCCAATACTAGTTAGGTATGTTTCTGAAAGTACACACCGACAAAATAGGATCAAGCGTATTGAATCAATGGGGTTTTATGTAAATTATGCCGTCCTTGTAGAGCTGACGGTCGAATTAAACTAACCACAGTACAGTCGGCGACTAAACCGGGGGTTCAATTAAGAAAAACTACAGTCTGTCGAAACATGATTACTTTTGAATAAGCGAACATTATGCTGCTTGGGGTTATATTTTAAACAAAAGTTTATTTTTATCGTACATCGGGGGGTCAGTTATTAAGCATTCAGAGATTTTTAATGTTTTTGAATCTTGCTTCTACTTCGCTTGGCGCGCGCTTCTACGCCTGTTTTGAAAAAGTAAAGAGCAAACCCTACCATCTGATCGTTATCATCTTGTCACCCCAACTGTCACATGATTTGCCGCTTGCATTGTTTACAGACGCGTTTTCCAATTTTTGGCCTAAACTATTGAGTAGGCACGTGGGAACGGAAGAGCGAAAGATATTGATGTTGGATTACAATATACATATAAAATGCTTATTCTACTGGTTCCTGTAACACAGGGAATCCCAGCTCAGGACCCAGAGACTTGTATCTTTGTTTGTTAATATTCTGTCAGTAAATATTTCTATTACTATAAATATTTGTCTGTAAATGATACTCAGGAGACATAACACAATCTAATATAAACGTGAAAGTTTGAACCGGAGTTTGTTCCTCTTAAACTCAAAAACTATTAAAAGGTTTTTTCTGAATCTTTCCAGTAATGTAGATTAGACATGAAAATAGGATAAAGGCTTTATAACTTATCGCATACGAAGTCGTGGAAATCAGCTTACATTAGATGCAGTGTTTTTGTTGGTAACGGAAAATTGGAGGTAGTTTTTAATTAATAGAATTGGGTTTTATCATGTGAAAAATGTGCCTAATTTTACCTGTTAAACTTAACAAAGCTGGTTTATTGTATTACTGTTATGGGTGAAGTACCTGAAACAAGAAAAAAACATTGTTAGTTTTTAGTTATCACAAAACCTATACAGAAATTACAATGCTAACAATAACAAATAATACTGTCTGGTGTATTATATAACTGATAACTGTATAATAACACTAAAATAAATATTAGAGGACATTACACAAACAACTAGTCCCATAGTAAGCTCAATAAGGATTGTGTTGTGAGCACTAGACGACGATATATTTAATAGATAGATAGATACTTAAATACATAGAAGACATCTAAATCTCAGGAACAAATGTTTTTGCTCAGCACCTATACAAATGCCCTAATTGCTTATTACCTGTTTCCCAGAGAGGTAGGCAGAGATCACGGATCTCCATTCCGGACTCTCATAACATTCTTCATGCAAGCGCGGCGATTTAGGGTACTTTTGACCTGGCCTTTCTGCAGAATGCCTCCGATTTGGTCGGAGTACGTTCGCCGAGGTCTTCCCTTTCCAACTTTTCCATCCACTCTTCCTTCATACACTCGTTTCGTCAATCTTCTTTCATCCATACTCTCTACATGTCCAAACAATCTTAACAGATGTACCATACACTACTTATATAAGCCCTTTATCCTGAACATTGCAATTTCAAGGTGTATTTTTCTTTCGGTTTCTTAAATAATTTTTATGTTGTATTTTTTCCATCTTTATTATAATATGTCTGAGTTTAATGTTCAATTTTAGAATACAGTATACATCTTAGAATACAGCCGTTAAAATTATATAAACCTTATCATCTTCAAGATTTTAACTTCGTTTTTTGTCTTTAGTAAGATTACTCACTCACAATTTATTTTGTATCTACGAATTTCCCTTGCTGTATTGCTCCTAATTCCAGAATCACACCAATCAAAATGTGTGCCATGATTACCCCAAGTCCATTCGAACTCTGGAAATCATTGACTTTGACAGAAGGTATTAAAGAAGCGTCACTTTTACAGATTACGATCTATGATAGCTATTGGTCGAGAAATTAATTGAGATCCGAAACAAATTGACTTCCGATAGAGCCAAGGAAAGGAATCGGCCCTAATTGAACGTGCCCTGGGGAGGAAAGAAACGTTTCAATTCTTTATTAACAATATTGATTAATCCGCTTTGGAGGATTTGAAATTGAGGAAAAATTCGCCTAAAGAATAGACGCTTGTATTGATTCGTTGTGTTTTTGTTGATTTAATTACTGAAGCATGAGTGTAGATTGAATGCGATAGAAATGAGAGCGTTAAGAAGCACGTGTGAAGTATGTTTGTGTGATCGAATAAAAAATAGCGATACAAGAGAAAGATGTGAAAGCCAAGTTAGAGGCCTCCGGGCGGCTTGAGAACTTCTAACAGTCAAGTTGCCCACTCACTTGACAAGCCTAATCCCAATAAGGTCTAGTTTCCCCCTCGGGTTGGAAGGTCAGATGGCAGTCGCTTCCGTAAAAATTAGTGCTTACGCCAACTCTTGGGATTAGGTAGCGGAACCCAGGCATCCTTCAGGATGCAACTATACTGGGAATAACGCTAGGAGGATGATGATGACAAGAGAAAGATGTGGAATAGATGACGACGTAGTGATTAGGATTGAAAAAGAGGTATGCTGCGGTGGTTTGGGCATGTTGAGAGGGTGTGTGAAAGCAGACTGACTAAGAGGATTTACGTTCAGAAGATGGATGGAAGGGGGCGACCAAGGGGGTAACTTGATCATATTTTTACGATACTGAAAAAAGGCCAAGTCAGAAGTACCCGCAGCCGACGAGCATGTATGAGATGTACAGATGTGTTTGAAGCACAAGCAGTATGTAAGGACTGTAGTATTTAATATTCTCTGGTCTCTGCCTACCCCAATGGGATACGGGCGTGAGTCACATGAACTCTGTTTAACATATAATTTAAGTGGTAGAGAAATAAAAGCCTTTCAGTTCTTCAAGTAAGTAAGTAGTCCACCACTTTCGACACATTTGTATATTAAAGTTCTTTCGTAGCGAAGTTGTATTTATCATAGAGGATTTGCCAACACCAGACAATGTACTCTATGATACATTATGATGTCAGAACACATCATAATAACTAGAATCGGTACAGTTTGATATTCCGAAATAAGCACTTAATCATTCGTTTTGTTTCGTAACTTCGAAGAACGAACTTCGTATGGTGCCGTCCCTTTCCGTCATATAGTGTATAACACAAGAGTGAAAGGGACGGCATGACACGAGGTTCGATTTTCGAAGTTCGGAGTAGGCCTTTAGGTACGTCGCTTTTCTTTTTTTTTTGGTCGTGTTCAATTTTAGGCGGAGCATACTAGAAACACCGTCACTTTCCGACCGTGTTCACATTATGCGATCGATGTCGGTGTAGAATCAGACACCGATATAATGTGAACACGCTCTTACTTAGGTCTCGCCGGAAGATCAGCGCCAGCTCCCTGAGTCGGCATTTATGCTGAGGCGAGACCCTTTCGTGACGAATTACGATTTTTATTTTATTTTTTTATTGTATACTAATTATTTTTGGTCACGAATAAATATTTTTTTAGGTTCTTCTTCTTTCTTCTTCTTTTGACAATAGGATTTCTAGGAAATGTCATGACTGTAATCATTTCTTAAGGGGGTGTAAAGAAGGGTGAAAGATTGTATCATCATCATCTGAGGCGTTATAGCCGCGGGTGGGCCCTAGCCTGGTCAAGCAAATATCTCCAGTCCGATCTATTCGTGTCTTTCCTTCTCTAACACCTAAGGTCCTGGTGTCCTTTTCGACACCTTCCAACCACCTGAGCTTGAGAAAGATTGTATGGGAAAACAAATCATTCTAAGGCGAGAACGAGTTATACGCGGACGAAGTCGCGGGCAAAAGCTAGTACGTAATAATAGCAGAACATTATCAACAACCATTTCACCGCTTTAAATCACCGTCTTTACAATAAATATAGAATCAAATATCCGCATCGAAAGCAATATCTTCTGTTTTACCGTGTATAAATCCACGGTTAATCAACAATCGATAAACTAAAGTTTAATATCCGGCGCCGGGGGATGCGGTGTTTATGAAAGGAATACGGATATTTGCGCCGTTCGGTCCTGTAGATGGAAGATTTTTAGGTTAGAAAATGTTTATAATACCTTTGGACCGTAAAACCTTCTTTATATACCTACACACGTACGATACTCGTATGCAAGTTGATCGATTGAACGCATTATACCATGGTCACGCGCAATGTAATGAAACACACACGCGAATCTCGTATTGGCGATTGCCGCCTGGTACAGTCAAAGTAGTTGATCATTTTAGTACCTTATCCCTTTCGCTACTTTGACACATCTCAACTGTCGCAGTATTGTTATGTTAGTGCCACAAAGTACTAAAATGATCATCTACATTTGCTGTTGACTATACTGTAGACATGAGCAACTGTCACACATCGAATTTTCAAGTCAATACAAAGTCGGCAATCGTGATTCTTCTGGGGACGCAAGCGTACATTGGTTACGATTTCTTCCTGATAGTAAAGGCAGGTCTTAAGCTTGTGTGCAAAATAAGTGAAAATTCCGTTTATTGATCAAAAACAAACCTAAGTATTAAATGAAATAAAGATTACAAGACATAAATAGCACATTATACTGAAAAACCCACAGGATAATAAAGATATGTTACTGTTTTATTATAAAATTGTTTAAAATAGAACAGCTAGTAGCATGTCTTTGCGTCTTCTACAAATTGTAATTCGGGATTGTGCTCAGGAGCTCCATGAGCTCATACCGCCTTCCCCCTTCTTCCATCGGACATGCAGACGTACGGCTGGCTACCATCCTTACCTGGTCGAAATTCCTCTAATTCGAACCAAGCGCTTTGCTTCATTTTTCATAATGCGCACTTCTAAGATTTGGTATTCTCTGCCGGCGTCTGTATTTCCGAGTTCATATAACCTAGATCTTTTTAAGGCACGAGTGAATAGGCATCTTCTGGGAGAGCTCGGTTCATCGTCGGCCTCATCTTTGCCGCCTGGCTAGATGCTGGCCAAGGGCAACCCCATTTTTTATAAAAAAAGCTTAAAAAATAACTTTATGAAGTTAAAAACGTCTTAAAGTGCCAGTGCCCGAACGGACTGATATTTTATCTCAGAAAACTAAATTATATGGACAAATCTATATTTTCATTTAAACTTATAGATGTTTGGTAAACTAACCCCGATTTATATTTTTATGACTCTTTTGCCATAAAACCACAAATAAAATATCAAACAGATTCGCGTCTGCGCCAGGATATGATGTACAGTCGGATAAATATATTGACAAATAAATAGAATATTCTAACTTTTATTACCGTTCTATTTGGGTAGAGTAAGACCAATTTTAAACTGAACGAAAGTAAGGCTGGGTTCCACCACACCGTCTGAAAACGTAAGCGGTGTCAGTTAAAATATGATTTTATGGAAAGTTTGACAAGTTTGTATGGGATGACAGCTGCCGGCACCATATTTAACGTTGATCAGTCTGTTTTTTTATGACTTACGAGTAAGAGGCAAACGAGTAGACGAATCGCCTGATAGTAAGCGATTAGCGCCGCCCATGGACACTCGCAACACCAGAGGGGTTGTAAGTGCGTTGCCGGCCTTTAAAATGGGAGTACGCTCTTTTGTTGAAGGCCGTATCGGTAGTCTGTAACCCTACATCTTCTAAAGTTCCCCTACATCTTCTAAAATGTTAGAAGACCAACATCCGTTATAAATAGGGCAAATTATAGTTTCCCATTCTTCTTACAGGTTGAGGTTAAGGTAGTTTAGACACGTGCAGAGGAGGCCTGCTGATCTCGTACTTAATTCTACCATGACCCTCAAAATCCCAAGGGTCCCCGGGCTGAGGGTATGCATAAAGGATTTTTTCTCAAACATGCAATGAAATATTGATGAAATATTGGCTGCGAAGTATGACGTTTCAGGTGCGGCTAGGACAAGAGGTCGTTAATGGAATTTCATACAAATCTTGCAGGCCTAGGCCGGCAAAGTCCTCTTTTTTAATTTCTATTCCACATAAATTTGAGGCACAGGCATCATGACATTCTGCCACTATGCGCATTAAAAATAAAATTTTGTTTTTTTTTGTTGTTTATTTCATTGCATGTTTGAGAAAAGCACTGTACATACCTCGGCGGGAAATTTGGGGTTGCCGGCCGAAGACATATATACGGCCGAGCGGAGCGAGGTCGGATAGTTCTGAGGCGGGCAACCCCAAAACCCCTTCCGTCCCGGCCTCTGTAGTAATGTACTAATACTCCGTCGAAAAAAAAGGTCAGAAGTCAGAAGAAGGGGAAGGCCGAAGTGGAAATGGAAGGAGTCAGTATTAAAGGATCTACGTGCCTATATATTATATATACTAGTGCCGCAACGTTTCTGACACTTACACGTCAGACAAAGTGAAGAGAGAAGACGATGAAGGCAGACCCCACAATCAGATGGGAATAAAAATTGAGAGAGAGAGAGAGAGAGATAGAAAGATTCTCCCCAATACTCGTACCTATTCAAAATAACGCTTTCGACTGTACTTGCTGAGTGGTTGAAATATTAACGGCATTGGAGTGAACCAGTTCACGTTCGATTCCGCGCCACAACCGCACGCTTAAAATTTTACGGGCTCTCGTTTACAGTGCTTACTGCTTATACGCGTTATGTTAGCTTTTCGTTAGCTAGTTCTGTGGATTGTAAAGTGATGAAAACTCTTGACTAAAATCTCAAGAGTCAAAAGGGCCGATTTAAATTTTCTTGACGATATTTTTTACCTTAGATTAGAATGAAAATTGTGTAACTTGTTCTGAATAATCATCATCATCCTGGCTTTATCCCAGTATAGTTCCATCCTGAATAGGATCCCGGGGTCCACTGCCTAATCCCAAGGATTGGCGTAGGTAATAGTTTTTTCGGAAGCGACTGCCGCGTGACCTTCCGGCCCAAAGCGGAAAGTCGGGCGGCAGTTCGTTGTTTTGAATAATATTTGCATATTTTTTTATGGCCTCCATCTAGATTTTTTCTTATTGAGTGACAGAAAAGCCTTTTCTTTCGTTACACAAGTGCATGTGATTATGAATAAAAATTAATCTCAGCCGAAGAACGTCCACTGGAGATAGGCCTCCACCAAAGAAAGTCAGTTGGCGATCCCAGTATCTCCACCGCACTCAAACTAAGTAAATAAAATAAATAAATTTTGGGGAACAATCTAACACAAATCAACCTAGTTCTAAACTAAGCAAAGCTTGTACTTAGGTTACTAGACGACGATATGCATAATACTTATCATCTTCATCATGTCAGCCGAAAGACGTCCACTGCTGGACATAGGCCTCCCCCAAAGACTTCCACAATGACCGGTCCTGCGCCACCCGCATCCAGCCGACACCGGCGACCTTTACCAGGTCATCGGTCCACCGATGACCTGGTAAAGGTGGCTTATATAAGCAAAAAAAATACTTAAATACATATAAAACATCCAAAACTCAGGAACAATTATCCGTGCTCATCACACAAATGAATGTCTTGACCGGGATTCGAACCCGGGAACTCCTGTTTTTTAGACAGGGACACTACCGACTGTGGTGGTGACGATGAAGTGATTTTCGGAGACATACAACCTCTATGTTTTCAAGGTAAAAGTGAACAACGCATATTCCCATCTTAGACATTGTCTTAACTTTAGAGTAGGTAGCAAACTAGGGGCAAACGCAAACCCATTTTTAATAAAAAAAAGCAATAGGGTGCCAAAGCGAAACATCGGCTTTTTTATTAGAAGGTTATGATGATATATTAACATTGCATGTTGTACCAATGTCAACTTAGCACAAGCAAACGACTGCGATATTCTCAAGAAAATAAATATCTTGAAAACAAAATTCCCCTTATTTGGCGTGTATCACGCAACACTTGCGAGGGCTGAATAAAACAAATCTGTCTCCGCGGCGTTTAGCTCTCGGCTCCACTTCCCGGCTATTTCCCGCTCGGGTGTGCCGCAAGGAACGAAACTATGCCGTTTACTTTATCTCCCAAATTGTGTTACGTATCTCGGTCATGCACAATCTATTCAAACGCTTTGTTCTCTACTGTACTGTAAATATGGTTTAGCGCAGTTTGTTGCTCGCTGCCAGTGTTACGTAAATTCTTGGAATTCTAGAATACATTCGTAAAAACTAATGATGGAGAATTGTGAACTCATTAACCGACGGAATTAGTTTTACTCCTACTAATAATATCATAATTTGGCAACAATAAATAATCATAAAAATAGATTAAGGGTTGTAAAAGTCCGTTCACTAACATATACGTCGCAAAATTCTGATGACAGTGCAAATTAAATGTTTGTATTTCGGTACGTCACGTAGAAGGCCGACAATGAATACACCAATACTATCGTTATACTTGTAAAGTCATATATTCGTAGGTAAATAAACTATTCAATAGTTTTCTCCTATGTTTAAAACTTGGACCACAACCCGCCATTTCCCGGCACGCAGTGTCATCGCCGCAAGTAGGTATTTAGCCGTCGCGAGTCGCTTCATACAATATACATGTACAATACAACAATATGTATTAGTACGTACAATAGAAATACAGAGACGATATAAAGAACAGACGACAAAGAATTGAGAGCTAATCATTAGAAGCTTACTAGGTATTAGAGACTTTGCAAACTTGTGATTGTTGATACTAGTTATAGTTGTTATCAACTTGGCTATAATTCAATATTTCTCTAGTAAAAAATAAAACCATGAGTTTGAGTGAATATTTTGATACAACGTTTTTAACGAACCCATAGTATTATTACAAATTTTATTTGTCTATCCACTTAAAACATTAATTAACAGTATTTCACATACCAATAGAAGGTATTAAAAAGAGAAAACGGTTCACATAAAGAATCTTTTTTTTTTGTTAAAAGATAATAAAAAAAATCTTACAAATTACAGTGATTTCATTTGTGCCATAAATCTCCACCCAGACAGCATTGTCCGATGAAATCTAGAAATTTATAGCGCCACGGACATTCTAGAATCTTGAGTGTCTTATTTCAATTCTTTATTAAAGGAAATTTTTCAAAGGAAAATATATGTTGGACTCTGGACACGGTTTTCATGAAATTGTGCTAAATGGTGCAGATTGTTATTTATGATAACAATCTGCACATATACAGGGTGGACCCTACATCAGGAGCAAAAAATTAAACGGTCCACTATTGAGCAAGCTAGCAATTATTTCCAAGTGGTCCCAGTTGAAACAAAAAGATTTTTCTTCAAAAATGGCTTAGGTGTATTTTTTACTCTAGAGTTATAATAATAGCTATTTATTTTTAATACAAAAAAATATATAAAAATACCTTTAAAAACAAAAAGTTCATAAACTATTATGACTCATAACTTGATACTACCTCAAAAACTGCATGGTGGCTATAATATCGTGGTATCAAGATACATAACTTTAGATCAAAATTTCTCGGAATAGAATAAAAAATAGGACACAGGGAGTTACTGCGGATGCTAAGGAAGTGTCCTTTTAAATATTTTCTCCTGTTACAGGGCCTACCATATATGTTTTTTGTACCTGACTTATTAATTACATAATGTAACATCATTTCAACAATCACTTCTAACAGGAAATCAGTTCCTTGCAACTTTTACCACATTGCTCTTTCCAATTTAATTGCAAGAGGATTATGATGATGATGATTGACCTTAGATGGTTTCTTTCGTATTAAGGCCGAACCATAGGTAAGGTATATGGTAGATTCCAAGCTATTAATAAAAAAATAGGCTCCGTATCTATTGAAAAAAAAATTGATAAAAGATCATTTGACAAAAAACGTTTGACAAAATAAATGAAACGTTGTTTTACTAGGCGTTGTTTTATTACACTAATTGATGTGTTTGGCAAACGAGGAGTTTGTCAAGTAATGTTTTCTAATTTGTCAAATCAATGTTTTATAAAAAGACAAATTCATCAATCGTAATTTTGTCAAACGTTTTTGTCAATTGATAGGAAACCAAAAAAAATAACCTACACGTCACCCTCCGTTACTGAGTTATCCGATTTCAGAGTAACTGCCGAAGTTGAGAAGTTTTCGTAAACTTAAGTAATTGAGAGAATACATCGGGTAATGCCGTTTAATGGGATTAGAAGTTTTCTTAAGGGCCCTGCTTTTGCCATTAATGTGGGCCGAAATGATGCAAAACGGCTCTCGGCATGAAAGGATTCTCAATCTGTGTTGGTAAACTTTGAACAAGCAATGTAGATATTTATTTGATCATCAAAACTTAATTATCTGAATCGGATATGATTAAAATTACATTCTGAGGGGAATCGTTAATCTTACGTTTTCGTAATATTATCTAAGTGACTTTACTGGATAAAATGCAGACAAGACAATTGTGATGATGTCAAAATTTCAGGGATTCTACGAGTACCTATGTCTAACTATATGGAGATTTTACGAAAAAATATGGCAATTTGTTTTATGATTTCGGATCACTAATAACAGAATTAGAGATCGCTACTTATTCATCCTCCTAGCATTATTCCCAGTACAGTTGCATCCTGAAGGATGCCTGGGGTCCGCTACTTAATCCCGAGAATTGGCGTAGGCACTAGTTTTTATGGAAGCGACTGCCATCTGACCTTCCAACCCGAGGGGAAAACTAGACCTTATTGGGATTAGGCTTGTCAAGTGAGTGGGCAACTTGACTGTTAGAGGTTCTCAAGCCGCCCGGAGGCCTCTAACTTGGCTTAACAACTGCTATCATAGACAGCAACCGGGATCAATGGCTTAACGTGCCTTCCAAAGCACGGGAGCGCTCAGTTAGTAACCAATCAAAGCGGTCACTCATCCAAGGACTGACCTCGCCCGACATTGCTTAACCTCGAACTGATATTCAACATTATAGAAAATTATATTCGACAAAATCAAGCAGGCTCGGAGTTCGGATTCATTGATACGTATATAGACAAAGATTTAATGGCAAATCCGAAATCTAATTCTCAAATGCTCGGCTGGCAAAATCCATGATTAACTACTCCATAGTTCTACAATCCACACACGCTTTAATGGCATTCTATTCACAGTGTCTCGGCTCATATAGCCTCAAGTTAATATATCGTGACTTGTAAAACAAACAAAATTAGACCTTCTGAGATTTACACATTTTGACATGTAAGTCGTTTTGACATCTAGGAATAATGAAGTGTTGGGCAAAATTTAATTGTAATAAGCCTAAGCGTTCGATGTTATACTGGATGATCTGGAGCGGGTTAAAAAGTCTCGTGAATTTCATGCTAGTGAAACAGACATTGGCAAGTTCACAAAGCATTACCGCGGCCGCGCAAATCGAGCATGAACCGCTTAGCGGTCCATTTCCATTCCCAGTATACGCTTATCTTGCCGGGGCCAATGGAGGAACATGGGAAAGGCATTTTTCAATCTCGGGCTATTTGGAGTAAATCTCTGCGTCTACAGTTACTATGTAGCATGTGGGTAGCGTTTCGATTGAATTAAAATGTTTTGTATAGATTTTTTTTAAATTACTCATTGATTTTGATTTCCCTGAAGATCTAGCTTACGAAAATGCGTGGACAGTTTGTTAAACTAGTAATTTTGTTTTTAACCCTTTTCTAGACAATGTATCTTTTAAGATACAATTAACTTCAAAAAAATATTTCTCTGAAGTTTTTGTCGTAAACCTGAACGCTTTCATAATATCATTTTCTGTACATATTTCTGAACGTATAAACGGCCATTTGCAATAAGTTGGCAACACTACCGACACGTCAACGAAGTGAGAATAACTGGTTTCGACATGCTCACGCGCAAGAAGGTAAGAAAACCTGTTTTTTGCATTGTATGGACATTTTTTATAACTAAATGTGACTGTTTTTATACGCCTAATAATATTTTCGTTTATGAGGAATGAAGTATATAACAAATATTTAATATCACACGTGACTATCTAACCTTCAAAAGTTATGTATCTCAAAATGCACAGTGCTTGGTTCATGGATTTTTTTCATTTTGATACTGCGTATCCTGTGGTATACATTGCCAGCTTCATGACAATTTTTTGTCTCCTTACAAGGTATCTTAAAGTATACGTTGCCCGGTTCATGGAGTGTGTGGTTTATTCGTTTTATATATATTATAACGCATTATTTCCAAGACGGGTCTTCTAAAAGTTGGGTTCAATCTATGCATTGGTTCTTGGCTTTGCATGTTATGTGTGTTTTTTATATTTTAGGGAGGTGCACGGCCATCTTTTTACAGAGCCAAAAAAATACTGGCTTTGGTCCCAAAGCGAGGGATAAAGTCAGATATCGAGGATTCATCTGAATCAGAATCAGAAATCCCACCTATTCCCTCAAGACTCGACAACGATGATAGTGATGACAGTTCCCCAGCTCCTTCATTACCCTCTTCCTTCGAAAATTTGCACATTTTATCAGACGATGATATACCGGGCTTTAGAGAAATTACTGCACCAATGCTGTCGGTCTCTTCTCCAATTGCAAAAAATCAGTCTCCGCTTTCACCAGTTGCAGCCATACCATCGCCACTTACACTAATGGCACCAACACCATCGCCAATTACGCCAACTGCACTAATACAATCGCCGCTAATAGCATCTGCATCACCGCTTTCCCCGGTTGCTCCAATCCCATCACCACTAACTCCGAGAGAAAACAAACAATCTGCACAACCACGGCTTTTCACGATCACTCGCAGTTTCGAACAGCCCCTACCATCACCTTCAACCCGGTCAATTACATCTTCAACGGGATCAACATCCCCACAAATTACATCTACACGATCCAGAAGGCCTCGATTGCTTCTGAAAAGATTACAACAAAGACCTGTTGTTCTAAAGAGACAACCACTAAATTTCAAATGGGCAAACAAAAAATTTTCACACCGTGCCGAAATTACAGATAAAGATTTGCCTGCCAATGACATAGTCAAGACTCCACTGCAATATTTCAGAATGTTCTTTTCCGACGACATCATAAACATGATCGTTAATGAAACAAACTTATACTCCACCCAGGTGACTGGAAAGCCGTTGAATGTCACTGCAGATGATATAAAAGATTTCATCGCTATCAATCTACTCATGGGCATAGTCACCTTACCAGCATTTACCGACTATTGGTCGCATGAATATCGATACTCAGCTATTGCCGATGTGATGCCGTTAAAAAAGTTCCAATTGATTCGTCGGTTTATTCATTTCAATAACAATCTGTTAGACGACGGTGACCGATATTTCAAAATTAGACCCTTGATTCAGATGGTAAGAGAAAAATTCTTGCAAA
Organism: Notocelia uddmanniana; assembly: GCA_905163555.1. Classification (NCBI taxonomy): domain Eukaryota; kingdom Metazoa; phylum Arthropoda; class Insecta; order Lepidoptera; family Tortricidae; genus Notocelia; species Notocelia uddmanniana. Next base: position 50,020,484 of record LR991053.1, read on the forward strand.
CGCCCCACGAGTCGAGATTTAGCATTGATGAAATGATGGTGCCTTACAAAGGAAAAAAAGCGGGAAATCGTAAACAGTACGTAAAAAATAAGCCCAAAAAGTGGGGGTTTAAAGTATTTGTCCGGGCCGGTGTAACTGGATTTGTTTACGATTTTATTCCTTACGCTGGTGACGATACATTTAGATACAACGATTTGACTCCAGTAGAGTCAAGTTTGGGATTAGGAGCTAAGGTTGTGATAGCTCTCTGCAAAAGTATTCCAGACCCAGCCTGCTCAGTTGTATATTTCGACAACTTTTTCACAAGCATTGAGCTGATATGCTACCTACGGCAGGAAATGGGAATATTTTCTCTAGGGACAATTCGCTCAAACAGGCTTAGGGGTGCAGAAACCAAATTGATGACGGATAAGGCCCTAAAAAAAAAGACGAGAGGATCACACTCGCAAGTAGTCTGCAATACAAACAAGGTGTGCATTGTCAAGTGGTTTGACAACAAATGTGTAACTACTGCAAGTAGTTTCGTCGATGCACATCCTTTGGGTACAATACAGCGTTACGATAAAAATGTAAAACAGAGAACGGCAGTGCCATGTCCTGAAATTATAAAACAGTATAATGCGCATATGGGCGGCGTCGATCTTGCGGATATGCTAATAGCACTTAACCGAACTGAGATCAAAAGTCATCGCTGGTATTTACCTTTAGTGTCTCAGATACTTGACATGTGCCTTACCAATAGTTGGATTTTATACCGCAGGAATAGAATTGACCTAAATAGCAAGAGCTTGTCGCTGAAACAGTTCCGTTACCATGTAGTGCAGGGCTTGTTGAAGTGCGATCGTCAGCCACCGATATCTACAAAAGACGTTGTGGGTCCTACTCCCTCAAAAACTATAAAAGCTCCTCTGGTTCCCAGACCCACCGAAGACGTAAGACTGGATCAGTTTGGTCATTTCCCGCTTTTTGGTACAAAAGGCAGATGTAAAATGTGCAAAAAAGGGCAAACAACCATACACTGCTCCAAATGTAAACTGAATTTATGCTTAATACCTAAACGTAATTGTTTTGTGATGTTCCATACAAAGTAAGAAAATTAATAAAGTCTTAAATATATAATTAGTTTATACAAATACCGTAGTAAAGTGTTCATTTCTTTATCCGCGTTTTATTTACACATTCCTGGCAATGTATCTTCTGAGATACATTGCAGTCACAACCAATCGTGTGGGTATTCCTGGCAATGTATCCTGTGCGATACATACGATATTTCCAAAAACGTATAGCAATATATTTTTTTTATATTTTTTCCTAGTCATAATATTCATAATCTTTCAAAACATATATAAAAATTCCCAATATTTTAATTTATTTTTTTTGCCAAGAAAAGGGTTAAATAATTGATGGTAACATCATGCGACAAATAAGGATAATAGTATATATTTCGTTTAGTATCGTGGTTTTTCGATAATATGAAAAGGACAAGGTAAGGTGTGTTATTTGACCGAGTGTAACGAAGGTCTTCGTTTCAGCTTCGGCAATATTGCTTTTCTATGTACGGCCGACGGATACTCTACAGGTTGCATCTCTCAACCGATTCTCGTGAAATTTTGTGAGCAAGTTTTAATTATTTTATAGATTTTTTTGTCGAGTCAGTTTTTGTAAATTTTGCAGTTTGAAAGAAAATCGTTTTGGCGAGATCCACAGCTTATACAGCTAATAGTACGCTTTTCTAAGTGTATACTGAAAGGTTGATTAGGTAACAAAACTCCTACCTTGCTTCTATTTGTTAGACTTATTATATGCATACACAATTTATGCCTATTATAGTAAACACAAATAGAAAACAATGTTATCTTCGTGGTAAAGTCAATATTCAATACAAACATATTTATTTATGACTTCACTTGCTCATAAACATTCGACAAAAACTCACAAGAAAATATCCGATTCGTCGCAATTCTTTCATCCAACATCGCAACGCGATAGACTGAGTTCCATTGGCCTGTAGTCCAAACCCAAACGGCGTATGTCACTATGAACTTAATAGGTAGATAAGACTATTTGACTCTGCAGTCTAGTGGGGTGGTTTAAAATGATTGCGTCTTGCCATCATGGCGGGCGGAAAAGAATCCACCTTTTAAGTTATTGCCGAGTTATGAAGCTTTTAGCGATTATTCCGTTTACTATTAGATTCCTAAAAGCACTGCTAGTCTCAGTTAGGAACCCGGGCCCCCTCATAAATAAATAAATATTGGGGGACAATCTTACACAAATCGAGCTAGTCCCAAACTAAGCAAACCTTGTACTATGGGTACTAGACGACGATATACATACTTGTATAAATAAATACATACTTAAATCCATAGGAAACATCCAGGACTAAGGAACAATATTCGTGATAAATGCACAAATAATGCCCTGACCGGGATTCGAACCCGGGGCCTCCGGCTTCGTATGCAGGGTCAACCAACTAATCCAAAGTGGTCTTTGGCACACTGAAGATTTTTCGTAGGCACTAGTTTTACTAAAGCGCCTGCCATGTGACCTCCCAACCACAGAAAAGTAAACCTAGATGGAATGAGACTGATTCCCCAACGATCTATTCCTTCACCTAATAGTTACTGTTAAATTACCTATCAAATGATATTCATGCATAGTGCTTATTTAAAAAAAAAAAGTGGTATAATAAAACATTTCAAAATGTCCGCCTTTAAACAAAAACTGGCCATTAGATTTAGAACCTTCGTGCTTGGAAACTAAAGTACTAATTTGATACATTTCAGTCAAATCAAATAATTTTAAATAGACGAGACAGAGTTTGAACCCACGACCTGCAGCTTGAAAGCCTTTTTTTATACCAAGTTGGTGAGAAACATGCATACGGCCCGTCTGGTGGTAAGATGTCACCGCAGCCTATGGAGGTCTGCAAGTACAGGGGTGTCACATGCGCGTTGCCGACCCGTTTAAAAATATATACACTCCTTTCATGAAAAACCCCATAAAAATGCCATAAATGATTTTCTATTCTATTCTATTCTATTTTATTCAATAATGTAGTTCCTCGGGAAAATCTCGGCAGGGAGATCATTCCACAACCGGAGCGTCCGAGGGAGGGAATTCCTCTCACGCGACCGTTTAGGTTACTTTCGGTAATCAACATCCGCCTAGCGTTATTCCCAGTACAGTTGCATCGTGAAGGATGCCTGGGGTCCGCTACCTAATCCCGAGAATTGGCATAGGCACTAGTTTTTACGGAAGCGACTGCCATCTGACCTTCCAACCCGAGGGGGAAACTAGACCTTATTGGGATTAGGCTTGTCAAATGAGTGGGCAACTTGACTGTTAGAAGTTCTCAAGCCGCCCGGAGGCCTCTAACTTGGCTTAACGGCTGCTATCATAGACATCAACCGGGATCAACGGCTTAACGTGCCTTCCAAAGCACGGGAGCGCTCAGTTAGTAACCACTCAAAGCGGTCACCCATCCAAGGACTGACCTCGCCCGACATTGCTTAACCTGGCATACCGCACCTGGGCCACGAACGCTCCTGTTTAGGTTACTTTCGGTATTTATATAAATATTATAAATATGTATACTAACATAAAAAAAAAATTGGGGGACAATCTTACACAAATCGACCTAGTCGCAAACTATGCAAAGCTTGTACTATGGATACTAGACGACGATATACATACTTATGTATATAGATAAATACATACAATACGCACAAATAATGCCCTGGCCGGGATTCGAACCCGGGACCTCTAGCTTCGGAGGCAGTGTCACTACCAACTAGTCTTAGCAGGCAATTGACATTTGTACACAATATACATCCATTTGTAAAAACCTTGAAGGTCCTTACAAATGTTTGTTGGAAACGTCCCGTCGCCCCGGCTCCGATTTGTTGCCCATCAGCTATGTCGTTTGTAAGAACCTCCCTTTTTTGCCGTTCTCTTTCCTCTTATATAAATTGTGGCAGTTTGTTACATTAGTTATGGTAGAAATACGTTTTACAAAGCAATAGTTACCCGACCAAATGCCAGATATATACAGGGTGATTCAGGAGACGTGAGCAGGACCAACACTACATACATAGTAAATCGCAATGAATCGTTCCAACAACCATTGTATTTAAGTGAAACACCCATACCTTTTTCCTGTATTTTAATTTTTATTAAGTAAAAGTTTAATTCTCTACAATCATGGTCACCCTACAACAACTGGTTTATGAAGATTAAACCTCTAACTGTTTTGACAGCACTTTAATTATGAAGAAAGTAAATTGTCACATTGAGTGTGATACGATACTTCAAAAGTAATCGGACTCAGATGACATTCAATTTGACACGGATCACTTGACTGAAGTATTCTGATTGTAGAGTGACCATGAATTTCGTAAATAATTTAAAATATTTTGTTTTCAACACCAAAGATAAATGAACGTTAATTTCACTAACAGTGGTACGAAGGAGTAGCTTATGATCTACTGAATCCGTAGTGTTCATCTTGCTCACGTCTCCCGAATCACTCTGTATTTAACACATATGAAATCAAAGTAATTTGCCGAATGCCGATGCCGAAAACTGATATTACATTTTGCAACTTATCATTATCATCCCCGTACAGTTGCATCCTGTAGGATACCCCAGTGGTTGACTGGTAGAGAATGCCCTTTTGCATTAAGTCCGCCATTTGTACATTTGTTTTTTGTGCAATAAAGCTTAAATAAATAAAATACCCGGGGTCCGCTACCTAATTCCAAGAACTGGCGTAATAGGCACTAGTTTTTACGCAAGTGACTGCCATAATGATCTGTTCAATTGAGTGGGCAAAAGAGTAAAAGTGCTATGCTATATCTGCTTCTTTAAACATACAAGATTCAGCTGAAAGTGGTACTCAATATAGAATTTTATACCGCGTCAGTGGCAAATAAGCGTACGGCTCACTTGATGGTAAGCGGTCACCGCAGCCTATGAACGCCTGCACCTCCAGGGGTATCATATGCGCGTTGCTGACCCTTTTAAAATGTATACACTCCTTCCTTGAAGAACCCCATACTGTAGTCCATCGGGAATTCCTCGGCAGGGAGATCATTCCACAATCGAAGCGTTCGAGTTGTGCAATCTTATCTACCTACACCATTTTGGAATACAGGCGTGAGTTTATGGATTTATGTCAGTATCTAAAATCAGGCTGAAAACAGATAGCTTCCTACTGATGGATATCTTCCCAATTTCCGACAAAAGAATGGCTCTAACCTCCGAAAAGAGTTAATCATTCGATAAAAATGGCACAGTTACGTTTATAAAAGGTAAGATTTACGTGGCAAATGCCATGTGATTTAGAGACGATATTGGCCGTTAGAGTAGTGGGATCGTTCCCGGCTGTGGCATATTGTCTGGTTATGTAAAGATTCATCGACCAGGCGGTTCTCGTAAGTGTTTTTTTTTATTAAAAATGGGATTGCTATTGCCCAGCAACTAGCCAGGGGGCAAAGATGAGGCCGACGATGAAGCGAGCTCACCCAGGAGAATGCCTATTCACTGGGTCCAAGTTACGGGATTCAAAGCGCTTGGTTCGAATTAGGGGATTTTTTTCTTTTTTGTGTTGTTGACTTCTTGAAATTGAACCGGGAAATATTTAAAAAAAATGTGATAATGAATATACTAATCGATGTGAATATGAAATACGTGTGTGTTTTTTTTTAGAGAGGTGGGGCACAGCGGAACGTCTATATGCTCTTACTTGGTGTAATGTTAATGGATACTAGTGTATGTATGTATGTAAGCACTTTATTGTACACAATTACAGGTTGAAACATAAAGAGGTCACAAAGCGTTAAAGTACAAAGGCGAGCTTATCCCTATAAGGGATCTCTTCCAGCTAACCTTTGAGCAATTGAGTGGAAGGTAGGTAGAATAAGATAGACAAACTTAAACCATGTACAATACAAATAAAACAGATGCAATATATATATATGAAAAATAAAACTTATAATATATGCATAAATGTAATCGGTAAATAGTGTATGATACGAATGTACAAATAATATGTTTAATATCGATAATAGTACATAATCAGATTGTTACAGTATTAGATAAGTAAACGATATTTATTACTTAGCAATGAGCATTGAAGATCCATTGCAGTCTTGATCAGTGACATGACAGCTCGGCGCGGGGGGAACGCAGCGCGTATATCGAGTGAAAGGAAGAAAAGAAAGATAAATACATTTATTTAAGAAGTACGCTTACGCAGTACGTTCGGTACTCCATACAAACGTATTTATGCTCTCATTTTAAAACGCCAGGTTAGAATAACATGAAAATTTGTATACACAATGGGATCCGGCATATCTAGGTCGGATCATACTTTCTGTTGCTTGAAATTATAATGGAGAAAAAATACAGCGATTATTAAGGTTCTCATACAAGCCGTAAAAAACTGAAAAAGCCGCTGTATTTGTTTTCTTTTACAATTTCTAGCAACAGAAACTATGATCCGACCTAGATATGCCGGATCCCATTGTGTTTACAAATTTTCATGTTATTCTAGCATGGCGTTTTAAAATGAGAGCATAAATACGTTTGTATGGAGAACCGATCCACACCGCTCGTACTGCGCCCTCTTAACGTCGCACAAGAAATAACACATACAAACACATAGATTAACATAACAAGACGTTAAAAAGGATCGACCACTCAGCATGAAGCCACAGCAAGACTCAGCAAGCAGAGGCGCTGATTTTCGGTAGGGACTTTACTTAAATCTAAGACCAGAGGCGACACAGACGCCAACGACAGGATTACCATATAATAAAAAGTTAATAACCATAGTAATAAACATAAAGAAGAGGCTAAATCGGATGATAATCATTTTTACAGGGCTCGGAACCGGTTAATCTCAAAGTCCTGAAATAGCCAAATATTTTTAATTAGTTTATGCTTTTTATGTAGGACTCAATAATGTATTTGGGTTATTACTTCATATTGTTAGATTGCCTGATTAAACATGAAATAGTAGACGAAAGAACGATAAGAACTAAAAAAAATACCGGTATTTTTATATGGACAGAATACCGGTTTCCGAGCCCTGCATTTTTAAGAAATCAAACAGTAAATAATAAACCTGAATTTAAAACGTACATAAGTAACACACAAAAAAAGAAATAAAAACTAAAAAGAAAGTTTAGGAAGGCGTACATAAAAAAACATAGAACCTACTCGTATGTGTACAAAACACAGTTGAGAGTGCGTTCTGTTAGGATGCGTTCCATGTCACTTGGAGCAGCCCAAGTGGGGAAGTACCTCCGCCTTACAGAAGACCGCAGCCATAATATCACCACTAGGTACTAGCTCCGGTACTAGTGTCGCAAGGATTTTCCCCCCGGAAAAAAAAAAAAAGGTACTAGCTCCTTAGGTAAGTGGTGTTGCGTTCCTGGTGGTGAGTAAGGTCGCCAGAGCTCCCGAGGATGCTGTATTGAGAGTGAGGGACATGCATATGTCTCTAGCCTTCATCACATCGAATCCTCAAGTTAATAAAGGGTCGGCAACGCGCTTGTGATTCTTCTGGAGTCGCAAGCGTCCATAGGCGACGGTGTCTGCTTACCATCAGGCAGGGGTTAAGCTTCGTTGCCACTGTCGTCAAAAAATGCAATTAATGAACAGTAGGTACAAAATATTGTTTAAAGTCGACTCCAGAATTAGGCGAACTAACTTGACAGCCGAAAATGTTGCCAGACATAGGGAAAAATAAATAGTGATAGGTTTAAGTCGACACAAATATGTCGATATAAACTTGTGCCTTCTATAAATCTGATTCTATTTATATTATATCAAGTAATTGTCGTATAAGTATTGTCGAAAGCCGAATGGCTTGCTTTGTTTGGCTAATGGTCCAAACTGTCAACAAAACAAACTGGCGGAGAGATCCTCAACGATGTCCAAAATTATGTTCGATGTATTTTTAATTCCAACCCATTTTTATTAGTATAATTTTGCATAGTAAAATTATTAGTTTGATTACAAACACAATAATAATGATGAACTAGACTTTTTAAACATCGATATTAACAGCACTAGCCAAACCGTGGCAACATTAGTGTACAATGAACTGTCAAGTTAGTTCACCTAATTCTGGACTCGACTTTAAGTATCAAAACTCAATGATTTATCATGTATATTCTGCTAGAGTAACTACAATGGGATCCTATATGTGTTTTGTAACTTTTTTTTTTCATTAATATAAAGTAGGTACAACTTAAAAGCATTACATGCAAAAACGAATTTGGTAGAAGCGGAATTCAACTCTATGATTTAATTGACACCATATATTTTCAACGAACAAATATGTGATTGTGACGTTCCACGGATATAAAGGTACCTTTTTCCGCGGAACGCCACATTTCTAACTCCCAGGGCGACAAAGTAAAAACAATAACGTTAGAAAAATCAAGACAATCCCAAAACTAGCCCACAAGACCGACAAATGTCTCACGTTCGCTGAAACATGGTCTCCAATTCGGCAATCCAACCACACACAAACTGAACCTAAACACAACTACGGAAGGTATATAATCAGTTGTATGTTCGCTTTTGTACCCCCGACGAACCATTTTCAACTTTACTTCAGCGTGATAAGGATTCAGTTATTTGTGTTCATCAAAGATTAAGCTGAGCAATTTTGAACCATATTGAGACGAGATAAGGACTGGGTAATTGACGGTAGTAAATCGAGTACGGCGGCCATCGGTCTGCGAAGCCGGGTCCTTTTTCACTGGACTACGTACCCCATTAGACGGAGTACGACCAAACGATTGGGATAAGACTAACGATTCCTTCTGTCGGTTTGTTTTTCTTGTGATTACTGGTTAATAAAATATCAAATGTCGATGAGATATGCTTCAATAATAAAGTTTATATACTTAATTAAATTACTTACTTAATATAAAAAAAAAATTACGTCAGTTTAAATAAATAACTACCTCGACATGAGCTTATTTATAAATCCATAATGAAAAAGTAAATCACCGGTTTCAATATAACGAACTAGGAATAATCTAATATTAATATTATAAAGCTGAAGAATTTGTTTGTTTGAACGCGCTAATCTCAGGAAGTACTGGTTCGAATTGAAAAATCTTTTTTGTGTTGGATAGTATTTAACGAGGAAGGTTTTAGGATATAAAAAATCACGCTGCAACCAATAGGAGCGAAGACGCGGACGAAGTCCCAAGCAACAGCTAGTGTGAAATAATCTGCCATTAGGCCGAAGTCAAAAATGTATTTACTAGCGTTTACATTTAACAAAATATAGCTACGTATAGGTAAGTAATAGTTTCACAACATCTTTACTTTAATACACTACATTAAATCTGTTATGTTCTGGAAAATCTAACGGAACCATCTATATGAAATTCATCGTAGCCACAGCGTTAACTAAAACAAACTCAACACCTGAAACATTAAACTCAACACCAGCTACAACACTGCAGAAACTGCAAACGTGGTCCAACTACAACGCTATAACACAAGCGTAGTCCGGCTATAACGCTGCAAGCGCCCTGTAGCTAATATCCTAATAGCATAGTGATGTGCAGTGAATCGACGAGTAATCGATATTTGCTCAGACGGCGGGTCGAATCGTAGGCGGTTGCAATAGTAATGCCTTTGTGTGGATAAAGCTGGGAAGTGTCGATATCGATATTTTTGCTATCGTTTATTTTTAACCTAGCTGACCTTGTTAACGTATTGCAATGTAGACTGGGTATTGAACTGGAGTCAATTTTTTCACACGTAATGATTTAGGTAAACCGACGCCATTGTACTGCAAAATGGCTTACATACTTTTATGACTGACAGTTAATTTTGTACTAAAGCAGTAACGCTGCTAACGAAAATTTCAAATTAAAGGGAAAAGTTGAAAAATCCGAATTGAATTGGTTCGAATCCTGCTCGGAACATTAAATTTTTCCCTTTAATTTGACTGACAGTTGTTGACTATTACAACTGTGTTTTTCGAAAGAGCATATTTTTGTCTTAGCATTACCTCTAAAGGAAACCGTGCTCCGGAAAACTTAAAGTCCAATTTAGAAGTAATGTTACAGATAAAATAAAGCCCTTTTGCAAAGACACTACTCCATTAATTACCTAAATTCATACCAAGTAAAACATCAGATAAAAAGGATATTGATATTTATAAATCCATAATTTGCATAATTACTTAACAATACAAAGTCGAGTCAAAATTATGCCCTTAGATAGAAAATGCGACACTATGATACGCTCTACTAAGGTATGACAGCTTAAACATAAAAAAATCGCAAGTATTTATTTACTGTAACACACAAATATAATAAATTAGCACGTAAGGATTAACCGTTAGTGTGAATTTTTATCAATGAATAAATAAATATAGCAAACAAAGAGATGTCTGGCGGACCCCATACAAGGCTGAGCCTGTATCTTAGTGCAGACATGTTACACTTGCTAGTAAAATGGCCGGAAACAATTACAGTCAAACAATTTTATCGTCATTTTTATCGACACAATCTGTCCACAGGTGTGGCGAGATCAATTAGCCGATAAGCGCCAACCGCGTACCCAGACCACAGACAGTGACTCGTGGAACGCGAGTGGCCGCCTTTATGGGCCGTGAACGTGTGCAGCCAGCTTTATTGCCCACTGAAATGTGTGTTACATAGTTTGCGATTGTTTGTTGAAAAATTATACGTTGCTTTGTTTTAGGTTGTTTGTCTCGTTTTCTAGGGTAAAGGTTTGTCAGTTGTAAGTATTTTTTCAATCAATCAATGGTTTATTTCCAAGAATATGGTACAATTTTGGTTAGTAGCCAGCCAGGTTAGTTCAATGCCGCGACTATCATAAAAATCTCTAAATTACAGATATTGCAAGAAATTTGTTTTGGTATCATGCATGGAAATATGCCGTCGTTAGTTGTATAAAAGATCTGCACATTTCTATTAATTGCATGTTAGGCGGACTTATTCCGCTTGCACTACAATTAACCATGCTACGTATATTGTTGAGTCTAAATACGTAATGTACTTTATAACATCTTTGTACACAGTTCAACAATAAACATGATTCTATTATATTCTATTTCATTCAATTTCATTTCATTTTATTCCATTCTATTCGAATTTATTCCGTAGTTCTTCAACTTTAATAGGGGCTAACTTAATGTCAAAAGCGCTTTGACTATTTAAAAAGCAATTTGCTTGGAAACGACATGTAATAACAAATAACAACTATAGTGTCATAATCATCATCATCATTCTCAGGCTGTCATTGCCCACTGCTGGGCTTAAGCCTCCCTACGAGTACGCCACTCACCCCGGTCCTAATTCATTAAAATGTTATTAAAACAGTTTATATTTATTGAATGGTAAAAATAATAATTAAAATTGCCATTAGCTTTGCCATTCAGCGAGGAAATCCTGCCAGCTTCTTCGGCACAATGCCGCAAGGGACATTTTTAGATTTAGTTTAGTTTAATTTTATAAAATTAAGACTTTTTTAGTATTATTTGTTATCTTTTTTTCGCAATTTATGTTTAATTTTTTTTTAATGTAATTTTAATGACATTTTATTTACAATGGAAAACATCGATATCGATATTAACCAAATCGCCCAGCACACGCAGGTGCGTCGAGATCAAGTAGTCGATAAGCGGGCTCCGTACGGCTCACGGCCCGTGCATGGCCGCCCTTGCGGCGTGTGTGGCCGGCTTTATGCTCCACTCAAATGTAAGGTTCGAAGTAATTTGTTGTTTATTGGAAATTCGGGTTTAATACGATCAATTGGCCTGGCCTGGTGAATGAAAGCCTACTTGTACAGAATTATTTATAAGACGTTAATACTATGTTAATTTCTAATATTGTATCTTACATACACACATACATAAACTCGCGCCTGTATTCCCAAAAGGGGAACGCAGAGCACACGAAACCAATTTTTAGTGCCACTTTTATCCATGGTTTATAGATGGAGAAAATGTGATATTGCAGTGACAGATTGCTAGCCCATTGCCCACAACACACTTCAATGTGGTTCCCATAGTCGACTCTTACGACACCCAAGGAAAGAAAGGGGGTGGTGCTATTTTAACCCGGCACCACACAAGGTATCTTAGCGCGACAATAGTGGACAAGTCGATATTCGTAGACGACTTGAAGAGTGGCGAGAAGCGGTCGGATGTGGAGAGAGCTGAGGACCGGGTTTGATAGCACGAACTGGGGAAGGGCAGGTCCAGCAGTGGACTACTGCTGACTGATGATGATGATGATGTTCATAGTTCCGCTCGCCGTCGGTAAAAAATAAATAATAAAATTTAAACTATTTATTTCGGATTATTTTAACATTTTACATGTAATTACATCTGACTTAGCTAAATCTTAATATTTCTAAGATTGTGATGCTAAGCCACATTTTACATTTAATTACATCTGACTTAGCTAAATCTTAATATTTCTAAGATTGTGATGCTAATTATTCTTAGTCTGCTACTGTTAGTTTTGAGTTGTATTACATTATTGATTTTTTGATAATATTTTTAGCTTGCTTTGACTTATTTACTAGTCTATTGATAACATGTAATGGGAAACCATTCAGTGTATGAGGTAGGAAGTACGACCATACTCTCCTGACATGTATATTATTAGTATATCTAAGGTCAAATGTAGTTTTCTGGTTTGTTAGACTTCTCAGAGCAGCTGGCCTCTCATGCCTACTTAGTTTTCCCATTCTGTCTTTATATTCTAATATTATGGCCAGTTTAAATTGATCATATACATTTAAGATTCTACAGTGCTTAAACAATTTATCATAGTTATGTCTATGCTTATCGTCGTCTCGTACAACGTGTACAAAATGCATGTGCTCGTTTCTGTTACTCGATCCCACCTAGAAGTCACATCACGCCTTACTTAAACAAAGCCTCGACATTAAACATGACCTCCCGTAGACATTTACACCTCGCGTGTCTTCTGTTTGATGTATTAAAATACAAAAGACCAGATTATCTTTACTCGAGAATATTTGACGACCTGTTTAGCCTAGTTGGTAGTGACTCTGCCTCCGAAGCTAGAGGTCCCGGGTTCGAATCCCGGCCAGGGCATTTATTTGTGCATTTATCACGGATATTTGTTCTTGGGTCTTGGATGTTTTCTATGTATTTAAGTATGTATTTATCTATATAAGTATGTATATCGTCGTCTAGTACCCATAGTACAAGCTTTGCTTAGTTTGGGACTAGGTCGATTTGTGTAAGATTGTCCCCCAATATTTTTTTTTTATTTTTTTTTTATTATAATAGTCTCATCTTTTCACAAACATCATGGCACCAGGTCTACATGTCGATGTCTTTTGGAAGTACACCCCCACAGGAAAGCTGCTTTTACAGGTATCTTCCGGTATCTTGCAACCAAATGCTGGAATAATATTCCTCCACCACTTATACGCTTACCATCAAAACTATCATTTAAATCACACTTTTAAAAAAATGCTCATAGAGAAACAAGTGGTAGGAATTCCGCACGGCTATTTGGTTGCAGACTTCTTTGTGTGACTGTACTTTCAAAAGGACCAAACTAAACAATATATACTCTTCTTTCATCCACTTTTCTTTTTCTTTCTTTTCATTATAAGTAGGCACACGTTACATTATCACACACTATTTCGGATATGTTTGTTCTTTTTATTTATGTATGTTTTGTCAGTCAGTATTTATTCTACACATATGTTTTTGGGTTCTGACAGAATACCAGTGTTTTGCTCGGTGGCGAGCAAAATTTCACTCTGAGTTGGAACCTTTTTGTTTTGCTGCAGTGCACACAATTATCGATTCCTTAATACATTTTAAGAATTTAATTTGTGAATTATTTTTAAGGTTTGAGTTTGTTGTGTTATAACAATTTTTTGTATAACTTATGTGTACTTATGTGGCAAACAACTAAATGACTTATCTATCTATCTTATATTTATATTTAATTGCTTATGTAGAGCATCCATCCTCACACCTTAGAACTTAAATGGTCGCGTACGGTATAGTTCGAGAGGAATTTCCTCCCTCGGACGTTCCGGTTGTTGAATGAGCTCCCTGCCGAGGTTTTCCAGAGGGACTACAGTATAGAGTTCTTCAAGAAAGGGGTGTATTTTTGAAGGATCAGCAACAAGCATGTGGCACACCAGTTTGCCACCGACGCGGTTTATAAATAAAAAAAACTGTATACATGTTAGCATTAGCACGCATATTCCAAACGAATTTTGCAAATCCTTGATACAAACCCGCGCAAGGAGATTAAGCTACTAAATCCAAACTCACTACTGAAATATCAAAATCAACACAAAGGGAAAACTGAACTCTATTCAAATCCGTATAGTTCTCATTATCCAACGCAACGTTTCGACAATAACACGGGAAGGAAGTCGAAGTCAGATGCGGAAATAAAACTTGGGGGGAAGAGGGGTAAATGCGGGGGAGGGGGAGGTTCCAACTCAGGACCGAGAATAAAGGTAGTGCAGGTACTGTGTTTTAAACTTTGAAACTGAATTAGCGTAACAAAGGAACAATAATTATTATGAAATTTTAAATAATTTTTCGTTTTCGGTCTATTTTTTGTATGATGCCGCGACGGTGGCAAACAAGCGTACGGCATATATGTACATAGCTTCTATATAATATTACGCGAGGCCGATTTTTGTACAGTCCATCATATCTATAGTTATGGTCCGATTTTGATGAATTATATGTCACAAGATTCAGTTCATGCTGGAGAGTTACATAAAACTCATAATTTTCGTACCTATTGTTATAGAAAAAGGACTGAAAAATGTGTTTTAAAGAACTAGTGTGCACGGACCACGTGACTTTGACCGTGTGACGTCACGTAACGTGGCCCCCGTTTAAATTGTAATGATAAAGTTAAAATTAAACTCTAACCTGTAGTTAATTTTTCGCCATGAAAAAATATTAGTTTTGAGTCAGCTACTACATACATGCAAAACTATGAAACCTAACAAATTACAAAATGAATTGTTTATATTTATTTGTTACAATCACAGACATCAGTTACAATGTTTACATTAATGACAGACGTATTATGTCAACTTTTATTTTTTATTGTCATGGTTTATACTTCACAGAAGTTGTGGTATACAAACCAATGACGTTTCAAATATACGTCCCGTATATCTTGACTGATATTCATATCTGCCAAAACATTGACAGATAAAACTAGTTACTTAAAGTTGTAAGTGTAAATATAATTTTGTGAACTTTAAAACCCTCATACTTGTAATACTCATAAATTATGACTCATAATAATCATGATACAACGGGTCAGGTACTACGAAACTCTAGTTACATTGCGCGTAATTCGACACGCATTTGGCCGGTTTTTTTATACCATAATATATCAGCCTAAGGACGTCCACTGCTGGACATAGGCCTCCTCCAATTTCATGGGGGGTAAATGCCATCATCGCCGTGCTTGGCAAGCGATCGCAGCATAGGGACGCTGCTGCCCATCGCACGGTGTTTTTTTATACATGCTCTCTTATATTTATTTACGTATATTTACATGTAAAACAAACCCTTCACGAACCATATGTATATATATTTATGCAACCTTCCCTCGCTAAACCTCAGCTAACATCCTTAAAGAGGTAAAAACCCGTATTTACGTCCTTACGCAAGCGATATGATATACACGCGGATTACCTTCGGATTAGGGCCCGGCTTAGGGCGTTTTACCCTACTGCCCGTACGGTGGAATAAACTCGTCGGTATTATGAGTATTAAAGGGAAACATATATAGCTATAAAAAGCTGTTATAGGAGCACGAAGTCAAGCAAAAACTTGGCAATCGTTGAATCTCGAATTCTGAGATACTTCGGCCACGTTATGCGTAAGGAAGTAACTTGTTGTAAACGGCTCAAGGTCTAGAGGACGCTCACCTCTGCGATGGACGGATCAAATAAGAACCCTCACGGAATCACTCCTAAATCCGTGCGTGCGACATGCCACGGTGAGGGAGAGGTGGCGGGAGACAGTGCTACGACCCCCATGACCACGACTACTCAGCCAAGACTACACGACTAAGAAGAAAAAGCTATTATAGAAAATTTTATGTCGCTTCGAATTTTTAATTTTTTTATGTTTACTAGCTGTTGATCGCGACTTTGTATTGCTGGTTAGCGTTTTAAAAAGATGAGATTTTATTGTTATATTTCAGCCAATTTACACAAAATCTCAATGAATTATATACATAAACCTTGCTCATGCATGAAGTCATGAAAAAACCCATCGATAGGTGAAAAATCCGTTCGGTAGTTTTAGAGTTCATCGCCTACATACATGAACAGGCAGACGTGGCGATTACTTCCTTTTATTAACCGACTTCAATAGAAGGCTACCATAGTTACCTGGTTGAAATTCCTCATACTCGTAATTCAAACCAAGCGCATTTGCATCATTTTTAAAATGCAATTATTAATTAAAATTTAATTTAGTTTTATTAAATTTAAATTATTATTATTATTTAATTTAATTTTATTTAAATTTAATTTCTTTTTAATTTAATTTTATAATGCGCACTTCTAAGATTTGTAATTATCTGTCGGTGTTTGTATTTCCGAGTTCATATAACCTAGACCTTTTTAAGGCACGAGTGAATAGGCATCTTATGGGTGAGCTCGCTTCATCGTCGGCCTCATCTTTGCCCCCTGGCTAGATGCTGGCCAAGAGCAATCCCGTCAAAAAACAGAAAAAAAGGAGAGAGGTTCTCAGTTCGTCCGCATTTTTTTATTTTATTTTATATGTTCCCCAATAAATCTTGACCACATTGGCTGATTTGATAATTCTTTTTTTTTGTTTTGTACCACAGCAGGTTAGACAAAAATCTACGATGGAGTCCCCATATAGCCGTTTTGGCGCGTAAACTAAGTTCGACCGCATACGAGTATGCTATAAGAAAAATTAGACAATTGACCATGTTGAAACAGCTCGCGTAGTCTATCATAGTTATTTTCGTAGTGTTATATCGTACGGTAGGTTTGGGGTAAAGCAGCTGGCATACAGACAATCTTTGTGTTACAAACAAGAGCCATTCTCTCCATATACAACCTGGGGCCTATACCACAAAACTTTACAAGCGTACAATTCAACAAAATTGTACTATATTCCATAGAAAAAGTTGTCAATTTTGTCAAATTGTACGCTTGTAAAGTTTTGTGGTATAGGTCTGGGCTCACGTGAATCTCTATGAGATTTTTTTAAACAAACTAACATTTTAACTTCTTCTTCTTCAAGTGCCATCTCCTACCGGAGGTCGGCTATCATATGGACTATACGGACTTTTGACACGGCCGCGCGGAATAAAGACCTTGTGCTTAAGTTGAACCAAGTGCGAAGATTCTTCAGCCACGAATGGCGCCTTCTTCCGGGTGGTCTCTTTCCTTGGATCTTCCCTTGTATAATGAGTTGCAGGAGTTCGTATTTCTCATTACGCATAATATGGCCTAAATATTGCAGTTTGCGTTTTTTGATAGTTTTGAGAACCTCGACACCACTACCAACCAACTGCAGCACTCTTTCATTCGATACTCTATCCGTCCATGATATTTTCAAAATTCTTCTGTATACCCACATTTCAAAAGCTTCTAAGCGCTTGCTCATAGTCTGGGTTAACGTCCATGATTCAACACCATACAGAAGAACCGAAAAGACATAGCACCATGCTAAACGCACCCTAGTAGAGATCTTCAGCGAACGGTTGCAGAGGAGATGTCTAATCTTCATAAAAGCATTACGCGCCTGTTCTATCCGGCATTTTATTTCGACGCTGTGGTTACTTTGATCATTTACAATACAGCCTAGGTACTTGTACGAGTGAACCCTTTGGACTTTTTGGTTTCTCACAACTATATCAGTTGTTGCAGAAGTAGAACATTTTAACTGTGGCGTCCCAATACATTTATGACAATATTCTTTATGTCATTAATATCCATCATTTAAATACTAGAAATAAAAATAAATTTGTCACTAAAAAGTTACGTATTCGCAAAGTATACAAGTCTTTTTCCGGTCAATGTATCCGTTTTTATAATCATACGTTTCGTTACACGATGAAATTTCTAATTTTCCCATTCCAGACATAAAAAATACCTCAAAAATTCGTTGATTTCAAAGGCTTATTATATTACAGGGTTGAGGACTATCTCACTGACTAACTAGACTAAAAAGTACTAAAACGAGCATCTACATTTGCTATTGACTGTACTATTAACTGAACTGTGGTAACGCCTCATTCTAAGCACCGACTTGAGCGTTTCTCAGCTGATTATCTCAAAGCTACAGCTAAGCCACTGTCTTAGCTACTTGTACTAGTGAGATAGCTCCAGTACTGGCGCTGGAGACAGATGTTTAGTGACTATAGCACCTTGGTGTCAAGGGGATGTGCTTAATGTGTTCTTTAAATTTGACCAAGATTCTATCGAATTTTATATAATTATAAACTACCTATAGAGCTGGTCGTAGCACAAAAATTAATAACTCTGTCTATACTCGTACATGTTTCCAGGGTGTCTGACTTTAGAGACTTCATACATTTATGTTATTACTTATTTTTATTGATATTGGTCTAATATTCTAGAATCTATACATTTCTGAATTATTATATTCGGAGACACTATACCTCTACATCTCCTGTTATGTATGTGCCCAGGCATCAGTTGTTCATTACCACTGTTGTCATATGAAAATTCCATTTTCTCAAACATGCAATGAAATATTGATGTTGTGTTCCTTATAATAGGCTGCGAAGTATGACGTTTCAGGTGCGGCTAGGACAAGAGGTCGTTAATGGAATTTCATACAAATCTTACAGGCCTAGGCCGGCAGTCCTCTTTTTTAATTTCCATTCCACATAAATTTGTGGCACACGCATCATGACATTCTGCCACTATGCGTATTAAAAATAAAACTTTGATTTTTGTGTTGTTTATTTCATTGCATGTTTGAGAAAAGCACAATACATACCTCGGCGGGAAATATGGGGTTGCCCGCCTCAGACCTATCCGTCTATATGTCTTCGGCCGGCAACCCCTTTCGTCCCGGCCTCTGTAGTAATGTACTATTGTATGCTTACAGACTAAACATTTGATTTACATTTTTCATTTTTGATTAATAACTTCGTAGCTGTTACAGGGATGAATAGAAATGTATGTTATTATGTATTTTTCACACCTCAAATCAAAGTCGTACTTTTGTTCCCTAATTTGAGGGTAATAATGACTTTTTTCTTCATAGGCGGTGTGAGAAGCAGTGTGGGATTCTTCAAGAAAGGAGTGTATCAATTTTTAAAGTGTTGGCAATGCGCATGTGACACCCCTGGAGTTACAGGCGTCCATAGGCTGCGGTGACTGCTCATGCTCACCATCAGGCGGACCGTACGCTTGTTTGCCACCGACGTGGTATAAAAATAATGCCGCGGGCAAGAGCTAGTGATTTGTATATGCGAGTACCAGAATATTATCAAAAAAAAAACAAAAATGAAAACTACACCTTTTCCTTACCAAATTATCAACCGCATAAACCCCACTTTAAAAGTCTATAAACGATCTCCCGCTAATCGTTTTCTTTGTCTAACGTTAGGGTCTGTTTACACGAACAATGAAGCGATAGCTCGATCTGTGGCCCGCGTGTGGTCGCGGCTTAAGGCACAAGCGGAGAGCGATTTCATTTTTTTTTTTTTTTAACTTTATTGCAGAAATCACATAAGTACATAGGGCGGAGAGTGACTCATGGCGTAAATGCCATGAGGCATTTTCCACCAGTCAACAATAGGGCCAAAAAGAAACTATGATCGATAGCAACGAATACTATGTAGGTATTTTAATTATAAATCATCATCATCCTTCCGCGCGTTTCCCGGTTTATCCTAGAAAAGCCCGGAATCCGCTTTGACATGTAATCCCCCGATTCGGCGTAGGCACTAGTTTCACAAAAGCGACTGCCGTCCGACCTTCCAGCCCAGAGGATAACTATATATTATTGGGAATAGACCGGTAGCCCAGTATCCTCACGATGTTTTCCTTGTCCAAAAAGCTCCTGTCAGAACATAAGTCTTATGGTATTAGTATTAGTCTGCATGTCTGTTGTGCATTATCACTGTCGTCATGTTAAATTTCCATATTGTATTCCAAAAACCTACTCTTAGATCATACAGTTTTATGGTATTAGTATTAGTCTGACCAGGAGGCGTGCGCAGGACAATCACTTACCGTCGTCGATAAAACGGCCGGCACTCTTGCACTCGCATACATGTCAGAACGTGATGAACGTCTTATCCACCACTATAAGTGATAAAATGGCAACCACCATACGGCCGCAGGTATTAGTCTGTTGTGCATTACTACTATTGTCATGTCAAATTTCCGTATTCTATTAATTTCTCTACTTGTAAAAGAGAATTTAAATATTAACATAGATAAAACTTATTTCATCCAGTTCCATACACATAGAAGTACCTCACAACAATTAAATATCACCTATAACAATGTATCCATTAAGGAAGTTCAACATACTCGATTTCTAGGAATTCATATTGACAGTCAATGCAATTGGAGGGAACATGTGGATAAAGTATGTTCAAAAGTGAACAGTTTCGTGTTTGCACTAAGAAGAATAAGTCAAACCGTCTCTGTCCAGGCAGCCTTAATAGCTTATAATGGATATGTCAATTCTGTTTTACGATATGGATTGGTAATATGGGGTAACTGCACAGATAAACATTCTGTATTTATTACTCAAAAACGCTGCATTAGAGCCATATTTAAACTACAAACGACAGACTCATGTCGTCCATATTTTACACAAAATAACATACTCACTTTCCCTTGTATGTACATTTATGAAATTTGCACATTCGTTCATAAGTATAAGTATCTTTTTATAGCATTTAATACATTGGGTCCTCGCGTGAATAGGTCACAGTATAAGCACAAACTTCACAAGCCCAATGTAGTTCTGTCACTTACTGCAAAAAATTCTTATATTATGTGCATTACTATAATAACAAATTGCCGGACCCCTTTAAAGACATGCCATTAAATGTGTTTAAAACTAAGCTTAAGAATTGGCTCATATGCAAATGTTTTTATAGCATTAACGAATATCTTGGTCACTAAATACTGTAGGTAACACATTATTATTTCTGTTAAGGGCAGAACAATTGTATATACACCTGCAAAGGTAGAGCTACAGTGTAAAAATTGACAAATTGTATAATACTGCCTTACAATGTAACCTGTTTCTCATATACAATAAAGAACTTTGAACTTTGAGCGCTCGTGGCCCAGCGGCGCCCGCGTACCGCGTGCGGTATGTGAGGTTAAGCATATATATGTCGGGCGAGGTCAGTCCTTAGATGGGTGACAGCTTTGTTTACTAACTGAGCGCTCCCGTGCTTTGGAAGGCACGTTAAGCCGTTGATCCCGGTTGCTGTCTATGATAGCAGTCGTAAAGCCAAGTTAGAGGCCTCCGGGCGGCTTGAGAACTTCTAACAGTCAAGTTGCCCACTCACTTGACAAGCCTAATCCCAATAAGGTCTAATTTCCCCCTCGGGTTGGAAGGTCGGATGGCAGTCGCTTCCGTAAAAACTAGTGCCTACGCCAATTTTTGGGATTAGGTAGCGGACCCCAGGCATTCTTCAGGATGCAACTGTACTGGGAATAACGCTAGGAGGATGATGCTGTACTTGTAAAAGAGCGCCTGAAGCCTACTTACAGAATAAACATTTGATTTTGAAACACTGAACAGGGAACTTGTTACAGATAGTTCAACTCAGCTCAGGTAATTTATGAAACTATAGGTCTAGAATAGTATTACTCACTTAGCCATAGCTAAACTAATTATATGTTTTTACGACCGTTTGTTTCTAAATAAAGTAAAAAAAAATTGAGCGTGCGCTTGTGACTACGCAGGTTTTATTTGTGTGGCACCGATGCGGCAGTATTATTACAAGTGCAGGCACGCACACAACGGCAATTAGAAGCACACGCACACATAGCGCCGCGCACACAGCTGAGTTGAAATATCTTTAATGTATAATCAAAAGAAAGTACGATGGCCGCCTATAACTTGCGCCCCGCCCTAACGGTTGAGCGAAAGATTAAGAAGTCGCCAGACGAACACGCTTCCTTACTTCGTTCCCGCGGCTTAGGCCAGGGCTGCCACAACTTCTGTAAGGGATTTAACCGTGTCGCGTTTTGTGGGGAAATAGATAAAATACGGAAAGAAGATTGTTTATAAATACAGTTGCAGTAAGTTATCAATTAGGGTTATGTGTAATGATGTGTTATTCGAATAAATATGTTTCTATTCTATTATATTCATAGGATAAGATAAGTCAATCTGTTATATTTTCCAAGCCGGTTTTTTTGTGATGTTATAAAGAAAATTGGTATTCAGGGACAAGACATACACATGTTGTATATTAGGCGATGCCACTCTTACTAATTTGATTTCGGGTGAATGCAAGTGCTACTGTCGTCCATACTTAATATTTTGAACGCGAAAGTAACTCTGCCCTTCTTCACGCTTAAACCGATTGAGGTGACATTTGATATGAAGATACCTACTTTGCAATCTTGGGAAGGACATAGGATAGTTTTTATTCCAGAAATCATCTCCAAAGGCAGTGAAGTTTGTATGGAAGTACGATATAAAGAAATTCCACGCGGAGTTAGTCGCGGGCAATAGCTGGTTGAAATAGATTTTCATTATTTGAATGTTTCTTATGATCAAGAATTGCCTCGTTTTATATGTATAAAAAATAGTTCTTTAGAGTATTCTTCTTTTGTTTTTTTTTTCGATACTGAAAGATCTAGGTACCACTGTTCTTCTTGTTCTTTGTCCATCTTAGTCCACATTTTCTATTTAGCACGATTCTGTGCTAAATAGAAAAAAGTCCTTATCTAAATCAGCTTCTTTTAGATCTTTTTCTATCGTCGTTCATGAGCATAAAATAAATAGAAGATATTATTGTTTATGTGTATCAGCCGACAGACGAACACGTTTCCTTACTCCGTATCTGCGGCTTTGATTAGGGCTGCCACAACTTTTGTAAGGGATTTAAACCGAACCCGGCTAGCGGTGAGCGGATAAAACTATTATAATAACATTTATATTGTTTACAAAGTGAATTTATTATAATTACATACTTTTTATAGGTTATGGAATAATTATAATATTTTTTAGAACCTTGTTTTGAGAGTTACTGTGTCGTGTAGGTGAAAGATTGAATCGATTGAAAATCCTACTATATGTTATAGTATTAGTGATTGCTTGTATATTTGAGGTAAAGTGTGAATTTATTTTTGGAACATGTAGATCTATTTATTTTATTTTATTAAATAGGCACACAAAACAAGTATCAATCATTAATACACCATACATAATTTTTCTTATATAAAACTAGACTGATGCTCTAAACTATGTGTACACAGTGAGATAGAAATTTCTACATTAGTTGAGGGACATTATAGTCGTGTAATTGAGTTATACAATATAATTATAGTCCAAGACTTGATTTTCTTCTTATAAAGAGTAAGTGATAAGTAAGTAAGTAAGTGATCTGAGATCGAATGTAAACCCGACTGCGATAGAGCAGCTAAAATCCAGGTTTTGTATTAAAACTTCAAAAATATTGACTCTGCTAGAGTTTTGGGATGTGACATGAATTGTTAAATCTGGAAGTATGTATGTTAAATCAGCAACTGAATTGGTACCACTCGGAGCGCTGTCTAGATCTGGCAGCCCGAAATAATATACCGGGTTACAAATTAATTAATTAACATATATTATTTATTTAATATTCCTTACAGAAGGAAGGTACTGATACCTACCCATAGACCGCTTAATGGTCTGTTTACCTACCACTAACAATAATAACATTTATGTTTAAAAATAATACCATTTTTTCTTACAAAGAAACACATGTCACTACTTAAATTTACCGCAATTCACTACAAACGAATTTATCATACAACGTTAACACTTGTATTTCCATTATTTCCGTACAATAAAAAATATTTATTACAACATGTTACAAGCGAATATAATTTATCACGCGGTGACAGCCCTAGAGGGCCTATCAATCAGGGCTAACGCAATGACGCGCAATGAAAGGGAGGCTTTTGTTGTGTTAACAGTGTAGCACTTTCGGTACTATGGGGGAAACTAGCCTGGGAAAAATAAAGGGAAAACGATTTTGCGGGAAAAAGAAAAGAGGCCGCTGAGATTTAATCATGCTATGATTTCAGAATTGGCAACCCTAATTTCACATGCGATTTTGCGGGAAAAAGAAAAGAGGCCGCTGATATTTAATCATGCTATGATTTCAGAATTGGCAACCCTAATTTCACATGAAATTGAGTAATATACGGCAGTGACAGTAAACAATAAGATTTGAAATGGCTTGTAATTGTTACGTCGTGTTCTGTTACGCTAAAGGCTAAACGCACGTGGAAGTTATTAAAACATTACTACTTACTACTTTTACTTTTTTTTTAATCGTATGGCATTTATTTATGAACCGTGAGATCTTAGAGAAGACAAGTACGGTTGCCAGTTTTTGTTGCACTTTTAGCACCACCCAGGGGTCACGTGTAAGGTAGTAACTTTTACTTTTACTTTTAGGAACATTTAGCTGCAACTGCTAGAACTGATTGCACATATGGCGGTAACAGATGGCTATAAAAGAATACCAGTATCATCATTATCATATCGGCCGGGGGACGTCAACTGCTGGACACAACTGCCACAATGACCGGTCCCACACCACTGGCATCCAGCGGAATCCCGCGACCATTACCGGGTCAGTTCACCTCGTGGGGGTTGTACCCACGGTGTGCCTTCCGATACGCGGTCGCCACTCGAGAACCTATACGAATACGCCCCAACGGCCTTCGGTTCTACGTGAGATGTGCCGCGCCCATTGCTTACCCTTACTTTGTTACTTTGGTTCTTCTGCGGACAGCCTTAGCCACCAGCATAGGTAGAAACCAGTATCATCATGCCGAAAGACGTCCACTGCTGGACATAGGCCTCCCCCAAAGACTTCCATAATGAGCGGTCCCGCGCCACCCGCATCCAGCGGACACCCGCGACCTTCACCAGGTCATCGGTCCACCGTGTGGGGGGCCTGCCCACGCTACGCCTTCCGGTACTTGGTCGCCACTCGAGAACCTTTCCGCCCCAACGGCCATCGGTTCTACGTGCTATGTGCCCCGCCCACTGCCACTTAAGTTTAGCAATTCGGAGGGCTATATCGGTCACTTTGGTTCTGCTGCGGATGGCCTCATTCCTGATGCGATCACGCAGAGAAACTCCTAACATAGCCAGAGACCGAACCCAGTATACAAATACGTATATAATGTTAATTTCTTTGCTGCAGCTGCACCATATACAATACATTACCCAATCAAACTAATATTAACTATGGCAAACTAGACATTAGGTCCAACATGTTTTAAATGTTTGTAATATACAAACAAAAATACCTTCGTAACTTATCAAAAAGCGAAACTAGAAGGCACCATAACATAGTAAGATAAACGAAATGTGGTCTTCGCGAGCCAGCTATCTACTTCGCTTTATCGCTTATTGGCTATGTGCACGTCTGAAACGTCAAACGTCAAAGATCCCGAGACAATGTCAAAACTCAGAGATGTCAAATAATGTCACATGAATATTTTATTTACTTTAGTAAACGAGAAAGACCCCGTATTGGAAATTTTACTGAAATAAATAAGAGAATAAATAAATACATACAAACGAAACGAATCGTAGGAAACCGTTAAGAAACCAATAGAAAACGTGAAAGAAAATTTTGACAGTTGTCCCCGGTAAGTACACATTTCTGCCATGGTGTGCACTACGATCGCCTAGCTTACCCCCACCACCTACTTCGCACATAGCCAATACTTCTGAGTTAAGATATCTGCCTATTTCCAAAACATACTTCACATTTAGAAGTTAGCCGCTATAAAACTCCTTACACCAACTTGCAACTGCATCTTTATCCCATACTCAACTTGCAACACAGTAATAAATGGTTGAACCAACATTTTTGCTGCGAAATGTCTACCGCGAGTTTACTACAGTCTAACAAATGGCTGTCTAGCTACATTCATAATTCTGCTGTCTACTGTCTACGTCCCGGCGGGGCCGCCATGTTTGTTTAAAGTGGCGATTACCGTGAAATATGATTGCATCAAATGATGTTAAATGGGGATTTACAGATTGTGTCTGAGCCTTGTAAGCCTTTCATTACATTACATAATAACTAGGTAGTCGTAGCCGGGGGCTCTGCCTGTCGTAGAAGGTGACTAAAAGGGGGTCCTTGGGGTCGAAGACGGTCACAGTTGGGGGCTGTGATCGCCTATGAAAGCAGATGGTGGGACCCACAGACTCTAGGGCGGCACTGGTGCGTTCCGAATGAGATCCCAGAGCCGCCCGAAATGAGTTGAGGAGGACGATCGCGGGGTTTTTAGTCGGTGCAATTCCGACATAACCACTGTCCTCACGGCGCGGTGGTATCCATATGGGTTTTTTACCCCCCCGGAAAAGGTAGTCGTAAGCAGGATGCGCCCCACGTAATGGAGCGTAGCTCTGCTATTGTCTATACCTACAGTCTAGTTCGGTGGTTAGTCCTCCGTGGTCTAATTTTCGATTTTATTTAATTTTTAAACCTACGCTGAGTTAGTGTCTGTCACGGTCGTAAATTTGGTTATACTATGTTGCATGGTTACAAAGAAATTCGCGAATTGGAAAATAATATTATTCCTTCTCAGAAAAGTTTATTAATCAATCCAGGAGGTAATGACTGACATTGCATGACATGAACACTTTGAACGCCAAGAGCCTATAAAGTGGTCGTGTATCGTTGTGCCCACCACAACCACTAAAAAGGTCGGAGTGAATGTGTACTTTGATCATGAAAAAAAAATCTATTATGAATTGATTTTATTGGTTTAAACTACTTTAAACGTTACATCAATTTTTGATACCTTGGCGTCTGAGTGATCACTTCATTCAAATATGAAAGTGTTCAAAGGTATTGATAATTTTAATTAGTAAGCTCATCACACATCCCGACATTGTGCTATTAGTAATTGTAATTAATTCATACATATAACTCTCACTCAATGATGTTCCTCCGTAATTAAAGTACCTTTATTTTTTTTCGGGGGGATAATCCTTTATGGATACCACCGCACCGCGGGGACAGTGGTAATGTCGGACTTGCACCGACTAAAAACCCCCCGTTCCTCCTCCTCAACTCACTTCGGGCGGCTCTGGGATCTCCTTCGGAACACACCAGTGCCGCCCTAGAGTCTGTGGGTCCAACCATCTGCTTTCATAGACGATCACAGCCCCCAACCGTCTTCGACCCCAAGGACCCCCTTTTAGTCGCCTTCTACGACAGGCAGAGGATACCGTAGCCGTATTCTATACCCGGTAATTAAAGTACCTAATAAGAATAATGTCATACGTTAAAATTATCGCTCTCGTCTTCGCTCTTATTGGTCGCAGCGTGATGTTATATACCCTAAAGCCTTCCTCGATAAATGGACTATCCAACACAAAAATATTTTTTCAATTCCAACCAGTAGTTCCTGAGATTAGCGCGTTCAAACAAACAAACTCTTCAGCTTTATAATATTAGTATAGATTCGAATGTTAAATGAACTTTTATCAACCGCATGCCTGAAGTGTTTAGTTTGCCTCGTTTGCTTTAATCCGGCGTCTATATTAATATTCCGTGTAAAGCCTTTAGCGTCTAAGTCCCGCCTTCAGCTACAATGTTCTAACTACAAGATAATACGTGACTGCAATGCCGTATACACCCAAATATGACAGCTTTCATAGCTAAACAAGTATATTGTTATTAGGAAGTTTTATTTTACAAGCTTTCATTTAACTTGCAATGGAAGTATGTATGTTCGGGTCAAATCTTGCAAATCAAGGACCGAGCTATGGCATACTTATGTAATTTCGGGGACAATGTAGTGTTATGGTATCATCAAGCTTATTTGATGATAGAAACAGATGATGGTCAATGACTCCTAAACTATACAAGATGACCCCGTCGTTTTTGAGGTCATTGGAAGAACTGTAAAAGAAAACTATGGGAAAAAGCTACAGTTGACAATAAAAATAGGCAACTTGTACCAAAATGAAGTTTTTTACAGTAACGTACTTAATATAATATTATTATCAATGCAATTGACGACCTGTTTAGCCTAGTTGGTAGTGACTCTGCCTCCGAAGCTAGAGGTCCCAGGTTCGAATCCCGGCCAGGGCATTTATTTGTGCATTTTTCACGGATATTTGTTCTTGGGTCTTGGATGTTTTCTATGTATTTAATTATGTATTTATCTATATAAGTATGTATATCGTCGTCTAGTACCCATAGTACAAGCTTTGCTTAGTTTGGGACTAGGTCGATTTGTGTAAGATTGTCCCCCAATATTATAAAAAAAAAATGATAATGCGATACCATTTTTTTTTTCAGAATTTTTGGTCGGTTACATACACGGATTCGGCTACTCTCCTCTGTTTACCAGATCACACAGAAGATATGCATTTGTCTTAATTGCCTTATCCAACAAATACCTAAGTCTCTAAGAATTTTTTTGACAAAAAAAGACTTACTTCTCATGGATCTCGTCATCCGATCTCCACCAAAATTATAAAGGACCGCGAGAGGTACCTCCCAAACAAAAAGTAATTCACCAAATCGGTTTAAAAATAACGGAATTCTGAGAACACGAACAAAAATTTAAAACATATACAACCGAATTGTAAAAACCTTCTCCTTTTATGAAGTCGGTTAAAAACTATTACTTTGAAATACAACTTTCCACCAAAAAAGTCTTATTTCTGCAGCAAAACGGGGATAATACCCATATATCAATGGCAAACGACAAAAGGTCACGTGGTAATGGCACCGTAATATGCGCGTGAGAGGAATTTTTATAAGGACCTTTCTATTGTTTTATGGGATGTAGAGCTTACACTGAAAGCCTTTGGGTGTGAAAGCTCTAGTTACAATTGAAAGGGTGATGTATGCGTCATATAAGTTTTCGGCGGTCCATTTGGGTTCTATAATCCGTTAAAGAAGTGGCTTCAGTATGTTATGAAGGATTTTAACTTCAAAACCAAATGGAGATATCATGTTAAATACAAAGTAGAATAAAACATTACTTTAAAAATCTAAACTTTGACATTTATTACAATTAGTGCCTGGGCGACCGAGCTTTGCTCGGCATCTTTCGTGTTTTTCCGGTGAATACGAGATTTCCCGAAGTGAGCTAGCTAGATCGATGTTTCGCCCCCGTAAACCCCCGTAAAAATAAATATACAATTGCTCGTTTAAATACATACGATAGATATTAGATTAGATAATAGGTATCTGAGACTGCAGTATACAGTTATGATGTTTTCCTAAGTTTTGTTTGTTACTGTATCAAGCAAAAACGAACAAATGGATTTAGATACCAATATGATTTATATAAATTTGGTTTTATGATGCACAAAGTAACCTCGCCACTTTGCTCAGAGTGTGATACCGTCGAAGATGTATACCATACATTAATGGAATGTGTTCGGAACGAAGCGTTTAGGAGTTAACTTGGGATATTATATAATACTTTCTCAGGAATGGGCGGATGCAATAGACAAGGCCAGGGCGCTGTTCAAACTAGTAAAAATAGGTCTCACTCATTGTAGCTAAGGATAATTATGTTGTTGACCATATGGAGCGCCATAATCGCTAAGCGATAAAGCTCTTTATTAAAGATTGAAAAAAAAAAGATTTGAAAAAAGAAAAAAAAGACGTCCTGTTTAGCTTAGTTGGTAGTGACACTGCCTCCGAAGCTAGAGGTCCCGGGTTCGAATCCCGGCCAGGGCATTATTTGTGCATTTAGCACGGATATTTGTTCTTGGGTCTTGGATGTTCTCTATGTATTTATCTATATAAATATTTTTTCCCCTCACTAGCTCGGAAAGCCGTCTTTTATCCTTTGAAACAAGCGGGTAAAAACGCATTTTATCCACAAGTGGGGAAAGTAATTGGACCTTGGAGCGTGTTTGAGTAGCTTTTGACAGATAACAAAACGTAAAACGCTCATAATAATGGTTCGTTTGATATCAATTATCATTAAATAAATGGTTTGAGAATTTAATAAAAAATACCAAATTTAGCTTTATTTAATGATTTAAGCCGTAAACCTTAAAATTCTATAAGTAACATTTGTTTTATAATGATACTGAGTAGAATTGTAAACGCACAAGTTGAGAGGATGCAATTTCAAAACGCATCGTCAGAAATGTCATCATTGTCAATGTCAACTAAAATATATTTCAGTACCTATATTACACTCTTATTTATGAAAATATACACAACTTGTCACCGACTCCGACTCACGTAAATATTATACACAACTCCAGAGTTTTCTGTTATAATATCGTCAAAAAATCAGTGATTCCAGTGATGAAAATCATGCCTGTGGAACTGTGTATTTTTTCATGTTGCACTTTCTTCGCTATAGTGAGGAGAAAAGTTTTGTGTTACACACGGGGGCAAAGTTGTATTTTACTTCTCGTGTGTTGAACCACTCGCTACGCTTAGGATTATATTTTAGAACCACTCGCTTCGCTCGTGGTTCAAATATAGAATCCTTTCGCTGGCTCGTGTTTCAATTCCACACTCGCCGGTAAAATACAACTTTGCACCCTTTTATAACAAATAACTAATATCGTCGACTAACCCACAGTACAAGCTTTGCTTAGTTTGGGACTAGGTCGATTTGTGTAAGATTGTCCCCCCAATATTTTTTTTGTTTTTTATAACCAGAGGAGAATATCATGCCAGCCTAAAGGCAATTTTTACAATGAGATATGAATTTTAAGGCACAATTGACAACATTTCAAATTTTTAAGTAGTATGAAATCTTAACTCATTTCGTTAATTTGGTAACAAGAAACCCCAAAATATTTTATTTTTATTTTTATAGCTATTAGTTTTCTAAATATTCACGTAAATGTGAAGAAAGCTCATATCGTAGTAACGACGTCATTACTATGAAATTGTGACAGTCACAGCGGACAAAAAGAACAGCTGTTCACTTTCTTTAGTAAATTTGTCTTAGTAACAGTGCTTCTGTATGATTTGTTACGCTGTGACGCCTTACTTGTCACTTACTCTCTTTTGGAATGAGGAACTTTTGAAATTGATTTATTTATATGAAATTGACCGATCATTTTGGAAGTCTTTGGGGGAGGCCTATGTCCAGCAGTGGACGTCTTTCGGCTGACATGATGATGAAGATGATGATATGAAATTGGGATATTTTGGAGAATTAAAAAATGTGGTTTCACTTAACTTTTTATCCTCTATTTGATTTCATCGGAATAAAGCCTGCTAAAAAAAATGAAATGTTGTCAATTTGTAAGTACGATTAAAAAGCCGCTGACATTTTATGCTGCCAATTCACGAAAGATTATTTCCTTGGAGCCAACATTTTTAATTTATATATAGCACAAGTACAGGCAACCGTGCCTTATCACGACGAGTTATCTACCGGCGTGTTAGCTTAAAACAACCTAGGTACATGCTGGTTTGAGTCTAGGGAATTTGCGAAAAAAACGTCGTGGAGTTTTATCGCTTATTACAAAATTTCTCCACGCATGTTGACAGTTCAATTATATTTTTGTAATAGAACTTGTTCTGTACTGAAAATCATCAGAAAACCAGTTTATTGTCAAAACCAATCATTATTAAAAAAAGTAAGAAGCGAAGTTATTTTTGTACATTAAATGAAGATTACAAAACTTTATATTATTTCGATAAAACCAACAGTAGGAAAATCGTTACAAGACTTCCAAGTGACTTGGAGAATTACTAGTATTCTATTTAATATAATTTATTTTTATAACTTGAAGAAAAACACATTACTGTTTTTTTCTTTTAATCTTGTAATAATAATTTTTCGTAATTTTGGTTAACTATTTCTCTATATACTTTCTTCGGTTCTTAAATAAACTTTTAGCCAATTACTCTTTACGACCTACAGATTACGATATATTATTTTCTTATACTAAAATTGTAGTATTTTTACGATAATTTAGCCTTAACAATAAAATAGTTTACACAAGTGGCAGAATTGCATGCAAGTTTCATTATCTAAGTACATTGCCACACAACTTATTTGAAAGTAAGCACAGCTTTTTTAATCCATAAGTAGAGTGAAGACAATAATAATTGCTGAAAAACACCAATGGAACTGTTTCGTTTACCTATGCACTCCGAGATGATTATTGACGGAACCATACCTGTAACAAAAAATAAAAATTATTAATAAAAAATATAACACTATTACATGATTTATTTATTTACTAAGAATGTCGAGAGCAATATAAACGAGCTCTAGAAAAATATAATAAATAGACTATAGACGTGTTCGACGGGGTGTTCTTCTTATAAGGTTACGTTATTTTAGGTATTTTTTAGTTTAAGATTTATTTTATTTTATTTGTAGTTAGCTTTAGTTTTATAGTATGTCAAAGTTAATACATAATTTTGTACAATGCTCTCTATCAGTCGGAAGATGTGATTACTGATGACATTATTTCTACACGTAATTGTTTGTCACGAATAAATGTCTGTAGTTCCCTATAATAAATACTTATAAAATAACCATTACTTCATTATCTTAATGTTGACGCTTTAAAACTTAAAACCCTTAACCATAGGATACTTTTTGTCTCAACTTTCTCTAATTCTATAATTCTCTCAAATTAGTCTAATCAGCGCACTGAAATATTTTTGATTTACTTCGCGAATGAAAGACCTTGTAATTTCTTAACAAAATGACATTATCATCATATCAGCAAAGGGATGTCGATGTCCACTGCTGGCACTGGCCTGCAACACAACCAATGCGGATCGTCCATAAGCGACGGTGTCTGCTTACCATCAAGCAGTGGATTGTTAATATTTTTACCCTTTGTGTTTTTCTTCGTGTCCACGGAAGAAGTCGCGGGCAAAAGCTGGTAATACATAAAGCTAGCCCATTGTAGCCAGTGCCGTCATCCCCACTCTCCCCTGCGTGTTATTGCATTCCGCATAGAGACGTTTATAAACGGACGAGGGGAGACGGGGGACACTCCGCTGTAAAAATATTTAATAAGTACTTGGGTCATTATTCTTGCACGGGACCGACGTTTCACAAAGGTTTTTTTCGTATACAGAAATAATAGAGGTACTAAATACAATTGTAACGTTTAAGGGTCCCCTTACGCTCGACCGAACTCGATTCTCCATACAAACGTAGTTACGTTCTCATTTTAAAGCGCCGTGCTGAAATAACATGAAACTTTGTATACACAATGGGATTCGGCATATATAGGTCAGAGATTAGTTTCTGTTGCAAAAATTGTAATGGAAAAAAAACACCGCGAGTTTTTGAGTTTTTTAGGTCTTGTATGAAAACATTAAAAATCGCTGTAATTTTTCTCTATTATAATTTCGAGCAACAGAAACTAATATCCGACCTAGATATGCCGGATCCGATTGTGTATACAAAGTTTCATGTTATTCCAGCATTTCATTTTAAAATGAGAGCGAAACTACGTTTGTATAGAGATCCGAGCTTACTGGGGCTTAAATCAATATAATCATTTAGTTAGCAATGATTGTACACCACCACCATATCAGCCCTTGGACGTCCACTGCTGGACATAGGCCTCCCCCAATTTCATGGGGGGTAAATGCCATAATCGCCACGCTTGGCATGCGGGTTGGCGATCGCAGTATCTCCACCGCACTCTAGGAATGCTGCTGCCCATTCCCGGGTGGTCTTGGTCGTAGTTTAAGGACATACCCGGGTTCCAGGTTCTTTCCAATCGGCTAAACTCGAAAAACAACTAGATCCGAAGTGTAAATCGATTACCGTATTATTTAACAAGGAACTGTTTGTGTGTGTGGACCCGGGTATGTCCTAAAACTGCGACCAAGACCATCGGGGGATGGACAGCAGCATCCCTGGAGTGCGGTGGAGACACTGCGACCGCCAACCCGCATGCGATATGTATGCGTGGCGATTATGGCATTTATCCCTCATGAAATTTGGGGACTATGTCCAGCAGTGGACGTTCTTGGGCTGATATTGTGGATACTATGTAGTATGTAGTTTGGACTGCTGTCTCGTAATGATTGCCGACAAATGTGTAACTATTTTTTTTATTAAAACGGCGCTGTTTTTAGTACATATAAACCATTTTAAAATGGTGGTCATTAATTAATTTACAGCGGCAATAATTTCATATTATCGCCGACAGACATTAAGTAAAATGTAATTAAAAGGCTATACCGATTATTAATTAAAATACCTCATTATAGGATTAATACAATTCAATTATGGGATATAGAAGTATAAGCTATTAAAAAGGCAATTGACGTGTGACGGTATTTTATTACTATTTATATATGGATGGTAAAACCAATTGAATAGAAATAAAATGTTATAACTGTCCGTCAGTTTGACGGCCACTTTAATCTAGATGGTTGTGACCCTGCCTGCGAAACTAGTGGTCCTGGGTTCGAATCCCGGTCAGGGCATTTATTTCTGTGATGAGCATGAATAATTTGTTCCTGAGTCTTGGATGTTTTCTATGTATTTAAGTATGTATTTATCTATGTAAGTATCGTCGTCTAGTACCCGTAGTACAAGCTTAGCTTAGTTTGGAACTGGTTCGTTTTGTGTAAGACTGTCCACAAATATCTTTTTATTTATTTTCTTTAACATATCAAGGTGATGATAACACGATGATACAACTTTGACATCCGCATATGAAGCGTTAATATTTTAAAATTTCTTAGAAAATAAGAATATGTGTTTATAAAAAAAATTGTAAACGGTGCTTGTGTTTCAGATCTGCGATCCAATTTTAACTCTATTTTTTTTTAAGTTACATGAAACACCTGCTTATAAAGTAACAATGTAATAAAAATGTCACATTATTTTTAAAATACGTACAAGATATTTTGGCATTTAAAGTAACAGCTAATTATTGATTGAACAATATCACATTAAATGTATCAAACTAGGAAGGTGGGTTTGACTTAAATAGAAACAAGTTCTACACTTATAAAATGTAATAAAGAGCAATAAAAAAATTAACAAAGTCAATAAATACAAAACCTGATTTCCCGCCTATGCTTTGCCCATGAAAATTCAAAGAGAAGTGCGCTCCGCTCTCTCGCTCGTCCTCTCTCTCGCTCGCCCCCGAAGGGGGCGAGTGAGGGGGTGCCTTTTCGGGTCTGTTTGTCCCCTTAGGCAGTTTGCGTTCGCAGCCTATAGCGATAGGCTGGGCTTTTCTTGCATATTTGCGGGTTCTGTGGGCCAATCTGTGGCTTGTGTTTACTGTTGGCCCTTCAGCAGCTGTGTGGTGTCCTCCTCCTGGGGGTGGACTATGGGCTGTCCGGCGGTGCGAGCTCTCTTGCTAGAGCTCGCGATCGGGCGTCCGGGGGGCGCGCGTGTAGCGGCGCTATCCCCTGCAGCAGTGGGTAGCTGGAGTTGTCGGCGCGGTCGAACATGGCGCGCGCGAGGTGGCTGATGAAGTCGTCCAGGCTTTGCCAGCGGAGGTCCCGGATGATATCCCTGTTTCGCACAAAACGTGGGGCGGCGACGATGGTGCGCAGGGACTGGGTTTCCTGCGCACGGAGTCTTTTCTTGTTTGTTTCTGACGTCAGGGCGTACCATGCTGGCGCTGCGTAGGTGAGGCGCGCCCTGACGTACGTCTTGTATATCCCCAGTTTTGTGCGAAGGGGAGGGTGGCTGGCTAGCACTGGACGGAGTAGAGATCGCGCGGCCTTTGTTCGACGCACCACCTCTTCCACGTGCTGCTTCGTGGACAGTCTTCGGTCTATTGTGACCCCCAGGTATGTGGCGTGCGGCTTCCACTCTAGCTCCTGGCCGAGCAGTTTGAGTGGCGGTGGCAGTTGTTTGCTCCCTGTGAGGAGGGCCTGCGTTTTTCCCACGTTCACCGACATTCTCCACTTCGTGAGCCAGTCGGGTAGGGCGTCTCTTGCGCAGGCTTTTTATAACCGTTGGGATTTTCCCCCTCCACTGCTACTAAAACGTCACGAAGAACATGGCGCTGGTACTGCACTCGGTTGCGAACACACACAAATGTCTATAGTGTTTATATTTTATTTATCTTGAAACATTTATCGTGGATTTTGTTTCGAGGCTTATATAAGGTGTTAATTTATTAAATGCAGATATTTTAACAGATGATACGTTTACTTTAAAACAATTAACTTTAAATAGAAATTAAGAAACCTTTCATATATTTTTTTGTTTTCAATTAACGAAAAAAAAATTATAATTTCGTCTAAAAATAATCACCATGTGCCTGATCTGAGGTTTAACACTATCTGTCATGTCACTCATGTCAACAATTGTTTGTGTTAAATGTCATTATAGTTCGCCGGAAAACTGCAAATGTTATTGGGCCTGTCGTTTTAAAACTAGTCAAGAAAATCCACCTATTATGGTAGTTAACTAATACTAGCCACCAGTATGTGCATACGAGGCACACGCCACAAATTCAAACCTGCAGCGAAACTGTTGGGGTTTGACGACGGAGCAGCCATTCCAATCACCACCTAACTAAACTTCACCAGACTGTGCATTGCAGAGACGTGATTTATTATTACTTTTATTTGTCATATATTATTATTATTTGTAATAAAAATATTCATATATACTAGCCTTTGATAAGTGAGGAATTTTAAAAGCAAGAACACATAACAGAAAGACATTTCAAAATAAGTAAAAATTATTTGCAAACGACACAATCAGACGAAAAACAACATGACATTGACAATCAAG
Source organism: Notocelia uddmanniana (assembly GCA_905163555.1). NCBI lineage: Eukaryota > Metazoa > Arthropoda > Insecta > Lepidoptera > Tortricidae > Notocelia > Notocelia uddmanniana. The sequence goes on from LR991053.1 coordinate 50,057,468, forward strand.
TATATGATTTATCGACGTGAGCGTCGAGTTACAGTTAAGTGGTACGTAAAAGAGGTTCTAGAATCTGTTCAATGAGTTCTCATTTAATAATCACATTAACAGGGTGTTTTACGTAACAAATTTGTTTTTCAGTTTTCTCCAAAAAAACATCGTAAAAGCTATAATGTTTCGTACTTAAATATACTCCAGGGACCGAGTACTATCAGCTGTAAAAATATATGCAATTAATAAATTAACACCTTATATATACTCGTGTATACATATAACATATTAGAAAAGCAGCAATACGGTATTTCACCGGTAGTCAAATCAGCAACTTGTTACGAAACGTCAAACACGCTCGGTTAGTATGAAGTTTGGAGGGAATGCCTAATGGCATTTCAATTTTTCATGGTTGAACTACGTCCTTTCTTTCATGTTAATGCATTTAAAAATCTTTAAAATTGCATATAAGCGAAGTTTGATTTCTTCCAAGTATTTGCGTATAATTTGTTGGTAACGTAATTTTTTTGTTTGTCCTATGAAATACCCAATTTATCAAATTTAAAATGTAGTATAAGCTACACAAGTGCACAAAGCAGGTGCCATTTTGTCCGTGTTAAGGCTTTAACACTTGCCCGGCCGGCCGGGTAAGCTGACGCTTTGATCCGGCCGCTGTAAACTAGCCGGGCCCGTGTCCGGCGCCGGATTAAACTTATTGACGGATTTCGGAAGTAAAGACGTGTTTACGTGTTGAGGTGAAATAATATCTTTATTTGTTTTGCTGGCGATATTTTAATGGTGGTTTATGCTTTTTCGTGTCTTTCAGTGAATCGAGTTAAAGTACAGTCAACCAATTAGATTTCTGGGCCACTTCGTGCCTTGTCACAGTGACAATAATATGAGATCTCAAGTAGCTTTCGTATTGATTTTCACTGTGACAAGGTACGAAATGGCCCAGAAATCGAATTGGTTGGCGTACCTATATACTTAAGAAAGGCCGTATTTATAGGGAAATTAAATACATTTTCAGCATAAAAACGTTTCATTTTGAAGAATAAAACGGTTGGCATTTTCAAGTGCTTAGTTTTCAATTTCTGAGTTTGTAATAATTATTTGACTCTAATTAATAGTAACACCAAAAATTTATGTGTATTTTGGCTTCAATTACGGATTTTTTTCTTTTATTGAAATTATAACTTATCTGCTAAGCCCAAAGTTTCACGGTAGACAATGTTTATGTCATTTAGACCTCCTTTTGTATGATAGTAAACTGTCCCTTATAGTTGAAAAAAAAGTCTAAAATATACGACTTTAAAATAAACTGCCGTTAGATTTGGATATTAAAATCGCTTTTTGAACGGTATTAATTTGTATTAAATATATTAAATATAATGAAACGGGTAGAACAACCGGGGATGTATTTGATACAATTCGATCGAATAAAATAGATTAGATTACCCGCCGCTGATTCACGTTGCGTTGGTATTTTCTTACAGTCGAAGGCATTAATATGTATACATTGTTGGACCTTTTTAAATGGAATAAAGTAAGAAAATGTCCGTGATTGTAGTACCAGCGACCTTGCCCCAAAGTCGGGCCCGTTGGTCTTGTCCTTAATATACAGGGTGTTTTTATTGATTTCCGTTTCTGCAAGCATATAACCGTGCATAGCATAAGACGTAGCATATTTAGTTTTACAAAATTCTGTTTTTTTTTTCATTCTCATACCAAATAATTAATTACTAAGGGTGAATGCAAAACGGCCTTAACAATTAACGTGGAGTTAAGCAAAAGTTAATGTCAAGTATGACAATATTCGACGACCTGTTTAGCCTGTTTAGCCTTCAAGCCATTCGCAGCTGTAACCGTGTCCTAAACATCATTCATTGGTAACCATCACGATTACATGTATTAGTTTTTATTTGCATGTATTAAATTGTCGCTTCTGTCTTATGATTGTCTCGCTTTGTGTCTTGTTTATGTCCTGATTTCTTAATTGTATTCTTCATCTAATTACATTTGTTGCCTTGCGGGGAACCTAAATAATTCAGAAGTTTAAAGTTAGAGGTTGGCGATAGATAAGTGACGCAATATTTTATCATGTATCTGTTTTATAAGTGTTACTTACCTGTGTCCTGTCCCTAAAACGTAGTGATTATACTGATTATATTCTTCTTGCCCTAAAAACTGTGAAATTCTTGTGTATGTGTTATTAATTTTATTATGTTCGAAGAAAATAGCACTAAGTAAAATATATATACAGAGATTAAAGAGATAAGAAACAGTCATAGAGATGTCAGTGAAATACTCCACAATCTCCACATAGATCGAGCGCTACTGTGGTATAAAGTAAGAACTAACCGTACGACCGCTGCATCTCTGTCACTCCAATATGTAAGTGCGACAGAGGAAGCACCCAGTGACATCTGATACAAACGAGTTAAACTAGCATCCTTTGCAAAAAGTCGTACTTTAAGCCACAGATTAGCTTCGAGCTAGATGCCTGGATGCGTTCAATTTTTGTATAAGGCCGTGTGGTACAGTCGGGTTCACTTACACGTACACGCATTTGTGCCTTATTATTATTATTTATTGTTTATGAAGTGTGTACGTGTGTGTGAACTTGGCTGTGCCGCACAGATCGTGACCCATCAATGGTCCTGCCGGAAGACCAGCGCTGACTCCTGAGTCAGCACCATGCTGAGGCGGGACCATTTCATGGTAAACTTTGAAAATTGTAAAACTTTTTTAACATTTTGTCTGTTTGCCATGAATAAAGCTTTTCTATTTCTATTTCTATTAGTTGGTAGTGACTCTGCCTCCGAAGCTAGAGGTCCCGGGTTCGAATCCCGGCCAGGGCATTTATTTGTGCATTTTTCACGGATATTTGTTCTTGGGTCTTGGATGTTTTCTATGTATTTAAGTATGTATTTATCCATATAAGTATGTATATCGTCGTCTAGTACCCATAGTACAAGCTTTGCTTAGTTTGGGACTAGGTCGATTTGTGTAAGATTGTCCCCCCCAATATTATTATATATTATTCGGAATTCGAATGACGCCACACGTGACGCACGTCAACATTGTTTATTTGTCAAGGATGTTTTATAACTACGAGTATACTAGGGGAGGGGTGTTAACGAAAATGAATTTTTGAATATCTTCGAAATGGTACGAATTGCGATACTAGTGCCCTCGCGATTAATGTGTTACCCCATTGGTTTTATGTGTTACCTGCTTGGAAATCACTTGATGGTTCCATCGGAAGATCAGCGCTGGTAATCGCGCCAGCAACACGCTGAGATGGAACCGAATGATTCGTGCAATACCCATTGTGATTGTTTTTGTTTTCTATTTCTTTTTTGTTGTATTGTATTGTCACGAATAAATGTTTTCTATTCTATTCTATTCTATTAACGGAATTCAATAAAACACCCTGTATATATCCTTAATAAGTCAATGATGCACGCATTTATAAAAAAACTGTTATTGAAATTAAAATTAATAATTTTAGTTGTAAAATGAACCTATTCAAATACTTAGTGCATGCATGCTGTAACGAGCAACGATCGTAAACCATTGGCCAGCGTCGATTAGGGTACGATCGCCTGATCGGCCACCGCGCTCATCGCCACGGTAAAGTGATTTTAATCACGCCATTACAGTGAACACTGTTATTAGACGTGATCTTCTAGTATAAGTACGTAATTTAGCTGCGACGAAATGAAAAACGATTAGAAATCACTTTAGTTTTGAAGTGTATCCGTTATTAAATGATTTTACCATCGCAGAACTGATGGCCATTTTCTTAATCGAAGTACAGTCAAGTAAAAGTATTTATCGTTTTTAATCCTTACATAAACAGTTACTTATATTTCAATCCTGTTTCTATTTCAATAAAATTTTATGCTCCTATATTTTTGGATCTAAAACAAAAATAACTTCAATTTTGATTCAGTTCCTGTTTCAGTAAAAAATGCTAATGTAAGGATTTTTTTGCATTATGATGAAGTTTCCTGTTTTTTAAACCAACTTAATTTAGGTTAACTCAGCTATCAATTAGTTTTTGCTGAGCTATGGTTAAATTAGTAAAATATGAGATTTTTCAGTTTTCGATATTTAATAAATTTATCTTATTTCGTCATGTTCAGAGCATATACTTAATTTGAACAAGATAAAGATGATAATTACAATGTTATCTAACCAAACTTAAATGTTAATCATCCAATCTCAAAGAAAATATTATATTACGATTACACATACGTAAATACCCTCCAAACAATTAACAACCACCAACAAACAGACGAAATAGAAACTTTCACATTAAACGAAATAAACCGAAATTCCCCAAACATTTGCTCACTGATAAAGCAAACTTAAAAGCCAATTTATTTATAACTATTATATTCACTCGGACCGGTAGCACGGAGCCCCGGTTAACCGTTAACACCCGGTTAAACCGCTGATCCCGGATTAAGGCGGCCCGCTGACGTGTTAGGTAAACAATGTTGTGACGAGATTCCGTCGTTAATGCTCAAAATTTACATTTTATTGTCGCCATTAAAATGTCGTGCTAATTTAAATTTGGCCGTCGTATAGCGCCGACGTAATTGTGGTCCCGGAGGGTGCTAACGCCTTTTATAGAGTAATGCGATGAGGATGGCTAAATACTCTTAAGCTAATAACTAGATATTTTATGACGAAAAAGAATTAGTTTGAGTTTTCACAATGTTCAGTTATCATTATGACTTACGCATTTACTAAATTGATTATAATAGATAATAGTAACATATTAGTCAAGTTGAGTCATATATAATATTTAATGGAAATAGTCATATTAATCGAAAGAAAAAGAATAAAAATAATTTTTTTTATACGTCTGCATGGTTAAAATATAGTGTTCTCAAAGAACAATAAAAGTGTTTACCTTGAACTCTCTGTCGGCCTGTTTCTTTAGGCCCCAGATTCGAATCCCGTTCAGGGCATCATTTGTGCATTTAGCACGGATATTTCTTCCTGGGTCTTGAATGTTTTCTATGTATTTGAGTATGTATTTATCTATGTAAGTATGTATATGACGATATACTACGACGATGGTCTAGTACCCATAGTACAAGCTTTGCTTAGTTTGGGACTAGGTCGATTTTGACATTGAAAATGTCTTTTCGTTCGCTCCAGTATAGGGTCCCATTTCACGAAATAGTGCGATCCCCTTATATTTCAGACAGTTGTGAAGGTATGATATTCAAACTAGGCTCAAAAGACGCGTATTTACGAGATGTGTAAGATGCAAAGAGAATTATTTGAGAAAGTCCAGAACGAAAAAAGTTTTGGCCGAAATAGTGAAAAAAAAAATCAATTTCCTCCGATTTTTTCATTTTGGCACTCGATATTTTGGAAACGAAGAATGATATCAAAATTTTGATCAAAACTCCTCTGGAAAATTTAGTCGGCTACAATTTGAGCCTTAAACAAAGACGATCGGGTCAAGGGTTTGCGCTGTAGCCTAACCTTTTTGAAAGAAGTCAAAAAGTCAGAACGACTATTAGTAGGTAATATTTTTTTTTAAATCAACACAATTGTACAATTGTGGTTAGTTTTAGTTTTATATTTCAAATTGTTTAAATTAAACATGTATTGTTTCTATAATAAATTATTATTAATTATAGTTCGAGACAACAATAGCACATTATTGCAGTGCCCGGGAAATAGCAATTCGTGGATAAGTCAATGATGTTTTGGAAGACCAATATCTTCCAAAACCGTGGCAAATAAAATAGTTGATTGAGATTGCATAAAACAATCCATTTTATCCGAGACAATTTATCGACCCAAGCCGCAGGCAAGGGTCGATATAAAGTAGAGGATAAAATGAGTTTTATACATGAGTTATACATCTGCTTTTCACTTCGATTGCGAGAAAATTAAACAAATAATCAAGGTTATGATATCATATAATTTATCCTTCTCCTGGGGCCTAGGGTGTCATGTTGAATTCGACTTTGAAAATTCTTGTTATAGTTATAGTCGGAGTTTGGAGGTCGAGTTAATTTGAAGTCGCCGTTATCTTGCGTGAATATTAGTAAAGTGGCAAATGCCTTTTTATGTGGTTACCGTAACTTGGCTGCGCTTTAAAAAATTGCCAATTTAATAGGAATTTTGTATGTGAGCTATGTTTATATATTATATATCAACCAAATTGGCATAACGTTAGCAAATGTAATGCATTCTTTTATTTTGTCGAGTTCATTTTCAATGTACCTTGATGGTCGTGTAGTGCACGAGATCTGTGAATTTTTTGTAAGATTTTCCCCCAAGATTTAAATTTAGATTTATTTATTTCATGATAAAATTACAATATAATTTTGCTTAGTGTCAAAGTTATCGGAATTTACATCATGATCGTCAATTAAATAATAGTAATAAAAATAAAACATGTCAACAAGGAATATCGTATTGTATATCCCAATAAGGATCGTCAGTTCACATTAAAATTAAACAAAACAAGAAAATCAATAGAGAGTATCGATCGATGTCATTAGAATTTTCAACACGCAAAAATAATAAGATGTAAAAGTGAATAATATCTCCCAATAAGGATCGTCATTAAATAATAATATATAATATTCATTATTTCAATATTCATTTTTTTCAATATTCATTATTTATTTATATACTTGACATCGCAAATCTCTGTTTAAATATAAATATAGGTACTTTACTTCCCTATTCTTCGGTTATACTCGTAATTAACTAAGCGAAAATAGCAATTCTGGCTCTTTAATTATAACCAGTAGCGTTTGTGCATAAATTTAGCGCTAATTCAGTGTTTAAAGTAATTAATATTAACTCAGCTCTAAAGTTCGCGTTTAGCGAATGGAGTGTGTAATAAGTTGAGAACTAATTCTAGCTGCTATAATTAAAGCTTAGGTTTAAATATACAGAAAAAGTGTTTGATCACTATATTCGCATTTCTAAACTAATCGATAATCTATACAGGCTGTGGCCTGTAATAGGAGCGAAAAATTTACAGGACGCTTCCTTCGAGCATTGTGTCCTCGTGTGTCCAAAAAATTAATATCTTTTAAAAAAATGGCAAAATATTTTGTCGGTAAGATACGCCGATGGCTTTTCATGTCTAAATGTTCTAAGGTGACAGCCCTGGTTAAGTTAATATTTTTGTACGTCGTCTAATAGACATATTAGACATCCTTTACTGCACCACAAAAGAGAAAAATGTTACATGAACTTGGCAAAGTCTATAATAGCAACAGGCGGCTATGAGCCACCTGCTTGCGTGCCTGCCCCAATATGCTACAAGCGAGTAGAAGCACAGACTGTCTATTTTACCAATACACCTCGGCTTTCTATAGCTATCGCACTCACTCTTGCAGCTGACAGTATATTTCTCGTCAAAACCGAAGATTGGCGAAACTATTGGTAAAATAGACTGTACATAGTTATAAGGTATTTAGGTATATATGGGCCTTAGTTGCCAAATATTAAATTTGATTAAAAAAAATAGAGAGCTGATCCGTTAACCGAACGGCTTGTCAACAAAAAACAAACACTTGTGCACAAAACGTTGATTATGTTCTTGTTAACAATCGACCGGAACAACAGACCGATTGATTGCATGCGGGCATTATCGAGCTGATAAACCACAAATGCCACGCGTTTGCCAGTTCCAGTGCTCCAGTTATTATCTGTAATACAATGGAATACTTTTATCTACTTCGTATTAAAACGATAATTCTATCATGTACATTACTACAGAGGCCGGGACGAAAGGGGTTGCAGGCCGAAGACATATAGACGGCCGAGCGAAGCGAGGTCGGATAGGTCTAAGGCGGGCAACCCCATATTTCCCGCCGAGGTATGTATAGTGCTTTTCTCAAACATGCAATGAAATAAACAACAAAAAAATCAAAGTTTTATTTTTAATACGCATAGTGGCAGAATGTCATGATGTCTGTGCCCCAAATTTATGTGGAATGGAAATTAAAAAAGAGGACTTTGCCGGCCTAGGCCTGCATGATTTGTATGAAATTCCATTAACGACCTCTTGTCCTAGCCGCACCTGAAACGTCATACTTCGCAGCCTATTATAAGGAACATAACATCTATATTTCATTGCATGTTTGAGAAATAGTACATTACTACAGAGGCCGGGACAAAAGGGGTTGCCGGCCGAAGACATATAGACATGAGCGAAGCGAGGCCGGATAGGTCTAAGGCCGGCAACCCCATATTTCCCGCCGAGGTATGTATAGTGCTTTTCTCAAACATGCAATGAAATAAACAACAAAAAAATCAAAGTTTTATTTTTAATACGCATAGTGGCAGAATGTCATGATGCCTGTGCCACAAATTTATGTAGAATGAAAATTAAAAAAGAGGACTTTGATGAAATTCCATTAACTACCTCTTGTCCTAGCCGCACCTGAAACGTCATACTTCGCAGCATAAGGAACATAACATCAATATTTCATTGCATGTTTGAGAAAATATTGTTAATAATGCTTACCAATAATAAAAAAAAAAAACAAAGACTGTGTCAAGCTGCCTGCCTTTTTTTTTGTTGTAAATGGGAGGTCAAACGACCTGCTGGTAAATATACAACGGATCCTATGGGCGCTCGCGACTCCAGAAAAATAACAAGAGCATTGCCGACCTCTTATTGATTTGAGGATTCGTTGTATGTATCGAATGCATCCTCGTAAATGTGTACTCGATCTTGGTGATCCGTAACTGGTGACCGAAGAGTTGGCGACTTCCTTACACAACGTATCAGCATTGCGATACAGCGAGGAAATGCCGCCAGCATCCTGGCACAATGCCTCAAGGGCCTGTTTTAGATTTAAGGTAGTTTTAATTACCGACTTCAATAGAAGGAAGGAGGTACTCAGTTCGTCTGCATGTTTGCTTGTTCTTTTTTTTAATTTTTGTATGTTCCCCGTTAACTCTTGACCACGTTGGCCCATTTTGATAATTCCTTTTTTGTTTCAAAGCAGGTATCCCCACGTTGGTCCCATATATTTTTGGTGGAATCTAGGAGGAATCGAGGGAACTCCTCGAATTTGATAGGCACGCATATGCCGTTTTCGGTATTTTCCTCAGAACAAAAAAATCTTTCTATGATCTGAGGTATTTTCTGTAGGTAACCAAGCATTGGCCCCCACGGAAACCTCAAATTGTAGCATAGCAAGTACAAAATTAGAGTCGGTGTTTTTTTGGTATAAATTATTTTATTTATATTTTGTTTAAGTATTCTTGTATTATTTCCTGAACCTTTATTCGCCGACATAGTAAGCTGTATGCATTTCATACTTTGCACTTCTCTGTGAATACTGGTTTAGTATCGAGGATGCGCTGTGTTGACATTGGCGGATGCATCGGATGCATCTAGGTTAACAAAAAACAGGCCTCGTGCGAGTCCGACCCGCACACGAAGGGTTCCGTACTGTTATCTATTAACGTCAATATTATAGGCCACGGTGTCAACAACGCAAGACCGACTGTCTTGGCGCAGAAAAGTGAGGAGACCCGACCCCAAATAACAGGAACAGGGACGGAAGAAGAGGAATGCTAAGGTGTCTGAGCACCATCAGGACAGATATTCTAACCCTGCCGTCCTTATACGTATTTGAAATAATAATGTATTTTAGGAAGAATTTGTGCTTTTTCCCAACGAACGCTGATAAACCAATAGCCACCGGCAACACTGGGAAACTCAAAATAACCTTCTATAGACTAGCAAAGGCGAGAAAGTCGTTCTTGGGAAATTGTATCAAGTTCTACGATAAAATTCCTAAATACATTATTGAACTTAGCCATTCTAAATTTAAATCTGTAGTAAAACGAACACTTATTTCAAAAGCATATTATTATAAGGTAAACGATTACATCATGTGTTTGGCAGTGATAGTGTCCTGCACGGCTAAACTATCGCGAAAATAAGTTTTCTACTGTAGCATTGTAGTTTGTGGTAGCTGACACTGTAATTTTATATTTAACTATACAATGTATATTGTTTTGAAAAAATGACACCTCGCCGAGTTTCTTACGCCGGTTCTTCTCGTGGCAGAGGTTTATTTTTCCGAACCGTTGGTAGTTTATTGACGTTCATAGGTGCATATAATTATGCCTAATTTGAAGAATAAATTACTTTTACTTTTTACTTTTAGGCGGGCCGTAAGCTTGATTGAAATACATGTATTTTTGCGCTTGACTGTATAACACTACACAAGTGCGATCAAACCATATAGGTCATAAAACAACAGCCTACTCGCTTAATGAGTTCTAAACGTAACGTACAAAGTGCTAACTTTTCACTAGCATTGTAGCGAGGCCGGTAATACACTACACTACATATTTACACTATACGTAGTTGGTGTAGTAGGCTTAGTGCGCGCGGTTATTCCGGCCCGTCGACCGGACTGGTGGGGGCAATCTTTGTAAGCAAGGAGGGTTCCACTTCGCTCTCACGACTAACCGAATAAGTTACATTTTTTGAGTAAATTTCTCATAATTTGTGTTAATCATTTATGTATTTATTGATTTAATCTTTATTGCACAAAAGTAAAACTTATAGTACAAAAGGCGGACTTAATGCCATAAAGCATTCTCTACCAGTCGACCTTAAGGCAAAGCAGAAAAATAGTGGGCGGTGCAACTAAGATAAAAAAAAAATAGGTACTTACAAAGACTGGAAGGATATATACAATACGATATGATATTATATAATATTATAAATAATAATATAATGTACAACCACTACTAAATAAATATTTATACATACACACATACACATACATATACATACATATATATGGATGAAACTTACATATCAGAAATTTTATGATATCTAGGTTCTGCCAGCAAAAAACTTGTACAAGTTTCTTTTAAAAGCAAGCCTATACGGAGATCGTCTAATATTAACTGTTCCAGAAGCGGGCTACCTGAACGGAAAAGGAATTGGACATGAAACCAGTGCGGTGAGGCGGAATAGAGAGGGAAAGATTGCCAGAAGAGCGAAGTTGACGGGCTCGAGTAACACCATAAAAGTGAAAAAGTTTTTTAATGTATTCGGGAGATTGAGGATCATTTAAGATGGAGAAAAGAGTGCAGAGCAGTCGTATTTTGCGACGTAGGCGGATTGGAAACCAGCCTAATTTAGAGCGGAAGGAAAAGACATGATCGTATTTTCGAAGACAGAAAATGAAGCAAATGCAATTGTTGAGAAGACGATCTAACTTGTCCAGAAGCTCTTCATTAAGGTCAGGGTAACACACGTCGCCGTAATCAATTATGGGTAATATCAATATCTGTACCAATAAAGTCTTCGTTTTGATGGGCAAAAACCGCTTCAGTCTATTGAGACCATGAAGTGACCCCACCACCTTCCGACTGACCTCAGAAATTTGAGTCCTCCAACTCAGAGTGTTGTCCAGATAGATGCCTAAGTCTTTGACACTCTGACTATAGGGGATAGGACTGCCGTTGAACTTGACCGGAGCAATATCATTAAGTTTGAGTTTCGCATGCTGGAGACGGCTACCAATGACAATGGCTTGGCACTTGGATGGATTAACAAATAAACCGAACCTTTCTGACCATCGCTGAATGTGCGAGAGGTCCTGATTCAGCCTGTTAATGGTAGCATTAAGGTCACTCACCTTGCACTGATCATAAAGTTGTAAGTCATCGGCGTACAGATGGTAAGAACTGCGAAGCTCCGCAGTTATATCATTCACATCTTAATTTTAACATTTAATTTACATTTCTGATATTCAGTAAATCTATACTAATATTATAAAGCTGATGAGTTTGTTTGTTTGTTTGTTTGAACGCGCTTATCTGAGGAACTACTGGTTCGAATTGAATTTTTTTTTGTGTTGGATAGTACATTTATCCAGAAAGGCTTTAGGCTATATAACTTCAGGCTGCGACCAAGAGGAGCGAAGACGCGGACGAAGTCGCGGGCAACAGCTAGTAAGTAAATAATATATACTTTTTTTTATAGCAAACAAGCTTACGGCCTGGCTGATGATTACACAACGTAGCTTATTGACGCTCGTGACTTCAGACAAATCACTAGCGCGTTACCGACCCTTTATTGACTTGAGGATTTGTTGTATTGACAGCTAGCGAGATAGAGAACTCTCTTACTCTCAACAAGGCGCATTCTCGGAAGCTCTGGCGACCTTACCACGACGTACACACCATTATATACCTACCTAAAATAGCATGTTGTGATGTTATCGTATGTCTGCGGTCATCTTAAAAGTACTTTAAAACTTTAATCTTAATTGTTCTGAGAAATTATTAGATTAACAACTGGTCTCTCTGTGAGGTGTAAAACTAGCAAATTCTTTTTCGCTTCTTTTAATTCCCAAAAACTGAAACGACAAAAAACTCACGAATCGAACTTGCTCACAAAATTTCACGAGAATCGGTTGAGAAATGCGACCTTCAGAGGAGAACAGCAAAAAATCCTCCGGACAGATATATCGCTCGCTCAGTCACTGAATGATTAATGCAATATTATTTTAGGTATTAAGACGCGAGACACTGGGACGTTGAACTATTTTCCTAATCTTCCTTGCCTTTATTATCTTTCGCATATGCAAAACTATACCTGCCTCAGCTAAAATGCATTGGCCTTAATCTATGTTCCAGACACAAGACGTCACAAACACACAAACGCAATTAAAACGGACCCAAGGGGAACGCGACAGGCCCTGACATCGCTGCCAGCTGTACGCCTGTAGCTGAAGCTTTTGTTGTTCACTGTACGCGTCAGTTCGAGTTTAAAATCATGCCTACCGTGGAGAGGTCGCGAACTAAAGCAATGCATTGTATTTTGTCACCAAGTAATTTCAAAATGTGGGATGATACTTATTATTCTTAATAATATACGAGATGTGGCCTGTTACTGGAGAAAATATTTAAGAGGGCGCAGTACGATCGGTGTGGATATCTAGGTCGGATCATAGCTGTTTATGTTGCTAGAAATTGTAAAAGAAAAAAAATACAGCGGCTTTTTGAGTTTTTTACGGCTTGTATGAAAACCTTAATAGTCGCTGTATTTTTTCTCCATTATAATTTCAAGCAAAAGAAACTATGATCCGACCTAGATATGCCGGATCCCATTGTGTATACAAAGTTTCATGTTATTCTAGCCTGGCGTTTTAAAATGAGAGCATAAATACTTTTGTATGGAGAACCGAACGTACTGCGCAGTCTTAAAAGCGACGCTTCTTTAGAGCATGTATAGTAACCCCTTGTGACCAAATGAATAATGTAAGTATTTAATTCAGAGAAATTCTAATCTACAGGTAGGACATACAAATAATGGATTTTGACAGCACGAGATCACAGCACGTCATTCAATGCAGCTTTATCATTTTTGTTTTAGAAGGGTATTTTTGGGATCATCATCATCATGTCAGCCGAAAGACGTCCACTGCTGGACATAGGCCTCCCCCAAAGACTTCCACAATGACCGGCCTTGCGCCACCCGCATCCGTTTTTGGAATATTAGCTTTTAATTATTTTAGTCGTTTTAAAAATATAGTCATTTTTTGCATTAAAAAAACGAAACTTCAGGCCCAGCCTCGCTTCCGGCGGCAACTAAGGTTAGGTTTTTATAATGTTGTAATATTTTGTGTTTATTTTTCTTTTTGTACAAATATTAACCAAATAAAATCAAAGAAGTAAATTAAAAGAAAGAATACCTTACACTTCACTACAAAGGCATAGATTACACGAAAGATCCACATGTGTATTCGTCTAAAAATGGACCAGCCACATTGTATTTTAACGTTCAGAGTGTTCTTGTAGCCAGAAAACCCAAATCCCTCAAACGCTACACTCATTATCCAGTGCTCCGCCATCAGCAAACCCTTTTGCCATTTTTCCAAGATATTTACAAAGCCCGCAAATCGGCTTACACCGACGCATACAAAAAACGACACATTTTCGTACTAACAATGCGTTGTTTACGTCGTTTTTCACTTAAAACTACCCGGGAATCAGTGACACAAACCCATTTTCTTGTTCACGGGGTTTTACTCCTAATTTCTTGGGTGTTTTGACTGATAATAGCGTGAATGATTTTATGGACTATGGACATTTTCGTTTGCGGTTACAAACTTAATGCCATAACTAATGATTCCTTTGATGTAAAGAACGGAACTAAGACTCATTAAGTGTATAGGAAATTATGGCTTTTTTACTAGTATTTGGTACCGAAAAGACTAAGAGAAAATACTGAGATTTTTCAAGAATATAATTTTAGTGACGTCGGCAGTGATGGCAGACGAAACGTGGTTGCACGTTTGTGAGAATTTTGAGATTGATGTATGGTGTGACGAAAATCAGACTCGAAATGAATAATGTAAGGGGTAGCCTGAAAGTAGCACCTTTTGCCGAAAATCTGAGAGCTCATCGCCGGGCGTGGTACAGGCATGCAATGCGAAAGAATGAAAAAAATGTGGATGGATGCAAGAAAAAGGAGAAGAGTAAAGAAAAGTTGGATAGACTGTGTGGGAGACGACATGAATACGAAGAATTTTAATGACGAGATGACACGTGGCAGAGATGTATAGAGAAAAAGAAATGCTACGTCGACTCCAAATAAATGGCAAAGTACCACCACCATCACCACCATATCAGCCCTAGGACGTCCACTGCTGGACATAGGCCTCCCCCAATTTGCCCCAATGGCAAAGTACAACAGTCATATTTTTATACATTATGGCACAACAATAGTAAATACTTTCATCAATAGCAATAGCCTGTAATGACAATATGCCTATCTGTGGCCAACATTGCCACATATCGATTATTTTCTCTCTCTACTAGTACTTAATATATTATTATCCTCTTATAGACGTATACCAAGTCAAAGGTTATGTTGTGTTCCACTTTAAGGCAAAATCATTCCCCTTGTACCCGCTTTATAACCTAAAAACAACATAACCATCAAAGTCACCTATAAATTTCAAACGCACTCACGACAATAGTTCGTCATAAACAATGCCAAACATTTCCTTACGTTACGGCACGTCAAAACCCGAGATACCGTGACACCTGTCACTCCTTACCTTCCACACAATAAGGTCGACATTCTCTTATCGAACACCTTACCTTCCGCAATCTTATAGTGTAGAGAATACGGTATATTCCCGTGTAGCAGGGCACTGTGTATCTGTCATTGTCTCAGTTGAATGATTAGTGTGACACGCCTCAGAATTTGCTTATGAATTCTAAGGGTTATTGGGGTATTTGATTAATATACGGTTTGCATGGATTTATAGGGTTTGTGAGTAAGTCGGTTCGAGTTTTGCATAAACAATATTTAGGGTTTGTGGCAAACTTACAAATAATTTACAGGAAACCTTTGTTCAGAGAGTTACGAGTCAGGTTCGCTAATGAATGAAAGTTAGATTCTTTAGTATTAATCACACAAATAATTTAAGAATTATTGTAAGTACTTCGCCCCACAAGGTGGACTGATGGCGATGACCTTGTAAAAGTAGCGGGAGTTCGCTGGATGCGGGTGGCGAAGGACCGGCCAGTGTGTCATTATTTGAGGAAGGCCTATGCCCAGCAGTGGACGTCCCTCAGCTGACATCATGATGATGATGTTAAAGTTCCTTGCCACTAAAATATGTGTTAAGTTTCTTGCAGTCAGTAGGCATGACGGTAACAAAATATCGATCGTACTATAACTCATTTCCTTCTGCGTCCTTCCCCCATGACTGAGCATCGCTACCATTTACGATGTCCTTTCATACAAAGCAGCTTAGCTTTGACCACGGTATGACCTCTAAAATAACATTGTACGATTGGTAGTGCCAAAACATAAGCCGTACTAAAAAGGTAAGTATTTTTCTTAAACAGCAGAAAAGCAATGCAAGTACGTTAGTAAATTACCTAATAACTTCAATATGCCCATTTAGGCTGGGTTGCACCAAACCGTCTGTATTCGTAAGCTGTGTTCGTAAAAATTTGAATGTATGGAAAGTTTGACAAGTTTCTATGGGATGACAGCTGCCGGCGCCATATTTAACGTTGATCAGTCTGTGATCGTATGTCGGTGCAACCCAGCCTTAATCAATATGTAAATGTGATAAAATTGCGAGGAAAACCACGGAAAACCCTCAAAGCAACACAGAAAACAATATCCAAAATCCAATGTCACTTCGGCCCCACAATAAATTCTCTTATCGCAAATTGAATATGAAATCTGCATAAAACTGAACACGTATAACCAAACGGCACTACCTTGCGAACACCAAATTCCAACTTTATTACAAAGTAAACTAGGTTCATTTTTCAATGTCGCGACCTTGTTTTTTTTCAGTGCACGTTCGAATACTTTATTGATTTTCGTTTTTTTGTACGGGGTCGGTAAATATTTAAAGATTTATTACGGTTCCGTATGTGGTTCGTTAAAGGGTAAATAAGGTCGAAGGTAAATCATTGTTGGCAAGGGGTTGAAATTAGGGTTAAGGAATTCGTCAGCGGATTAGGGAGGGTAAGGGAGGGCAATGAAAAATGCTCGGAAAACCATTTCAGTGTATTCTACGTATAATCCCTTGATGCAAACGTTTAGCATAAGGAAAAACATCTGCGGTGCCCATTAAAAAACTTAATTCACGGAACATGTTAGAAGGATATTAGGTATGAATGGGCAGAGAAGATGCCATCGGAAAGATGGAATTTCGTAAGTTTTCGAACGCATGTTTAGAGTTATCTTTAATGAAACTGGACCTAAAACTGCACTCGCGGTGAAAAATTTCGGGTCACCCTGAATTTAATAACCGCAATAAAGAGTTTTTATGGTTACATTAATACATATACTATTACCAACCACCATCCAACCCAAATATCCCCAACTATATCATATATATGTCGGAGAATGCATCAGTCGCCGCGCCGGCTACAGAGCACCTTGCACCTGCTGGTTGCAGGTGTTGCCATGGCAAGACACCGGACAGGTGCAAGCTGCAGGTGATGTTGCAGCTGCAGGAGCATGGCCATCGGTGGGGATGGAGCAACTGCCTTTAAATACTGGGATCCCTCAGAACATGGTGACTTAAGTTCTGATAGTCGAAATGAGCGGAGCTCCGCCGCCACTTGTGGACTTGCTGTCTGTGTGTGTGTGTGTGTTGTTTGTGTCATTATTGTTTAATAAACTACGTAATTATCTGAACCTGCGATGTCTCATTGCTCGAGCATACCATGCCCAACGGAGAAGGTCGTGACGAGGCCCCTGAGTCACACGTCATTAATCCTGCTCCGACATATAAGTAATTTCCGAGATCCTATCATAAAAATATCAATATACAAAAATGACGTTTTTTGCGATATCTTCCTCCATTAACGTTGTTTCTTCATGGGTTTTTGCGAGCCCGATTTAAACCTGGTAACATTATTTTTGTCTGTTATTATTGCAGTTTAAATGTATAATTAAATAAAGATTATGACAAGATTCAAAAAACTGTACAACGTTGTACTATTTTAGGAATATATGACGGTATTTTACCGAATTGTATCCTTTGTCCGCAAGAGTAGAACAGAAGCAAAAAAATCCGTCTAAATTGAACGCAATTGTACAGAATACATTTACAGTCAGCAGCAGAAGTAGCTAAGCAGTACAAAATGTTCACAATACACAGAGCCTTATTCTCTTGACATTAGAGTCTGTGTTTAGCTTATTTGGAGTACTAAGCTCCCGTAGCTACTTCTACTGACTGTAAGTATACATACATATGTTTAGTTGTCCAACAATCATCCCCAGAGTAAACACGCCCCGTGAAGATTAACAAGCACGGACACGCCCCGGTCCGCCGGGACTAGAATCCCGGGTTTCCGGGACTTGGCGTTAATTTTTGTAATTGGCCCAGGATAGTTGCAGGAAGCGGATGAGACGTAACTTATATGTCGTGTCAGAAATACTATTATGTTAAATTTATTTATTTATTTATTGAGGATTACCAACAGATAATACATCAAACATGCACTTATATCTAATTTACATTAAGGACTGATGCTTATCTAATTATAGGTAACCACAACTTACTCCAATGCATTCGTTCCTTACCTATAACATGCAGTTATCTTTATGTATACAAAGAAATATTAATATTGTGAAGAAAAAAAAACAATAACAATAATGATTGAACTTAAATTTTACTTCGCAGTATCTAAAGAGTTAAAATATTTTAACACTTTTTTTTTTTAACTTACTTATATAATAATAATAATAATAATAATAATGGAGGAGATGGCCCTTCTGGCCCGCAGGACTCTATCAGGATTGAGCGAGGCATTTTCCAGGGTGACAGTCTGAGTCCCTTGTGGTTCTGCCTAGCGCTGAATCCGCTCAGCACTCTGCTGCAGGATTCGGGGCTAGGTTGCCAGCTTCGGAGAGGGGGTGAGGTCATCTCTCATCTGCTATACATGGATGACCTTAAGCTATTTGCACCAAATAGACAGGACCTGTTGGAGCTACTGAAAACGACAGAAGTTTTCAGTAGCGCCATCAAAATGGAATTTGGTGTAGATAAGTGTGCGGTCATGCATGTACAGCGGGGGAAAGTTGTAAATTCAACAAATTTACAACTTTCTGAGACAATGTCGCTCAGATCTCTCTCCGAAGCAGAAACCTATAAATATCTTGGTATGTCACAGGCTTTGGGTATTGAGGGTGAGGGCATAAAGCAGGCGGTGAAGGAGCGCTTTTTCTGTCGCCTGACAAAAGTACTTAATAGTTTTTTGTCGGGTGGCAATAAGGCGCGCGCCTTCAACGCCTGGGTTATGCCCTTGCTCACATACTCCTTTGGCATACTAAGGTGGACTCAGACTGAGCTGGATGCCCTGGATCGAAGGGTGCGTGTACTGCTCACTGCACACCGCATGTTGCACCCACGTTCGTCTGTTATGAGACTGTACATCCCGCGGAAGTGTGGAGGTCGTGGCTTTTTAAATGCCAAAGACCTCCACAACCGCGAGGTGTGCAGTCTCAGGGATTATTTCCTAAACAGCGAATTTGGGATGCATCGAGACGTAGTGGCAGTAGACGCATCTTTCACCCCGCTCTCCATGGCAAACGAGAACTGGCGCAGATTTAAAGTACTGAGCACCGAGGACCGCAAGGCGGAATGGAAGAGTAGGGAGCTACACGGGCGGTTCTACAGGGCCCTTACGGGGCCCGACGTAGACCTGCTCGCGTCGGTGAACTGGCTGTTTCGGGGATCTCTTCGGGGAAACCGAAGGTTTTGTCTGTGCAATTGCGGACGAAGTTATCATGACGAACAACTACCGGAAATATATCCTGAAGGACGGTACGGTCGACATTTGTCGGGCATGCCGCCGTCCCGGAGAGTCACTCAGGCATATCATTTCCGGTTGTAGTCATCTTGCTAACGGCGAGTACTTGCACAGGCATAACTTGGTAGCCAGAATTATTCACCAGCAACTTGCTCTTTCATACGGTCTTGTGGACTTCGAAGTGCCGTACTATAAATACTTACCTGCGCCAGTTCTCGAAAATGGTCGTGCTACGCTCTATTGGGATCGATCTATCATCACGGATCGGGCTATTGTAGCCAATAAGCCCGACATCGTGCTGATAGATCGATCGAAGCGCCAGGCAGTGCTCGTCGACATCACCATCCCCCATGACGAGAACCTCGTGAAGGCCGAGAAGGACAAAGTCAGCAAGTACCTAGACTTGGCACACGAGGTAACCGCCATGTGGGATGTTGATTCGACGATCATTGTCCCGATAGTCGTTTCTGCGAACGGTCTAATAGCGAAGAGTCTCGACCAACATCTCAAGAGACTCTCGCTAGATGGCTGGGTCAAGGGTCAAATACAGAAGGCGGTACTCCTGGACACGGCGCGGATAGTCCGGAGGTTCCTCTCTCTGTCGCCCTAACCACCGGTGGCTTAGGCCCTGCCTCGCTGCCGGCGGCACCCTAGGTTAGGTTTTTATAATGTTTTTATATTTTGTAAGTGTATTTTTATATTTTACCTTTTGTAAATCCATTGTACAAACCTAACCTAAGACGAAAAATAAATAAAGGAATAATAATAATAATATTGGAGGACAATCTTACACAAATCGATATAGTCCCAAACTAAGCAAAGCTTGTACTATGAGTACTAGACGACGATATACATACTTATATAGATAAATACATACTTAAATACATAGAAAACATCCAAGACCCAAGAACAAATATCCGTGAAAAATGCACAAATAAATGCCCTGGCCGGGATTCGAACCCGGGACCTCTAGCTTCGGAGGCAGAGTCACTACCAACTAGGCTAAACAGGTCGTCATATTATTAGCTTTTTGTTAGTTTTCCTTGCTATTTGTCCTGGATGTCCACTTGCCAATCGGCAAAGGCCTCCTCCAGCCTTCTCCACTCGTACCTGTCTCTTGCGACCCTGCTCCGTGTGACTCTCGCAACAGGCCTTATATCGTCGTCCCACCTTTTGTGCTGCCTTCCTCTTTTCCTCTTACAGCCCCTTGGGTACCACTGGGTCACCTTTTTGCTCCAATTGTCACTGCCTGTTATAGTGTGGCCAAACCACTTCCATTTGAGTCTCCTGATTTTTGTGAGTATGTCTTGTACATTGGTCTGGTTCAGTATGGCTTGGTTCTTTATTTTATCGGCTCTCCTTATCCCCAAAACTTACTTAAGCTATCATAACATATATCGACTTCGATGGAATTTGGGAGATCGTTATAGTCTGATCATTCTTGAAAAGGCGGAGTTGCGACCTAAATTGGGTTTGCCAGACCTAATACTAAATAACTTATAAACGCCCGGTCGAGGCAATCTAGTAGGGACAGCTATTTTTACTTTTGTAAGTAGTTCCGGGCAATCCAGTCCTTTAGAGTTAACTAGTTTAACAAGGAACATTAGCTCCAGAGTTTTTCTTCTGCTACTAAGTGATGAAAACCGAAAGTACTTTAGTCGCTTATGATATGAGTGTAGCTTATGAGTATTGCGAATTGAATATCTTAAGTGTGTTAAGAAGCGTCTTTGCACCTTTTCGATATGATTCTTGTGCACTTCGTAAAAGGGTGACCAAATCTGAGAGCAATATTCAAGATTACTTCTGACTAAGGTATTATAAATAGAGTAACTGTCATAAAATGGAGGGTAATGATTTCGAGCAAGTATAATTACGTATTTATTTTTCATACTACGATTATGACATACAAGCTTAAGCCTTGGACGTTTGTTTTTGAAAGAAAAAACAAAAATATGTAATAACCAAGGATACTTAGTAATTACAATGAATGAGGGGGGGAAAAGCATGTAAGAGCGAATGCATGTTATATTAGTCCAAAAAATTAATGTCCTATATATAGGATAGAACGATAAAGCCAGCTGTCCTTTTATTCGCCGTTTACGATTCGTTTGGCAGGCCGGGAATCGCTCAATTTCCAACTTTATAATAGGTCCAATTTATAGAATCATAAAGCCTGTTTTGTAATTTTGATGTCACGTAATTAAATTATTTTATGAAGGCGTTGTGAATTGGCAAGTGCTTTTTTATGAACGCTAAGCTTTTGTGTTAAAAATTATAATTTAATTTAAGAAAGTGGAGAGATCATATTCCAATCATATTCCCGGTTACACCCTAAAGAAGCCGGGGTCCAATTTGGCACCGAATCCCAAGAATTGGCGCAGTCGCTCGTCGCATAGCTTTACTTTTTCGAACCGGTGGTACGAGTAGTTTATTGACATTCATAGGTGCAAATATAATATGCCTAAATTAAAGAATAAATAACTTTTACTTTTTTTAAGCTTATAAGCACTAGCTTCCTACCCTGTGTTGAAATACTAGCCTCGTGTATTCCGGCCATAGCCTATATATAGCACAGGTACTTAAATAATGTACCTAATTTAAGAAATAGATGTTGACCTCAAAAAATGAGAGACATACCTTATTTGTCTAAATACATACTACCATAATATAAAAATACATATGGAAAAAGAACCTGGGAATATATGTTACCTTATACAGGGTGTGGCCTGTAATAGGAGCAAAAAATTTACCGGTACACTATTGAGCTCTCTAGCAAGTATTTCCAAATGATTTTAGTTGAAAAAAAAAAGTTTTTTTTGGATTTTTTTTCCTCAAATGTTGCTTATATGTACTTTTTTACGCTACTGGAGTGATATTAATAACAATTTATTCAAAAAAAAACTAAATATTTATAAAAAAAAATTAAAAAATCCCAAAAATATTCTTTTAAACCAAAAATGCGACAACGATTATGAGTCATAACTTGAAGCAACCTCAAAATCAGCATTGACTGCCGCGCTATGATCTCTGGGTGCCAAGATCCATTACTTGGAGGTCATAACTTTAGATCAATATTTCTCCCAATTGAACAAAGAAAAAAATTTTTTGGACACAAGAGGTTACTGCAGATGCTCTAGGGAAGCGTCCTTTAAATTTATTGCTCATATTACAGGCGAAACCCTGTATATTAAATGATTGGCCGCAGGATGTATGTGAAAACTTGGTAAACAATATGGATATGTGTAAAAATATAATAAAAACAATGTTTTTGTCCGGGTAGTACAGAAATAATAGAACGTTCGTTGTACGAGCGACCACTCAGCGGCAGATAAACCGTACGCGGTTTTCGTTCGCGAGTAAAATACATTTTTTTGTTCATAGCCTAAAGATTTGGATAAATAAATTAAAAAAAAAAGTTTGTAAGCCAGTAGGCCAGCCTCGCCTGTCCTTCGCCCGTCGGATTACCTGTGCCGTTGCAGTGGCTATACTGCTCCAAACCAAAAACCAATACTTCAGTCTCTTACGATGGCAGTTTTACAAAGGTAATTTCACTACGCAGTTGAGTGGCTTGATTGAATTAAAACGATTAATGTCGTGTAGTGTTGTCGGCTGATGATGATAATGAGTGTTATCGGTAAGCAGAAACATGAGAGTTGGATGTTTGACGGCGACGGCGGCGTCGCCGTGCTGCAAGCTAAAATTTGCAAACAACAGCTGCACCTGGCCCGACTTATCAGGCCATTGTGACGTCACGCCACCACCTGGCGCCATTACCTGAATCAAAGGTTATAAATAGACAGATTGTGCCTGGTGGGGGCATTCTTGCATTGGAGTTGGCCGAGTGCACTTGTCGTGCTGCTAAAATGTTGTCTGATTGTTTATTGTGAAACTGTGTTTTAATCTATTGTCAAGTTGGTTTGATTATTGTAGATTGATATTAAAACAGTGATCTAAGTACTAAATCTAGTTGTTTCTATTAATTTGGAACCTGCACCTTTTATTATGGGAGACGACTCGCCGATATGTTTTATATGTATTTAAGCATATATCTATTACTAGCATTTGCCCGCGGCTTCGCCCGCGTACTAAGCGAAATTTTTAACCGTCTACAAAAAACAGGTCCGTAAGTTTGTCCACGATTATCTCGCGTTTGGCTGAACGGATTTAGATGCGGTCTCCAGAAAAGTAGTTGTTACATTCTGGGGGTTTCGGTATACGAAGTTTGGTGATTGTGATTCATTAACAGATGAACAGATGAAAAGTCAGTATACATTCTGAGAACCGGCAAACTGTTGAATTTAATTTGATTTTGCCAAAAATAAGGATCGAAAACTATTATCATACATTTCCGAGAGGCCGAAGGGGAAAGGGCCGATGAAATAAAAGCATGTCTTAAATGGCCCTTAGTAAAAGTATCTGTGTACTACAGTAACACCGATAGGTCTGTAAACGACCAAGCAGCGCGCAGCGGTCATAAACTCTGGTCCTTTGAAGTACAGAAATACGGCTAATTCAATATCACGTGTAACATTTATTTTTCCTAAAATTAAATTTATTACGTAGGTTTTGCCAGTTCCCATTGGAGCATCCAAAAAGAAAATTTGGCCTCACTTCCATTCGCACTCCTTACTTCAGTCCGTCTGTTACAACCAAGTTGCTTTTACTGGACCGATTGAATTGCAAATTGGCACAAACTATCAAGAATTTAGAGCGCTCGTGGCCCAGCGGCACCAGCCTACCGCGTGCGGTGTGCGAGGTTAAGCAATGTGGGCGCAGGTCAGTTCTTGGATGGGTGATCGCTTTGAGTGGTTACTAAATGACTCTCGTGCTTTGGAAGGCACGTTAAGCCGTTGATCCCGGCTGCAATCGTTAAGCCAAGTTAGAGGCCTTCGAGCGGCTTGCGAACTTCTAACAGTCAAGTTGCCCACTCACTTGACAAAGGGGGGTCGAAGTTGCACCACATCCGTAGGTCCACCGTTACCCTACACGTGACCCCTGGGTGGTGCTAAAAGTGCAACAAAAACTGGCAACCTTACTTGTTGATTTAAATGGAAAAAAATATCGAAACCTCTATGTCGTTTTTAAAAGCAAGTCCATAGATACCCCACACGCCTATAATATAGTAACATTAAACTTTTTTGCATAAAGGCATGTATGGAGTGCCAAATTTTACCTCAGATTCGTATTCAGAGACCTCTCAGACGCTCAGATATCGATTTTGAACGAAATTGGGACGAAAAAAAGATAATCAATATGGCCGCCACTTTCACAAATTTTACCTCGGATTCGTATTAAGAGACCTCTCGGACACACAGAGATATATCTATTTTGAACGAAATCGGGACGAAAATGAAGAAAATCAATATGGCCGCCACTTTTGCAAATTTTACCTCGGATTCATATTAGGGGAGAGGTCCCCTAATATGAAGATATCGATTTTGAACGAAATCGGGACGAAAAAAAGATAATCAATATGGCCGCCACTTTCACAAATTTTACCTCGAATTCGTATTAAGAGACCTCTCGGACACACAGATATCGATTTTGAATGAAATCGGAACGAAAATGAAGGAAATCAATATGGCCACCACTTTTTCCAAATTTTACCTCGGATTCGTATTAGGGGACCTCTCGGACACACAGATATCGATTTTGAACGAAATCGGGACGAAAATGAAGGAAATTAATATGGCCACCACTTTTCCCAAATTTTACCTCGGATTCGTATTAGGGGACCTCTCGGACGCTCAGATATCGATTTTGAACGAAATTAGGAAGAAGATGAAAAAATCAATATGGCTGCGATTTTTCCAAATTTTACCACGGATTCGTATTAAGAGACCTATCGGACGCTCAGATATCAATATTTAACGAAATCGGGAACCGAAGGGGAGAAAATCAATATGGCCGCCACTTTTTCCAAATTTTACCTCGCATTCGTATTTCGAGACCTGTCGGACGCTCAGATATCGATTTTGAACGAAATCGGTTTGGAAATGAAGAAAATCAATATGGCTGCCACTTTTTACAGATTTTACCTCGGATTCGTATTAGGGAACCTCTCGGACGCTCGGATATCGATTTTGAACGAAATTGGGTTGAAATGAAGAAAATAAATATGGCTGCCACTTTTTCCAAATTTTACCTCGGAGTCGTATTCGGTGACCTCTCGGACGCTCAGATATCGATTTTGAACGAAATTAGGAAGAAGATGAATAAATCAATATGGCTGCGACTTTTTCCAAATTTTACCACGGATTCGTATTAAGAGACCTCTCGGACGCTCAGATATCGATTTTTAACGAAATCGGGGGCCGAAGGGGAGAAAATCAATATAGCCGCCACTTTTTCCAAATTTTACCTCGCATTCGTATTACGAGACCTGTCGGACGCTCAGATATCGATTTTGAACAAAATCGGGAAGAAAATGAAGAAAATCAATATGCCTGCGACTTTTTCCAAATTTTACCTCGGATTCTTATTAAGAGACATCTCGGACGCTCAGATTTCTATTTTGAATGAAATCAGGACGGAAATGAAGAAAATCAATATTGCCGCCACTTTTTTTAAATTTTACCTCGGTATCGTATTTGGGGACCTCTCGGACGCTCAGATATCGATTTTGAACGAAATCGGGACGAAAATGAAGAAAAGCAATATGGCCGCCACTTTTGCAAATTTTACCTAGGAGTCGTATTAAGAGTCCTCTCGGACGCTCAAATATCGGTTTTTGTCGAAGAAAGGTCGTATCTTCATAGGGAATTCACGGCACTTCATGCGCCTTTAGACCTTATAAGGAACCTACATGCCAAATTTGGTATCTCTCGAGTCTCGAACCAGCAGTTTGGGCTGTGCGTTGATATGTCACTCACTCAGTCAGTCAGTTTCTTCTTGCAATTTGGCACCTACTTTTAAGTTTTCATGACCGCAATATAAAATTTCAAAACCAACGCCATTTTCGAAATTAACGACCCAATAAATCATAAATATCACACCCATATTAATATTTAGACATTCCAACCCCCTCGGACTCCAACAAAGGGGATGGTATTTCACGTCCTCCACGTGGGATTTTAAAATTATTGTTGTTTTCGTAATCAGCGACCCGATAAACCATAGAAACCACACCCATATCGATTTTCAGAATTTGTCACCAGATTTCCCCCTTTTAGGGGTTGATTTCTCAAAAAACCTGAAACACTTTTTTCCTATTTTATCGTCTATGAAACACATGTTTACTGATTTATCGTTAGAAATACTCCTGTGAAGTTTCGAATAAAATAATCTAACTAATCTTGATTTCCTATACAAACTTCGGACCCCCATTTCACCCCCTTAGGGGTTGAATTTTGAAAAATCCTTTCTTAATGCACCTCAAGACCTTACACGGAACCTACATACTAAATTTGGAATCTCTAGAACCAGCAGTTTGCGCTGTGCGTTGATATGTTGGTCACTCAGTCAGTCAGTTATTTCTTGCAATTTGGCACAAACTTTCAAAAGTTTTCATGTCCACAATATTTAATTTAAAAACCGATGCCATTTTCGTAATTTACGTCCCAAAAAACCATAAAAACGACACCCATATTAATATTTAGACATTTCATCCCCCTCGCACCCCAACAGGAGAGGATGTTATTTCACGTCCTCCACGTGGGATTTTAAAATCCTTGTTATTTTCGTTATCAGCGACCTAATAAACCATAAAAACAATACCCATGTCGATTATCAGAATTTGTCACCACATTTCCCCCTTTTAGGGGTTGATTTTTCAAAAAACCTGAAACACGTGTTTACTCATTTATCGTTAGAAATACTCCTGTGAAGTTTCGAATAAAATAGTCCAGCTAATCTTGTTTCCCCATACAAACTTCGGACCCGCATTTCACCCCCTTAGGGGTTGAATTTTGAAAAATCCTTTCTTAGTGCACCCCTAGACCTTATAAGGAACCTACGTGCCAAATTTGGAATCTCTAGGACCAGCGGTTTGGGCTGTGCGTTGATATGTCAGTCAGTCAGTCAGTCAGTCAGTCAGTCAGTCAGTCAGTCAGTCAGTCAGTCAGTCAGTCAGTCAGTTTCTTCTTTTATATATTTAGAAGTATTATCGTCGTCTAGTACCCATAACACAAGCCTTATTGAGTTTACTGTGGGACTAGTTCGATTTGTGTAAATAAATGGTCCCCTAATATTTATTTTATTTTATTTTAATGTATAAGACTGACAATTCGTAAGTGCTTGTTGCTAGGTCTATTTAAATAAAGAATATTTTGACTTTAATGTTACACTATTAGCATATATATTTTCTCAAACATGCAATGAAATATTGATTTTATGTTCCTTGTAATAGGCTGCGAAGTATGACGTTTCAGGTGCGGTTAAGATAAGAGGTCGTTAATGGAATTTCATACAAATTTTGCAGGCCGGTAAAGTCCTCTTTTTTAATTTCCATTCCAAATAAATTTGTGGTACAGGCATCATGACATTCTGCCACTATGCGTATTAAAAATAAAACATTGTTTTTTTTTGTTGTTTATTTCATTGCATGTTTGAGAAAATCACTATACATACCTCGGCGGGAAATATGGGGTTGTCCGCCTCAGACCTATCCGGGCTCGCTCGCTCGGCTGTCTATATGTCTTAGGCCGGCAACCCCTTTCGTTCCGGCCTCCGTAGTAATGTACTATTTTTTGTGAGTACTTCCCTAAACACATCTGTGTCTCGTGTGATAGACAATAGTTTTTACGGAAACGAATTCCATTCTGATTTTCCAACCCAAGGTGAAAACTAGTCCTTATTGTATTAGGCTTGTCAAGTGACTGGACTAATTGACTGTTAGAAGTTCTCACGCCGCCTGAAGGCCTCTAAATTGGCTTCACGACTGCTATCAGAAACAGCAGCCCGGATCAACGGCCTTCCCTTCCAGAGCACGGGAGCGCTCAAGTTAGAAACCACTCAAAGCGGTGTGTAGGGGCAGTAATTCTGAGAGGTACTCACAGGAATCCAGTAGCACGATCTCCGGGCGTTGTATATGACGAGGTAAGCACCACCCAGTCTGTTTCACCCACACTTCATTCATAGGCACTGATCTTAGGACTGCCCAGGTTTTTTGGAATAGAATATTCGACGGGAAATGTTCTTGGATTTAGTTTAATTCGCGAGCGTATGATAGCGAACCGCCATCCATATTGTAACGGTACAGAGAGACTCGTTTTATCTCAGAGGGCGCTGCTGTGCCCGGAATGGCTTTGGGAAACCGTAAAGTTACCAACTCAGAAAACTGATACAGGGAAAATTTATTCTTGCCTATTGTGTTGTCTTGTGTGTAAGAGAAAATACCTATTATCCTATTTAAAAATAAAAGGAAGTAAAATTAATTATACATCTGTTCCTCGACGGAACACGGGTGATTAATACTTATATGTATCTACATAATGTACTTGGGTTCTTTATTTACAAGAGATGGAAAATGTGATGGTGACATTGAAAAGAGAGTGAAAGCGGGAAATCAGGTGAATGGAGCATTGCACTCGTTTGTCAGAAGCCAAAATATAACACAAAAGGCTCGACTAGCGGTCCACAAAGGAGTGCTTGTTCCTACACTCATGTATCAGAAAAAGCATGAGAGTAGACTGAATGCGGTTGAAATGAGAGCGTTAAGAAGTATGTGTGGGGTACGTTTGTGTGAACGGATAAAAAATAGTGTGATAAGAGAAAGATGTGGAATAGAAGATGATGTAGTGACTAGGGTTGAGAAGGGTATGCTTCGGTGGTTTGGGCATGTAGAGAGAATGAGTGAAAGTAGAATGACTAAGAGGATTTGCGTTCAGGAGATGAGTGGTAGGATCGGAAGGGGACGACCAAGGCGAGGTTATCTGGATCAAATTGCGGCGATACTGAAAAAGGGCCAGGTCAGAAGTATCCGCAACCGACGAGCATGTATGAGAAGATGTATAGATGTGATTGAAGCGAAAGAAGTATGTAAGGACCGTAGTATTTGGCGTTCTGTGGCCTCTGCCTACCCCATGGGATAACGGCGTGAGTTTATGTATGTATATATGTATCAACATAATCACTTGTGTTTAACCAACTCGTTGGCGCATTAGCGGCTGCAATAAATCCTTACAACTCCAAATCTACTTAAGTTGATTAAATTAATTAAGTAACGGCGCGTTTACACGGAGTCTATGGGTTAAGGTAAAGATTGTGGTGCAAGTCATAACAGAATGCGTTTGTGAGTCATTTCATTCAATCGGATATTAAAAATCTACGATATAAGATTTCAAGCTAAGATGGTTATTAACATTCGAATTACTTTTCTAAACGAGGTATATACCATGTATAAATATTAGTTTTTGTGAATTCCCGATATTTCGGCATTGTCGCAGGTGCCATTTAACGTGCCAAAAATACTCATTACACAACTACTTGTGACAATAGAAACTGTGCGTGTGCGTATTGGCTATGTGCGAAGTAGGTGGTGGGGGTAAGCTAGGCGATCGTAGCGCACACACCATGGCAGAAATGTGTACTTACCGGGGACCACTGTCAAATTTACTTTCACGTTTTCTATTGGTTTCTTAACGGTTTCCTACGATTCGTTTCGTTTATATGTATTTATTTATTCTCTTATTTATTTCAGTAAAAATTCCAATACGGGGTCTTTCTCGTTTACTAAAGTAAATGAAATATTCATGTGTCATTATTTGACATCTCTGAGTTTTGATATTGTTTCGGGACCTTTGACATTTGAATGACGTTTCAGACGTGCACATAGCCAATAGTATTTTTATATAAATAAATAAATATTTGTGGGTAGGATAGTGTTAAACAAATTGACAGTCGTTTCTGTCCTCTGCTATCTCCTTCACTTTTCGATAAGACACGACCTTAACTTTCCCTTTTATTTGTTGAAGGTAGTTTCTTGTTGGTCTTCTTTCCCTTTATTCTTTCAATCTACCCTTCTATAATAGTCTTAAGGAAAATATCATGTCTTAGCAGATATATTTGCTATGACTATCAGTATTTGTCTCTTTTCTTTTATTCAGCGGATTACTTATTCATTCGAGAGTTTTTCCGTCCCCTTTATGCTTTCCGTTCTTCTTCCACCACACATCTCAAAAGCTTGCAATCTCTCCCTATCTCATTCCATTGAGTGCATAAGAGAAAGACGAGAATGTTACTAGTTAAAAATTGTGTAGTTAAATTTTGTTACAGCGGTGAATTCTGCACGACGAATTAAGTTCTCAAATATGTATATTATTGAAGTATCTAATATTTATAAAAGTGATAAAAATGGAGAATTTAAAAGACCATTGGAATATACTTTAAAGTCAAATGAAAAACCTTAATTCTGAAGGGAAATTCACCTTAACTGTACTAAATAAAGAGCAAACACTCGCAAAGTATTTATTTCGAATGCAAATTAAGCTCATAAAATAAATAAAAATAAATAACACACTACAGTATGGTGACTACAGTATGGGGTTCCTCTACAAAGTAGTCATCATCATCATCATGTCAGCCGAAAGACGTCCACTGCTAGACATAGGCCTCCCCCAAAGACTTCCACAATGACCGGTCCTGCGCCACCCGCATCCAGCGGACACCCGCGACCTTCACCAGGTCATCGATCCACCGTGTGGGGGGCCTGCCCACGCTACGCCTTCCGGTACGTGGTTGCCACTCGAGAACCTTTCCGCCCCAACGGCCATCGGTTCTACGTGCTATGTGCCCCGCCCACTGCCACTTAAGTTTAGCGATTTGGAGGGCTATATCGGTCACTTTGGTTCTGCTGCGGATGGCCTCATTCCTGATGCGATCACGCAGAGAAACTCCTAACATAGCTCTCTCCATTGGTCTTTGGGTGACTTTGAGCCTTCTTATAAGGCCCATAGTAAGCGACCACGTTTCAGTACCATATGTCATCACTGGCAACACACACTGGTCAAAGACTTCCGTCTTGAGACACTGCGGAATATTGGACGAAAAGATGTGCCGTAGCTTCCCGAACGCTGCCCAGCTGAGTCGGATTCGACGATTAACCTCTTTCTCGAAGTTGGAAGTACAAAGTAGTGTACAGGTTAAAAAGGGTCAGCAACCCGCAACCGAGTCCCCCAAGTTGCAGTAATCGCTTTCCATCAGGTGCGCCGCACGCTCATTTGCCGCCAACTTTGCATAAAACAAGAGAAATTGAAAGATTAAAAAAAACCCGACTGCTTTTGGAGTTCCCTACCATAATTTACACACACACAATTAATACAAGTCTAACGACACCTCTCA
This sequence comes from Notocelia uddmanniana, assembly GCA_905163555.1. Lineage (NCBI taxonomy): Eukaryota > Metazoa > Arthropoda > Insecta > Lepidoptera > Tortricidae > Notocelia > Notocelia uddmanniana. The sequence goes on from LR991053.1 coordinate 50,089,073, forward strand.
AGCTAAAATCCATTGAGCCGTTCAGGCCGCAGAGCGTGCCAAACAATTATACATACATACATCCGTACATACTATTGAAAAACATAACCCTCCTTTTGGCGCAGTCGGGTATAGTACATTACTACAGAGGCCAGGATGAAAGGGGTTGCCGGCCGAAGACATATAGACGGATAGGTCTAAGGTGGGCAACCCCATATTTCCCGCCGAGGTATTGTATAGTAATAATAATAAATAATAATAAATAAATATTAGGGGACATTTTTCAAACAAATCGAACTAGTCCCACGGTAAGCTCAATAAACCTTGTGTTATGGGTACTAGACGACGATATATTTAATAGATATATACTTAAATACATAGAAAACATCCAAGTCTCAGAAACTCTGCTCACCACAGAAACAAATGCCCTTACCGGGAATCGAACCCGGGACCTCTAGCTTCGGAGGCAATGACACTACCAACTAGGCTAAACATGCCGACGAATAGATAGTGCTTTTCTCAAACATGCAATGAAATAAACAACAAAAAAAACAAAGTTTTATTTTTAATACGCATAGTGGCAGAATGTCATGATGCCTGTGCCACAAATTTAAGTGGAATGGTAATTAAAAAAGAGGACTTTGCCGGGCTAGGCCTGCAAGATTTGTATGAAATTACATTAACGACCTCTTGTCCTAGCCGCACCTGAAACGTCATATTTCGCAGCATATTATAAGGAACATAACATCAATATTTCATTGCATGTTTGAGGAAAAAATCTTTTAACTTAGGGCGGCGTGTAACCCCAACTAATCCCCATACATTATAAAGGTGAACGGGAATCAAGTCAAATATTTGCCGGCGAGGTGCGAGGCTCCGCCATTTTGAACCTGTTTATATTACATTTGATTCCTTTGTTTACAGGGCTTTTCATTATCTCAGTGAATTAAATTTTATCTAATTTGCTTGTGACATTCTGTAATTGTAAATGAATTTTGACGGTAAGTGTCGTAACATTACAATAGTTGAATGGTGTCATAGTTTGCGTGGCTTCAATATTTTATGAATTATGATGGTAAATATTTATTTTTTGTTGTTCAAAAATTAGCCGGTATTAAGAAGTACTGTTCTGTACAACGTTTTTATTTAACTTTATTTAACTATGGAGCGCTCGTGGCCCAGCGGTGCCGGCGAACCGCTTGCGGTAAGCGAGGTTAAGCAATGTGGGCGCAGGTCAGCTCTTGGATGGTTGACCGCTTTGAGTGGTTACTAACTGAGCGCTCCCGTGCTTTGGAAGGCACGTAAAGCCGTTGATCCCGGCTGTTGTCGATGACAGCAGTCGTTAAGCCAAGTTAGAGGCCTTCGGGCGGCTTGAGAACTTCTAACAGTCAAGTTGCCCACTCACTTGACAAAGGGGGGGTCGAAGTTGCACCACGTCCGTAGGGAGTACCCACCGTTACCCTACACACGTGTCACGACCCCTGGGGTGGTGCTAAAAGTGCAACAAAACTGGCAACCGTACTTGTCTTCTCGAAGATGTCACGATTCGTAAATAAAAGAGATACGATTATTATTATTATCTCTTTATTCATTTTCCTTCTTAGCTTAGGTTTTTACAATATTTCTATAAAAGTAAAATATAAAACAATATTTAAAAAACATAAAATAATTATAAAAACCTAACCTAGGGTGCCGCCGGCAGCGAGGCAGGGGCTAAACTACCGGTGATTAGGGCGACAGAGAAAGGAACCTCCGGACTATCCGCGCCGTGTCCAGGAGTACCGCCTTCTGTATCTGACCCTGGACCAAGCCATCTAACGAGAGTCTCCTGAGAAGTTGGTCGAGACTCTTCACTATTAGACCGTTCGCAGGGACGACTATCGGGACAATAATCGTTAAATCAACATCCCAAATGGCGGTTACCTCGTGTGCCAAGTCTAGGTACTTGCTGACTTTGTCCTTCTCAGCTTTATTATTATTATTATTTAACTTTCAATGTTTATGTGTATCTATGTAGCAGTTATCCTCACCTGATTGAGCTGACATTTATATCTAAGTTCAGTGACAATGCAATATTACGGTACCACTGAGCTGATCTGATGATGGAGACAAAAGGTGGCCATAGCAACTCTAAACTACACAAGATAAGCCCGTCGTGTTTGGGCTCATTTGAACCGTCTCAACGACTAGTTGATGACTGTGGGAAAAAAAGGTACAGTCGGGAATAAAACACTCCCTGCGTGTCCAATATAACAATGGCTTCAGGATGCTGTTGGGGCTCTGCCGCCACTGTAGCGCGTCAGCTATGTTCTGTGAGGAGCGCACAGACGGTTTCTGTGCGATAATACGCAAGCGCGTGGCCTCCCTGATGCGCCGCATACGTGTCCCAACGGCCTGGCTGGCTATAACCATTGCGGAAAACGTCAACAGCCCACTATGGAGACACTGGAACTCCATTCATATGGAGTCCAGAGAGAATATTTTCCGGCTTATGAAATAAATATAATTAAATATAAATTTGTAGTGACTTGGATTTAATGTCGTTAATTAAGTATTATTTGTCTCTTTAATTTTTTATGTTCTGTCTTTTTGTGATATGTGTTATGATATGGTCTAAGCCTGAAATTAAGTATTATTATTATTATTATTATAAAAAAACGAACCAAAAATTTGTGTACCTACGTCACCTACATTAGAGGAATTTATTATATATAATAGTTTATTAATTTTCAATGCCGCTTTGTATAAGTAAACTAGGATTACTCTTTCTCAATTTTTATTTACTAGCGCGTAATCTGAGGCGGTGCTAATTTTGCATAATCATTCCGCTGGTTACTTGATTCTATCTAATTGCCAATAGTACTGATTTTAAGCCACATTCTGAATGATCAAAGTAGGACTAGTTTTCCTTAAAGTTACCCCCGACGACCGATGACCAGAGGGCCTACTCCGAACTTCGAAAATCGAATTTCGTGTCGTGCCGTCCCTTTCACTCTCGTGTTATCTAAATATATAAAAGAAGAAACTGACTGACTGACTGACTGACTGACTGACTGACTGACTGACTGACTGACTGACTGACTGACTGACATATCAACGCACAGCCCAAACCGCTGGTCCTAGAGATTCCAAATTTGGCACGTAGGTTCCTTATAAGGTCTAGGGGTGCACTAAGAAAGGATTTTTCAAAATTCAACCCCTAAGGGGGTGAAATGGGGGTTCGAAGTTTGTATGGGGAAACAAGATTAGTTGGACCATTTTATTCGAAACTTCACAGGAGTATTTCTAACGATAAATGAGTAAATATGTGTTTCAGGTTTTTTGAGAAATCAACCCCTAAAAGGGGGAAATCTGGTAACAAGATCTGAAAATCGACATGGGTATTGTTTTTATGATATACCGGGTCGCTGATAACGGAAACAACAATGATTTTAAAATCTCACGTGGAGGACGTGAAATACCATCCCCTCTGTTGGGGTGCGAGGGGGATGAAATGTCTAAATATTAATATGGGTATCTTGGGACGTTAATTACGAAAATGGCATCGGTTTTGTAATTTAATATTGTGGACATGAAATTTTTTGAAAAATTGTGCCAAATTTCAAGAAATAACTGACTGACTGAGTGACTGACATATCACCGCACAGCGCAAACTGGTGGTTCTAGAGATTCCAAATTGAGTATGTAGGTTCCATATAAGGTCTTGAGGTGCATTAAGAAAAGATTTTTCAAAATTCAACGCCTAAGGGGGTGAAATGGGGGTCCGAAGATTGTATGGGGAATCAAGATTAGCTGGATTATTTTATTCGAAACTTCACAGGAGTATTTCTAACGATAAATGAGTAAACATGTGTTTCAGGTTTTTTGAGAAATCAACCCCTAAAAGGGGGAAATCTGGTGACAAATTCTGAAAATCGATATGGGTGTTGTTTCCATGGTTTATTGGGTCGCTGATTACGAAAACAACAATGATTTTAAAATCCCACGTGGAGGACGTGAAATACCATCCCCTCTGTTGGGGTCCGAGGGGGATGAAATGTCTAAATATTAATATGGGTGTCGTTTTTATGGTTTTATGGGACGTTAATTACGAAAATGGCATCGGTTTTGAAATTTAATATTGTGGTCATGAAAACTTTTGAAAAATTGTGTCACATATCAAGAAATAACTGACTGACTGAGAGACTGACATATCACCGCACAGCGCAAACTGGTGGTTCGAGAGATACCAAATTTGGCATGTAAGTTCCTTATAAGGTCTTAAGGTGCATGAAGTGCCGTGAGTTCCCTATGAAGATACGACCTGTTTTGATTCTATGTATTGTAGATGGTTTTATTAATCAGTGCCGTCCGATACGATTTCGACATAAATCGATATTTGAGCGTCTGAGAGGACTCTTAATAGGAATCTGAGGTAAAATTTGTGAAAGTGGCGGCCATATTGATTTTCTTTTTTTTAGTCCCGATTTCGTTCAAAATCGATATCTGAGCGTCCGAGAGGTCCCTAATACGACTCCGAGGTAAAATATGGAAAAAGTCGCAGTCATTGAATTCTTTTTTTTCGTCCCGATTTTGATCAAAATCGATATCTGAGCGCCCGAGAGGTCTCTTAATACGAATCCGAGGTAAAATTTGTGAAAGTGGCGGCCATATTGATTTTCTTTTTTTTCGTCCCGATTTCGTTCAAAATCGATATCTGAGCGTCCAAAAGGTCTCGTAATACGAATCCGAGGTATAATTTAGAAAAAGTGGCGGCCATATTCATTTTTATCATTTCCGTCTAGATTTCGTTCAAAATCGATATCTGAGCGTCCGAGAGAATTCTTAATACGAATCCGAGGTAAAATTTGGAAAAAGTGGCGGCATATTGATTTTGTTCATTTCCGTCCCGATTTCGTTCAAAATCGATATCTGAGCGTCCGAGAGGTCTCTTATTATGAAGCCGAGGTAAAATTTGGAGAAAGTGGCAGCCATATTGATTTTGTTCATTTCCGTCCCGATTTCGTTCAAAATCGATATCTGAGCGTCCGAGAGGTCTCTTATTATGAAGCCGAGGTAAAATTTGGAAAAAGTGGCAGCCATATTGATTTTCTTCATTTCCAAACCGATTTCGTTCAAAATCGATATCTGAGCGTCCGAGAGGTCTCTTATTATGAAGCCGAGGTAAAATTTGGAAAAAGTGGCAGCCATATTGATTTTGTTCATTTCCGTCCCGATTTCGTTCAAAATCGATATCTGAGCGTCCGAGAGGTCTCTTATTATGAAGCCGAGGTAAAATTTGGAAAAAGTGGCAGCCATATTGATTTTCTTCATTTCCAAACCGATTTCGTTCAAAATCGATATCTGAGCGTCCTAGAGCTCCCCTAATACGAATTTGAGGTAAAATTTGAAAAAGTGGCGGCCATATTGATTTTTTTCATTTTCGTCCCGATTGTGTTCAAAATCGATATATGAGCGTCCGAGAGGTCTCGTAATACGAATCCAAGGTATAAAATAGAAAAAGTGGCGGCCATATTCATTTTTATCATTTCCGTCCAGATTTCGTTCAAAATCGATATCTGAGCGTCCGAGAGAATTTTTAATACGAATCCTAGGTAAAATTTGGAAAAAGTGGCGGCATATTGATTTTCTTCATTTCCGTCCCGATTTCGTTCAAAATCGATATCTGAGCGTCCGAGAGGTGTTTTAATATGAACCCGAGGTAAAATTTGGAAAAAGTGGCAGCCATATTGATTTTCTTCATTTCCAACCCGATTTCGTTCAAAATCGATATCTGAGCGTCCTAGAGGTCACCTAATATGAATTTGAGGTAAAATTAGAAAAAAGTGGCGGCCATATTGATTTTCTTCTCTTTCGTCCCGATTTCGTTCAAAATCGATATCTGAGTGTCCGAGAGGTCTCTTAATACGAATCCGGGGTAAAATTTGTGAAAGTGGCGGCCATATTGATTTTCTTTTTTTATTGTCCCGATTTCGTTCAAAATCGATATCTGAGCGTCCGAGAGGTGTCTTAATATGAATCCGAGGTAAAATTTGGAAAAAGTGGCAGCCATATTGATTTTCTTCATTTCCAACCCGATTTCGTTCAAAATCGATATCTGAGCGTCCTAGAGGTCATCTAATATGAATTTGAGGTAAAATTAGAAAAAAGTGGCGGCCATATTGATTTTCTTCATTTTCGTCCCGATTTCGTTCAAAATCGATATCTGAGTGTCCGAGAGGTCTCTTAATACGAATCCGGGGTAAAATTTGTGAAAGTGGTGGCCATATTGATTTTCTTTTTTTTTTGTCCCGATTTCGTTCAAAATCGATATCTGCGCATCCGAGAGGTCTCTTAATGCGAATCTGAGGTAAAATTTGGCACTCCATTCATACCTATATGCAAAAAAGTTTAATATTACTATATAGGCGTGTAGGGTATCTGGATTTGCTTTTAAAAACGACATAGAGGTTTCGATATTTTTTCCATTTAAATCAACCTTCAATTCTTTTTTAATCGTATGGCATTTATTTACGAACCGTGAGATTTTCGAGAAGACTAGTACGGTTGCCAGTTTTTGTTGCACTTTTAGCACCACCCAGGGGTTCTGTGTATGGTAACGGTGGGTACTCCCTACGGACGCGGTGCAACTTCGACCCCCCTTTGTCAAGTGAGTGGGCAACTTGACTGTTAGAAGTTCGCAAGCCGCTCGAAGGCCTCTGACTTGGCTTAACGATTGCAGCCGGGATCAACGGCTTAGCGTGCCTTTCAAAGCACGAGAGTCAGTTAGTAACCACTCAAAGCGGTCACCCATCCAAGAACTGACCTGCGCCCACATTGCTTAACCTCGCACACCGCACGCGGTAGGCGGGTGCCGTTGGGCCACGAGCGCTCTAAATTCTTGTTAGTTTGTGCCAAATTGCAATTCAATAGGTCCAGTAAAAGCAACTTGGTTGTAACAGACGGACTGACAGTAAGGAGTGCGAATGGAAGTGAGGCCAAATTTTCTTTTTGGATGCTCCAATGGTAACTGGCAAAACCTACCTAATAAATTTAATTGTAGGAAAAATAAATGTTACACATGATATTGAATTAGCCGTATTTCTGTACTTCAAAGGACCAGAGTTTATGGCCGCTGCGCGCTGTTAGGTCGTTTACAGACCTATTGGTGTTACTGTAGTACACAGATACTTTTACTAAGAGCCATTTCAGACATGCTTTTATTTCATCGGCCCTTTCCCCTTCGGCCTCTCGGAAATGTATGATAATAGTTTTAGATCCTTATTTTTGCCAAAATCAAATGAAATTCAACAGTTTGCCGGTTCTCAGAATGTATACTAACTTTTTATCTGTTCATCTGTTAATGAATCACAATCACCAAACTTCGTATAGCGAAACCCCAGAATGTAACAACTACTTTTCTGGAGACCGCATCTAAATCGGTTCAGCCAAACGCGAGATAATCGTGGACAAACATACGAACCTGTTTTTTGTAGACGGTTAAAAATTTCGCTTAGTACGCGGGCGAAGCCGCGGGCAAATGCTAGTACACTATATGACGGAAAGGGACGTCACGATACGAAGTTCGATTTTCGAAGTTCGGAGTAGGCCCTCTGGTGTCGATCGCGGGAAGCCGCTGGATGCGGGTGGCGCAGGACCGGTCATCGTGGCACCCTTTGGGGGAGGCCTACATCCATCAGTGGACGTCTTTCGGCTGATATGATCATCCCCAGTTTACGTATTACATATACTTTACGAAGGGCTTTGGGAGGCTGTGAATAGACAGATTACCTAGCAAAAACTCCCCAGACATATAAATACAGTTACTGACCAGATATGGTACGCTCCATATCGGGTCAGCATCCGCGAGCAACGGACACGTGTGAAGGCGAGAATGGGTCACTGTGTTAGTGGTACCTACAGCCGACTTGATCTACGAGCATCTATAAAACCTTGATAGCGTCGTCGGAGAAATAAGCATTGATCTTTTATGAACTAAATATTTATTTATTTAATCGTATGGCATTTATTTACGAACCGTGAGATCTTCGAGAAGACAAATACGGTTGCCAGTTTTGTAAACATTTGCACACCAGCATTGGTAGGACACAGAGTGTTTTTAGGGTTCCGTACCCAAAGGGTAAAAACGGGACCCTATTCCTAAGACTTCGCTGTCCGTCCGTCCGTCCGTCTGTCACCAGGCTGTATCTCAAGAAGAGTTGAAATTTTCACAGATTGTGTGTTTCTGTTGCCGCTATAACAACAAATACTAAAAACAAAAAAATAGTAATTATTAAGGGGGGCTCCCATACAAAATAACGTGATATTTTAGCCCTTTTTCATGGCTACCACTTGCCGAGCTAGATCTCAAGAACCGTAATAGCTAGACAGTTGAAATTTGCAAAGATTATGTATTTTTATTGTGGGTACTACAAAAATTACTAAAATCAAAATAATAATAATAATTAAGGGGGGCTCCCATACAACAGAGTAGTTGTTGGCGTTTTTTTCTGGTACGGAACCCTTCGTGCGCGAGTCCGACTCGCACTTACCGGTTTTTTTATCGTGTTATGTTTCCACCTCAGTAACGGAACTAAAATTGACTTAGTTTAGGAAATCTGACTCACTAGTGGCTCCGTGAGTTGTAGACATAGCAAATATATATTTTTTTAATTTTTAAAAACTGATTCGACAATACAATTCTATATAATTATCATACCTGCTCACAAAATTTCACGAGAATCGGTTGAGAAATGTGACCTGTAGAGGAGAACATCCGGACAGACAGACAGTAGACAGACATACGAAAGAATTTTTGCCGAAAGCTGAAACGGAGACGCTTCCTCGCTCGGTCAATAAGTAATAAGCTGCCAGCAAAGAAGTAACCACTTCACATAACGTAACTTTTGATTTATTTTCTATCGAGACAATTTAAAGCTATCACATTTCGACTTCGAAGAAAGCATCATATAGTCAAGAATCAATCTGAAAACAGTCCTTATTGTCTCCTGGTTTCCATATCAAAAATCAAAATCAATCGAATCAAACACAATTTATTCAAAATAGATTCATACAGAACAATGTGTAGGTATAGTGATGGCATTTAACCATATGTCCTTCATCATATTCATATTCATATTCATATTCATATTCATATTCATTTATTCATTGTATAGTCATGTAGGTACAATAATGTTGGTGTTTGGTTACATTTTGAGAAAGTCTGTACATGACGCCCTGCCAGGGCACACAATAGTACTTATATACTAACTTATCTAATAACAATATTTAATTCAAGTGATTACTTCAAATCAAGTTAATATGCAGTGTAGGTAGGTACAAAATTGATTTATTTATTTATTCATTTTTGTCATCCAAGAATTCATTTAACGAATAATAGCTCTTCTTTATCAAGAACGTCTTTAGATGGTGGTTGAAGATGTTTCATCTAAGTATTAGCTGAGTTTGTGATGTGCTCTCTTTTGCAAAGTTCTAACTGGTATTAATTTGAATCTATTCCTAGTATTTCTTTCATGATTGTCAAATGTTATACCAAATAGGGCGTCGCTTTTTTCCTTACGTACCACTACATTTTCGTAAATACAGGGTGATTTTGGGGTCGTGATCCGAAGTAATTGTACATGGTCAAAAATTCAAAGTAGACAACATCACAGTCGGTATGAAGGTTTATAACTCAAATAGTTTTCTTTTTTTTACAAATTTTAATGGGAAATAATACTTTTTCATACAACTTGGTCACCCTACCGCACTGTCAACTCTCCATAACATCCGTCAAAGAGAGTAGGGTAACCATGTTTTTATGTGATTTTGTATTTTTTTTCATTAAAATGAATTAAAAATGAAATGCGTTTGTTTCGTGTCACTACAATTTTTTTGAAATGGCTAACAGATACCAAGCCTAAAAACTGGTTCTTGATCCACGATCCCGAAATCACCCTGTATATTGACTTGTAACACATATCTGAGAAAATCACGGCTTTTTAAGCTGTTTTTGGCGCGAATCGCTCGTTTTTGTAGTACAAAAATCGACTCGACATCTGCTGCTCTGCCGTAGAGTGCTCGATATCTGCTGCTATAGTTTTCAAACAACGACGCCATATTTTTCATTGCACGGCCTTAATCATCTGCTTAGCCGGATAATCCTCAGTTAAATAGTTACAACGTAATTATCCATCTATTGCAATAACTATCCGGGAGACGAATGTGACCGTTATGGGAAACGGTCGCATTTGTCAAACTGTCTGCGGAAGCCATGGATTCAGACGGAAGAAACGGCAAGGGCACGTCTTGGAGATAGCGTTGGCGGTGGCAAAAATAAACTACACAAGCTTATGTTAGAAATGAATCGCTTATTAAAATTGGGGTAAAGATAAATATAATAAAGTCGTTATTTTACAACCGAAATTTTTTTATCAAAAAAATTACGCGAAAAGCGGTTTAAAAGTTCAACTTCGGCGAGGGGAACAGGAAGATAATTACTTGTTGTTTTTAGGGTTCCGAACCCGAAGGGTAAAAACGGGACCCTATTACTAAGACTTCGCTGTCCGTCCGTCCGTCCGTTCGTCTGTCACCAGGCTGTATCTAAAGAACCGTAATAGCTAGATAGTTGAAGTTTTTACAAATTGTGTATTTCTGTTGCCGCTATAACAACAAATACTAAAAAGAAAATAATAATAATAATTAAGGGGGGCTCCCATACAAAAAACGTGATATTTTAGCCCTTTTTCATGGCTACCACTCGCCGAGCTAGATCTCAAGAACCGTAACAGCTAGACAGTTGAAATTTGCACAGATTATGTATTTCTGTTGCCGCTATAACAAAAAATATTAAAAACCTGCCAAGTGCAAGTCAGACTTTTTTTTATAGATCATGCGGTACGGAACCCTTCGTGCGCGATCCGACTCGCACTTGGCCGGTTTTTTTAGTATCAATTCGTATGATATTCATTTATTGCACTGTTTTCAGAGGGACAAGACAACATCGGGCTTATGATGGTTGCCTTTTTACCACTTACCGTCACGGATAAGACATTCGTCACGTTCTGATAAGTATGGGAGTGCGAGAGTGACGGGCGTCTTATCCAAGAAGATAAGTGATAAATTGGCAACCATCATATTCCCGCAGAATTCAAGTAGTTTGGTATTAAGAGAAGCCACTAGGTTTGTCAACAGAACATCCACCATTTGATATTTAACACTAGATTTTCGGTGAAAAAAAATATCGTGAGGGAACCAGCCTTAACCCAACCAGGTCTAGTTTTACCTTTGGATTGGCAGGTCAGATTGTAGTCGCTCTCGTAAAACGAATGCTTACGTCAAATCTTAGGATTAGGTGCTAAAGCGAACCTTTTTAGGATACAATTGAAAAAACGCTAAGAGGTGGACTAATTTAGCCGACACATGCTTTAATTTAGTCAATAAATAACGATTCTACTGGAGTCGTAAGCATCCATAGGCTAAGGAGCTAAACCCAACCAGGTCTAGTTTTACCTTTGAATTGGCAGGTCAGATGGTAGTCGCTCTCGTAAAACGAATGCCTACGTCAAATCTTAGGATTAGGTGCTAACTCGAACCTTTTTATGATACAATTAAAAACGCTAAGAGGTGGACTAATTTAGCCGACACATGCTTTAATTTAGTAAATAAATAACGATTCTACTGGAGTCATAAGCATCCATAGGCTAAGGAGTCTACTTGCAGGCCGTAAGGGTATTTGGCACCATCGTTGTATAAAAGAAAATACAAAAACACGCTCCCTCTGCGCTCGCGCACGGCCACAGCCCGGCCCTCCCAGTCAGTCCGGAGGAAACATGTGAAACAGCCGAGCTGGTAAATTATTGAGCAATTTCGTGCACATCGCAATTTATAGCAGACTTCCTTTTTACGGCCTTGCATAGACTAGACACTGGAAATCTATTTGGATTATGTTGATACCTATATTAATTATTTCAAAAGAAAAACAAAATCAAGTGACCGAAGTAAGTAGCTTTTTGTAAGTTCTATAACTTCATTTGCCGTCCATTACTTTATGACTTAGAAGCACTGGACATGAAACATTACTATATACAGGTTGTGGTTTGTAATAGAAGCAAAAAATTCAACGGTACAAACAAACGGTTTCAATAGAAAATAAAAGGTTTATTTTTTATTTTTAAGAGGGCGCAGTACGCTCGGTCTGGCTCGGTTCTCCATACAAACGTATTTATGCTCTCATTTTAAAACGCTATGCTAGAATAACATGAAAATTTGTATACACAATGGGATCCGGCATATCTAGGTCGGACAATAGTTTATGTTGCTAGAAATTGTAAAAGAAAAAAAAATACAGCGGCTTTTTGAGTTTTTTACGGCTTGTATGAAAACCTTAATAATCGCTGTATTTTTTCTCCATTATAATTTCAAGCAACAGAAACTATGGTCCGACCTAGATATGCCCTAGACCCCCCGACCTAGATCCCATTGTGTATACAAAGTTTCATGTTATTCTATCATGGCGTTTTAAAATGAGAGCATAAATACGTTTGTATGGAGAACCGAGCGTACTGCGCACTCTTAATGCAAACATAGCTTACGTGTATTTGTTTACTTTTTTTTAACCGTATGGCATTTATTTACGAACCGTGATATCTTCGAGAAGACAAGTACGGTTGCCAGTTTTTGTTGCACTTTTAGCACCACCCAGGGGTCACGTGTAGGGTAACGGTGGGTACTCCCTACGGACGTGGTGCAACTTCGACCCCCCTTTGTCAATTTGTTTACTCTACTGGAATGATAATAACTCTATTTTAAAAGCAATAAAAGTTGATAAATACAGTAAAAAAAAAAACAATAAATATCCTTTCAAACCAATGCAACAACTATTATGAGTCATAACTTGATGCTACCTTAAAAATCAGAATTGACTGCCGCGCTATAATCACGTGGTGTCAAAATCCATTACTTGGATTACTATAGATCAAAATTTCTCTGGATTGAAAAAAATTAATACGTTTTATGCACACAAGAGGTTACATATACATATTACAGGCGTCATATGATTCCCTCCCGCTTACCACACAAAGTCTGTCCTGGCGAGGAAGGCAACACAACGCAGATATGCAACGTGATTTGGCGGACTCGGCAGGCAGCAAGGCAAGGTGGATGGCCTAGGGCGGCGGTGGAGGGCGTATAGTCACCGTCGGCCAGACACAGCATCCGACCTCTCCTTCAGTCGTAGCGGTTTTCCATTCCACTGATTCAGGGAGGGGAAGGACGAGTGTGTGCGCCTGCGTTTGCGCGAACGCTTGCGCACCTTAAAATATCCTGCGCATCTGACCGCTCCCGTTCGCCAAAACGCTGGATAGGAGTCGGAGTGGTCGCCATGGCCGAAAACGGTCGGATCGATCATCATCATCATCATCATAGGCGTCATCCCGTATATGATTCAGATTCAGATTCAGATTCAGATTCAAAAATTTATTCGTAACAAGCACAATATTAACATTAGATAACACACAAACAAAGGCGTAGTTACGAAAGGGAACCTACTCAGCATATATGCAGGTTTTGCAGCCGGCGCTGATATTCCGTAGGGCCCATAGGGGCCTGTTACACGGTTAAGACTGCGCAGTACGTTCGGTTCTCCATACAAACGTATTTATGCTCTCATTTTAAAACGCCAGGCTAGAATAACATGAAACTTTGTATACACAATGGGATCCGGCATATCTAGGTCGGATCATAGTTTCTGTTGCTTGAAATTATAATGGAGAAAAAATACAGCGATTATTCAGGTTTTCATACAAGCCGTAAAAAAGCTCAAAAAGCCGCTGTATTTTTTTTCTTTTACAATTTCTAGCAACATTAACTATGATGCCACCTAGATATGCCGGATCCCATTTTGTATACAATTTTTTATGTTATTCTAGCATGGCGTTTTAAAATGAGAGCATAAATACGTTTGTATGGTGAACCGATCCACACCGATCGTACTGCGCCCTCTTAATAAGTCCATAGAAATACGTCAATTTACCATTTGCCATCTGAGAGTCCACTAATTTACTACGTAACGCACTCCGAACAGCAAAATTGAAACTTTTGACTCGTTATTTTCACAAAATCGACCTTATGTCCTTGGAGAAATCTAATATATGATAATGATAAGAGTTCAAAGTAACTAAGTAAAACTCCTAACTCTTTTTAGGGTTCCGTAGTCAACTAGGAACCCTTATAGTTTCGCCATGTCTGTCCGTCCGTCCGCGGATAATCTCAGTGACCGTTAGCACTAGAAAGCTGAAATTTGGTACTAATATGTATATCAATTACGCCGACAAAGTGGTAAAATAAAAAGTGGAAAAAAATATTTTATTAGGGTAAACCTCCCCTATACGTAAAGTGGGGAGTGATTTTTTTTTTTCATTTTAACCCTTACATATATTGTTAGATAGGTATTTAAAAATAAATAGGGGTTTACTAAAATCATTTTTTGATAATGTTAATATTTTCGGAAATAATCGCTCCAGAAGTAAAAAAAAATGTGTCCCCCCCCTCTAACTTTTGAACCATAAGTTTTAAAAATATGAAAAAAATCTCAAAAGTAGAACTTTATAAAAACTTTGTAGGAAAATTATTTTGAACTTGATAGGTTGAATAGTTTTTGAAAAAATTACAAAAATAATTTCTGAACTAACTACGGAACCCTACACTGAGCGTGGCCCGACACGCTCTTGGCCGGTTTTTTTTATATATTTTCTTGATCGCGTAGCTTCTTGGTCGTTTTATTTATTGCTGTTTATGTCGTGTTCGCCTTGAAAGGTTTCCTCTATCTTGATTATGGACTTCTATGTGGTTCTGTTGAAAACTCCTATACATTTGTTAATTTAAAACTAGCTGCCCCGGCGAATGTTGTATTGCCCTCAACCCGCCGTTCCGTACGAAAACCAATAAAAAAAAGAAACATCATACAAATCGGCCCAGCCGTTATTGAGTTATACCTACTTAAATGGTGTATCTAACACGACTTTCTTTTATATAGATAGATATAGGTATCTATGTCTTGTTAAACCACGGAGTTCATGAACCTAAAATAAACTTCGTGCGTGTGGTCTAAATTAAGAGGAATCGTTACTCAGCGACATCTAAAAAAACCCTAACTACCCTATCCGGAATTATAATCGTAAATATTCCGGAAAAGGCTCCGGATATTTTCAATGTAAATATTGTGTTAGTTAGAAATGATACGGCACGCTTTTGCCGCGTTTCTTTGTGGTGTAAACACAGTCTCCGTGCATTACTGTTTGTTATGATATTTAAATGTAAACTGTGTTGTTACTCGGTTATTCTAGATAACTTTGTCAATGTTTAAAGTCTGGTCAAAAGTATTAACATCATTTACAAATAGCTAGTTTTCAATTAACAGTACATTGTGATACGTGGGGCCATGTTGATCATTACACTAGAGGCGGAATTACTCTATAAGGTGTTTCCAAATTATATGCCAATACTTTCTGAGCTAATAAATAATGGGTACTCGTCCTTAGAAGTAGACTGAAGTATAAAACTAATTTAAAGTTTATCTTAGTTTTTGGAGAAAATTTGGAAAACAACCGCGCTACTTAATAACATCATGTTAATGAGATAATCAGTATTCAATTATAGTATAAAACCTCTTTACTGACATTTAATTGATCATTTTAATTAGCATCCAATTTGCAGCTCACTTGACAGAAAGTGATTACCGCCTTGTCTGGTAAATGCACAGGCTGATTTTTTTCGGGCGAAAAATCAATTTAATTTATTTGTTCGGAAAATGAAAACAAAGATTTATTATAAAAAGTTTCATTAATTCCTATTTAAGGTGAATTATTTTGATGTAATTAAACTTTTCTTAAAGTATTGGCATCTAATTTGGAAGAACCTTATATAAAGAAGCCAAAATGACTAAGGGCAAATAAAAATATCCAAATTATTTTTATTTGCGCTTAGACATCCTATTTATGCAGACATTGGCACACGTACTTTATAAATAAATTACCTAAAGCTGCATCGTACACTATATTTTACGAAACATAGTTATTTAGTTCAGTTTTTTTTTTATTCTGTTTATTATATAGTACACAGGAACATATTTTTTACCTTTACAACGATGACAAAGGGCTGGTAACCCTCTCCACCAATAAGTCTTAAATTCGTCTGTTACTTTCTAGAGTGGCAGAAATTTAAGCTTTCTAAATTAAAACCTAACCCAATAATCACTCCCAGTAAACCACAAGTCTAGTGTAGATAACGGCAAATATCAATTTCCAGGGCAAGTAAAGGTAATTCAATACCATTACCAGGACAGGAATCGAACCCGGACCGCACGCGCCGCTGCGGTCGCATACCGGATAGACTCGAGCCGTATTGGATACGAAAAGAATTATGGAAGTTGCAAGTACTATAAGAAATTAAACGAACTTGGTAAGTGAAGTTCTATCCTACTTATAATAGTACATTACGATGCAAGTGCAGAAAACAGGAAATTCGCAACGAGCGGTGATAAATTAAAACACGACCTAAGGGAGTGTTTTAAATCGACACGAGTTGCCTGTTCGCACGTGTATCGTACAATGTTTTACAGTACATACGACTCTTTAAAGTTTCGGCATAATCTGCTGATTACCGCACTCGTGCGGTAAAGTAGCACCATATGTACTGTAATAGTACATTACGATACAAGGGTTGTAAAACAAAGAAAGGCCGATATCGCAGATGTTTGAGGCCCGAGCCGTAGGCGAGGGTCATAAATATGCGAGAGAGGGCTTTCTGTTTTATGACCCGTGTTTTGTACACAATTTTACGTCACCACTTGGCCAAAAAGTGCGTTTTTCCGGACGCGCAGCGTGCGGACAAACGCGGTTTTTGGCAAGGTGTGGCGTAATAGTACATTACGATACAAGTGCAGAAAACAGGAAATTCGCAACGAGTGGTTTTAAATCGACACGAGTTGCGAATTACCTGTTCGCACGTGTATCGTACAACGTTTTACAGTACATATGGCTCTTTAAAGTTTCGACATATGCACGTAATCTGCTGATTACCGCACTCGTGCGGTAAAGTAGCACCATATGTACTGTAATAGTACATTACGATACAAGTGCAAAGAACAGGAAATTTGCAACGAGTGGTGATAAATTGAAACACGACCGAAGGGAGTGTTTTAAAATCGACACGAGTTGCGAATTACCTGTTCGCACGTGTATCGTACAACGTTTTACAGTACATATGGCTCTTTAAAGTTTCGACATATGCACGTAATCTGCTGATTACCGCACTCGTGCGGTAAAGTAGCACCATATGTACTGTAATAGTACATTACGATACAAGTGCAAAGAACAGGAAATTTGCAACGAGAGGTGATAAATTGAAACACGACCGAAGGGAGTGTTTTAAAATCGACACGAGTTGCGAATTACCTGTTCGCACGTGTATCGTACAACGTTTTACAGTACATATGGCTCATTAAAGTTTCGACATATGCACGTAATCTGCTGATAACCGCACTGGTGCGGTAATATAGCACCATATGTACCGTAAAATAATTTACTGCATAGTTAATACAAAGTGATCAATCCAAATGGGTCAGTGGGGAGAAGACAGAAACTATGAGAGATAGCGAAATCTGATCTTAGGAACCATGGCGTCGATTTTAGTGACAAATAAAACTGCATTCATAGATTAAAAAAACCGGCCAAGAGCGTGTCGGGCCACGCTCAGTGTAGGGTTCCGTAGTTTTTGTAATTTTTTCAAAAACTATTCAACCTATCAAGTTCAAAATAATTTTCCTACAAAGTTTTTATAAAGTTCTACTTTTGAGATTTTTTTCATATTTTTAAAACTTATGGTTCAAAAGTTAGAGGGGGGGGGACACATTTTTTTTTACTTTTGGAGCGATTATTTCCGAAAATATTAACATTATCAAAAAATGATTTTAGTAAACCCCTATTTATTTTTTAATACCTATCTAACAATATATCACACGTTAGGGTTAAAATGAAAAAAAAAAACCACTCCCCACTTTACGTATAGGGGAGGTACCCTAATAAAATATTTTTTTCCACTTTTTATTTTACCACTTTGTCGGCGTAATTGATATACATATTAGTACCAAATTTCAGCTTTCTAGTGCTAACGGTCACTGAGATTATCCGCGGACGGACGGACGGACAGACGGACGGACAGACATGGCGAAACTATAAGGGTTCCTAGTTGACTACGGAACCCTAAAAAGAACTTGTCGTACTCAGTTCAGGAATCGAACACGTCTTATTGAAGAAATAAAAATTACAGTATTTCTATTTAATTATGCATTTTTTATCATTTTAGATATCATGTTTCATAGTAACATTTACTGCTTATGATCTACACAATCGATATCGAAATAGAAATGAGTTTCTTTTTAAACTAACGGGTTCGATTCCCGAACCGAGTACAAGCTTTTTTAAATCTATGAATGTAGTTTTTCTTGTCACTGAAGTCGACGCCATGGTTCCTAAGAACAGATTTTCCTATCTGTTATAGTTTCTGATTTCTCCCTACTGACCCATTTGGATTGATGACCCAGTATATTGCTATTAAACACTACAAACAAACTTAAACGTCATAATGAATGCTAAACTGCATTCTCTACTAGTTACCAATACAGACATAATATTACAGTGCTGCCTATTATCATATTCCAAGATCATATTACATTTCGTTACGCAATTTTGAACTGTATTGTCCCTACATAGACCCCCAAAGAATACATTGACTTCATTCATAGTAAGAAAAATTCTTGTTGTCGTTTAATTTTGAACTGTAGAACATAGAGAATAAGGTTGAAATGATGGAGCAGTCACGGTTGAAGGATCGATCAGCTGATAGGTCGCCGACCGGCGCGGGAGTTGAATTAAATTATCCGTGACTGTCGCGCAATACCATTATTTTGATATTAGGTTGTTATGGTTAAGGTTGGGATATTAGGGGATGTATGACATCTTTAAACATAAGAAAAGACCTTATTTTTTACGTTGTACAGTTTAAAATTAAACGACAACAAGAATTCTTCTTAGTAGGAATTAATAGTCAAGGTATTCTTTGGGGTTTAGGGCGACAAACTGCGACATACATACAAATAAACGATACTTAGTTACGTGTTCGGTTTAATTGTTTAATAGACCGCTAATATGGCATTTAACATTGACCTACACCTTTTCACGAATCAATTAATTTTGTAAAATATTATTTGATTCGTGTCAATTGAATTAATTTAACGAGGAACCAAATAGGCACAAAGATATTTTGGCCAACTCTAAATAGAGTAATGAAGAGCAAGTTTGACCTAGTCAGGTATATCGCCGATATTATACATACGAGTAGGTGTACAATAAATAGTACTTTTTGTTGTATAAGTACAGTGCTTGAAAATACCACCACCACCACCACCACCACCATATCAGCCCTAGGACGTCCACTGCCGGACATAGGCCTCCCCCAATTTCATGGGGGGTAAATGCCATAATCGCCACGCTTGGCATGCGGGTTGGCGATCGCAGTATCTCCACCGCACTCTAGGAATGCTGCTGCCCATTCCCCGGAAAAACCCTTCCCTTGAAAATACAGAGAAAATTAATTTAGCCAATTATTCATATTTTAGTAGACGTACAAAATTTTCAGCATATAGTGTGATTGTGTGAATTGAATTGTGATTTTTTTATGTGTAGGTATGACACATCAATGAAATTGTTAAACTCGCCAGCTTTATAGAGCACAAGGCGAATCGCCGTTTTAGTATTTTTAAAATTTAAAATTCTACTAGTTTTCTTCTCCATTCTAAGCTATCATCTTAACTGTATTTCATTTCTAAAAGGAAATGCATGTCCATTAACCGTAAAATGTAATGTCACCGCCCGTGACTGCGCAGTAAGCATAATGTCCACATTATTGTGTATCTACAGAAAGCATCAGACGAGTCGCAAGCGCAGCGTTGTGGCGGCCATTTTGGAATTATGATTAGATGAACATGTATGGGAAATTGTTTAGAAAATTAAAATATTTTTTCAATGCAGCAGCAGAAAATAACTTAAACGGAAGAAACTATCCTAAATAAGTAAGTATTCAATGAATATTTAACATTTTGTAAATAATTATCCCGCTTTCAGCGTTCTGCGCAACAAAGCCTGATAAGAATTTAAGATAGCGGTATTGAGACGCCTATTGCTTTGTCGCGAACATCTACTAGTGTCGCGTGAAACTAAAAATTCAATTTTTTAAGTGATGCGTCAGAAATGCAAAAATAAGTATTTCTAATGATAAGGCTTGCTTTAATTTAAAAGATATTCCGGTTTTTTAATTGAAGCAATGGTTATAGTCATAGCCACTATTTCTAAATAGCGTTAGGGAATCGGTTCGACACTCCATGGCACAGTTACGTCTTTTCGCAACTAATATGGCGGTGAAATAGCGCGAGCACGTGCTTTGCTTCCGCGTCCGCGCATGCGTAATGTAAATAAGCGCTTTGCCCGGCGCCGGCGTCGACACGGCTCGCGTTTCTGTGAATCGTTCATACTATAACCACTGGCACTGGTGTTCAAAACAACCGATCTGGAATAAAGAGCGCCGTGCTCGTAGGCTTTTCGAGGACGATCCGGCGGTTGAATCTAAGTTACAGAGCTTGGAACACCGCCGTCGAGTCGCTTGTTTGTCTGTGTTCTATCGGATAAATTTTGGAGAGTGTGCACAGGAATTACATGACTTAGTTCTACCTTCCCCGTTCCATCACCGGACGTCCAGACGTGGTGAGCGGTTGCATCCTTACGTTGTCAGTCTACCATTTATTCGCACAAAGCGATTTGCTTCTTCTTTCCTAATGCGAACAGCTAAGGACTGGAATTTGCTGCCGCCGTCTGTATTTCCTGATACATACAATCTGGGTCTCTTCAATACAAGAGTGAATAGGCTATTACTGAACGAGCGAGCAACATCTTAGGCCTTGTCATCGCTTTCCATCAGGTGAGACTAAGGCCAATCGCTGGTCAGTCTATCATAAAAAAAGAGGTACCAGTATAAGTCTGGCCTCATATTAAGCCTAGTTGTTACGAATCTCGGGGTCTTCTTCTTCGTTGGTTTCTCAAGGCTGAGGGTCGTGACCACTAGAGGAGCAGTTCTTGACCACCGCTTTTCAAACCCGTCTATTTTGGGCTAGTCGTATTGCCCTCTGGACGTTGACGCCCGTGACATCGCGGACTGCATCTGACTGCTCTTCCTCTGCTCGTCTTTTCTTCAACGCGGCCAATCATTAGGTGCTTATCAAAGCTGGACGGATCCTGGCGGGCTATGTGACCAAAGAATGTCACCAGTCTCTGGAAGCATGTCGTGGAAAGCCGAGAGAGGGGTCAAGATATACTAAATAGTGATTTGTTGAGTTCACACAAGCTGTGTTATGAATAGCTTAGCTGGGATTACAGTCGTAATATACAAGTCTATTTGCGTGGAACAGTTGCTCGATTGATTCAGTGAACTACATACACAAAGTTACTGATAATGATGGATGTGGTATTTCGTGACTTAACTATATAGGTACTTTTTATCGACGGCAATTACAACCATGATGTAAGAGAGATGTAGGGCAAAGCGGAACGCCCTGTAGCCCGGGCATAGAATACGGCTACGGTATCCCCTGCTTGTCGTACCAGGCGACTAAAAGGGGGTCCTTGCTGTCGAATACGGTCGCAGTTGGGGGCTGACTCCATGAGACCCGCGACCCGGCTATGGCTTACCGTGCCTTCCAAGCACGGCAGGGCTTGATTAGTAACCACTCAAAGTGACCCATCCAAGCTTAATAGCCTCGTATAACGTATGCAGTACGCGGACGCCTCTGGGCCACGAACGCTCTTATCAACTAGTGTCCTCACAATATATTCGATCAGCAATAAAAGTGCCAATAAAATCAAATAGAAATTTTCATTTTTATACCACGTCGGTGGCAAACAAACGTACGGCCCGCCTGATGGTAAGCCGTCACCGCAGCCTGCAAGTCCAGGGGTGTCACATGCGCATTGCCGACCCTTTCAAAATGTATGCACTCCTTTCTTGAAGAACCCCATACTGTAGTCCTTGGGGAAAACCTCGGCATGGGAGCTCATTTCACAATCGGCGCGTCCGAAGAAGGAAATGTGTTAGTTTCTGTGTAAGTTATTAACTTATTACGCCAACAAAATGTGAGCCAAACTACACAGAAGAGTTTCAGTTTTAAAGATTGATTATACCCTACGAGATACGGGAAGTAAAGTCTAAGTGTGAGACACATACAAATATTTGTAAAGTGTGACATTCACACCTTCACCATTCACCTGTTTCCTGTATCGCGTGTCTCTAATTCCCCCCAAAGTCGACAAATGTCTCACGGGCAAACATTTGGCAGCTGTGTTTGTCCGGCCGGTCGGCAATATTGCTTCCGAGATGTGAAATTGTCAAGGGTGTTGGTTCTGTGTCTGGTGTTACGGTTTTATTTAAGGTGAATTTATGTTAGCTACCAAATTTTCGTCTTGCTCGCCAGCCAGTGGTAGCTTGTGACAGAATCCCACCAAAACAAAATAAATGTGAAAAAATATGCCACGTTCTTATGTTCCACCAAAAGGAGTGGTTTCTGAAAAGTTGTGAAATCTGGCACTCGATTGTTTATATTACTTAAACCAATTTATTGCATCTTGGCAGTTGTCAGTCAATATCTTGGTTTGTAACCGCAGGCAATAGACCTTTCTTATGCACACTGGTTGTCAGTGCTGTCGAAAATGAATCTTTAACGGAAGCGAAAAATTAAAATTCTATCGGCACTGGCTTTATTGTTAGATTTGTTAGTATTGATATACTACCCGTCATTCGAAACCATAACATAGATACGAACATCATTTATTATCTCTAATTGAACTCTCACTTTAACTATACTCGAGACAAAGCTCGGTCCTTGCAACCTTATCCCACTCAGCTATCGTCCATTACCCCACTCAGTGTTTGACCGTCAGCCAAGTCAAATATTGTGACAAGGGTCCAACTTTCGCGTGAGATGTAATTATTACTCGGTGTGAACGTTTGCCGTTACAAATTATAACTTAGACTCATTTGTATGTGTTTGCTTTGCGTAAATGTAACAAAGAATCTTTCTTATCTCATATGCAAAAGGCTTGACACACGAAATATTGTATGGTTGTATTTCTTTCAGTGAAATCAGAATGAAACAAAACTAGATATTCGTGGAACAGGGAGTAAAATAATTATTTAATAAATAAATATTGGGGGCCAATCTTACACAAATCGACCTAGTCCCAAACTAAGCAAAGCTTGTACTATGGGTACTAGACGACGATATACATACTTATATAGATAAATACATACTTAAATACATAGAAAACATCCAAGACCCAAGAACAAATATCCGTGAAAAATGCACAAATAAATGCCCTGGCCGGGATTCGAACCCGGGACCTCTAGCTTCGGAGGCAGAGTCACTACCAACTAGGCTAAACAGGTCGACAACCCTTAAATGTCAAGGTACTGGCATAACAACTGTCACGGTATCTAAGCTATGTAAAATGCACAATAGTTCATTTCTTGTCTATTACAAGTTCTGTAGTTTTTTTGTAAATTGCTTATGAGAAATAATATTTTACGTGGTCATTAGCCATCGTTAAGTTCCAAGAAGTTATGGGTTTATGTACTAACAACTGTTGTTATTAAGTTGATAATAATATTTCGTTTGCACAATCAAGATGGACGTTCAATAGGCACCGAAAATACAGCCTAAGGTCGACCAAATAGGCAGTGTAGGCGCATTGTCTCTCTTTCTTGCTCTATTATTGCGACTCCGGGTACATTCCTTCAAAGGCCACAATCTTTTAACCATTTGACCGTACTTTTCATCATCAAAGAACTGGCGCCACAGCAAGAGTTAAGCTTTGACAGTGCATTAATAATGAGTAAAGGCTTCGGTTCCTGACGAATCGCCTTTTGCCGGAACTAACGAAGCGGGTAATCGGATTAAAGCCGCAGCTTTGTTGTATGAAGTCAAGTGATGTGGTTGTGCCATTTTATATGTCCTACAATATTCGGATCCTGGTAAAAAAGGCACTAGTTTACCAAACGTTTCCATATTCTAGGTACCAAAATATGACTGTCCACTAATCTAGTCACCACAGTGCTCCGGCTGTATAATGAACTCTCTGCCGCTGTTTTCTTAATGGAATACAGTATGGGGTTCCTCAAGGAAGGAGTGTAGGTACACGGTTTTAAAGGGTCGACAAGCCTACTTCCTACACTTGCACAAATAGGCTACGGTAACCGGTGACCATCAGATGAGACATAAGCTTGTTCGCTACCAACGTATCATTAAAAAAACAGTCATGCTGATTGGATTTCAACGACTCACTCGTCCGATTTGAGACATTGGAGCGACTTACGGTGGAAGTAAGCGATCGTGTTTCGATCATTCTGAATATCGTAGTAAATATAATTATAATATCAATTAATCGTATGCTACACGACGAGAAAACAAAGATACACAGAAAATCCAATGAAGACATGAGGAGTTTATTAATTGATATTTTCATCACCTTGCGTATGCACCTATATATAAACATACGAGTCACAATTAATTTCTTTTATTGTAAAAGTGTAAAGTATTCTAGTATTTTACTTTAGGCATATAGCGAGTATTTACCTTACGAAAAATAGAATATAGACAAAAATACAGATGAAGTGTAACAAAAACATGAAAACGATGTACTAGAGACTTGTTATCTTCGATAATCTCGTCGAGATATGAATTAAAACTAAATAATGTAACGTAAATTGTACAAATTGCTATAAGAGAACGTAGTTTATTAAACCTACTAATGACATGCGCAGCTATCATTAGAAATCCTTTACAAGGAACCGGCCGGAACGTCCATTAAGAAGGCATTATATGCAAATTAAAGTGTTCTTTGTTGAGGACAATTAGATTTGTTCCGGGGGTCGTTTTGTAAATGCAGCGATCTCGAGTTTTGGTCGTTACGATGCCGATGCACAGAGTGCGAGCTTAGTTCATTTATGGTACTTATTTCTGGCGCAGAGTATTTTATAATTATATTCTATAATTTGTCATCATTTACAGTTTTTATATTTATTAAAAAGGTACTGCTCTTTTATAACACGTATTTTACATAACATAATAAATACATTACCATCAAAAACTGTACTAATGAGAAACGTAGATTAAGCACAAATATTCACGTAGTCCGCAAGTACTTGATTCCAGATACTTTTTTCAAGTATTAAACTTACATAATTTACCTACCAGGCGTGTGAAGCGAGTAAGCTGTTGAAATCGTGTAGAAATTTGTGGAACATACCTGAAACAAAAACACAAGTATTGTTAGGAAAATATCATCATTTGGGTTCACCTAATACATTTTGTCATGAATGAAATGTAAATATTGACCACTAAATACATGTAAGTATTTCACTGGATGAACATTTTTAAAACACTACATCGTGTAGCTACGTTCGGGAAGCTACGGCAGATCTTTTCGTCCAATATTCCGCAGTGTCTCAAGACGAAAGTCTTTGACCAGTGTGTGTTGCCAGTGATGATATAGTTTGGTACTGAAACGTGGTCGCTTACTATGGGCCTCATAAAAAGGCACAAAGTCACCCAAAGAGCAATGGAGAGAGCTATGTTAGGAGTTTCTCTGCGTGATCGCATCAGGAATGAGGCCATCCGCAGCAGAACCAAAGTGACCGATATAGCCCTCCGAATTGCTAAACTTAAGTGGCAGTGGGCGGGGCACATAGCACGTAGAACCGATGGCCGTTGGGGCGGAAAGGTTCTCGAGTGGCGACCACGTACCGGAAGGCGTAGCGTGGGCAGGCCCCCCTGGTCCACACTGGTGAAGGTCGCGGGTGTCCGCTGGATGCGGGTGGCGCAGGACCGGTCATTGTGGAAGTCTTTGGGGGAGGCCTATGTCCAGCAGTGGACGTCTTGCGGCTGACATGATGATGATGATGATGACATCGTGTACGTACAAATTCCCCGTGTATTCGAAGTTTGAACATATAATACTTTCCGCACTTGTAGCATAAATAACAATTGCATGCCAGGACATAAAACTAATCGCTTTATTAAACTTACTTAATTACCTCAACAAAAACTACATTGTCTGTTGTTACCCATCAGTTTAACGAGCACACTATTCATGTTTGATGTTGATGGGAACGCCACGGATAAGTTATGAATGGAATGTTTTTATTGACGTTATAAAAATAAAGTTTGAGGATATCAAACCGTGATTTAATGAGGCAATAGTACATTACGATACATGTGCAGAGAACAGGAAATTCGCAACGAGTGGTGACAAATTGAAACAGGACCGCAGGGGTGTCTTTTTAATCGACACGAGTTGCAAATTACCTGTTCGCATGTGTATCGTACAACGTTTTACAGTACATATGGCTCTTTAAAGTTTCGACATATGCACGTAATCTAGCACCATATGTACTGTAAATGGTATTTTTACCTCTAAAAAACTACAATGTGAAACACGAGAATTAAACTTATAGACTTTAAATCATATCTCAGAACAACGTTAAGGGATATCCTTTTTTGCCGGCTAATAAAACTATTTTTAGAAGCGCGAAACTTTTTTTGTCGAAATGATATCTATATATTATTTGTGTATAAGTTTTTTTTTTACACTTTCTCAACAAAATCATCTGCAGGCTGGCCGTTTCTATTATGTAGTATATATTTTAATGAGAGAACGCTGTGCATAATACTAGAAGTGTGGATCCGTATCGTTGGCCGATAGTAAAAGTGCCCTTGTGGCCAACTTTCTGAATAATTATTTCATTTTTGATTTTGATACAATGTGCAGTTTACAAATACAAGGTAAGTAAGTAACGCAAATGTGTTTCGAACATTGCGGAATTCGGAGTCGGGGTCGATCTGTCATCAGTCATTCGTAAAATTTTAATGTCAGCGTTGTTATGGGTTATTTGACGGTCTGCGGGTTGCAATTAAAGCGCGGCCACAATCAAATTATACGTTGGTGTGACTTATATTAAGGTTTAAAAAAAGAACCCAGTTTATTGAAAACAAATGAAATACGGTATAAATGCATATATAAATGGATAAAATTGAATAATTTAGTGCTCCGAGAAAGATTCGAATCAAGCGCAGGCGAACGAAAGGAAATCCTTCACTAGTTCCCTCTTACAACGCCTTACGGAGGCGTATAATAGCGACATCTACTTTAGAAGACTTAGGCTTCTTTTAACGGCACCAACGTCTCAAATTACATTGAGAAATCGTCAGTAACGATGCGCTTTTCCCATACTAAACTGCAAACGCAAATTCCAAATTTTAAATTAAAAGGAAAAAAATGACAAATTTAGTGCTCCGAGCAGGATTTGAACCTGAGCTGCCTTGTAAGAGCTAACTAGTGAAGGACTTCGTGCCTAAAGTTGATTGGTTCCGATAGCTCAGTCGCTAGAGGGATTGGCCGCTTGTGCCAAATGTTGCAGGTTCGAATCCTACTCCGAGTTGTACATTATTCAATTTTTTTCTTTAACTTGAAATTTAAAAGTTTATAAATTTTGAGACGATAGCTGCTGTATTAAAGTTAGTAACTTGTCATCTAATATTGGGTAACGAACTTTGAGGATTAAGTATTGAACTTTTCAACATTAGCATAAATCTAATCAAAAAAGTCATGAATATAAAACAAAGCGTTGTATTAAAGCGGCTAACAAGTTATTGTTATAGAATTAAGAACCAGCAAGTCGTTATCAATCTGTTTTGAAGAAAATAGGACAAAGACGCGGTGGATGACATACATACTTACATTGCTATAGTTTCTTTTCTCAAATTTCATTACATGCATGCGTATAAAAGCTAACATAAACCTAAGGTATTTTCATTGCTAAAGTACCCAATTGAAGTATTAACTCAAAGATATTATCATTTTCTCGTATTGAAACTGCTTAATCTTTATCTTTACATTATTTATGAGAAACCAATTTGTTACTGCAGTTAAATAAAAATGTTCATTAAATTTATTTACAATGTGAAATTAAATCACAGGTTTCGCGTAAGTAGGTATTCTTTGAATATAGTTACGCAAACTTGATTGCTTTTATTATCATTAATTTCGAGGTAATAATAAGTCGTTATAAAGAGCATTCTACCGACTAGCATGTATGAGAAGATGTTTGGATGTGATTGAAGCGAAAGAAGTATGCAAGGACTGTAGTATTTGGCGTTCTTTGGTCGCTGCCTACCCCATGGGATAACGGCGTGAGTTTATGTATATATGTATGTTATAAAGAGCTGATTTAATTTATAACAAATGTCATGATTTATGTATTTAGAAGTAAAATAGACGGCTGGTTTTCTACGAATATCTTGTGAATGTAGCAGGAAGCTGTTATTATACTCATTAAAATGGCATATATCTTCATATGTCATACTTACTGGTCACATTATACGTCATGCTTATTTTATGCAGCATGCCAGGAATTGATAATTTTGTGCTAGCAACACTGGACTTTCCTTGCAGTTGTACGTGATTGTTGGAAAGTAACCAATAGGAGTGTTGCTCAATCCTTGTTGGTGCTCTCGGTACGAACAATCGGCGATGGATATTTTCCCGCCATTTGACATGGCGGCTAGCTGGTAGTTTTTCAGGGGAACGGTCATTATTTGGAGTGCTGTTGAGCTGAACGGGTTACTTAGGACAATCCGTAACACAACATCCATATTATGATCTAAATACACAAAAGTACAGTTTATTCTAAGATTACTCACGAATTCTGATGTTTAATCTGAAACTAAGTCTAAATGACTTTAACATTGACACGATCCTAATATTGCTTTAACCAAATGTTACTTCATCTAATAATTTACAACTAATCGCATAACACAACTGGTGGTCACAGCCCACAAATGGAAGCTTAAAAGAATATCAAACAATAAAAAGGCCCACGTGAGCAACACAAGCACATCCAAATCGATTTCTAAATAAAATCCGTTAAATGGAACGCACGTGTCGGCCATCTTGTGCCATATTTGGACCTCAATTTTAGACTCGACGGCCCTTTGCCTATAAATGGCGACAAGATGTGTGTCAAGCCGGAACCGACCTTAATACTGCCCGTTAAAGATTAATTTATAACCGGAAATTTGGGATTGTCAATGAATGACAAGATTTAATATAAATTTGATTTGTTATTATGTTGTATTTTAAAATCGAACGCTTGTGTGACCGTATGATTAATGTCGTTCTCATTTTAATTCATGATTCTGTTTTCGTAAAAGCTGTTGGAAACATCAATTCTTGGAATTAGATAGCATCTAACGCAGTCGTTTCTTATGATGCAAATCTACCCGCTTATTCATAAAACTTAACAAACCTCTGTTAACTAAAAGTTGTTAAGTCCCCTTCTCACAAACACAAGTGTCAAAGTGATAGATAAGGACAAACCAACTTTAGCGGCTTGTTAACTAATAGAGGCTTGATGGACGTTTATGAATAAGGGGGTAAAACTTTAATCTTCTGGAAAACTGGTATAGGTCGATTCACAAGAGCTGGCGCGGAATCTCTATGAAATTAATGACAGTTTCATACATTTTCCGCGCCAGCTCTTGTGAATCGACCTATATTCTCCGAGCAATGCAACGCAATGCAAACGTCATTGTCATTTTGACAGTTTCCATATAAAATCGGGTGAGGACGAGTCTGCTTGTCAATAACAACTCAAATGTAAATTTAACTTGGTCACCGCTCGTCCAGGCTGTGAACTACGTTCCTACCGATCCCTCAAACTATCTGTACTTCCTCACCATAGTGGTTTCCATACATCTTCCTTCGCTGTTCAAGCAATTCGTCTCTGTAATGCACTCCCTCTGACGACAAGACAGGCCCCAAGCAAATTTGTTTTCAAACGTATGCTCTTCAAGCACTTGCTAGAACATTTCCTAGCGGAAAAGAACATTTCTATGTATGTATTCATGTATGTATATATTTAGTTAAGTAGTTAAAACACCTTTTTTTGTGATTAGCTCTACTACCTAAGGATTTTTTTTTCAACCAAAGTTGTCTCTTGCACTTACCTTGGCAATTTTCTGTTTGGCCCTATGGTTGACTGGTAGAGAATGCCTTGAGGCATTTAGTCCGCCATTTGTACTGATTTATTCATGCAATAAAATTTAAATAAATAAATAAAACACCCCTAGACGATTACAGGTTGAGAGTTATATTGAAGTGCACTGTAATCACAAGTAATAGAAAAGTGCTAACACGGTGATTAAGGGCCGTTAAAAGTGCAATATGCGCAGGAGTTACATTCGAGAGATAGGCGCGATAAAAGGCTTGTATACCGTCTTTACGATGCAGTCAGGGCTTATTTGTTTTTGTCCAAGCGATAAGCGGTAGCGGGTGCTCGTATGGATAAAATAAACACTTTTTAAAGACAGTAACCCACCCCACTGGTGTTACGGGTGTCCATGGGTGACGCTAATCGCTTACCATCAGGAGATTCGTCTGCTCGCCTCATATTTCATAAAAAAGTATCGTTTTTTTATTACATCCGTTTAGCGCAGTAAGGTAAAAATCTAATTAGGTTTAATTTATGGCAAAAGTGACCAGCTTAATAACAATGTTTACAACACTAGACTTTGAATGTGTATTTAATTTTAGCAGCTACGAGTAGATTGGTACGTCTTGAAAAACTACTAATTGTAAGTCCCGTAGACTATTGTGACCACTTCTCCAGTATATTGTGTGGTATATAATTTCTTAATATAATATGACAAGACGTCCCAAATTTATGGGACATGAAGGGACAGTATTTTATATACATACTATTATATATAGGACATTTTGCTAAATTTTTCGTATTATAATTAATAAACGTTATTTCGTTTTTAAAAGTAAGTAACACTGCATTCAAAGATGTTCTAAAAATTGCTTGATTCGTCTGGGTTGGCTAACTGTAAAAAAAACATATATATTTTATTATGAAAATCGATGTAAAGTTGTAAACAATGAATAATAAGTAATCGGTTCTAAGAAACATTATCTTTTAAAAAAATACGACAATATTATTTTTAATTTGAGATTTTTTTATGGAGCTCGGTAACTCCTATGCCTTACACCACAGCCAAACGCGCCGTAATAGTATTTTTACGACGCCATTGTAGTAGCGGCCTACTGCACATGCGTATACGCAATAATCTGCAGTTTCTGTCACAACGTCGTATCTTTATACGAGTTTCATAGTGACATACAACGTTTCTAGATTGTGATCTTGTTAATGTTTAGACGTTCATTGTTAACAAACATACCGTTAGGTGTCATCGGTAACTAACTAGTATTGAGGTTAAAGTTTAAATTTCGAATTAAAGATTACATTCTTAAGCGGCTAAGATCATTTTCTTTGTTTTCTCTCTACCAACGAAGACATTAATAACGAGGCAATTTAGTGGTTGTCGTGTCACTTTTATTTATTAACCGACTTCAAGATTTCAAAAGAGAAGGTTATCAATTCGGTTGTATGTTTTTTTTTTTAATGTTTGTTACTCCATAACTCCGTCATTTCTTAACCGATTTGGAAAATTCTTTTTTTGATTGTAAGTATATATATCCAAGTTGGTCCCGTTTTTGCCAAAACGCAGTTCTGATGATAGGATCCATGAGATATTGAGGGAACTCCTCAAATCTTAAAGGCAAATATATAAAGATTTTTGTGTTTTTATCAACAAATCGAGCATTTTCATCCAAAAATGTGACATTTGATGAAGTGGAACTGCTGATGATGATCAGAACGGAACTCTTCAACGACGCGTAGTTTGGCGATTTGTTCTCTTCGTTTAGTTTGTCGAAGCAAGCAAGGTTTTTCCATGATTCCATGAGGAATTGAGGGTACTTAGTCTTCTACCATTATAAACATACTTATAGCCATTTTTATTTTATTGTAAGGAATCTAAGAGTGCACCATTTAAGTATAATAAATAATCTTTCACCGGCCTCCCCCATTGAAGTCGGTTTTTTTTTATAAATTATTTCCATCAGTTTTGTTGACACACAATGCTGTAAAAAATTGCTATTCGCTATGTTGCAATTAAATAGTTTACCGTCGCCTAAAACATTGCGAATGGGTCGCGGACTTCAGGCATGCTTAAGACGCCGACAAGACCTAAATTGTCTTTTTAAACAGTTTTTTGGGTTCCGTACAAAAGGGTAAAACGGGAACCTATTAATAAGACTCCGCTGTCCGTCCGTCTGTCACTAGACTGTATCTCATGAACCGTGATAGTTAGACAGTTCAAAGTTTCAAAGATGATGCATTTCTGTTACCGCTATAACAACAAATACTAAATAACAGAATAAAATAAATATTTAAAGCGGCTCCCATAGAAACGCGTATCCCATTAAAAAACCACGAAGGTAGGTCTTCCAGTGTTTTGAAACATTTTTTACAGTACATATGGTGCTATATTACAGCACGAGTGCGGTAATCAGCAGATTACGTGCATTTGTCGAAACTTTAAAGAGCCATATGTACTGTAAAACGTTGTACGATACACGTGCGAACAGGTAATTCGCAACTCGTGTCGATTTAAAACACTCCCTTCGGTCGTGTTTCAATTTATCACCACTCGTTGCGAATTTCCTATTCTCTGCACTTGTATCGTAAAATACTATTAATTTTTTTTTTCAAATTAGCCATATTACTTGCACCTATGAACCTCAATAAACTACCACCGGTTCGGAAAAATATACCTCTGAGAAGAACCGGCGTAAGAAACTCGGCGAGGTGTCATTTTTTCAAAACAATATACATTGTATAGTTAAATATAAAATTACAGTGTCAGCTACTACAAAATAACTTAAATAACAATGCTACAGTAGAAAATATATTTTCGCGATAAATTACCCGTGCAGGACACTATCACTGCCATCCATGATGTAATCGTTTATCTTATAAATAATATGCTCTTGAAATAAGTGTTTGTTTTACTACAAATTTGAATTTAGAATTGCTAAGTTCAGTAATGTGTTTAGGAATTTTATTGTAGAATTCGATACAATTTCCCAAGAACAACTTTTTCGCCTTTACTAGTCTATGGAAGGTTATTTTGAGTTTCCCAGTATTTCTCGTGGCTATTGGTTTATCAGCGTTCGTTGGAAAATTGCCGAAATTCTTCCTAACATACATTATTATTTCAAATATGTATAGGGACGGCAGGGTTAGAATATCTATTTCTTTGAAAAATTCTCTTAATGAGTCACGCGACCCCAAGTTATAAATTCCTATCTATTTCATTTTTAACAGTATATTCGTATGTCTATAATTAAGAACACGATTGTATTACATTTAAATGAAAAATGTTGCAGTTTCTTCGCTAGTAGTTTCGTGTTCCCTCTTCTTTCTTCTCGGTATTGGTGTTATTTTTCAGAAACGCTAGTAGTTTTTTGACTTGTAACAGAGCTATTGCGACTTACTTACAGAATAAAATTCGTTTACATCATTTGTACCGGTTTTCAGCGAAACCTGAACAAACCAAGCAATAAAACACAGGGGTTGTTGGCAACAAGTCGGAGCGCTTATGGCGGATTAGCTGGTTATTAAGACCGTTAAATGGAAACCACGTGTAGGGGGTTTGATTTAGGACTTTGGTTTTGTGTCAGGGTGCCAAAGTTGGTGATGTGTTAGTTTGGTACTTGAAATGAATTTTGGTACCCGTTTTAAGCACGATTGTTCTAGTAGTAAACACTTTCAAATTCAAATTAAATGGAAAAATTGAATAATAATAATAATAATAAAATACTTTATTGTGCACTACACGGAAAATTCCCAATCGCTCTAGCCACTGAGCTATCGGAACCAATCAAGATCAGACACGAAATCTTTCACTAGGATTCCCTCATTTCACAACGTCTTAAGGAGGCGTCAGTGGCTAGAGCGATTGGCCACGTATGCCAGATGTCGCAGGTTCTAATCCTGCTCGGAGCACTAAATTTTTAAATTTTTCCCTTAAAATTGAAATTTGAAATTTTGGTTAGCAGCGCTACTGCTTAATATAAAATTACTAGCTGTTACCCGCGACTTCGTCCGCGGTTTCGCCTATTGGTGGCAGCGTGAAAGCCTTCCTCGATAAATGGACTATCCAACACAAAAATATTTTTTCAATTCAAACCATAGTTCCTGAGATTAGCGCGTTCAAACAAACAAACTCTTCAGATTTACAATATTAGTATAGATTCTAGGAAACACTTTATTGCACAAACCAAGTGCTGCCAGTAGTAGAGAAACGTGATTCCCCTTCGCAGGGCTCGGAACCGGTTAATCTCAAAATCCTGAAATAGCCGAATATTTTTAATAAGATTATGCTCTTTATGTAGGACTCAATAATGTATTTGGGTTATTACTTCATATTGTTAGATTGCCTGATTAAACATGAAATAGTAGACGAAAGAACGATAAGAGCTAAAAAAATACCGGTACCTATTTTGTATGGACAGAATACCGGTTTCCGAGCCCTGGCCCTGCGTATGAGTTTGTACGGGGATCAGATTTCTCCAGTTGACTGTACTGTTGGTACAGTACACAGAAATAAAATTAACTAAAGATAATTGTGCAAAGTACCTAAATATGCAAAGTTCATCTCGCCATCTCTGACGTCTGCCGCGACTCCGTCTTCGGTATACAGGGTGGCCCATTCAAATCGGTCAGTATGGGAAAGTCTAAAACTATAAGACATACAAAGATTTGTTCTTAGGAACCATGTCACCGATTTTACAAGTAGAGAGGTACAAACAACCATAGAGACAATTTTACATGCCTGAACTTGTTGAATATTGTAACGGTGGTCACTTTGAACACCTACTATGATAAATTAAAGTATGTGAAAAAAATGCATTTTATTCATTTTAGACATTATGTTTCTTAGAGACATTTACTGCTTAAGACCTACACAAACGATATCTGAATAGAAATAGTGTAAGTTTATTTTTTCAAAACAACCGGGTTCGATTCCCTAGCTGGGTACAGTGTTTTTTTTCAAATGTATGAATGCAGTTTTTCTTTTTATCAAAATCGGTGACATGGTTCCTAAGAACAAATCTTCGTATGTCTTATAGTTTCAGACTTTCCCATACTGACCGATTTGAATGGGCCACCTTGTATAAGTATACTCGTACAGTCAGCAGCATAAGTAGCTATGCGGGCCTAGCGCTCAAAATGAGCTACACACAATAAAGGAATAAGGCTCAGTGTGGATAATTGTGAATAATATTCTGCTTAGCTACTTTTTCCGCTGACTGTGCTCGTACCCATACATTTTACAAGCTTCATTATTTATGAATTTCTCATACAAACATCAGTTACATACCTTTTTCATTAGCTTTGTCGTTATATTTTTAATATTCTCCGGCCCTTGATGACTCTTTGTTAATTATATTATCATTAAAGATCCCTAAGTAACAATTAAACATGGATATATAATTTTATTAAGAGTAAAATTATTTAATTACGTATAGTCTGATAAAAACATATACTTCTAATAAAACTACTATTAAATTAAAATAACTAAAACTAAACATTAAACTTAAAAAATATAAATAAAATAATTAATTAAATATGAGACCTGGGCCTCTTGGCAGTGTGCCCATCACGCAGGCAGCATTCCCGCGCTGAACTGCTATCGCGATTCTTTGCGCGAGAAAGCCACCGGCGCGATGGTCGCCGATTAAAGTATTATTAACGAAGTGTAAGGGCGAAGGAAATTAAGAGTAAAATAAAAGTAGTAGTAGTTGTTTGTGTAAAATAATCTTAAGTTTTATGATAATATTTATGACTGTTTTGTTTCAAAACTGTGGAACAAATATGGCCAATAGGCATAGATATCAAAGTTGTTTTTTTTATTATTAAAAATGGGTTTGCTCTTGGCCAGCATCTAGCCAGGGGGCAAAGATGAGGCCGACGATGAAGCGAGCTCACCCAGAAGATGCCTATTCACTCGTGCCTTAAAAAGGTCCAGGTTATATGAACTCGGAAATACAGACGCCGGCAGAGAATTCCAAACCTTAGAAGTGCGCATTATAAAAGAAGAAGAAAGAAGAGAGAAGTGAAGCAGATCCGCTCATTTAAGTTGAACGATTTCTGTACATCTGATCTATTCTCAATTTCTCACCAATTCTTTTATTGAGTAGTAACGTCGGTTGATAGAATATTGTTTTAATTTTCGTTCAAACGTTCGGAACTCATCACATTCTTTTATACTATTGTCAAGTTTATTATACACTCGTTATAAATTTAACGTGTCTGTCTGTGTATCTGTGTATCTGTCTATGGTATCGTAGCACCCAAACGGATGAACCGATTTTCATTTATTTTTTTATGTGTCAAAGATAATTTTATCCCGAGTGTTCTTAGCCATGTTTCATGAAAATCTGTTTAGCCGTTTTTGAGATTTGAAATTAAAATGTCGGGGGTATTTTAACTTTGCTAATATAATGTTTTATTTTAAGTAATTCGGGTTTTAAATCTTGAAAATAGATTATTAAAAATGATAAAACGGAGAACATTTTTATTTTATTCAACCTGCCCGATTCCAGAATCTTACGAATACGAATACAGTTATTTCAAAACAGAGTATTAAAAAAAAATTGAAATAAAATCTTTGGGCACAAGTAATTTTTTTGTTTTTCACCACGTAGCAGATGACCTCATCTATCTACTATATACGCATGTCCATCCATCTGTCAGACCCTGTACAACCAAGGTATGCAACAATAATAAATAAATATTAGGGGACATTTTTACACAATAAGGCTTGTGTTATGGGTACTAGACGACGATATATTTAATAGATATATACTTAAACTTACGAACCGTCTCGCACGCAGGCTAGATGACTTCCAGCCTCCCGAACAAGCCGGTTTCCGAAGAGGCTTTAGCACCGTAGACCACATCCATATGCTCCGTCAGGTTATACAGAAGACTGAGGAGTATAACCTGCCCCTCTGTTTAGCGTTCGTGGACTACGAGAAAGCCTTCGATTCGATCGAAACCTGGGCTGTACTACAATCTCTCCAGCGGTGCCAAGTGGACTACCGCTATATCGAAGTGCTGAAGTGTTTGTACGAGAACGCCACTATGTCAGTCCGACTCCAGGACCAGAGCTCGAAGCCTATCCCATTGGAGCGGGGATTCAGGCAAGGAGATGTTATTTCTCCTAAACTGTTCTTCGCTGCACTGGAGGATGTTTTCAAGACTCTGGACTGGAGAAGGCTAGGCATCAACATAAACGGCGAGTACCTCACTCACCTTCGGTTTGCTGGCGATATAGTAGTCTTGGCTGAGACCATGGAAGATTTAAGTACAATGCTCAATGACCTCAGTAAAGCCTCCGAGCGAGTTGGTCTAAG
Source organism: Notocelia uddmanniana (assembly GCA_905163555.1). Taxonomy (NCBI): domain Eukaryota; kingdom Metazoa; phylum Arthropoda; class Insecta; order Lepidoptera; family Tortricidae; genus Notocelia; species Notocelia uddmanniana. The sequence continues at coordinate 50,126,515 of LR991053.1, forward strand.
GATGAACATGGACAAGACGAAGATCATGTCAAATGCCCATGTCGCACCAACTCCCGTAACAATCGGACACTTTACGCTCGAAGTTGTAGACGATTACATATACCTAGGACATACTGTCCAGTTAGGTAGGTCCAACTTCGAGAAAGAGGTTAATGACGATTAATCCGACTCGGCTGGGCAGCGTTCGGGAAGCTACGGCACATCTTTTCGTCCAATATTCCGCAGTGTCTCAAGACGAAAGTCTTTGACCAGTGTGTGTTGCCAGTGATGACATATGGTACTGAAACGTGGTCGCTTACTATGGGCCTCATAAGAAGGCTCAAAGTCACCCAAAGAGCAATGGAGAGAGCTATGTTAGGAGTTTCTCTGCGTGATCGCATCAGGAATGAGGCCATCCGCAGCAGAACAAAAGTGACCGATATAGCCCTCCGAATCGCTAAACTTAAGTGGCAGTGGGCGGGGCACATAGCACGCAGAACCGATGGCGGTTGGGGCGGAAAGGTTCTCGAGTGGCGACCACGTACCGGAAGGCGTAGTGTGGGCAGGCCCCCCACACGGTGGACTGATGACCTGGTGAAGGACGCGGGTGTCCGCTGGATGCGGGTGGCGCGGGACCGGTCAATGTGGAAGTCTTTGGGGGAGGCCTATGTCCAGCAGTGGACGTCTTTCGGCTGACATGATGATGATGATGATGATATACTTAAATACATAGAAAACATCCAAGTGTCAGGAACAAATGTCTCTGCTCACCACAGAAACAAACGCCCTTACCGGGAATCGAACCCAGGACCTCTAGCTTCGGAGGCAATGGCACTACCAACTAGGCTAAACAGGCCGACGCGAATAATGTCGGCTCCTAAAGGGAAACCAAAATTAAGCAGGTTAAACTAAACTACCCCAAAAACGCAGTGCGCATTTACCATGAAATGGATATGTCCGGGATACTTCCCTCCTCAATACACGCCCGAAGGGAGGGAATTCTTTCGGGGAAGTGGTAAATTAATTTCCTACGTCACGACTCGTCTTGTGGGACTTGGCTTGTTTTTCCTTGATTACATTGTGTTTGTTTATGTGACATGGAATATATCGCTGTTTTCATCGGAATTAGATTTCATCTCTTGAAAACAAGTAAGATCTAGAACTGTGTTTTAATTAGTCAATATAATTATTATTAGCTCCAAAAGTTGCAAAACCAGAATTACTTTAATAAGTGGAACTTGTTTAAACTTAGCGTGACTTAGAGTGCGCAGTATACGTTCGGTTCCCCATACAAACGTATTAACGCTCACATTTTAAAACGCCATGCTAGAATAACATGAAACTTTGTATACACAATGGGATCCGGCATATCTAGGTCGGAAATTAGTTTCTTTTGCTTGAAATTAAGCTAAGTCCGGAATGTCCGGATGTTTCCCGCTCACCCTAATCTAACCGTCTTTACATGTATGTATGTACTATCTAGATTCGGCCGTAAGCCCAGTCTCAAGTAACAGTATAACACTAACAGCACTAATGCCCGCGAGGCACGGAATCCTAATTGCCCAGCACTTAGCGCCTTGCCCGCTGCCAGTTTAATGGCCATTGGGCAGCGCCCGGCAGTGGCCAGCGAATCTAACGAGTGTTAACGGGTCGCGGTTTTGTGTTGCTTTATGCATATCATTATACTAGGTGACTTGGGAATCACGATCAGGAATGATAACAAAACTAATTAATTTAAAAAAAAACCCGACTGCGCTTCTGTGTAATTTGGAATTTGGCGCCTAAAATCCGCCATTTTGTTTTTTTTATTTTATTTTGATATTTATACTCAGTGTCACTCTCACAGTAAATAACTCTAACGACACCTCTCAAGCTGAAATCCATCAAGCCGCTCAGGCAACAGAGCGTGCCAAACAATTGAAGGGATGTTTACAAAAACAACATAACTGACTACACTGGTCGACTCCTGAGCCCATTATAAATGTTCCTCCAGAAGTGTCAACCGGTCTAAGCAGATATGTTGTTTTTGTAAACATCCCTTCAATTACTTTATATTATTATACATACATACTCTCGAAATTCTTGAAATCGCCTATTCTTGGGATTAGGTAGCGGACCCCGGGCATCCTTCAGGATGCAACTGTACTGGGAATAACGCTAGGAGAATGATGACATACATACTCTCGAAAAACATAACCCTCCTTTTGGCGCAGTCGGGTAAAAAATGAAGTCGATGGCTGTACTGAAGTACTTTTCCAATAAGTATTCCAACTACTGTCTCATTAATAGTTTTTTCTCAAACATGCAATGAAATATTGATTTTATATTCCTCATAATAGGCTGCGAAGTATGACGTTTCAGGTGCGGCTAGGACAAGAGGTTGTTAATGGAATTTCATACAAATCTTGCAGGCCTTGGCCGGCCAAGTCCTCTTTTTTAATTTCCATTCCACATAAATTTGTGGCACAGGAATCATGACATTCTGCCACTATGCGTATTAAAAATAAAACTTTGCTTTTTTTGTTGTTTATTTCATTGCATGTTTGAGAAAAGCACTATACATAGCTCGGCGGGAAATATGGGGTTGCCCGCCTTAGCCCTATCCGGCCTCGCTTTGATCGGCCGTCTATATGTCTTCGGCCGGCACGGCAACCCCTTTCGTCCCGGCCTCTGTAGTAATGTACTATTATTTTTTATTGTCTAATATGAATAACTTTTTTTAAATTTTTTGTCATTTCTGATCATTTCCATTGTCACGGAGCATAAAAGGATGTTTCATGAATTTATAGGTATTGGTAGCGGGAGTTTAGGAATTCTTTTTCTATACCACATCGTTGGCAAACAAGCGTACGGCCCGCCTGATGGTAAACGGTCACCGCAGCCTGTGGACGCCTGCATCATCACATGCGCATTGCTGGTCCTTTAAAAATGTATGCACTCCTTTCTCGAAGAACCCCATACTGTAGTCGTTCAGAAAAACTCATCGTCTTACGTTAATATCAAAATTAAGTGTGTGTCTGATGTGAACAAAAATGCAAACAAAAAATATTAGATTCACATTAAATTTATTAACTAAGGTAGAACACTTTCTACGTAACATTTACAAACGTTATTTTTTTTGAAAATGAGTGTAATATAACAATGATTTAAAATTATGAGCGCGATAAAAAACCCTTTGGAAAGCGTGAAGACATGTGATTCATAATACTCCGATAAATGTAGAATATTCTTTTGTAAACACTGGTAATATGAAAGTCTTTGTACCCTACGAGTTTACAACAGCCTCACTTAAAGGCAATAAATGATACAAATATTTTATTGACAATTAACATCACAGTCAACACGCTCCCAAAAATTTGCGATTATCCTGCCGCCGTCGGCCTGTTTAGCCTAGTTGGTAGTGTCACTGCCTCCGAAGCTAGAGGTCCCGGGTTCGAATCCCGGTGAGGGCATTTGTTTCTGTGGTGTGTGTGTGGGTTTCATTTGTTCCTGAGACTTGGATGTTTTCTATGTATTAAGTATATATCTATTAAATATATCGTCGTCTTGTACCCATAACACAAGCGGTATTGAGCTTAATATGGGACTAGTTCGATTTGTGTAAAAATTGTCCCCTAATATTTATTAGTTTTATTAATCGTTAACAAATTTGGTTCAAAAAATCCAAGGAATGTTCTTGAGCGTCCCGTCGCCACGGCGCAACAAAGGGTCCAAGACATGAAACACGCCGCCTTGCCGGAAAGATCACGACGTGATCTATGGACACAGACTACGTAATTGATGATTTGGTTCAGTAACAGTTGAGATGAACACAAAAACAAGAAATCTAAAGAATAATCAACAGACTTTCAAGATGGGATTCTAGCCCAATTCGTTTTATCTGTGAAAAAGAAAATTCGAGCCGCATTTTTAATAGCCTATTTAGTTTCTCACTGCTGAACAAAGCCCGGAAAGATCACGCGATCTATAGACACAGACTACGTAATTGATGATTTGGCCCATAACAGTTGAGATGAACACAAAAACAAGAAATCATTAGAAAAATCAACAGACTTTCAAGATGGGATTCTCAGTTCGGTTTTTTTCTGTGAAAAATAAGATGCGAAACGTATCTTTTAATAGCTTATTTAGTTTCTCACTGCTGAACAAAGCCTCTCCCCATGATGTCTATGCGTGCATCCAGGTCTTCCCACCAAGGCATGTTTATTTGTATCATATTGTCTGTTGCGCAACAAAAGACTTAAGTAAATGCAGTTTTAAATGTTGGTCGAGGTCTAAAGTCCTTCTACGAGTATCCAGAGGGGTCCCAAAATACTCGTTAACACACTATATCAAACCTAAGCACAGGGTATTTCAATATAAAACTACTAATGTTACACACGCACGCACGTATGTGTGGGTTTTACTGTTTTATTATTGTGTTTCACTCATGTACACTAAAGAATTTTACATACATACATACCTGTACGAAAACCGATACGAAAAAGCCAGCGGTCGTTATTGCAGGAAAAATCTTGATAGCGCGATTCGCGAATCTTCGCAGAGGGTACAGCGCCATCTAGCAGCAAATTTGTATTGTATACAATACAATAAAAAAACTCTTTACTGTGCACCTTGCTAAAATAATAAATATCAAATTCTATCAACATTTTGTTTTTTTTTTATTCCCTTAGGTACCTTTCTTCCATGTGCATCAATTACTCATTGAGACGATTCCAATGAGGCCAAAAACAACGGATTTATTTTGTGTATTTTAGCGGTTGCAAAGGCCACCTTCTGTCTTCGTCATCAGATCAGCTTGATGGTACCAAAATATGGCATTGTCACTTACATAATTAGACCAAATTTTAGCTCAATCGGTTACCGGCAAGTGGCTAAAAAATGGCTTGCAAAATTTGAGGACAACCTAGAAATAAAAATCTTGTAAAAATAACGAAATATTTCTCAGTAAAGGCGACACGAAACGAAAATCGAATCTTGATCCCCGCTGATTTGAGTCATCATTTCGTCCTCGACTCAATCATGATTCACAAAACTGTACCATCGGTTGTTAGTCATTGCCGTGCTGCGATGGTGATTTTATGGGTTTGGCAAGTTAATAGTTATAGTAAGGGTTTACTGCAAATTGGCTTGAGTGAACTGACACGATCAAAAACGCCGTTTTTTTTATTTGAAAATATTCTACCAATTAAGCTCCAGCAGAAAAATTACCGAAAAAGTATCAATCAATCGATTATTTTACGCCAAGCAATCTTTCAAGTTTCCCCACGATCTTTGCGTTTCGTCGGCAGCAATACAGAATACAACCAGTAAAATACAAGGATCATAATCATCCTAAGTACTCCCACTGCTGGGCACAACTCTCCTGTGATGGATAAGAGGGAACGTGCATTGTACTCCACGCTGGCTCAGTGCGGTTTGGGAACTAATTCGCTGCTGCTAATACTATGATAGAACTAAATATATTAACTGAAAAGCTAAAACTACGTTTATGTACGGAGGTTACATTGACCTTTGTAACTCTATTTAATTTCGTTTGATCGGAAACTGTCCAACAGTCATGTCGCAACAATGATTACCGTCCTGCATCCGAGCCCATACAAAGCGGTATGTGTGTCACAGCGATTAGCAACAAGCAACGCTTTACGGCACACCACTGCGTAGGCGCACACTATTTACTAACTTTGTACAACGTCGTTCTAATCCTGACAGGAATGACCATAGATACAAGTAATGTGACGCAATAACGGTCGTAAATACTACTAAACGCAAAAATTCTGCTTTTCCTACCTCTCTTAAACCTGAGGATCGTAACTTCGTGACCGCAAGTCCCTTTAGTCTGCAATGCTCTCCAAAAAGACCGATTTTCTGCATTGCCCTTCATCATCAGCCCAAGAACGTCCACTGCTAGACATTGGCCTGCCTCAGACTGCCACAACAATCGGTCATGGACTGCCCGTATCCAACGTACTCCCGTGACCTTAACCAGGTCATCGGCACACCTGTCTTACTCCCACCACCACATCTGCCAAAGGACGTCCAAAGGATCTCCCCCAAATTCACGGGGGATATATGCCATAATCGCCACGCTTGGCATGTGGGTTGGCAATCGCAGTATCTCCACCGCACTCCAGGGATGCTGCTGCCCATCCCTCGGTGGTATTGGTCGTAGTTTTAGGACATACCCGGGTCCCTGTCTTGCTCAAAGCGCTGAAACTCCAAGGGTGTACCTTCCTTGGTTTACCTCAAATCAACGGGTGGCTTTTCTGCTTCTACTTTTCTTGTCCTCGCTTCTTGCTTCTAATTTATTTTTCTCTTGCTTCTTGCTTACTTTTACTGTAACTCTAAAAGTTATTAAAGATAGAAAGTTGTCGCGTATAGTTTTACTATGAGTACGATAACGATTGACAGTTAACCTTGTCCGGTATTCGGCTTCTGGTCTTGCGTAGTGATTGGAGGAGGATCTCGGCCTCCGAAACGAGAGCACGCCACTTTTCGCTATATTGCGCCGCTTCTTGCCAGTAGGCGACCTGAACCCATAAAGGAAATTATTATACGCTCTGAAGCTGACGCAAAAATACTGATAAACTCACACCTGACCTAAACTCCAAACCCATTCTTTGCTAAGATATTCAATGTAACTAAAAGGATACTCTAAGAAGCCAGTCAAACCATAGCAAACCTACACTACACGTGTTTATAAACCTACGCTAAAACGACTGATGTTCGTTAATGTTTAGTTTAGGTTTGCGTACTAAGACTAGTAAGCCCGCGGCGAGGCGGAAGCGAGTTCCGTACACGTGACGAATGGTTCACGGAACAGTCTTAAGAATGACCGAATTACCATGAGTGACTAATGCTATGTTTGTAGACCTGGTCCAATAGTGAAATTTAAATCATCTGTAGTTTGTAAATGTTATTGATGGCTTTCCAGTCTTCCGACATTTACATCTTGGGCAAATGAGTTTCTGTTTGTGGAGTCCCGGTGTCTATTAAATACGCTTGCCACGAACGTGGTATTTAAATAAAAAAATAATTATATTCCATTCTTTTTATAGACCTGAATCCTTATCTCCACTTAGGTATACTTTCTTTATTTGATTAACAGACAAATCGGGTGATATATCCAATGATACTTTTCCGCCGGGATGGACGCGGTCGATTGCTGGACGCGATGCCGTGGCGTTCACAAGGAGTCTAAATCATTTGCCGTGGTTTAAGTCCATCATACCCGGTGGTAGCATAGTAGGTGGCGGGGTGCGCGAACACATTTCCCCCCAACGTTAAAGAAGGTCCGATTTTGAAGGTATAGTGTTGCTTGTCTGTTTGCTCTTGGAAGAGTATTAGATACACTGGTTCACTGTCGTTCGTTCGTCTTTGGAACTCACCTAAACGTTATTGTTAACGCCGGCAATAAATCTACCTACCAAAACATAGTCTCATTTATTTACTTCGGATATCAAAAAACGAGCTAGACTCCATGATAAAGTATTAAACACGCCTTTTTGTCTATTTTTTCGCTAAACGTAAGACCACGGCACATTATATCAGCCAAGTTATAAATAAGGTACGTAACGCTAGCAAACACTATTACGGTAATCGTCCAATAAATCTGCGCCTGATAATATTATATGTTAGCTTAACTACATAATCATAGAACGGTAGCCGAGTGCGAGCGTACTTGTGTTATGACTAAGTAAGATTATAGTTTAAACATTGTTAGACATAGTAAAAATGCATAATATAAGGCAAGTCTGAACCAAAGTGTTTTTTTAATGAACATTGGTAGAGAGTTAGTTTGTATTTCACACTGTTGTGTTTCCATGCAAGTTACATATGTACCTCGATTCTTCGATAGTTTTATATTAAGCAGTAAGTACGTGTTAAAGAAAATTCATTTATTTTAGGAAAAGTAAATAAAAGTGTTGTTCTCCGAGCAGGTTTCGAACCTGCGACATCCTGGCATAGCAGCCAAACGCTCTAGCCAACTAAGCTGTCGAAACAATCAAGTGCAGACACGAAATCCTTCACTAGTTCCCTCTTAAAACGCCTTAGCGAGGCGTACAGCGACATCTACGAGACGACTCGGGCTTCTTTTAACGGCACCAACGTCTCAAATTACATTGAGAAATCGTCAGTAACGATGCGCCATCCCTTACTAAAGTAAAATTGTATAAAACAATAACGTCTGCTAAAAAAATCAATATTTTAAACTAATTTGATTGGCCGTGATTAATTTAGTTTAATTTTATATTAAAGAAGAAAGGTTAATTTAATGGCAAATCAACAATGTTCAATTTTTTCCCTTTAGTATTATTTTTTTGCTGGATTCATATTTGTCTGGTGTGACGTGTTAACGCATCAGAAAGATATCGGTGTCATACATTTAGTACGGTTAGTTTCACATTCATCGGATCGAGCTCTGAGGTCACGGTCTCTCTGTATTAGGCGTCAGATCACCACAGAGAGCACGTCAGTATAAACCCCGCTTAAGAGTGAATACCCACTTGATATGGTTTTTTTTTTCAGGCTGTTTTCATATTCCTGATAGTCACGCGTGACAGGTATCGTTTGTATGGAATAGGTAGTCATGCTAACACGAACAATGGAAGTAGGCATAACCTAGTAGACATACAGTAAATTTGCATCAACATAACGTAGGTGTCCTAGATATGAGCGCTTCATCCTAGACCTCAACATCGCTTACCATCAAGTGATTTGCGGTCCAGCTATACAGATTCGAGAGTATTTTTTTTATATACACAAGTAGATTAATCAATTTGTAATTATTAATACAGAAAGGCGGTTGGCGAACATAATTATAAATTTCTATTTGAAATGAGCATTTAGCGTCGAGTGAGAAATTAAATTTTACATGAAATTTGTTAAATAACCAAGTGCAATCAAAACATATAAGTCACAATTAACATTATTACCCGTTAGTTCATTAAAATCTGGTTCGTTATGAAGACATAAACCTACATACATATTTTACCACAACATCATTAATTACGCACTAGTAAATGCAGCCAAGTTACTGAGTAAATTTGCAAATAATTTATCTACAAACCATTTATTAAAATGTACAGATTGCTATTAGTTAAACATAGGGTAGTTATCAATCTAGATACAGTAGCGATTGCAAGCAGTCTACTGTAAATGTAGGCCATGAGTTTATTAGTATAAGGTTCAAAATCAGAAAGTATTTTAATTAAACACCAACTTCAAAGTCATTTGTGTCTCACGGAACTAAGAAATCATATGTAGTTGATAAAATTCATGATGCCAATGGTATCTTCAATTCAATCAGCTACATTCCAAAGGTATTAAATTTAAAAAAATGATGGATGGTTGTAAAAATTGATACTCGAAATTCAATTGTGGTAAACAATACAGCATAATAGAAAAGAAATAATAGGCTGACAGCGCCCAATTGGCTACCGACGCCCACACGTTAAATTGGGTTGATCTTAACAATAAATTGATTATACTCGTAAGCCTTTCAAATTACAGGTTACACGTGTCGATATAAATCTTTCACAAAAATCACGCCTACACCCTCCACTATGAACTTCATAGCGGAGGTGTAGAAGTGATTTTCATAGTATGAAGGCGTTATTAAGTATGACAAACTCGTGTAAAGATTTTATATTTTTTCGTGGTGCAATAAATAAATATTTATTATTATTAAGGTTTTTTTCATCGTCAACAATAAGTGCATTATAAAAATAAAAATATTCTGTCAAAATTAATGGCGAATCAACAATAAGCGATTTTTTGTTAAACTTCGTATTTTTGCAAAAAAATACATTAGTTTTCTTGTGTTAAGTTAATTAGTAGTACAAATTAATGGCGAATCAACAAGAAGCGCTTTTTGGTAAACTTCGTATTTTTGCAAAAAAAATACATTAGTTTTCTTGTGTTAAGTTAAATAGTATATTTTTTTAAATTTCATGCGGATTCAGTTAACGAACAAAACCTTTTATGCTCGACACTCTCACGCATTTAATAGAAATATTACATGTCATCATCATCATCCTTGCGTTATCCCAGTACAGTTTTAAAGACACTGATTACTGGTTGCATCCTGAATGATTTTTTTAAATATGAAACAGGTAAGCATTTGACGACTATCTCGCCTGATAGTAAGTAATGATGAGGTCCCTCTCTTGAGTCTCGTCTTGAAAAGAACCAAGTTAAAAGTATCTGAGAAAAGGCTTTCCGGAAGAGAATTCCAGTCCTTAGCTGTCTTCGCAAGAAAACTAGAAGCAAAGCGCTTCGTGCGAATTAGTGGCATGTGAACAACATAAAATTGGGGGAGGCCTATGTCCAGCAGTTGACGTCCTACGGCTGATATGGTGCTGGTGGTGGAACAACAGAAGGTTGGAACCCATGTCCGCGCCTTGTCCCACGATGGCAAAATGGTGAGGGAGGGATTAATTCGTGTAATCCTAGCGCACACTCTCCGAAATGTATCAATACCGACAAGCAGGTGAATCCTGAAGGATGCCTGGGGTCTGCTACCTAATCCCAATACATGTGACTGCTTTAATTAAATTTTTAATGATACAAATTATTTTTCTTACAGAAATAAAAACTTTACGAGATAGTTATGCGTGCCCTATGCCTCGTACTCACACTTACCCATTGTTCTTCTTGACTCCTTATTATCATTGTTCTCTTTATCTTTACATTTATTACGAATCTTAAGTGCGTGGTTCCTTGTCTGTCACTCTTCGCTGTTCAGATCTATTCTTACAGCCCTGGGCTCCACGGAAGACCAGCGCTATGGCATTTTACTAATAAATGTCTGTGCGTCTTCAACAAACTGTACTTCGGTGAGTGTGCTCAGGAGCTCCATGAGCTCATACCGCCTTCCCCCTTCTTCCATAGGACATCCAGACGTACGGCTGGCTACCATCCTTACCTGGTCGAAATTCCTCTAATTCGAACCAAGCGCTTTGCATCTTCTTTTATAATGCGCACTTCTAAGGTTTGGAATTCCCTGCCGGCGTCTGTATTTCCGAGTTCATATAACCTGGACCTTTTTAAGGCACGAGTGAATAGGCATCTTCTGGGTGAGCTCGCTTCATCGTCGGCCTCATCTTTGCCTCCTGGCTAGATGCTGGCCAAGAGCAATCCCATTTTTAATAAATAAAAAAAAAGCATTATGCTGAGTGGTGTCCATTTGCGGCCACTGTAGCGCAGCACCACTGCTTTTTGTAATGGTTCACTTATTTTAAGTAGGTTAAATATTTTAAGTGAGGCTAGTTATTTTGCTGTCGTTCCTAATAACATTTTAATTGTAATGTGCTGTTCTTTTGTGGTTTTCAATAAATTCTATTCTATTATATTCTATTTTTCCGAAACTTGACCCAATCTGATGTACACCTCCTCATAGTAGCCTAAATTAAATGAAATTGGCCTGATTGTCAACAATATAATATCAACATCCTGCGGCCTAGAGCATCCTGCTCTGATTGATGCACTTCAAATATATTGCTCCCAATTGGGCCGCTTTCCCACGCAAATGCATGATGTGAGAAACGAAGACTATTTTACGTCATATTAATGTATGTATGTAGTTAAATAGGATGTGTTTATTTTACATATCTATTGCCGTGAGTGCTTTGAATAGGTCAAATGGTAACTGTGTGAACTGATAAAAGGATAGTGCGTCTAGTACATATTTATGTTGTTATTGACTTCTTCTTTGTAACACGAATCTGCAATTCCCAAATTATAGAGAATATAAGAAAAGAATAACGTTATCTTTTGACAAAAGTAATAGTATTAGCAATAATATTTTTTTAGGGAATTGAATAACTCACTTCCTATAGTAATTTCATCCGGCAAACAAACAAGGGCGGCAAACAAGCAGCGGATATTAATCTCTGAAAGTACCGAACCGAGGATAAAAACTACCCGGATATACCCTAACCGGGCCGGATCAAACTAGTTACTAGCCGACTGGAAAGGGAATGGATTCGGAACTAATGATCAAATGCAACACTTTTTACTTTATTAATCTCGACGGCTATTGATTTTATCCACAACGGACTTTGAATCTTAATAGTACATTACTACAGAGGCCGGGACGAAAGGGGTTGCCGGCCGAAGACATATATAGGATAGGTCTAAGGCGGGCAACCCCAAATTTCCCGCCGAGGTACGTATAGTGCTTTTCTCAAACATGCAATGAAATAAACAACAAAAAAAAACAACATTTAATATTAATACGCATAGTGGCAGAATGTCATGATGCCTGTGCCACAAATTTATGTGGAATGGAATTAAAAAAGAGGACTTTGCCGGCCTAGGCCTGCAAGATTTGTATGAAATTCCATTAACGACCTCTTGTCCTAGCCGCACCTGAAACGTCATACTTCGCAGCCTATTATAAGGAACATAACATCAATATTTCATTGCATGTTTGAGAAAAATTATTTAAATAAAGTTTGTATTACATATTAATAGTAATGAGAACGTAATACTTGCCTTTGACAGTTGTTTGACAGTTACTCTATAACTCCATATTAAAATTAACAATACAATCGCATTCGAAATTAAACCCAAAAACTTACACTCAAGGTTCAAAATCGGGTGAATTAGATAAAGCGTTATTCAAAACGGTTCCTGGTTCCTGAGCAAATAAGATAATAGCAGCAGCGGCGTTGTAAATTGAATCTTAAGTGTTACCTATAAGGGTTGGTTTTAAAGACTGTGTGGTAAATTAAGATGTATTAGAATTTGGTCAGAGTGGACAACGCAAACGTGTCGTCCTGGTAATAATGGATCATGTCTACTGTCAAGTAAGGATGGGATAACGATATGGCCGCGGCTAAGGTTAACGGTAAATGCGGACGGTCAGACCCAGATCGACATGAATAATTTTCGTACACATAATATACAGGAGGAGGATATATATTGTTGTTAGTTGTTGAACTAAGTAAAGAATTTAACATAACGTTAACATAACTGAAACTTAATGTTGTTTCTTTTTCTTGATTACTTAACTAAGATGAATGAACAGGGTAAGTTTAGGTTGGGGACTTATTACATTTTAGTAAATGGAAGTAGGATTTCAATTCGTCTTCATGTTTAACTTGATGTAACTAACCTATCTTCCGTGAAAATTCTTTAGGTACCATGTTGTCCGATTTTGTCAATTCTTCTTTAGTCAGAATGGTTTTCTTTCTTTTTGGCATTTTTGGCGCGGGAAAAAGAATGGGTTGACAGGTTAGAGCATTTGAGCGGGACTGTTCGGCATAGGTATATTTTTTTTTGTTCCAACACTTTTTACAATCTGTGACTGTGACACCAGAGGGATGGAAAAGGGAAGACTACACAATGGACCATCGAAATAATTTTTACATATATTAATTATTAAAATATTTTTTGGCAGTTTTAAAGCTCTTTAGCGCAACGTATACTTACTCTGAATCAAAAACTGTGGAATTATAAATTAAAAATAAAAACTAGTGATGGAAATCTAGTTCTAGGCATCCGTACAGGATCTAATTACAGCATAACATAATTAAAACAAGTTAACTGTTAATTACAGACTATAAACCCCACACCCATTTATACCATATCGTGTTCTAATGCCATAAACCTCTGAGATCTTGTACACACTAACGTGACAATTTATGGACCTTCTCTTTATGACAATAAGGTGTAAATTACACTTAAGTTGGCCAGCGCTGACTATGCGAAGGTAATAGGGGTGTATTTTGTGGACGTTATCCTTATTGTAATAAGGTTAAAATTACGTTAGTTTCAGTGTGTCCTAAGATTAGGTACGCCTCTGCCTAGTCAGCCCAATTAGATGTGCGTGAAGATATGGTAGCGGGAGATAACGAGGAGTTTCCGCTGATACCGGAAGTCCGACTTAGTGCCTTTTGATTAACCGATGATTTGGCTATTAGGGCTGATTGGAGGCTGTATTGCGGGGTACAGGGGCAAACGGGAAATGTCTCGCTTTAAGTGTGTATCAGGCATTTTACACGGAAACTATTCCTAAGGCTTATTTCGGTCAATATGGTTTAATCGAAAATGAATTTTTTATCACACCGGGCGGGATTTGAAACCCGCGACCTCTGCAATCCGTCCATCGCTCTTTCCAACTGAGCTACCGCGGGTTATCCCGAGGCGACGAATCTTTCAATCAGTTCACTCTTTTTAATTAAGCTTTAAGGAGACTTGTAGCGTAACATCTACCGTCAAAGTTGCTACAACTTTTAGAAACTTTTTTTTTCATTTTCGATTTGAAATTATAATTCCGCTAAGTGGACGTTTCCGCTTGTAAAAATATTTACATTTAATATGGTTTAATGCTAGAACTTGGAGAAATATGAAACAAAGGACGACAATGGTCCAAAGACATCCGTAGGAAATGAACATTAGAAAGAGGTCGCCAGAGCTCTCAAGCATGTGCTGTATTGAGAGCATTAGTTCCTACTCTAGCTGTCGACACAATATCCTCCATTCAATAATGAGCCTCTAGCTCTTGACTCCTATGAAGTCACGTGAGTCCAAAGGGTATAGGGTATAGGCAGGCAGTATTCTTGTTTAGCATTGTGGGGGTACTAAGTCTAGCAGCGTTCCAATCCCAACAGGGTCCAGTTGTTCCTCTAGGTCTGAAAGTTAGATGACTCGTCTTGTTTGCGCTAAATATTGGAATTGGGGGGTCGAAGTTGCACCACGTGCGTAGGGAGAACCCACCGTTACCCTACACGTGACTCCTGGGTGGTGCTAAAAGTGCAACATAAACTGGCAACCATACTTGTCTTCTCGAAGATCTCACGGTTCGTAAATAAATGCCATACGATTAAATAAATTGGAATTAGAAGTCGAAATGGACCTGGGTCTTAAGAATACAACTAGGATAACGCTAAGCGGGTGATAAGTTTACCAGCATTCATTCTAACGTATTATGACTTCGGCAAATCACAAAAAAATCTATTATCTTTATCTTTTTTTTTAAATCTATTTTCTTTATTATTATATTTTTGTTGTGAATCTATTTGTATGGTCACGAATAAACAATTCTTATTCTTATTCTTAAAAGCCGTCAAACCGAATACGAATCCATTGTACTGCGTTGGCCCAAATCCCAGACAAGTCTTCTTGTAGGAAGTAGGAAGTAAACTTTATTTTTGACTACATATTCTAGATTTGTTTACAATTCGGAAACCTAGCGTTGCGCCAGATGCAATGTCGGTGAGATAAAATGAACAAACATAGTTGTTCGTGTTTGTTTGCTTGAGATGGCCTTATGATAAGGCAAACCTAAATGATGTGTGGATTTTGTCCTACTACACCATAAAGTCGGAGTCATATTTGTCTGACGTAACTTGTTCACAATGTTGACGATATCGGTGTCATACATTAAGTTCAGTTAGATTCACAGTCGCCCTGACGTGACAGTCCGAACTGTGTCAGACATCAGAGCGCATCAGAGAGCGTCACGTCAGATAAGTGGGATAAGTATAAATACGGGTTAATCTTCCCAATTCCCACATACCTACCACAAATACAAAAATATGACACCCGAAATTGTTTGTTTTTCTTTAATAATTTCGAAAAGGAATTTGGAGTGAAAGAATTTGTGAGCAAATAGGTACTTATTATCGCATTCACTATCAGCTGTAATAAAACTCAGTATTATAATAACTTAAGTATAACCGTTTGCTTGTTTTATGGATGGATTGAGAGGACAAACAAGACATTGCGAAACATAAAACAAAATGAACAAAAATGAAATTAAAACAGTAGCTACCCTCTCTGAGGTAAACATTTGAGAACCACCCGCGAAAATGGTGTTTATTCAGTATAGAGCAAAGACACTTTTAGCGTAACACAAGTCATCGAGATATTATTGCATTTTATAAACCTACACTTGAGGTCCCTATTATGAAAAATGAACCTTATCTTAAAATCCACAAGGTTACTTTTGTCATGGTACAGTGTCGTGATTTATGATCAGGGTTGTCAAATTGTCAGTGGTCGAATTTGTTGGGTTCATTGGCCATTGTGCAAGTTTTTTCCCGCGGGGCGTATAGGGTTGACTCTCAAACTTTAACTCGGTCGCGCGAAGAATATAAGATTTATTTATGTTTGAGCCAGTTTATTATGCCCGGAGCTTTATAAGTTTTGCTGTCGACTTTGAAATTAAATCAAATTTGAAAACCAAATCGCGTTTTTTTTTCACAATACGCATGGAATATTTTACACCCACATTAATATATCATAAACATTACTGTTGAAGCTAGCTGCCTTATGTCATAATGTAAAATAAGATGAAAATACACCCGTGCTTACTTGTATACATAGGGCTGACCACCAAAATGGCTTGTCGTATATGTTTTATGTACCTAAATCATAAAATATGTATGTTATAATCAAATTAATATATTCCCTTTCAAAATTTTATAATAATAAATAAATAATAATAAATAAAATAAATATTAGGCGACAATTTTTACACAAATCGAACTAGTGCCATAGTAAGCTCAATAAGGCTTGTGTTATGGGTACTAGACGACGATATATTTAATAGATATATACTTAAATACAAAGAAAACATCCAAGTCTCAGGAACAAATGTCCCTACTCACCACAGAAACAAATGCCCTTACCGGGATTTGAACCCGGGACCTCTAGCTTCGGAGGCAGTGGCACTACCAACTAGGCTAAACAGGCCGACATAAATTATAATTATCTTAGCAATAACAGTTATCATACGGAAAGCTCCTGGCTTAAAAGCTTCTTCAACCACGCGCTTAACTTTTTTTCATCACGTCAACGTCTAATAAAAACATTTGACGTTTGGCACGCCCCTCGGTTTAATGCCGACAAAAAACGTCAATTCTAAACCCGTAGATCACGAAACCAAATCCACCCCAATGTAACCCTTATCAATTCTGTTACAAGGTTCATTTTAGATTGAATCGGGAACGAGGAAGCGTTTTTATAAAGTATAGATCGACGACGTTGTGACATGAGCATGAGCCCGATTGGTTTTTTTTTATTTACTCCAATTGATTTATACTTTTTAAATGTACGCATGAAGTTTTTTGCTGCAAAATTTGGGTCTGGCGCCCTATTGCGTTATAGTATGTAGATAATACCTCTATAATTAAGAAATAATTTATTTACAAGGGAACTTATGTATTACATGGTTTTATTTTTATAGCGTCTAAAGTTGTCACTAGCTTTATCGTATCCACATGTACTGAGACATATTTTTTTTCACCACAACGGTGGCAAAAAGGCACACGTGCAAGCATACCTGCCTGATTGTAAACTGACACTGTGGAGCCTTTTTTTTTTTCGGGGGGAAAATCCTTTATGGAGACCACCGCACCGCGGGGGGCAGTGCGGTGGTTATGTCGGACTTGCACCGACTAAAAACCCCCTGATCGTCCTCCTCAACTCATTTCAGGCGGCTCTCCGTCCGAACGCACCAGTGCCGCCCTAGAGTCTGTGGGTCCAACCATCTGCTTTCATAGACGATCACAGCCCCCAACTGTGACCGTCTTCGACCCCAAGAACCCCCTTTTAGTCGACTTCTACGACAGGCAGAGTGGAGCCTATGGCCTATTGTGACATTACATTATTTATTCATTAGAATATACTGGTTAGATGAACTATACTTACTTATATCGACGTGACGTAGGTATACGAATATACAGCACTGATAAACCAGCTAAGTAAATAATATTATGCTACTAAACTGCTAAATATTCGCTCTCACGAAGCAAAGACATTGTATGACAAACGTATTGCTTAATAAGTATGACGTCGAAAGGCCTAACAGCCTCATTATTTTTGGCAACCCTGATTCAGGTGGAAATGCTGAGGTTCCCGAGCGTTCGTCTCCGCTCAGAATGTTAATTGGTACTCGTCAAAAAACATCACTTGCAGAACCATCCCGATATTCACAATGCTCACCGAGCCCATACAAACTACCAGTGTAAGGTCAGAGTTATCTGAGTACGTAAAGTTATGATTCCGGGGGTCAAATTATACTAGCACGAAGTTTAATGTTTTGTGAATGACTAAACTGAATTCCAATATGTACCAACTACCGATGCACCGAAGATTCACGTATTTTTAATTGTACAGAAAAACAGGCGTCCAATTTCGGCATGCATTCTTGGCGGATTGTAATCATACGTGAATAGTCTTCGATTGGCGTGGTCTCATTTACGTTAGCATATAGCAAACGTGTGTGAGTGGGACGTACAGTTATTGAAATGGTATGCAGGATGGCTGTCCAGGAACGTTCAGGTTTCCGGATGTTATTTGCGAGGGTGCAAAAAGTAGACTTCAATTCGCCAGTATGTTTTTTAGTTTTTTTTTTATGTATGTTTAGAGACAATTCTCAGTCATGAAGTTTTTCTTTTAAAAGGACTGTGGCATGTACTCCGGGGGTAATCCCATATTTTACGGTGTCAAGATCTTTTTGAGCGCATCAGTAATGTAGATATTTCTGTTGCTGATATACAAACGATGTACAAAACATCAGAAGTTATACAAAATTATCTACACACGTATTAACGCCGGGATCACGGAAGGCCGTATTTCAAACGAGCACAACCCAATATACGTTTTAAAAATAATAATAATAATAATAAATATTAGGGATTACACAATCTTACACAAATCGAGCTAGTCCCAAACTAAGCAAAGATTGTACTATAGGTACTAGCCGACGATATACATGCTGATAAATCTATATTAATAATTTCGTGCAGGGGTACGGTAGACCCGAACGAGACCTGTCTCAAATTGAAGAACGTATAAAAATAACGATTTTTGAGTTGAACATATGTATCCGCAAAATTCGGATTGTCGCGTATTTTGCATTTAAAAGTGTTAATTTTATGACGAAAGGTCGGCCATATTAAATTCGTTGGTTGACAGCGTCGGGTTGGGTACGTTCGGAAATTGTAAACTATGTTTGCGTCCGGTGTGTTGGCCAGGTTGCTGGGCTGCGTTCTGGGTGATGGGCCATTATCGCCCATTGTGTGGATTCGGCTAGCCGCGTCTGCAGCGTTTTGTTTTTGTAGTTTTCAAGCGTTCTATACACCTATCAGCCTAGCTAGCACGATAAATTATACCGTCACGTTACGAGTATATGGGCGAAATGTATTAAAACGTCACACAAAACGTAACGGTATAATCTATCGTGCTAGCTAGATTGATTGTCACAACAACCGCCTTCAAAGCGAATGTATGGGGCCTGTTACATGGTTATTATTATCACGTGATACATTCATATCACGATAAGTATCACGTGAATATTGAAGCAGAATCCATACAAATTTGTAAACTTCGATAATATTGACACCCCAGTATTGTGATAATATTAATCGTGTAAAGGACACCACTTGAATGTTTGCTCAGTCTGTCCGCCATCTTAAAGCTGCGTCTCTATTTTGTTGTGACAAACTACTAGGTGACTTATGGCTTTTAAATGCCTAGCAAAATTCTATCCCTATCTCGCTCTATCTAATAACTTAGTGGTACTGGGGGACTACTCCGAAATTCGAAATCCAAACTTCGTATGGTGCCGTTTCTTTCACTCATATAGTCTATGACAGGAGAGTGAAAGAGACGGCACCATACGAAGTTAGGATTTTGAATTTCGGAGTAGACCTCATGCTCATGCCGTTCGCCGCGCTCGGACGTTAAGAAGCGCTGCCGCGAACCGAAAACGACGTATCTGCCTCTCTCTCGCACATGTATATTCGAACGACAGAGAGGAAGATAGTTCGTTTTTGGTTCGCGGTAGGCCCTCAGGCGTCAACTTTAAAACGAATAGGGTATTTTACTATAAGAGAAATAAAATTCAAAATGTAATAAAAACCAGCCAAGTGCGTCGGAGTCGCACACTGAGAGCTCCGTACAACTAAAAAAAAAATGTGATTTATCAATATATTGATATTTTTGGTAAAATATACTTCATAATAAACATTATCACCTACCTAATTTCAAGTTCATAGGTCGATGAGAAGTAAAAAAAATATATGTGACAAACAACACACGGAATGTTCTTTGACTTTCTTCGATCGTCCGCCGCGCTCGGACTAAAGTGCTACCAACCGAAAACTAAATATATATGCCTCTCTGTCGCACTTGCATATTCGAGCGCGGAGAGGGAAATACTTCGTTTTCAGATCGCGGTAGGCCCTCTGGTCTGACAGCTCCTATTCCTGGATGGTGCGCGTATCGGAATATGAAATACCTTTGGCAAAACGGAACAAGTTGTTAAATAGCTTCCATTAATTGGAGAAAATATTACCAACTGTTATTATTATCACGCGAAACGCTGAATATTGAAGCAACATCCATAGGGGCCTGTTACATGGTTATTATTATCACGCGATATACTCATATCACGATTTGTATCACGTGCAATGAATATTGAAGAAAAATCCATACGTTTTTTAAAACCACGATAATATTGACACACCAGTATTGTGATAATATTAAGCGTTTAACAGACCCCATACAATTTTAAAAATCGCGATAATATTGACACAATATTGAGTGTAAAGGGCCCCACTTAATAGAATTTGGCGGAGAATAGAGAGCTGCTACTGCGAAACGAAAACGAACGAACATCGTGTATTTCCCTCTGTGTCGCTCGATTTTGCAAGTTCGACAGAGAGGGAGATACACGAACTTCATTTGTTTTCGTTCGCGTTAGCAGCTCTGACTTCGCACCAAAAATACTGACTGGCACATCAATATTTAACAATTGCACATCTGAACTGAATTTTAATGAACGATTAGAATTTTAGCCATACAAATCAGTACTGATTACGGTGTCAAATTTTTTATGTGCCTTTAAATACTACCCTTATAAAAATGCTTAGGATTAACTTGCAAAGATACTAGCCTTTGCCCGTGACGTCGTCAGCGTAATCTTTTACTCCCTATTCCATATGTTAATCCAGACTACACACTATATTTCTATACGAAGTTTCATCATAATCCGTTGTTGTAATGTTTTTATTATATACATTTTTGTACACTATATCTTTCGTCGTTTGCATAACTGTCACGAATAAATGTTTACTTTATTTCTTTCTTATTTATTTCACCCGAGCGAAGCCGGGCTTTCATCTAGTATATACTTAAATACATAGAAAACATCCAAGACCCAAGAACAAATATCCGTGCTAAATGCACAAATAATTGCCCTGGCCGGGAATCGAACTCGGGACCTCTAGCTTCGGAGGCAGTGTCACTACCAACTAGGCTAAACAGGCCGTATAAACGTTTCAAAGCAATAATAGTTGTGGCGCAAGAGAAAATAGTACATTAAGAATTATTTTAGTAGAATTTCCGAAGGAAGCTCTCACGGCTTATCGCATCCTGGTCTCCTAATACATTATTTATGTGGTTTTGCATAAAGGGCCGCCATTCAACGTTTCTCACGTTTACACTGACATATTGTTTGGTATGCTATCAATATCAATAAGCCTAGATTCGATCTACCAGGAAATGTCTAATACAAAATGTATTATTGTAATTATAATATCAACTAAATCCCAAAGCATTTATGTATTTTGCTAACTTTTTTTTTACTATATGTATTTTTTTTTATAAAGAATGGGATTGCTCTTGGCGAGCATCTAGCCAGGGGTCAAAGATGAGGCCGACGATGAAGCGAGCTCACCCAGAAGATGTATATCAAATAATCAAAACCATCGTTAGTAAGATCCCTCTTGCTAAGTCAAGTGTGTCCCGCAAACAAACGACTAACACAACAAAAATTCATACCGAGATTTGGAATAAGATTAGTGGAGTATCTTACTCGTATAATACAAGTTAATTTAAACCAAGTTTCTATCGCTTCCTTGAATTGAAAAATACCAATTGTGTACGTAAGCGAGACATTTAATATTACGTTCAGCTAGTCTACGCAGTCTGAGGCCAAATCATTCATAAAATCATCATTATTCAGCTGGTTTGATGAAAGGCCACAAAGGGGGCCATGGGAACTCAGCTTAACAATAATAAAACAACATAATTTTGGACTCGTTAACTATGGTCTCAATGAGTAACGTTGATGATTGTGCAAAGAAAACGTGTCAGTCGGCAGTAATTAGTAAATTACGTTTTTTTTTCAACTACAAATTGCCTACGTCCACAATGGCACCGGCGTCAAAGCCCAGGGGGCAATACGACCGTGTAACATAGAGTGCTTTGGAGAGCGGCGGCGAAAAAGCCTCCGGTGATCATGGCCGCCAGCCTTGAGGAATCGAGGGAAATGAAGAAAATGTACCTAAAATATTGTATTACATTATTATTGAAATGAAATATCAAAGCGCAGAAAGCTACAGACTGAGTATCTAAACCTTTGCCGTAATTTTGGTCCATAACTGAATTTTTTTATCTTATTCTGCTCACAACGGAACGACCTTGAATTAGCATTCGGACGAAATAAAACATCCACAATTTACACTAATATTATAAGGGCCTAAGCCCACAGACGCCTGCTGGCGCGGGTGCACGGCGCGGGCGCACGCCTGCGGGTACTCGCTCTATGCAACCCGCCGCGGGTCAGTCAGCGCCGCTCATACTATTTTTCGATAGGCGTAGGTCCGTCTGTCTGGTGCATTTTCATGCTTCAACCGCTGATGGATGGATTTAGATGAAAATGGAGATCCCGGGAAAGACATCTCTTCTCTGTCGTTTCGCTCTTGGCAGAGTGCACGTGGTCACGTCGAGGGGTCCACGTCGGTGGTAGAGGCGGACACAGCTCTCCGCCCGATCTTCCGCCATCTCTCCCTCTGGCAGACTGTCAGGCACAGCCAGATACGCGCTTTCCTACTGCGGATTTCATTTGGTTTGCAGTATATTAGTGTATGCATCCAAACGTTACAACTGTCAAGGGCGCGTCTTCGAACGCAACCTCTGTGACCTATATAAGGAAATACAAGATCGCATCGGAGTCTCTTTTCACTACTTGAAGATGCAATATGAAGAATAATAAAAAACGTTTGTCTTTCATTTATAGTTATTTGTTATACAAGGGTGCAAAGTTGTATTTTACCCGCGAGTGTGGAATTGAAACACGAGCCAGCGAAAGGATTCTATAGTTGAACCACGTAAAATAGAATCCGTGTTTCAACACACGAGAAGTAAAATACAACTTTGCACCCGTGTGTAACACAAAACTTTTCTCCTCACTATAGCGAGGAAAGTGCAACCTGCAAAAAAACACAGTTCCACTCCACAGCAGGCATGATTTTCATCACTGGAATCACCGATTTTTTTACGATATTATAACAGAAAACTCTGGAAGTTGTGTATAATATTTACGTGAGTCGGAGTCCGTGACAAGTTGTGTATATTTTAGTTGACATTGACAATGATGACATTTCTTACGACTCAACTTGTGCGTTTACAATTATACTCAATATCATTATAAAACAAATGTTACTTATAGAGTTTGACTTAAATCATTAAATAAAGCTAAATTTGGTATTTTTTGTTATATTCTCAAACCATTTATTTAATGATAATTGATATCAAACGAACCATTATTATGAGCGTTTTACGTTTTGTTATCTGTCAAAAGCTACTCAAACACGCTCCAAGGTCAAATTACTTTCCCCACTTGTGGATAAAATGCGATTTTACCCGCTTGTTTCAAAGGACAAAATACGGTTTTCCGAGCTAGTGAGGGGAAAAGAATATTACAGGTTAGTCCAGCGCATAAGTGACGCGCGCGATCTGATTCTCTCCACATTTCCCTCTGTCACTGCAAGGAGTCGTTATTCTGCCTACATACAGGGAAGGACATAGGATCTTTTAAATCCCGAGAAATATTCCTTATAAGGAAGCAAATTTGTATGGGTGAGCGATAATTACGTCTGCGCCGCCTTAAGAGGGCGCAGTACGATCGGTGTGGATCGGTTCTCCATACAAACGTATTTATGCTCTCATTTTAAAACGCCATGCTAGAATAACATGAAAATTTGTATACACAATGGGATCCGGCATATCTAGGTCGGATCATAGTTTCTGTTGCTAGAAATTGTAAAAGAAAACAAATACAGCGGCTTTTTGAGTTTTTTACGGCTTGTATGAAAACCTTAATAATCGCTGTATTTTTCTCCATTATAATTTCAAGCAACAGAAACTATGATCCGACCTAGATATGCCGGATCCCATTGTGTATACAAAGTTTCATGTTATTCTAGCCTGGCGTTTTAAAATGAGAGCATAAATGCGTTTGTATGGAGAACCGAACGTACTGCGCAGTCTTAAATAATTTAATAGCAATTAAATCTCTCGAGGGTGTAATTTTCGCCATCGCCTTCTGTCTATCACCGGAACTTTCGATACATGTCACAAGTACGTCGACGGCAGAATTTAAACCGCTCACAAGTCACAACATTACACTTTTTTCTTTTTATTAAAAATGGGATTGCTCTTGGCCAGCATCTAGCCAGGGGGCAAAGATGAGGCCGACGATGAAGCGAGCTCACCCAGAAGATGCCTATTCACTCGTGCCTTAAAAAGGTCCAGGTTATATGAACTCGGAAATACAGACGCCGGCAGAGAATTCCAAACCTTAGAAGTGCGCTTTATAAAAGAAGATGCAAAGCGCTTGGTTCGAATTAGAGGAGATATTTAACGTTGATCAGTCTGTGATCGTAAGTCGCGAATAAAGTCGCGGTAACAGCTAGTTTAAAATATAATGCCACAAAACACTTTAATGGTAAAAAACTAAGTTAAATCACCCGTGATCACGATTACGTTATACAACGATCATCAATCAATATTAGCCACGGTCGTTAAATCAATAATGGTGAACACTTCGGGTCTCGAATGTCGAGGGCCTCTGCTAATTTGTGTAGTGAAACATGATCGTCGACGTTTCTAGGCCGCTGGGTGCTCATCTTAACACTTGTTAAAACAATGCTACGGTTTTATTAGTGGCCCTGTTGTTCGTTAAACTTATTAGCATGCCTTCATTGATCTGGGTAATGATCGATAAAACACGACCTGTTTAGCCTAGTTGGTAGTGACTCTGCCTCCGAAGCTAGAGGTCCCGGGTTCGAATCCCGGCCAGGGCATTTATTTGTGCATTTTTCACGGATATTTGTTCTTGGGTCTTGGATGTTTTCTATGTATTTAAGTATGTATTTATCTATATAAGTATGTATATCGTCGTCTAGTACCCATAGCACAAGCTTTGCTTAGTTTGGGACTAGGTCGATTTGTGTAAGATTGTCCCCCAATATTATTATTATTAAAAAACCGGCCAAGTGCGAGTTGGACCCGTATTACAACCTTTTTTAATTTAATTAAAATATTTTTTTTCAGTAATAAGAACGTTATATAATTATCAAGTAAAATGTTGGTCAAGTGCGAGTCGGATTTTAGTTTTCCCATACATTTTGAGACCCAGCGCCTGATAAACACAACGAGCAACTTTTTAAAAGTTTTTTGTATGGGAGCTCCCTTAAATGTTTATTTTATTTTGTTTTTAGTATTTGTTATTATAGCGGCAACAGAAATACATCATCCGTGAAAAATTCAACTATCATGGTTCATGAGATACAGCCTGGTGACAGACGGACAGACAGACAGATAGATGGACGGACAGCGAAGTCTCAGTAATAGGGTTCCGTTTTTACCCTTTGGATACGGAAGGAACCCTGAAAATGGGTGCAGTTGAGTCACCATAGAAATATGATGCATATTTTCAAGTAGCATACGTGGGTACCCGATAAAAACACATGGGAACACTTCAAAACTTAACCGGCGTTTCTTTGCGGTATTTCAACATGTTACTTTTTTATTAGCTAAGCTCGGTTCTCTATAGAAGCGTACTTTGCTCTAATTTTAAAACGCCATCCTAAAATAACATTAAATTTTGTATACACAATGGGGTCCGGCATATCTAGGTCGGAAATTAGTTTCTGTTGCTTGAAATTATAATGGAGAAAAATACAGCGATTATAATTAAGGTTTTCATATACAAGATGTCATTTTTTTTTAATTACAATTTCTAGCTACAGAATCTAATTTCCGACCTAGATATGGCGGCTCCCATTGTGCACGAGTATACCAAGTTTCGTGTTAGGTACTTCAGAAAGACGTTTTAAAATGAGAATGAAACTACGTTTGTATGGAGAATCGAGTTCAGCCGAGCGTACTGGGGACTCTTAAGAACGTGTACCTAGGTATTTTAGTGATAACGCAATGTATCCTGTGTATATTTGCATGCAGTTAATGATCCCACCCTCCCTGCGCACGCGCAGTCGCGCAAACATGCAAATAAATACAACTAACCCCCACCAATTATGACAAAACTTCGACACGTGTTTCGCCTCTCTACGAGGCATCATCGGGAGATGCTGGCAGGAGATGTTGCTTGCGCCACGTCCACTGATCAAATATACCTATACATCTACACGTTCTTCAGCGGAATAGCAAAGTAACATTGTTCTACACATTTAAGTATAGTTTAATTGTCAAATTATACTCTGGTTAGGTAAATATTCGTACCATTTCTGGTCAGGTAAACTAAATAGTACTTGATTACGTAGCTTTCCAACAAAAGTACGTAAGGTGCTATTTTTTGCTTGATACAGTCGTGTTCAGATATTTTTTAAAACCTTGTAGCGCCGATGTATCTAATGCCGACTGTACTAAATACCTGCGTGCGAGTTGATAATTGAAACCGCCGACATTAGGCCTCTGAATTGCCAGGGGCGTGGGGGAGAAGTGAATTAAATCACAATCACAAAAAGCAAACGTGTTGTAATTGGAGGTGGTTTTGGGAGTGATTTTCGTAATTTGTTCCTTATCTTTCGGTGGGGAATGGTGATGAGTGTGGGGGCCACAGGCGGGCCGGAACTCACTAGTAATCGTAACCGGCGGGTAATCGGTAAATCAACTAAGAAAACGAATACACAAACAACAATATATGTGACGAAGCTAGTTGCTGTTGTGTATTTTTTTTTATATATGTATATATATATATAATATTTGACGAAGCCTGCGTTGCGGATTACCTATTGTAATTAAACACCTGTATACTTAATTTTATTTCTTATAATTAAAATTAATTTTGTTATACAAATACAAATTTCATAAAGATAATATCACAGTTACTAAGAAAATGGTTTACTAAATGTGAAACCTATGTTATAATATTATATGAGTAAGCTTCATTCGAAGATATAATAACCATGTAGTCCTTTAACCTACTAGGCAACTCATCGCATGTTTAAAGTAGGTAGTAAAAACCATAGCTCAAACAGTTTTCCCCCACCATCGCACCTACCTTTACTTGGGTGCCATCTCTCATTCCTTTTAGAGACTATTTTTATTTAGCTAAAACTTTCGAATCGGGTTTTGGGTCGGGAGGGAAATTATATCTTCGAATGAAGCTTACTCATATAATATCGATCGATTTTCACTTCAAGAAGTTCGTTTGATCATCAACTATATAAGTAAGTATATACTCGTAGTGATAGTATAATTTTTGGTAGACAAGAGCAGTCAGCTGTAGAGAAACTTGATCACATTGACCGTGCACATTTAAAAAAAAATAGAAATGGGATTGCTCTTGGCCAGCATCTAGCCAGGGGGCAAAGATGAGGCCGACGATGAAGCGAGCTCACCCAGAAGATGCCTATTCACTCGTGCCTTAAAAAGGTCGAGGTTATACAGGGTGAAATAATATTGACTGTTCAAAATTTCACAGTGGATTCCTTAGCGAAAAATAAAAAGTGCTTGTTTTTTCTTTCAGTGTCTTTCAGTACTTAACTATTGAGACAGAACAGCTGAAAGATATCCTAAAAACCATGCGTTCGTGGATACCGCGGTGGTGCCCGTTGTGCGGGAGGTGGCAATAACGCTCGCCCCGCCCCTACGTCGAGACGCCGACACAAACTTACGCGTCGATTAACTGTTTTTTTAATAAAAGTTACAATAATATTAAAATATCACTGGAAACAAGTAACTGTGTATCTGTCTGTGGTATCGTAGCTCACAAACGGATGTACCGATTTTGGTTTAGTTTTTTCGTGTCATACATAGATAGTTCTTAGCCATGATTCATGAAAATCTGAGCTTTCAAATGAAAATGTCGGGGGTTTTTCAACTTTTCCAAGTTTTTTTATTTTTTTATTTTTGTTTTTATTATTATTATTATTATTTTCCTAAGTTTGGCCTCTTTAAGGGCCAGTTACTTTTTGCTGTGGGACATGCTCCCGACCCGTCCATTTGGGCCAGGTCGAGGCCAACTTTTCTAAGTTGTAGTTATTATTTGAATTTGAGTATACATATGCAATGGTATGGCATTGTATCAGGGCATGTTTCAAACTCACGGTAGAAAGTAGTCATCTTTATAGTGGGCTCTAATTTACTTTGTAATGAAAACTGACTTATATCTAAAAATAGACATTAGTAAAATGATTTTAGGATACATACAACAGTTTAGTAGTCGAAACAAAGTTAAAACATTACCCGTCACGTCATAGACGACCATAATAACGCCTCAAGCGTTTAGATTAGCAATTAAAATGGCGTTTACTCGACAAAAACTCACTTTCAGTTGTAAAAAGCATTTATAATTATGCTTGCGCCCATAATTATATGTAAGAGTTAACATGCGTGACGGCGTCATAAAACGACGTAAGAAATATCATCGTCACAGTTAAATAACCATTCTTGAACCTTATTCCAACGCAATAAGGTCTACCACTGGTCAGTTAACAACAGTGATGCTTATATTACAAATTTGACGAATAATTACTTACGTCTTTTGACAAGACATTGAGTTGTGAAGCGTGACATTGAATTAGGCATTTTACTTCCGCATTTTCTTTTAAGTTTTATTAGTGTCGTCTTGAATTATCAATTATTGTTTATTTTGCCAATACGAAAAAGTTTATTGTCAGAGACGTTTTTTTTAACTACGACAGTAAATCAACTTTAAAAAAGTTGAATAACATTCGACATTTTCTTTTCAAAGTTAAATATCCCAAAAATGGCTGAACCCATTTTGATAAAACATGTCTAAGAACCATCGCTAGAAAACCTGCTTTCAAATAAAATACACAGTCGAATCGGTTCATGTGTTTAAGAGCTACGGTGCCACAGACAAACACACAGATAAGTACACATGTTACACCATAATACCAATATTTTGCGTTCTACGTCTTGGGTTAAAAAATAATCTAAGGAAGGTATATTTTATTTAATATTCACTGAAAATGCTCTAGTCTCTTACAAACAGTGATAATTATGTTAAGCACATGTTTAACCACGTGCTCAAACTACTTGTTTCTGAAGTTTATTGCACTGAACACACAATATAGTGCTAATTATTCAATGCTGTTTGCAATTGCCACATACCTAACCTGAAATACAGTACAGTTACGCAAAACCGTACATTACCGCCTGCTCCTAATATTTTTGTTCAATAAAATAAGGTAATTATCTTCCTAAAACAGTTTTATCCATCGTCCAAAATTGACAGAATATATTAACGTAGCGTTGCTAACACGTCGCTTCCTTGTACGAATCAGCTGATTCGTCATACCATTAAATCATCCAACAAAAAACTTACCTAACAAAACTATCCGACCGGCAATCCGTGAGTACAAATCCATTGACACATCTTTAAACCAAAACCAATCAAAAACCTTTTATATTGCACTCACAACACAGCACTAAACACAAAAAAACACACTGACACAATTTTGCGCGCGAAAAGCCAACCCGCGGAACGTCACAGTGACGTTTGGTTTTTTTTTCAATTTGTTTTTTTTTTTCGTCGCGGCGCGGCTGTGGTGTGCGCTTGGACAGGCGCGTTTGCTGAGTAACGGCGAGTCGCGTTGTGTAATACTAATGGGCATAGAGTAGAGGCGCTACAGAGGCACTGGCTGGTTATGGAGGGACATGGAAAAACGATGGACGTGCGACAGGCCTGTAGGAAAATGGAAGTGCATGTAAGAGTAACACAATCGTGGATGCAATTTTTTTCTCACAGCTTTTCATATTTGTTCGACTTTAAATTTGTGATTTGAGACACGAAGAGGAAAGAAAGTTACCTTTGTATAGTTTTATATAAAAACACAGTTTAAACTTTATTTTAAGAATGTAGATATTTCAAAATGTTTAACGGAGAAAAAGTTAAACTTTAGATGAATGTTACCACTTGACATCTCAAGTATAACCATGACACGAAAACGTATTTACAAACATTCTTTACAGGAATACGAATCGTAAATGCAACATTTCAAAGCAGTTTTATGACTAAGACGAACAAATATGAAGTATGAAGTAATAAATATTCGATTTTATAATCATTATTAGAACGAAATACAAACAAACAGTCACATCTGTTTCCATTTCATTTATTTTTTTTGACATCCATGACAATTCTTGCAGTCATTACTCAAAGAGTACATCTCAGCGTCTGTCAAATTAAACCAGCTTGACAGAACTGGTTTACCACGAGGCAGCCTCACCCATTTCAGCTAGCAATAAACTTCATCACTAGACGATCACCCAATACCAAGCCGAAAATGAAATTTAAAGAAAACAGCGTAGTTAATTCTACAATTCGTATCCAGCGCAAATTAGGCACTGCATAGTCATAGAAAACTACAGTGGATTTACCAATCGTGATATCATAAAATAAGCTATATACCCATGGTTGACACACCAAAACATGTCCGTTCCGTGGCCTCTGCCCACCCCTCCGGAAAATAGAATTGAAGTGTATAGTATAATTTGTATATGGCTTTTCATGTGTCCAGGCATCGTAAACAAGCCGTATCTGAGTAAACATGCTAATTGACATAAATAACATGGAGAGGTATCACAGAATCAGCCACAAAATATTTATAAAATTTATAATTGGCAAAACCACGTAAATCTATGGTGTCTTCGATCAATGGTGTAGGTTTATTCCAACAAATACATGAAAGTAATAATTAAAGAACTTGTTCCTTCACAATAAACAACAAAACTCTAAAAAGTACCCACGTGTGTCATACGTTATACAATTATTAACTAAACAAAAACGCCTCCTTATCCCCATAATTACCGTTTATCTTTCATAATTGCTCTCCCTGGTAATCAATCTTGTGCTTTTTATGTTAAATTAAAACATGGCTGAACCCGTTCGAGGCTCCGAGTCGGTATGTCGCAATGCAACGGGGTTCGCCCACGACAAACATGTCGCATTCTACCGAAATTCTACACATGCGTACTAGGTATAGTCGGTTACGAATATATTAGAACGGGTAACATCTATATTAATATTATAAAGCTGAAGAGTTTGTTTATTTGTTTGAACGCGCTAATCTCAGGAACTACTGGTTCGATTTGAAAAAATATTTTTGTGTTGGATAGTCCATTTATCCAGGAAGGTTTTAGGCTATATAACATCACGCTGCGACCAATAGGAGCGAAGACGCGGACGAAGTCGCGAGTAACAGCTAGTATATTATAAACTAGTACCCAGTAGTAGGGTAGTTTGACGGCCTGTTTGGCCTAATTGGTAGTGACACTGCCTCCGAAACTAGAGATCCCAGGTTCGATTCCCGGCCAGGGCATTATTTGTGCATTTAGCACGGATATTGTTCCTGGGTCTTGGATGTTTTCTATGTATTTAAGTATGTATTTATCTATATAAGTATGTATATCGTCGTCTAGTACCCATAGTACAAGCTTTGCTTAGTTTGGGACTAGGTCGATTTGTGTAAGATTGTCCCCCATTATTTATTTAGTTATTTATTTAGTACCTGTATCTAAAATAAAACTTTTTTAAATTAGGTATGTTAGGTATATTATTTTTACGTTGTACTAAATACATTTAAGAGGGCGCAGTACGATCGGTGTGGATCGGTTCTCCATACAAACGTATTTATGCTCTCATTTTAAAACGCCATGCTAGAATAACATAAAAATTTGTATACAAAATGGGATCCGGCATATCTAGGTGGGATCATAGTTAATGTTGCTAGAAATTGTAAAAGAAAAAAAATACAGCGGCTATTTGAGCTTTTTTACGGCTTGTATGAAAACCTGAATAATCGCTGTATTTTTTCTCCATTATAATTTCAAGCAACAGAAACTATGATCCGACCTAGATATGCCGGGTCCCATTGTGTATACAAAGTTTCATGTTATTCTAGCCTGGCGTTTTAAAATGAGAGCATAAATACGTTTGTATGGAGAACCGAACGTACTGCGCAGTCTTAATATTAACAGGGCATCGGCAGTTGCCTCAGGGGTGACCTTTTTTTATACAATGAAGGCGGCAAACAGGCTTACTACCACTATGATGGTAAGCAGACACTGCCGCCTATGGACGCTTACGACTCCAGAATAATGACAAGCGCGTTACCGACTCTTTATTTACTTGATTATTCGGTGAAATATAAGAAGTTTTAGCTTGGTATATATATATAGTTTGACTGTCACTGACAACTGACTTCCATAGACCGGAACTTGACGTGATCGAGCTCCAAATAGAAATATGTATGCACATGAGAGAGGGAGTTGCGTAGAATTCTCATGGACCATATCATCAAATACCTTTGGTTTTTGGACCTTTAAGTACTTATGTTAATGTAAATACCAAGTATGATGAAATGTATTATTTTGACGTGTAATGTGTAAAATCATTGCAAATAAATGAGTATGAGTATGAGTATGAGTACCTACAAAGTGCTGTTTTTAAGTAAAACAATACTAAAAGGAATACGAATTACGAGATACAGAGCAACTAGCTTTTGCTCGCGACTTCGTCCGCTTGGGACTAGTTTATATTGTACCTCGATATAAACTTCTGCTCCCATTTCACCCTATTGAGGGGTGATTTCCGGAATAACAAGTATTGTATGTCCTTCCCCAGGGCTCAAAATATGTCTATACCAAATTTCAGCCAAATCGGTTCAGTGGTTTAAGCGTGAAGAGGTAACAAACAGTCACTTTCGCGTTTATAAATATTAGCATTGTTTAACGTCATTATAAGAATTAAAACAGTAAATTATTTTTATGCCGGACCTAATCTTTTATTTATATCGAATTCCCTAGCCGACTGTACCGATGATTAGACGATACATAGCGGTGCATTCTGAATCCACGTAGGTGTGACTAATTAAGTTTAATAGTAGTAGTTAATTTTAATTATTACTTCAACTTGAACCCTTATTATAGCCAAGATAACTTATAATTTGCCGTACATTTTATTGCTTTTGAGTATATTAACGTCAAAATGATACCTGTAAGGAATCAGCTTAAAATCGAATATCTTCAAAACAAAGTAAAAAACAGGGATCCTGTCACTAGACTTAATCTTTTGTCCTAATGTTTCATTAATAGACCTAATGTTTCACTAGACCTAATGCAATTTTTCTTCAGAACAGTAAATTCCTTTGTATGTTAGCAAATATAAGTCATTACTAATACTAATGACATTCAAAAGAAACCCGAAGAAAACTGTACTAAAGAGAAATGTAATAGGTCTAGTGAAACATTAGGTCTATTAATGAAACATTAGGACAAAAGTTAGTAGACATTAGGTTAGGTTCGGTTTGTTATGCAACAATCCTATAAGATCCACCTTGTAGGGGGCCTACCCACGATGCGTCTTCTGGTATGTGGTCGCCACTCAAGAACCTTTCCGCCCCAACGGCCATAAAATTTACTACTTAAGAAAAATATGCATTAGGTCTAATGAAAAATTAGGTCAAATAAAGCATTTAGGTCACAGGGCTAAGGTAGTTAGGTCTAACAAGGGAGAGCCAAAGTATTGTATTTAATTCAAGGAATGTCCCTTTGGAAGTATCAAAAATGTATAAATTCAGATTGTATATTTGGGGTATATACAATTGCAACTACATAAGTTTTAGATTAAAGATTAAGCATCTCAATACAAAAACGGCTCAAAAAAAACGAAGCCCAATGTTTTTTAATTCAGAAATGGGATTGCTCATGGCCAGCATCTAGCCAGGGGGCAAAGATGAGGCCGACGATGAAGCGAGCTCATCCAGATATGCCGGTTCCCTTTCCTTTAAAAAACCAAATAAATGTTAAGTGGGCGTAATTATTATTTTGAGGTTATCAATGCGGGGTTTCATTGGGACCATTAATTTTAATGATACGGTGCTGTTGTGGTTGTTAAACATATTGGATAATAAGACGTCTAAGACTAAACGAGGTCATTAACCTTCGGAAATTAGTGAAAAGTTGTTGAAACATCGAATTCGGGCGCGTTTGATATGCAGCTTAGCTACCGGGATAAGTTTGCTTCAAAAATCATTTTGTCAAATGTTTCTTCGGTTAATGTCAATGAATACAAGATTAAACAAGTAATGACAAGGGGCCGGACAGTAGGTGGCAAATTAAACACAGAGAGCAGTGGAGTCGTTGTTCCAAAATGGCCTCTTAAGATTGAACAAATTTTTTTTTTGTTAATCTACAGTAAATTATTCATTTTAAATTAATAGAAAACAAGGCAGAGGTAATGCCATAAAGTATTCTTTATCCGTCAACCCATAGTCAAAGAAAATAAATTTTTATTTAAATGATATTTTGCATGATTTTATGTAGGCAAGTATATTTTTTAGAACAATAATTTCAAGTATTGTAGCTACGAGTACAATACAAAAAGGTAACAACATTTTACAGCAAATCTGTAAAGTTATGGGACAAAGGGCTTAAGTAAGCTAGGTTTAGGTCATCATCGTCATCATCATGTCAGCCGAAAGATGTCCACTGCTGGACATAGGCCTCCCCCAAAGACTTCCACAATGACCGGTCCTGCGCCACCCGCATCCAGCGGACACCCGCGACCTTCACCAGGTCATCGGTCCACCGTGTGGGGGGCCTGCCCACGCTACGCCTTCCGGTACGTAGTCGCCACTCGAGAACCTTTCCGCCCCAACGGCCATCGGTTCTACGTGCTATGTGCCCCGCCCACTGCCACTTAAGGTTTAGGTACCTAACTTATATTCTACGCAAAAAGAAACAAATCATTCAATCATTATTCAAACAATCAAAAAACCTAAACACCGACTCCACTCCCCTTTATGTTCAAAATCCTACGAACTAAGTATAAGGAATTGTTAAGGCTACTTCTAAACAACAAATAAAGTATTAAATTAAAAAAAAATGGACTAAAAACAGTGGGTATCTTGACTGTACCTCCTAACAATTTTTTTTAACAATACACTTACGACATGAAAATTCTTTAAGGTATCATTTTCAATCACTCAAAGTCAGTTGATGATACGTCTTCGATGTTTCGCTTTGTTATCTAGAAAATAATCACTTTGAAATATTGAACCGAATCAATTGTGGTTCAGCCGAGGGCCAAAGGGCTTTCGGCTGAGTTAATTAACCGGTGCCTTTTTAGATAATAGTGAATTGTCTATGTGTCAGAAGCAGATATATCGAAGCGGAAAGAAACTGTAAAATATCTACATATGACTCAATTGGGAGCGCTCGTGGCCCAGCGGCGCCCGCGTAGCGCGTGCGGTATGCGAGGTTAAGCAATGTCAGGCGAGGTCAGTCCTTGGATGGGTGACCGCTTTGAGTGGTTACTAACTGAGCGCTCCCGTGCTTTGGAAGGCATGTTAAGCCGTTGATCCCGGTTGCTGTCTATGATAGCAGTCGTTAAGCCAAGTTAGAGGCCTCCGGGCGGCTTGAGAACTTCTAACAGTCAAGTTGCCCACTCACTTGACAAGCCTAATCCCAATAAGGTCTAGTTTCCCCCTCGGGTTGGAAGGTCAGATGGCAGTCGCTTCCGCAAAAACTAGTGCCTAAGCCAATTCTTGGGATTAGGTAGCCGACCCCAGGCATCCTGCAGGATGCAACTCTACTGGGAATAACGCTAGGAGGATGATGATCTACATATGACTCAATTCATGACTCGGTTGGAGCAATAAATCCGCTCCAACCGAGCTCCCAGGTTCTAATTCCAGTAAAGGCAAAAATATTTGTGATGACCATGAATTTGTGCGACAAGCTAGCAGGGCCATCAATTAAAGATTCTAATTAATTCAATTTTCGAATGAATGAAAACCAAAAGTTGTCACTAATATTTATTCAACCAAATTTCCCAGAAAAAAACACGCTTGATCCGGATAATCTTCAACCGACATCTCAAGGAAATGATTAAGATTCCAAATGACAGTCATGATTTAAAAAACGCTGTCATGTTACGCCTTGACGGCGGGTCATGGTCTGGTAATGACATGGTAACCTTGTATGGGAGATTGCGTTTGCGCATAGTTTAGATATGTACATGAAAAATAGATTCGTAAACACGAATCAAACCACCAACATACCATAAACATGGTATTGAGCTGGTAAATGAGAATACAGACCGCAAAATAGTTCCTTACAATCAAATGGTAGCTATCTTTTCATTTCGACTAAAATTACTAACTGATAAATATGTATTTTATATAAAATGTTAGTATTCAATTTTAGAACGTAATTATAGCGATGTCGAATTGGGTGCGATTGGGATCATAGATTTCAATACGATAGTCAAACATTTTGGAACTATATTTCTTACACTCGAAACAAGCGAAAGTCATTATCATCCTAGCGTTATCTCAGTGCTAATTAACCCCAAGAACAGCCACTAGCAGGCACTAGTTTTTACGGAAGCGACTGCCATCTGACCTTCCGACCCATGGGGAAAACTAGACCTTATTGGGATTAGGCTTGTCAAGTGAGTGGGCAACTTGACTGTTAGAAGTTCTCAAGCCGTCCCAAGGCCTTTAACTCGGCTTAAAGACTGCTGTACTAGACATCAGCCGGGATCGACGGCTTAACATGCCTTCCAAAGCACGGGAGAGCGCAGTTAGTAACCACTCAAAGCGGACCGAGAGTTGACCACGGCCAACGTTGCTTAAACTCGCATACCGCCTGCGGTACGCGGGCGACTAAATTCCAAAACAAGTGAAACTAGTGACTGTGAACTGTTTGTTACATACCGCGTCGTCGTCTGACTTGGCGTTGGGATTTTCGAACCTCATTTGTCTAAGTCAATAATTGGGATTAAATTTGGGTAGTATTGACATGTGACTTTCTATCATCGCCCTGCTCGTCGTCGGCAGGGCAATCATCCTCACACCTTAGAACCTAAATGGTCGCGTACGGTACGGTTTCAGAAGAACTTCCTCCCTTTGTGAAATGAGTTCCCTGCCGAAGTTTTCCCGAGGACTTATAGTATGGGATTCTTCAAGAAAGGAGTGTATAAATTTTAAAGGTTCGGCAACGCGCATGTAACACCCCTGGAGTTGCAGGCGTCCATAGGCTGCGGTGACCGCTTACCATCAGGCGAGCCGTAAGCTTGTTTGCCACCGACGTGTTATAAAAAAACCGGCCAATTGCGAGTCGGAATCGCGCACGAAGGGTTCCGTACCGCATGATCTATAAAAAGAGTCCGACTCGCACTTGGCAGGTTTTTAATATTTGTTGTTATAGCGGCAACAGAAATACATAATCTGTGCAAATTTCAACTGTCTAGCTATTACGGTTCTTAAGATCTAGCTTGGCGAGTGGTAGCCATGAAAAAGGGCTAAAATATCACGTTTTTTGTATGGGAGCCCCCCTTAATTATTATTATTATTTTGTTTTTAGTATTTGTTGTTATAGCGGCAACAGAAATACACAATCTGTGATAATTTCAACTATCTAGCTATTACGGTTCTTGAGAATACAGCCTGGTGACAGACGGACGGACAGCGTAGTCTTAGTAATAGGGTCCCGTATTTACCCTTTGGGTACGGAACCCTAGAAAAATGTGGCTAGATTCGGCTACCAAATAATATTGATCGCATTTTCTCAAACCATAAGTAACGGTTAGTTTCGAAATTGAAAGGGCATTGGAACAGCTCCATAAGACAAGATAGATCATTAAAACTTAAATTATGTCTAACATTTACATTTGAATTCGACCGTTCTCAACTTGAGCTTGGTACTAAAATACTATAATTTATAACACTTGAACCACTTTTATCAAAACTCATCTCCTAACGACATAAACTACAAAATAATAACTTAATCAAGGCAAAGCGATATTAGAAAAAAAGCTTAACCGGTCGCGATGGGAATTAGCGAATGCGTGTCGGTAAAAAATGTATCCTGTTTTGGAGAAATATAAAACGTTGGCGATGATTTAGTTACTTGTGTTGACAGCTGACAGGTTTCATTGTAATTGTGGCATGTACCTGGAACAAGAAAATGTAATAATTAGTTACTAGTAGGTATACTTGAGAACCAAAAGCCGCGGGAGTCCGCTAGAAGCAGATGGCGCAAGACCAGTCTTTGTGGCACTTGGCACTCACTGGGGAGGCCTATGAGTATGTCCAGCAGCGGACGCCTTTC
This sequence comes from Notocelia uddmanniana, assembly GCA_905163555.1. NCBI lineage: Eukaryota > Metazoa > Arthropoda > Insecta > Lepidoptera > Tortricidae > Notocelia > Notocelia uddmanniana. Next base: position 50,164,903 of record LR991053.1, read on the forward strand.
AGTTGATATTATATGATTATGATTTTACCTAAAATTACCGTTATTTTTTGGCTTCGGCCGCCGACGTAACCATGCTACGTAACCGGTTACGTGAGAAGAATTGTTTTTCTTACTACGAAACCAGTTACGTACAAAGAGGTTTTTTTCTTCCTACGAAACTAGTTCGAATTGAAATGAAACTCGATAGTGTAATGTGTGGCAAACAACCGAATACTTTTAACGCATAGCCAGCATGCGGTAGATATGAGAGGGCACGGGGAATTGGTAATGGCGAAACCGACTCGGATCGCGGATAGGTTAGAAGACGGAAGCGGGAGGTTTTTTTTTTTATAAAAGAGCGGAATAACTTGTTTTTAAAACTTTTGTAAGCCTATATGACGAAAAAATATTATACTTTGAACTTTATGAAATTTAATTCAATTCGAACTAGTTTCGTAGGAAGAAAAGAACCTCTTTGTACGTAACTGGTTTCGTAGCAAGAAAAACAATTCTTCTCACGTAACCGGTTACGTAGCATGGTTTCGTCGGCGGCCGAAGGGTATTTTTTATTTAGAAAATTTAGTAATGTTCAAAATATAAAATAAAACAATGTCTGCATCGCTTCATTATTATTTGACGGCATGAAGTCCACAGTCCACCACGGTTTGCTATTATAACATTCCTTTTTGTGCAATAAACAATTCATTAATTAATATATCTCCTTTCACACCAAATGTATTATTTATTTATTTATTTATTTGTGTTCACAATACATCTATCTTTACAGAATTCCAATGCGATAGTGTAGCAAATTATTATATAACAAATATCTATAGGTAATTATACATAACTCTTAAGTCTTACAGTAACATAAAACATACAAAGTAACTAATTAGTTCTAATATTTAAAAAAATATTCGTAAAAGCATATTTTTATAATAGCATATTTTTTTTCCGGCTCGGCAATAATATCTTGAGAGTGAAATAGAAAATCGTCCGGAATATTCATCTTATTTTAAAACTTATTTTACCAACACCTATTTAGAATGGTCCTTCAAAGTTTATATTACTTATTTTTGGTACATAGGAGCAGAACAACGGGAGAATCTAGTATAAAAATACCGATCTTTTATTTGTAAAACTTCCCAAGTTAACTTTACTTAATGGTCAGTAAACCGTGCCGTTGATATCAAAAGAGGCAAGTTAAAGTTAAAACCACCGGCAATACACACATGCCTCTAAGCATATTCCTTTTGGTGTCGGCTCCCAAAGCGCTTATATCTCGGCGTGCATGCAGCGTTGGCACCCAAGTGCCACTCTTGACATATCGACGGCACTCGACAGTCAGCTAGTGTGCCATGCACAAGCTAGGGTTGCCGCGAGCGATATTTCATATATCGTGTAACAAGTACCTCGTGAATTTTAGATTTTAAACACAATATATTAAATCAACACCTAAACAAAATATATTAAATCAATACACAAAAGAATAGGAAATTAAACAAAATATAAACAATGTCAGAAAATAGGCAGTCATATCGCTAAAACGGATCTCTTTCAGAAAAATCTTTGGATAGTGGGAAAGATGCTAAAGAATTTAACATAAATTTAAATAGTTTAAAAATACAACACCTTAAACACTGCTGCGCTTTATACACATAATTAAAGGATTTGTTTACGGGGTTCAGTACTAAAATATAACGAAATAGCTAAACTATTTTAAAACGATTACGTCATGGTTTCTACATCATCTACGAGTATGCCTCTAAGTCTGCTACCTTGTATCCCAAAAGTGAGACTCTTGTTGCCATAGAAACGACTGTGCCGTACCATTTGCTTAATTCCTATATAACCGTTATGCTTCATAATTAGTTTTTACATTTGCGAAAAATTTATAGAGTTTAACTATACATTAACACCGTAGAAAAAAGCCATGCACAATAGTTTAGCTTAGGTATTAAATTATATCATGTTCAGACATTACATGTACCTAAGGGGCAACCCTAACGCCATATGCTAGTGCAGTGTTTGCGTGTTTGTATTTGTGCCGGAATCCAAAGGACTTGTTAATTATATTTGTTCGACTGTCGGTACCTATGTCGTATTAGCGCACTTCGGTTTGAATAAATCAATTAAATAATCTTGTCTTTATTCAAACAATTTGTGAAAACGACATGAGCGAGTTTCTTACTTGGTTTTGTTCTTCTTTATTTCAGACCTTGATAACAAAAATCGGGTAATTGAACCAAAAAATGTACGTCAGTTAGATTATCAAAAATATGTACAAATGGCACGTATTTTTCATTTTGTCAATCGAACAAAAAGTTACTATATATAAAGCGCGTCATAGTTTGAGTAATTGACGTCATGCCGTGCAAAAAAGTGGTATAGGTAAAAACTTAAAGAAAGGCCCTATTGTATGTAGTTGTGGTTGTGAAGTAGAATAGACATTTGTTTTGTTTGTGTAAAATGTAATGTCTATTCGAATTTCGAACACGCTACAACTCTATACAACAGGTCCATACAAATATTTTTTGATAATCTAACTGATGGACTAATTATATATTTTTATGACACAAGCCTATCAACAGGTAACTGCAAGCCCTAACCAAAACGATCCGGCACCCACTTTATGTTTGGAAATGTAATGTCCAAATCATTATCATTGGCTACCGCTTTGCCGAAACACCAAAACCATAATGGCATTCATAGTACATTCTATCCACTTCCTAATGCTCTTATCTGGCTCGGGGCGTACAGACCGAATCCTGGGCACTTTTCATGCACTAAGTACCTATACTTGCTGCTTCTCATTTCACGCATGCAGTTTCTTGAAGCCCTACAAATTCAAAACGCCCCAGCCTTCTTCCTTTTCTGGGCAGGCTCAATGGTACAATGTGCGTTACACCAGCACTATCGGTAGTGCCCATTCCAATTTCAATTTTAAACAAATCAAACACGGTCTCTGTTTGGTTTCCACATTTCTCACGCTACTCGACCGGCGAGTGGGTGTGACTGATGGCTACTCGACTTGACGAGTTTAGTACTTGACCGATTTAGTGGTGCTTTTACTTTTGAGCTGTATTGTGCCGCTGATGGAGCGCGATGACATGGTGTGATAGTTATTTGGGCTCTTGAGATGGTTCAGGATAGGAAAAGTAGCAACGGATGCTTACAGTTATAGAAATAATAAATGAAAGACGGAAGATGACAGATTATTCTTAAGCAGTTGTATTTTTTTATACAACGACCGTGGAAAACAGACTAAAGGCCTGCCTGATGGTAAGCGGACACCGTAGCTTATGGACGTTCGCAACCACGAAAGAAAAAACACGTTGCCTATATTTGTTGTTGTTTAGTGAAGTTTTACAAGCTTTTTATTTAGTTTCCCTTGTCCCGTTGTCTCGTTTGTAATCAAATCTTGCAAGTTAAATTTGATCCACTTCTCAGTTTCCGATTGAGCTGAAATTTTGCATGCTTGTATAAATCGGATGACAATGCAATATTATTATGACATAGAGCTGATCTGATCATGGAGACAGAAGGTGGTCATAGCAATTCCTAAACTACACAAGATAAACCCATCGTGTTTGGGCTCATTCGAACCGACTCAACAAGTAGTTTATAATTGTGGAAAAAAGTACAGTCGGAAATAAAAGCTTGTACCAAAAATGAAAATTTTCACCAAAAACTTATTTTTCATGATATTTGGTTCATATGTTATGTTCTTTCATCCATCACATTTGTCATAAATACTTAAGACGGCGCAGTACGCTCGGTGTGGATCGGTTCTCCATACAAACGTATTTAGGCTCTCATTTTAAAACGCCATGCTAGAATAACATGAAACTTTGTATACACAATGGGATCCGGCATACCTAGGTCGGAAATTATTTCTGTTGCTAAAAATTGAAAAAGAAAAAAAATACAGGGGTTTTTTGAGTTTTTTACGGCTTGTATGAAAACCTTAATAATCGCTGTATTTTTTCGCCATTATAATTTCAAGCAACAGAAACTAATTTCCGCCCTAGACAAGCTGGATCCCATTGTGTATACAAAGTTTCATGTTATTCTAGCATGGCGTTTTAAAATGAGAGCATAAATACGTTTGTATGGAGAACCAAACGTACTGTGCCCTCTTAAAATAAAAAAATCTTTCAAACACATCTACGCATGAGTCAAGAAGCAAAACGATTAAAAACTAAACGACTCGATTACATTCCTCATGAATATGTCTATTATAACTACAATCAACATCCACCTCGGCAGAACATCACTTTTATGACTTCACTAAAAGGTATACGCGGCGCTTTTGACATTCCAAACTCAGTTATCAATATTAATAAACATTAAAACGTATTAAATATGTGAAATATGGTGCTTTGAAATCCAATTTTCATCAGCGTTGATTTTTTGTGCGCGGCGGAAATCCGTTTCAAGTCAATGGAGCAAGCCTTCACGCAGTAAACAATAACAAAACGAACTCTTCTTTTTAGGCAGCCATTTTGTGATACTTTCTAATGATATTTAATCGGTACAATGGCATTGGAAATTGAATTTTGTATCAAACTAGACACAATAGATCTAGAAAAGATTTTAGTCATCATGTTGCTAGAAACAATATAGGTTTAGGTCGTGCTAAACTGACGTATACTTTCTTTTCAAAATATTTTTCATCATCATAATTAGCATGTCAGCCGAAAGACGTCCACTGCTGGACATAGGCCTCCCCTAAAGACTTCCACAAAATATTTTTAATAACGCGTAAAACTTGTCAGTGATCGTCAGCTTTTGCTCGTGACTTCATTCACGTAGGGCACGTTATCGCTTTAGAGAAATAATGCTTTTGAATTATACAAACTTTCACTCCCCTTTTCACCCCTTTAAATAACTATTTCCAGCATAAAAACTATCCTATGTCCTTTCCAAGGTCGCAAACTAACCTCATGCCAAAATCTATATACATCCATTCAGTGGTTTAAGCGTGAAAAGGTAACAAACGTACAGAGTTACTTTCGCATTTCTAACATTAGTATGGATGTAAACTTGTAAGAATGCTAGCCCTTAAGGCCATTGACGACTTCATTGAGAAACCTAACGGGACCGCCCACGGCAACCTGTCCGCCTGACGCCATTGTTCTAACCAACGATTGCCGATCTTTCGTTTAGTGATCGGTAATAAAACGAAGGTTTAATGAGAGGTGATACTTGTAGAATGTTTCGACATAAATGAACAGCTTTTTTACTAACCCTTTGAACGCTATCATATTTGAATGAAGTGATCACCCAGACGCCAAGGTATCAAAAATTGTTTTTTTATTTAATCGTATGGCATTTATTTACGAACCGTGAGATCTTCGAGAAGACAAGTACGTTTTGATGTAACGTTTAAACCTATAATAACAAATAAAAACAATTCATAATTGATTTTTTTCATGATCAAAGGACACCTTCACTCCGACCTTTTTAGTGGTTGTTGACTTTCTCTAGTGGTGGTTTTTCTTTTCTTTTTTTGGCATTAGGGTTAAAGGGAATCGATTATAAGGGGCCGATTATTGATATACGTAACCTATTTAAATCGGGCCTAAGGATGCAATAAAACTATATTCATATTTTCAGACATGAGAATATCCACAAGCGCGTATCAAACCTTCAAAGAGTAGGGTTTTCAGCAAAAGACAGATCCAGATATGAGAAAAAAAAATCAAAATAATATTTATTTACAAAAATACTAATTCGAAACATAGTGGCTTTGGTCCCACACTAGGTAGGGCCTGTCCCGTGAAAACCAAACAGTACAGATTAACAATTACGCGGCTTAAAAAAAGAGCAAGACAAGGTATGAAATTTCACAAAGTATCCTAGTGTTGTCAGCATTTTAAGACAGAAGCAAGATTGTTTAAGAGTGCGCAGTACGCTCGGTTCTCCATACAAACGTATTTATGCTCTCATTTTAAAACGCCATGCTAGAATAACATGAAACTTTGTATACACAATGGGAATGGGAATGGGATATCTAGGTCGGAACATAGTTTCTGTTGCTTGAAATTATAATGGAGAAAAAATACAGCGATTATTAAGGTTTTCATACGAGCCGTAAAAAACTCAAAAAACCGCTGTATTTTTTTCTTTTACAATTTCTAGCAACAAAAACTAATTTTCGACCTAGATGTGTCGGATCCCATTCTGTATACAAATTTTCATTTTGTTCTAGCATGGCGTTTTAAAATGAGATGGTAAATACGTTTGTATTAGGGCATGCAATTTCCCGGGAAATCCCGGGAATTCCCGGGATTTTGAATAGAAATCGGTACCGGGACTGCAAACCCTAGTTTGTATGGGGAAAAGAGCCAGACCGAGCGTACTGCGCCCTCTTAATGATCTGTTGTATTAACAGCTAGAGTCAGGTCCCTTTCAAATGCAGGTCCCTTTGAAGACAACGCATCCTCGGGAGCTATAATGTCCTTAATCACCACCAGGAACAATGTGGGTGTAATCATGGCTGCGGTCGTCTGTAAGGAGGTGCTTTCTCAGTTGAGCTACTCCAAATGAGCGAAATGACATTACGATGCGTCCAACTCACCTATCGAACCAGCGGTTACGCATTTTTGTTACCAATGCTATAATACTCATACTCATTTATTCATAATATTACAAATATTACATGTCAATGCTATTAATTACGTATTAGTTCAGTGATAATATTAAATGCAGAAGAAATTAAACACAATTATATACGTGTAGATTAGCATTAGGTACAAATGTCAGTGTTTACAAGCTATTATTGTTATTATATATTAATATGTATTTTTAATTATTTATTTAACGTCATATAATTCAATTAAATTTTAGAAAGCTTTCCCAATGAGCCATATTTTTTCCATTTATTTTTAAATGTATGTGTGCTCTCTATTATTTTAATGTCATTAGGTAAGGCATTATACATTTTGGGGCCTAGCACATGCATAGTCGTAATAGACAAGTAAAAGACAGACTTATGAATCGAATTACAGATTTGGACCTGCTAACGGCTAGTACGCCTACGAACTTATCAATGGAGACGCCAGCACCCTACTGTTGGTTTTTTTCATACCATTAAAGAGGCAAAAAAAATTCCCGATGGTGAATCTGAGAAATCTGGCATAAGCAGCCAATCGCTCTAGCCAACGAGCTATCAGAACCAATTAAGCTAAGACACAAAGTCCTTCGCAGTATCTTTCAGTTACACGTTTATAAAAACAACACATCATACTATAACCCCGTGACAAGGATGTGTCGATTATATAACGACACTGTTGCAAACTTGCAATGCATTCTTCTCTGGATATTTTTATTGATAGTTTACCTAAGTTTAAAGATAGTATTATAAGAATATTTAACAACATGCAATGATATCTCGTAAATTAAATACGAGGTTCTTATCGTAATCTTATTATAAAATTTAACACCCGCCGACTTGCACGATGGTCCTCTTGTTTTGTTCTAAGTTTTTTGATCATATCTGTGCACACATATTTTGAGTTCTAGTCCAGATCTGAACTTCCTTCATACCCTGTAATTGTTAATATGTTGACTATAACTTGTTTTGTGAACCTAATTAAATAAATAAAAAAATAAAATAAATACTAGTTCCCTCTTACGCCTTAGGGTACAGCGCCATCTACCTTAGGAGATTTAGGGTTCTATTAACGGCACCAACGTGTCAAATGACATTGAGAAATCGTCAATAACGATGCACCATCTCATACTAAAATAATTTTTAAGTTGAGAGCATTTTGTCTAAAGCTCTCAGTAAAGCGAATCGTCAAATGAACAAAGGATGGGCAATGCACTTTCAACTTCTATGAACTCAAAACCAGCCAGAAGCTACATTGTCTTCATCTTCACAATATTGTAAGACAATATTGCCACTTTATGAATTCCCGTAGTAAGGGCAATTTTATCAGAAGAATCGAGTATAATTTTGTTTCGTAACATAATTCAGCATTAATAACAAGCATGGCACGTGGGTGTAGTGCCGATGATACCACGGAGATAACTGGCCGATACTTTTCATTGGCTTTACGACCTTGTTTAAATAGAAAGTTAGATAAACCAGATTTGATTTCACTTTAAGGCCTTAAACTTCATTTAACAGTAAATACTTAGAGGAATCCAAACCTATTCTTCCGAGTAACAACTATAGCAAAATTAAATCTGAATGTGATAATTTTTCTTTTGTAAAATTATTAATTATTTTACTTCCATCTGTTAATGTTTTAACTAGTCTGCTTCACATCATTTCTCTGTCAAAATATCCTGAACATCGCAATCTTACTGTCTGAGTTTTTACCTTTCGCCTTCGTTGTATTTCCATATTTTTTTAAATTTTTGGTAGGTATAATTATAAGGTAAAACATTCAACATATTTTTAAACCACGTCGGTGGCAAACAGACACCGCAGCCTATGGACGCCTGCAACTCCAGCAGTGCATGCGCGTTGTCGACTTTTTAAAAATGTATACACTCATTTCCTCAAGAATACCAAAATATACTTTCTTTTTTACCTACATATGTTAAATGTTTTACCCGTGTTCCAAGCTAAGATAAAAATAAATGATCAGAACTCAAGTGAAAACACTTGACTAGTATATCAACATGAACAAAACACATTTCACCTACAAAAGCTATTAAGAAGACAATTTCCCTTACTCCACCATTTCCACCTGCCAAAAAGGAAAAGTTTCATCAGAAAAAGTAAAACAAAAAATTTTGGCCCGCACTAAACTACTAATGATGGTAATCTCGTTAAGTGTGTGGGAGGGAGACATAAAATAACGCTTTGTAAGGCCATGAGCGGGATGAAGCAAGTTTTGCAATTTGGGCGAAGGATTTCGCTTTTATTCGTTACGTAAGGTATTTTGCACCTTATCGTGTTTTTTGCTCATAAACTAGGCTGATATTGAATTGTTTTATAATATGTACAAAACTACGGAAACACAAAAAGTCAAAACCCATAATATCCAAGAGTACGCTGCTGTATATATGCCAAATACTATTGATTGAAAAAAGAATTCACTAAACCAAAACCAATGTTACTTAAATAAAATAAATATTGGGGGACAATGTTACACAAATCAATTTAGTCCCAAACTAAACAAAGCTTATAATATGGGTACTAGACGACGATATACAAAAATAAATACTAAAATACACAGAAAGCAGCCAAGACTCGGGAGCAAATATTTATTTATTTTATTTAATCTTTATTGCACAAAAGTAAAACTTATAGTACATAAGGTGGACTTAATGCCATAAGGTATTCTCTACCAGTCAACCTTAAGAGTGCGCCGTACACTCAGTTCTCCATACAAACGTATTTATGCTCTCATTTTAAAACGCCATGCCAGAATAACATGAAAATCTAAATCTAAATCATATCTAGGTCGGAAATTAGTTTCTGTTGCTTGAAACTATAATGGAGAAAAAATACAGCGATTATTAAGTTTTTCATACAAGCCGTAAAAAACTCAAAAAACCTGGTAGAGAATACCTTATGGCATTAAGTCCGCCTTTTGTACTATAAGTTTTACTTTTGTGCAATAAAGATTAAGAGTGCGCAGTACACTCGGTTCTCCATACAAACGTATTTATACTCTCATTTTAAAACGCCATGCTAGAATAATATGAAACTTTGTATACACAATGGGATCCGGCATGTCTAGGTCGCAAATTAGTTTCTGTTGCTTGAAATTATAATGGAGAAAAAATACAGCGATTATTAAGTTTTTCATACAAGCCGTAAAAAACTCAAAAAACCACTGTATTTGTTTTCTTTTACAATTTCTAGCAACAATAATTAATTTCCGACCTAGAGATGCCGGATCCCATTGTGTATACAAAGTTTCATGTTATTCTAGCATGGCGTTTTAAAATGAGAGCGTAAATACGTTTGTATGGGGAACCGAGCGTACTGCGCCCTCTTAAGGCAAAGCAGAAAAATTGTGGGCGGTACATCTAAGATAATAAAAAAAACAGTAGGTACTTACAAAGACTGGAAGGATATATACAATACGATATGATATGATAATATTCGTGTTAATCGCGGGATTCGAACCGGGGCCTTCCGACTTCGCACGCAGGGTCACTCCCAACTAAACCAAAGTGGTCGACAAATATAAAAAAAAACTTGGGTACACAATCATTTTGTTCTTAACTATCTTTTGATCTCCTAAATTCTTATAACCTTGCAAGATTATCTAATGTCAATCTCAGAAACCCACGTTGTTTAATTCTTCTGTCTTCCCATTAAGGTCTAATTTTGCGTAAAAACACTTAAAAGCCCTTTTAAAATACACGTGTAAAGGTAATTCGATGCTTTCAGTCAGTATCGTCTATGTATCTTGATCGTTAATGATATATATTGATGGAGTGCCCATATCAGATGGTGTTCATGACCATGTAAGATGTGATACGTTCTAACATGGCGATAAGATCATATCTTTCTCAATAGGTCACTTCCATGTTTGATTTTCGTTAATTTATTTGACCGTTTATGTGTTTTAACAATTCATTATGTCAGGATATGGTTTAAATAGTAATTTATTAGCCATGCATGCCAAAATTGGATTTCTTAATTTTTATCATAAAAATCGGAATAAGTGGCTGGCAAACCTCTAGTTTATTTAAATGTATCTAGCACCTAAACCAAATATTATGAGTAAATAACTGTCGTAATCATTAAATTACTGCACTGCAACGAGTGCAACGGTATTTTAATAATAATAATAATATTGGGGGACAATCTTACACAAATCGACCTAGTCCCAAACTAAGCAAAGCTTGTACTATGGGTACTAGACGACGATATACATACTTATATAGATAAATACATACTTAAATACATAGGAAACATCCAAGACCCAAGAACAAATATCCGTGGAAAATATCCGTGAAAAATGCCCTGGCCGGGATTCGAACCCGGGACCTCTAGCTTCGGAGGCAGAGTCACTACTAACTAGGCTAAACAGGTTGTCGATTTATTACGGGAGTTCAACGCCTGTCACAATAAAATAGCACTCAGTTTCGTTGCAAAGCTTGAACTAAGTTTCAGTAGGAGTTTACTCAGCAACCAATTTTTACAAATCTGGTTGGTAAATATAAAAATTAAATTAGTATCAATTGAAACTTTCAATAGACTTTAAAATGCAATATGACAATATTAGATACATTAGAAAGCTGCCCTATGTAGTTGATTAGTCAACCATGCCATAACAAGTGTATGATTGATCGCATAACACATGTACCTAACTAATACTTGTCTTATTAACATTAAGTGTATCAATCAAACTTGTGTTTAAGAGGGCGCAGTACGCTCGGTGTGGCTCGGTTCTCCATACAAACGTATTTACGCTCTCATTTTAAAACGCCAGGCTAGAATAACATGAAACTTTGTATACACAATGGGATCCGGCATATTTAGGTCGGAAATTAGTTTCTGTTGCTAGAAATTGTCAAAGAAAAAAAATACAGCGGTTTTTTGAGTTTTTTACGGCTTGTATGAAAACCTTCGCTGTATTTTTTCTCCATTATAATTTCAAGCAATAGAAACTAATTTCCGACCTAGATATGCCGAATCCCATTGTGTATACAAAGTTTCATCTTATTCTAGCATGGCGTTTTAAAATGTGAGCCTCAATACGTTCGTATGGAGAACCGAGCGTACTGCGCACTCTTAAGTGGTAGTTATGATGTAGTACGAATGCATATGTTATCAATAAAAGAACACAACAAGCAATCTGAAAGATATTTTTGTCTAATAATTAACGTGGAGTGATGTTTATATAAGTTCTACAGTAGAACTAAAATAAAAGAAGGTTAGTGATCGTTAATTAGAGATACTTTTTAGGTGTTCACATGCTGCGAAACTGCATTTTATTATATTTATATTTTATATGCTTTATTTCCCTATTGAGCGTTCGTGGTCCAGCGGCGCCCGCGTACCGCGTGCGGTATGCGAGGTTAAGCAATGTCGGGCGAGGTCAGTACTTGGATGGGTGACCGCTTTGAGTGGTTACTAACTGAGCGCTCCCGTGCTTTGGAAGGCACGTTAAGCCGTAGATCCCGGGTGCTGTCTATGATAGCAGTCGGTAAGCCAAGTTAGAGGCCTCAGGGTGGCTTGAGAACCTCTAATAGTCAAGTTGCCCACTCACTTGACAAGCCTAATCCCAATATGGTCGAGTTTCCCCCTTGGGTTAGAAGGTCAGATGGCAGTCGCTTCCGTAAAAACTAGTGCCTACGCCAATTCTTGGGATTAGGTAGCAGACCCCAGGCATCCTTCAGGATGCAACTGTACTGGGAATAACGCTAGGAGGAGGATGCTTTATTTCCCTATTGCTGGTAAGGGTCGCGGGTGTCCGCTGGATGCGGGTGGCGCAGGACCGGTCATTGTGGAAGTCTTTAGGGGAGGCCTATGTCCAGCAGTGGACGTCTTTCGGCTGACATGATGATGATGATGCATTAGAGATACTAAATCGTCGTATGATATGTACTTATAAAAATACATAACGAATGCACTCTAGAAGTCTGAAGTCTCTTTCAGGATATTGACGACACAGCGTACCCTCAAATCGTTAAACTGTAGGCAATGGGCATATGACATGAGACCTAGAGCAAGCCGATTCACTGCCGCGAAGACACACGTTATTGTGTTGTATGTGCGTTTTTTTCCTTTTTTTTGTATCTGTGTGTCTTTTGTTTTGTGTAGTGAATAAATGTCTTCTATCTATCTATCTATCAAGCGTAAGTAACTCACGGTTTTCGCTTGCCAGCAAGCGGGCCGTACGCTTGTTTGCCTCCATCGTATTAGGAAACCTCTTAAGCAATCCGCTGACAAGGCGACAAGCGTGATCGATCAGATAAAAGATAACACGTGTCCCGGTGTCTCCGTGTCTCATTAGCTTAATGTGCAATATTAATTACACGGGCAGCATGTGTGGCGAAACAGTCGACGAAGGCAAAAGTGGTTAAGTGGTTTGTAAGTATCTGAGCAGTAAAATAATAAATAAGTATAGGGAACGTCTGATATTTTTAAAAGTCCTTGATTATTTTTCTAATGGTAGGAATAACCGTTGCCATTAACAGAAAAAAGTTTCAGTTTTTTCGGTTGCGCCATATATTTTATAAAAATATAAACATTTTATATCACCTCGCGTCTGTCCCGTATCAGACGACTAAGACATTTCTAAGTCCGTCAAATATAAAAAAAAAAACCTGCTTGAATCTGTGGTACGCAATGACATTGACAGTTCATCATAGGTTGGTTGTTTGGAGGTCGTATGACTTGAGTTCAATGTTTCTATTTTTATAAAATATATGGCTCAACCGAAAAATCTGAAACTTTTTTCTGTTAATGGCGACGGTTATTTCTACCATTAGAAAAATAACCAAGGACTTTTAAAATTTTTCGATATTCCCTATTGGGGGATAATCTTACACAAATCGACCTAGTCCCAAACTAAGCAAAGCTTGTACTATGGGTACTAGACGACGTTATACATACTTGTATAGATAAATACATAGAAAACATCCAAGACCCTGGAACAAATATCCGTGCTAAATGCACAAATAATGCCCTGATCGGGATTCGAACCCGGGACCTTTAGCTTCGGAGGCAGTGTCACTACCAATTAGGCTAAACAGGCCGGGTAAGACACGCAACTTTTAATCTGAAGGTCGGCGGTTCCTATCCTGGCTCGTACCACTGGATTTTCAAAATAAGTCATGTCATATAAGAAGTACCTATCATTTGATATTCAACAGTGACTTTTCAATGAAGGAAAACATCGTGAGGAAACCTATCTATTTTCAAGGAGTTCAAGTTTCCTCTGGGTTGGAAGGTCAGATGGTAGTTGCATTAATAAAAGTAGTGCCTACGCCAAATCTGTGGATTAGGTACCGAAGCGGACACAATGCTCCTACACATCCGGTAAAACTCTAGATTATAGGATTATATGGAATTAGTGATCATTATTATTAATGACAATAATATTTTATTCTCAATCATACAATGAAATATAGACGTTATGTTCTTTATAATAGCCTGCGAAGTATCGCATTCGTGGTGCGGCGAGACGAGCGGCCGATAATGGAATATCATACAAAATTGGAGGCTTAGGCCGGCAAAGCGCCCGCCTTTTTTTCCGGGGCACGCTGGCGGTCTCCGGCTGCTGCACCGCGTGTTTTTATTACTGGATCCTTAGATTTTCATTTATTAAGAAAAGCACTATATATGCCTCGTGGACGAGTATCTACTTATATCTATTGATGAACTCCGTTGCGCGTCGACCGTTAAATTCAAATTGTCCCGTCCACGAATCGCTTGAAAAATGTACTATTTAATGAATACAGACAGCCCACCCAGCAGCATTTGTTTTAAAACCACCAATATGCAAATACGATAAATTACAAAGTCAGTCTACCAAAATTCTGTTTACCTAAATACTTATCTTTTTTGTCTCGACATCCCACATCGTTAACTATTTACTTAAACCATCAATAAATTACGAATTTCCCTGTCCAACATGCCACCCTAATATAATCCTTCTCCGTAACGACATAAGCTTGATATTGGTATGTTCGAGAGTTAAATCCACCGCTCATTGAAATCCTAACGACGTCTTTAAGTGAAGGGAGAGGAGATGTTTGAGATAGTCAAGTGTGTTGTGTTTTGTGGTTCGAGGTTCCGTGGCAAAGAAACAGTTTATATTTTTTTTTATATACAGCGCTTGAGACTCCAGAAGAATCACGAGTTACCGACCTAATATTGACTTGAGGATTCGGTGTGTCGACAGCTAGAGAGATAAGCAGGTCCCTCACTATCAACACAGCACGCAGAGTTTTTCACGACGCCTTTGGTTGTTCTCGTGGCAGAGGTTAATTTTTCCAAACCGTAAGTTTATTGACATTTTTTTTATTTTTATTTATTCCACCACCACCACCATATCAGCCCTAGGACGTCCACTGCTGGACATAGGCCTCCCCCAATTTCATGGGGGGTAAATGCCATAATCGCCACGCTTGGCATGCGGGTTGGCGATCGCAGTATCTCCACCGCACTCAAGGAATGCTGCTGCCCATTCCTCGGTGGTCTTGGTTGTAGTTTTAGGACATACCCGGGTCCATTTTATTTATTCATCATCATTTATTCAATTCACACAGTATAACACACAACTTTTCGCCAAACTGCATGACAGTTTGTTGGCGAACGGCGACCCTCAACACACTTCCTATCTACTGTGTATCATACCCAACAGCCCCCTTTAATATCATATACTATGTCTACATTGATGAATAAATAACTTTGACTTTGACTAGACAAGAGGCTTTCAATCTGGAGCTTTTTGATGAAGGAAAACATCGTGAGGAGAGCCAGTCTAAGTCCCAACAAGGTCTAGTGTTCCCTCTGCAATGGAAGGACATTTAAAAAAAACTATCGACCTACTTATATACGTTAAATCATGCGGACTAAGTGTCAAAGACTAACCCACTTATTCATAAAACTTAACAAACCTCTGTTAACTAAAAGTTCTTTTGTCCCTTTCTCACAAACATAAACGTCAAAGTGACAGATAAGGACAAACCAACTTTAGCGGCTTGTTAACTAATAGAGGCTTGATGGACGTTTATGAATAAGGGGGTTTAACTTTAGGATAACCATACACACATACATACTTATATACTCACGCCCGTATCCAATTGGGGTAGACAGAGACCAGAGGATACCAAATACTACGGTCCTTACAAACTTCTTTACATATAAAAGTAGTAAAGAAGCTACGAAGATGAATATTGAGAGCTAGACAGGTTTTTTCATCTTACACGGAACCCTAAACAAAAAGAAACAAAGGGCCTTAGGGCAGATTAGGGCAGCGATACTTTATTCGCGGCGAATGTCTCCAATTGGTAGATTCGATGTCCATTACGTATTATTTCGGTTTCAGACAGCCCTGAAGACGAAGTTAGAAGAGAGCATAAATATGTATACATTTTTGGACCTTAGTTCATTAGAATAAGGTGAAAACACCTGTTTAGCCTAGTTGGTAGTGACTCTGCCTCCGAAGCTAGAGGTCCCGGGTTCGAATCCCGGCCAGGGCATTTATTTGTGCATTTTTCACGGATATTTGTTCTTGGGTCTTGGATGTTTTCTATGTATTTAATTATGTATTTATCTATATAAGTATGTGTATCGTCGTCTAGTACCCATAGTACAAGCTTTGCTTAGTTTGGGACTAGGTCGATTTGTGTAAGATTGTCCCCCAATATTTATTTATATTTTATTTATTTAACATATATACATGTTAGTTCCATTGACTGTGCAACAAGGAGTGAATATCAAGTTGCGAGGTGCGAAGCTGTTTTCATAATTATATCAACACTTCCACACTAATATTATAATTGCGAAAGTGCCTTTTTCTACCGCGTCGGTGACAAACAAGCGTACGGCCAGCGGGCGTATGATAGTTGCCATTTTATCGCTTATCGTTCGTGGATAAGACGCCCGTCTCTCTCGCACTCGCTTACTTGTTAGAACGTGACGAATGTCTTATCCATGACGATGAACATAACAGCTTACATAAGCGTAAAGGAGCCTCGTCTGCCAACAAACCTCTCTGTGATTTGGCAGAAGAATATATGGTACAAGTGGGTACAAGTAAGCAAGATATATGAGAATAAACGTTTTTCTTTATAAGTGATAAAATGGCAACCATCACTGGCCCGCCGACTGATGGCTGATCGTAAGCGTTTAAAGCCAGCAACTCCTGTTGTCAATTGTTTACCATGTCTGAAGCAAATTTCATTTCAATTCATTTCATTTCCAGGGGTGTTTTCGACCCTTTAACCCGTGGAACTATATGAGGAGTGTCTTTTCAAAAGGAAAGGAGTGTCTTTTTTTTATTTTAGTATTCGCGGTACTTCTAAACAGCGGGGCGCTCGTGGCCCAGTGGCACCCGCGTACTGCGTGCGGTATGCGAGGTTAAGCAATGTCGGGCGAGGTCAGTCCTTGGATGGGTGACCGCTTTGAGTGGTTACTAACTGAGCGCTCCCGTGCTTTGGAAGGCACGTTAAGCCGTTGATCCCGGTTGCTGTCTATGATAGCAATCGTTAAGCCAAGTTAGAGGCCTCAGGGCGGCTTGAGAACTTCTAACAGTCAAGTTGCCCACTCACTTGACAAGCCTATTCCCAATATAAGGTCGGTTTCCCCCTAGGGGTTGGAAGGTCAGATGGCAGTAGCTTCCGTAAAAACTAGTGCCTACGCGAATTCTTGGGATCAGGTAGCGGACCCCAGGCATCCTTCAGGATGCAACTGTACTGGGAATAACGCTAGGAGAATGATGATGGTACTTCTAAACAGAACCTTGTCCAAGAAAATTTAAGGTCCTATTTAGAAGCAGAGTTACAAAAAAATTTAACCCTATTGAAAAGACACTCCTTATAGGTCCATCAAAAATGTTTTAGTTTAGTGTTTCATTTTAACCTTTATTAACTGACATCTTTTCATGACATTATTATATTACATTTCAATTTCAATGTAATGACGATCGATATACGATTAGCAAGATAAGCGAACATATTTTATAATGTAATTGTATATATGGAGATAAATAAACTAAACTAGCTAAACTAAACTATTGTAATTCCAACTATAACTTTAAAAAATCAAGGTTTCGAAGTGTGTAGCTGGCACACTGGTCGTTGGTTAATGGCCATTCAATTCTGTCTGTTAATTCTTCACGCTTAAACTGCTGAACGGATTCATATGAAATTTGACTTGTAGATAGTTCGAGATATCGGAAAGGACATGATAGTTTTAATCCCGTAAATAATACCTTTAGAGGGTGGAAAGGGTGGAAATTCGACTGCGAGAGCAATCATTAAACCAGCGCCTACAATAAATTTAAAGCAATTATTTCTTTAAGGCGATATACAACGTCACATGATATCTGTGATGCATAATCACCCGAACGCCCATCCATTATATTTTAACTGAACTCCGACTCCGATTAATTGTAGTTACTAGAGAGTCTGTGAGCTGTACACAAAAATACAGTACAATACAAATACGCATTATTGTACGCCTTACACAAATGAATTAGTATATTTATATGTATTTACATAAATAAATACATATAAATCAATAGTTCTTATAAAGCCCGAATTTATATGAACGGCCTCAATATAAATATAATTTGTATCTTACAAAGCACTGTACTAATAACTACTCCGATTCATCTCCAATGATAATGAATATTGTCCGAACTGTATTTCTGTTATCTGACACTGAAGAAGAGATAACTCTAACCCACGAGATACAGGTCTCCCACCTAGTTCGGGGGTCGGAACTATCGACCACTACCTTTAGGCGTCGTTGTACAAACAAGATGAATTTTTGCAATCTATGTTTATTGTTTGTAAGTTAAGTACAAATAAATGATGATTATTATTATTATTATAGTTATAAAGATAAACAAAACAGCAACATGTTGGTAGGGGTAAACAACAGGTGATCTTATCGCTAAAAAGCGATCACAGCTTCAGCGAGACAAACTTTGGGAGGCTAAGTCACACGTGTACGTTAGAGGAATTTCGATATTTTTTCAATGGAAAGTTGCATTCAAACAAACTTTCTGAAGCCGGAAAAAAGAAAATAGATTAATGCATTAGGTGGAAAGGAAATTATTATGAAACAAACATAAATACAATTACAACATACAGAGTAACTAAACACTAGCGCGTAGATCCAGATAAGAACAAAATTGGCGCCAAATTTACAAAGTTTACAACTTACACCAATAAATTACCAGTTACACGTGCCACATATTTCACATGATACCTACACACCCATAGACAAGCCACAAGGGTGAAAAGGCGAGCGAAACCGGGGCACGGCACTAGTGCAAATCGATACATGTCGAGTGGCGAATCGACATCAAGCGTCGGGTCATGTGCGGGCACCATGATTACGGAAAATACAGGATATGAGGATCATCACATTCACACACACACACACACACACACACACACACCATC
Source organism: Notocelia uddmanniana (assembly GCA_905163555.1). Classification (NCBI taxonomy): domain Eukaryota; kingdom Metazoa; phylum Arthropoda; class Insecta; order Lepidoptera; family Tortricidae; genus Notocelia; species Notocelia uddmanniana. The sequence goes on from LR991053.1 coordinate 50,183,950, forward strand.
ATCATCGCATTGGAAAAGTTAAAATTGCAGGGCACTACAGGCCTTCTTGCGTAGACGAGACGCTACTGTTTCTTACATTGTCCGTTAGGTATCGTACATTAATCACGTGAGGCTCGAAAGGGGGGAGGGGGACCAGAACTAATCAATAAATATCACTTGAGAGGAGAGGGGCCTAGTAAGACACGTGTTATCTAAGAAAACAGCGCCTTTCTGTTTTAAACACAGGCGTAAATCCTTTGGCCGTCCGTGAACGTCCATGATGAAATAAATTGAATTGGATTTCTAACGAAACCACATTTGTTTTAAGTGTAAATGTTTTTTTATATAAAATACTCAATCGAGAGATACAAACATCAATATATGGATACAATAACTTTACTCGCAATAACAATTTCCTTAATGAGCATGCAATGGTTGCCTGAAATGTAATGATAAAAAATTAATCACACTTCAATAAAAAATGACAGAAACCAAATGAAATATAACGGATTAAAAAAGAGCACGAAACAAAAAGGAGGACTTTAATCATTTTCGAAATTGAAGTGTCACGGCAAAGATTATCAGAAGGGTGATATATTGTGATACTAATTTGATATTTTCGATAAAAACGCTATTTTCATTCGTGTTTTGTTTTTTATTTATTACATGTAAATTTTAGGTATTCTGATTTGCGAGTAGGTTTCGTGGCTGATCTAATTTTCCCTCTTAATCGTTAAATGCGGATTCATGATCAGGATATATAAAAAAAATTAATCTTCATTATTTTTAAATTTTATTTATTTATTTGGGGCATCAACAGTATTACAGAAAAAAATACAAGACTTAATAGCTAATAATAAAGCCTATTAAAGACGTCCACAGAAATACGGTGAATGGAAATTTTGTCCTCCATTTGTTTTAATAGCGTGTCACCCCAGCCTATCACCTCACTACGGTGAAGCGAGGCTCGTGTCAAGCGCCCTCCACGATTATTCTGTGCTACATCACTAATAGAGGTTACGAGGGCTGTGAGCACAGCCCTACAACTACGATACCCTAATATCGTCCGATAGTTTTAATATCGGTCGGTACATTATTAAGTACGAGTATGTTAGGGTTGTCACTTCTGTTAAATTTGAAGTCATCAATGTCATCATAGAAAAATGTCACATGTAGATTAATAGTGTTATAATTTTTTTGTTTTCTATCAGGTGCTCCATAAAATATTTCATATAACTTACCAAGGAGCACTCATGGCCCAGCGGCGCCCACATACCGCGTACGGCATGCGAGAGCCGGCAACGTCGGCCAGGGTCAACTCTTGGATGGGTTACCGCTTTGAGTGCTTACTAACTGAGAGCTCCCGTGTTTGGAAGGCGTATCAAGTCATTGACCCTATCCAAGTTAGAGGCCTTCGGGCGGCTTGAGAAGTTCTAACAGTCTAGTGGTTCTATCACTTGACAAGCCTAGTTCCTCCCCCTTAGATTGGAAGGTGACATGGAAGTCACTTTCGTTAAAACTAAGGCCTACGCCAATTCTTGCGATACGTACCGGCCCACAGGCATCCTTCAGGATGCCACTGTACTGGGAAAACGCTAGAATGTTTTTTTTTTTTTTTTATACCACGTCGGTGGCAAACAAGCGTACATCCGCCTGATGGTAAGCGGTCACCGCAGCCTATGGACGCCTGCTACTCCTAGGGAAGTCACATGCGCGTTGCCGACCCTTTCAGAATGTATGCACTCCTTTCTTAAAGAACCCCATACTGTAGTCCGTCGGGTAAACCTCGGCAGGCAGCTCATTCCACAATCGGAGCGTCCGAGGGAGGAAATTCCTCTGAAACTGTACCGTGCGCGACCATTTAGGTTCTAAGGTGTGAGGATGAATGCCCTGCCGACGGCGAGAGGTGCGATGGTGGAAAGTGGCCGTGGGCATCATGTCGAACAGTTCAGGATGACGATGATAGTTATAAACCTTACGTGGGATACCCATACTGCTATTATAAATGCGCAATTTAACTTTGGCTGTTACCTGTTTTCGCTTAGACCACTGAAAAGATTAAGGTGAAATATGGCGATATGGCTTCTATTCCGCATATGATCGTTATACGCGGGAAAGAAGTGTAGGGTTTTTCGATAATTAACACTGATTGTGCCATTTGCTGCGAGTGCTATTTTCATTTACTACTTATTTTAATTTAGACGCTTAGAGACCATGTACATCTCTAAGGACTTAGGAATGATGGACGCTCAGAGACCATATACATCTCTGAGATATTAAATTTATTGTATATACTTTTGTGTATTCGGACAGAGACCGTATATATACGTCACGTTTTTTTTACATAATGTATTGTAAGTTAATTTTAATTGAATATTGTGAGTTTGTTAATCACTATATTTTTGAAATCATTATTATTATTGTCTACTTTTTTTAGTTCTGCAATTAACATAAAACATTAAAATTATCATTGTCAATTTATTTAATTGTATAATTCATGTGTTGACTTGTAAAAGTGCCCTTGTGGCCTATTTGCAGAATAATTTTTTTGATTTTGATTAATAGTACTAGTTTATAACATTTTGAATGTAAGGTAGTTTTTATTTCTAAAAAGTCGTTTGTCTATCCAACTATCAGGGTATAAAAGGGAGGAACACTCTGCGGACGGACGGCAGTTGATCGGAGGTCGTGTTAGCGGAGGGTAGCTAATAAGTTTTATTATTGTGAACAAGTGAATGTTATTGTGAAGAAATGAATATTGGGGCGAAGAAGTCAATACAATAAAATCATATTATCTTGAAGAGTGGTTTTAATCTTGTTACAGAAGTTTATATGTTCCTTTCATTAAAACGACTCTTGTCACGGCAATTTTTCGGCATAAGTAGTATACAGTTTAAGAATTGTTTTTGAGTGGTTTCAGTTTATTTAGAATTAAGTACTTAATAATGTAGCAGCATTATCGAGACGCATGGCGTTGTGTTTTTTGCTTGGCTTTTCGCTCACTCATTTCTTGTATTATGCTTGTATACATACTATGTGATGTGAGGATCTGTTATTAGCTCACTGTCACTACTGCTTTAAGTTATTGTGTATTATTTAAGTTGATGACCTTTCTAAGGAAATAAATAAAAAAATATGGAGGTAAGATATAAACGAAAGTACCTACACGCGGACAAAGTCGCGGGTATAATCCAGTTAGCAGGTGTGTTATAAATTACAATAAAGTATTACATTACGACGGCAAAAAAACAGTTATAGTTAGTACATCTGGGAGAAGCTAGTCAAGAAATTTAAAGCGAAGGAAACAAATTACGAAAGTACTACCTATTTAGATGACCATTCGACACACAATATCCACATTTATTCATGTAATAGAGAAATGTAGCGAATCTGATTCTATATCCGTAGCTTGACTAATAGATGTTATAGATTAATTTATTTAAACATGTTTTTTAAGTTTTTAGTCTCATATGTATTTACATATTTTATTATAAATAAGTGAATATATGCTCAATGACCTCAGTAAAGCCTCCGAGCGAGTTGGTCTAAGGATGAACGTGGACAAGACGAAGATCATGTCAAATGTCCATGTCGCACCAACTCCCTTAACAATCGGACACTTTACGCTCGAAGTTGTAGACGATTACATACTCGTATACCTAGGACAGACTGTCCAGTTAGGTAGGTCCAACTTCGAGAAAGAGGTTAATCGTCGAATCCGACTCGGCTGGGCAGCGTTCGGGAGGCTACGGCACATCTTTTCGTCCAATATTCCGCAGTGTCTCAAGACAAAAGTCTTTGACCAGTGTGTGTTGCCAGTGATGACATATGGCACTGAAACGTGGTCGCTTACTATGGGCCTCTTAAGAAGGCTCAAAGTCACCCAATGCAAGGCAATGGAGAGAGCTATGTTGGGAGTTTCTCTGCGTGATCGCATCAGGAATGAGGCCATCCGCAGCAGAACCAAAGTGACCGATATAGCCCTCCGAATCGCTAAACTTAAGTGGCAGTGGGCGGGGCACATAGCACGTAGAACCGATGGCCATTGGGGCGGAAAGGTTCTCGAGTGGCGACCACGTACCGGAAGGCGTAGCGTGGGCAGGCCCCCCACACGGTGGACTGATGACCTGGTGAAGGTCGCGGGTGTCCGCTGGATGCGGGTGGCGCAGGACCGGTCATTGTGGAAGTCTTTGGGGGAGGCCTATGTCCAGCAGTGGACGTCTTTCGGCTGACATGATGATGATGATGAAGTGAGTACTTATGAGTATTTTTATAACTAATCGTTTCACGATATACATATTGTTCATACCGACACGTACACCCTGGTTTCAGACCATTATCGATCATATGTAATTTAGAGGTATTTTTATAGCAAACTCGAAAGAAAGTAAGTTTCTATAAAAAAAAAACATTTTTGGTACAGTGAACAGCAAATGTAGATGATCATTTTAGTACTTTGCCGCACTAACGTAACAATACTGCGGCAGTTGGGGTGCATCAAAGCAGTGAAAGTGACAAGGTACTAAAATGATCATCTACTTTTGCTGTTGACTGCACTCATGAGTTTTTATTATGCGGAGCGTTACTTAGAGCGTTCGTGGCCCAGCGGCGCCCGCGTACCGCGTTCGGTATGCGAGGTTAAGCAATGTGGGCGCAGGTCAGTTCTTGGATGGGTGACCGCTTTGAGTGGTTACTAACTGAGCGTTCCCGTGCTTTGGAAGGCACGCTAAGCCGTTGATCCCGGCTTTTGTCTACGACAGCAGTCGTTAAGCCAAGTTAGAGGCCTTCGGGCGGCTTGAAAACTTCTAACAGTCAAGTTGCACACTCACTTGACAAAGGGGGGTCGAAGTTGCACCACGTCCGTAGGGAGTACCCACCGTTACCCTACACGTGACCCCTGGGTGGTACTAAAAGTGCAACAAAACTGGCAACCGTACTTGTCTTCTCGAAGATCTCACGGTTCGTAAATAAATGCCATACGATTAAATAAAAATAAAAAAAGTATTATAAACAATCGTTTAAAGATAAGTGTACGAAGTTTTCATACCGAAACGTACACCCTGGTTTCAGATCATTATCGATCATATGTAATCTAGAGGTGTTCTTATGGCAAAAACGAGTGAAAGAAAATTTCTGTCAAAAAAATAAAAATAAAAACATTTTTGAGTACAAGCTTTTATTGTCGACTGTACTTTTTTCCACAGTCATGAAGTACTCGTTGAGACGATTCCAATGAGCTCAAACACGATGGGTTTGTCTTGTGTAGTTTAGGAGCTGCTATGGCCACTCTCTGTCTTCCTCATCAGATCAGCTCGGTGGTACCATATTATTGCATTGTCACCAATAATAAATAATAAGGATGCCAAATTCCAGCCATATTCAAGTCCTACACATTTTACGAAACCATTTTGGCTTAGTTGTAGTGACCCTACCTACAAAGCCGGAGGTCAAGGGTTCGAATCCTGGTCAGGGCATTACTTGTAAATTTATCAAGAATATTGTTCATGGGTCTTGGATGTTTTCTATGTATTTAAGTATATATTTTTCTTTATAAATATGTATGTACAGCTTTGGCCAGAAGTATTAAGCACTCCTGCGTTTTTCATATAAAAGTAAAACTTTAAATAAATTAATTATAGAAAATTCTAATATTTTTCAATAACACTAGCTATTCATTGAGGTTAAAAATAATTGCACTTAAAAGGCATTTGGTCCTTTTATTGCGAAACCTATTGTTTTTAGGGTTCAGGTTTCTAGGATAATAATAATAATATTGGGGGACAATCTTACACAAATCGACCTAGTCCCAAACTAAGCAAAGCTTGTACTATGGATACTAGACGACAATATACATACTTATATAGATAAATACATACTTAAATACATAGAAAACAATCAAATAAATAAAATAGCTACTTATCGGAGAAATAGCGGATATTAGCGGATAAATAACTACTTCGAAATTATATCTGCTAAAGTTTTCTAGATGTTTATATACATTATGTTTATAAAAAAACATAGTTTATTAATAAGTTACAAAGAAAAATAAGGGGTGCTTAATACTTCTGGCCAAGGCTGTATATCGTCATCTAGTACCCATAATACAAGCTTCGCTTCGTTTGGGACTGGATCGATTTGTGTAAGATTTTTCCCCAATATTATTATATTATTATTATATTATAGGTACCTACAGACATACATACTAACTGGGCAAGTTAAATAAAAGCATGCAAAAATATTGTAGTTTGCACAAAATAGCTAACTGTTTCCCTGCAGGCCTTTAAAACGTTATGAAAATAAGCGATATTACAACGATATATTTCGTTAGTGTTTAAAATTTCGTTATAATCATAATCGATATTCCATATCGTAACAAAATGAAACTCATAACCTTATATTATAATGTTATTATAACGTTATAATATCGTTTAAGATGGTGGCGGTGGCGACAATGACCTGCTCGAGTTTGACGTAAATGTCACAGCGCACGTAAGAGCGAGACAGAGATAGCCTATAACGTTATAATAGCGCTTCACAAATTATCGTTATAGATATATATATTAGTTTTATTGACAAAGTAGCGTTATAAATCATAACGATATGCGAAAATAGCGCTATTTCAAAACATGTTTTCCTGCAACATGCTACGAGATTAAAAAAAATGTTTAAAGTATTTCAAGGAAAATTAAATGTCTTATCGACTCAGGATACTCAGTCTGAAACTCGGGTCTTCGATACGATGTTACTTATGTACACACTGTGTATCGGAAACGGAATTTTTTAATGTTATTTTTAATTTCCTCCATGAGCCAAAACGGCCAGAACTTCGATTTCCAACAACTCAAGAGTTATTCTTATCGAACAAACAGCTCGTTGCTTTCATCGAGTAAACAGTCGACAAAAATACACCCCGAACAATGCCCAGGGAAGCCCTGACAGCCGAGATATCGATGAGAAGACGGTTGAAGGTTCCGTCATTGTTGACGGAATTATTGTTATGTAAACAGAATTAGGTGAGCTGTCTGAAGGAGGCTGAAAATTTAGTGAAAATAAGGTGTCTCACGCTACCGCAACAAACTTACAAACTGTTTCTTCATATCTGGATAGGCGTTTTCACTTAGGAAAGTAACTTTTACTTTATTCATGGAATTTAGAAACTTTTGGTTTGTCCTGCTCGTGATCATGTCAGCCTTCCAACACTAGGAAACTCAAGATAACCTTCTATTAGTAAAGGCGAAAATGTCGTTCTTGAGAAATTGTATCAAGTTCTAGAATAAAATTCCGAAACCCATTACTGAACTTCAGTAGCGAATAAAAATTCCAAAAAAAGTTTTCGTTTTTCAATTAAAATCATTTGGAAATAATTGCTGGAGAGCTCAATAGTGTACCGTTAAATTTTTTGCTCCTATTACAGGCCACATCCTGTATATATTCGCCATGTTTCCAGATAAGGCTGGATTCGACAAATCAGGAATGTGGAATTAATCTCACAGGTTAAATGTCAATATTATACGATTAATCTTGGATTGACAGTATATTCCTAATGAAGATGGCTCAATTTTACCACATTGTATTATACCAAGCCTGTTCCTCCTGCCTCTTTGGTTGAAATTTCGGGTGAATCAATTAACGATTCGCCCGAAAGCGGCTGTCATCGCCGGATAATGAAAGCATAGTCCAACTTGGTAGTGTAAATGAAACTAGCCTAACTAAAATATCATAATAGTTCCTCAATAATTTAAGTAAATGTATAAATATAAAAGTTACAACAGATCTAAAAAAGGCTGAATCAGAAGTATCCGCAACCGACGAGCATTTATGAGGAGATATATGAAGCGAAACAAGTACGTAAGGTTTTTAAAAACCTACGGTGTTTTGGCATTATCTGGTCTCTGCCCATCCCAATAGGTTACGAGCGTGAGTATATGTATGACAACAGATCTCGACGGAAAAAGTTTACTGATAGTCGATAGTTCAATCAAAATATAAATGTTTGTTCTTGTTGAAGCAATCGAGACTTTCCTCCCCAGTGGGGTGAACAGAAAATCCAGTAATCAAAATTAAGATGGCGCAGTACGTTTGGTTCTCCATACAAACGTATTTATGCTCTCATTTTAAAACGCCATGCTAGAATAACATGAAACTTTGTATACACAATGGGATCCAGCTTGTCTAGGGCGGAAATTAGTTTCTGTTGCTTGAAATTATAATGGCGAAAAAATACAGCGATTATTAAGGTTTTCATACAAGCCGTAAAAGACTAAAAAAACGCTGTATTTTGTTTCTTTTTCAATTTCTAGCAACTGAAACTAATTTCCGACCTAGGTATGCCGGATCCCATTGTGTATACAAAGTTTCACGTTATTCTAGCCTGGCGTTTTAAAATGAGAGCCTAAATACGTTTGTATGGAGAACCGATCCACACCGATCGTACTGCGCCCTCTTAACTCAACGCCATATCAGTAAAAAAGTAAAAGTAGTTTATTCTTCAAATTAGGCATATTACATGCACCTATGAACGTCAATAAACTACCACCGGTTCGGAAAAATAAACCTCAGCCACGAGAAGAACCGGCGTAAGAAACTCGGCGAGGTGACAGTTTAGTCCACACCTATAATGTTAAGAAAATATAGTAAATAATGCTTTTTCGCCGGATAAACTCGGAATACGACTACATCCGAAGTTAAGATAAGATAAGAACTCATTTATTCAATTAGGTTTCATTGTGAACCACTTTTGCATCGTCATCAGCTACAACAATCTCAAATAGGTACATTAAGGTCTGTAAAATCTAAACCTATCAAAATGTCATTTAAGTATACTAATACTAACATAAATGTAAATGTACAAGCATGTTTACATGTGATTATATTTTTAAATTAAAGCTTCGTATAAATAAAATGGTAAATAATTCAGTTACGACGGTGTATCGTCAAAAGAACAGTGAATATCACACACATCGTATCATTAATTGCTTCAGTAAATAAGAAGTGTCAATCAACTATCGTATTATTTAACGTATGTGATGTAAAATGGCAAAATACTACTAATTTTCATTTTTAGGGTTCCGTACCCAAAGGGTAAAAACGAGACCCTATTACTAAGACTTCGCTGTCCGTCCCTCCGTCCTTTTGTCACCAGACTGTATCTCAAGAACCGTAATAGCTAGACAGTTGAAATTTTCACTGATTGTGTATTTCTGTTGCCGCTATAACAACAAATACTAAAAATAATAATAATAATAATAATAATTAAGGGGGGCTCCCATACAAAAAACGTGATATTTTAGCCCTTTTTCATGGCTATCGCCGAGCTAGATCTCAAGTAATAGCTAGACAGTTGAAATTTGCACAGATTATGTTGTGACTACAACAACAAATTATAAAATAAAAACAATAATAATAATTAAGTGGGGCTCCCATACAACAGAGTAGTTGTTGGCGTTTTTTTTTCTGGTACGGAACCCTTCGTGAGCGAGTCCGACTCGCACTTGGCCGGTTTTTTAATTAAAAATGGGATTGCTCTTGGCTAGCATCTAGCCAGGGGGCAAAGATGAGGCCGACGATGAAGCGAGCTCACCCAGAAGATGCCTATTCACTCGTGCCTTAAAATGGTCTAGGTTATATGAACTCGGATAATATCAATTCTGACATTGATTAATAAAGTTCCAAATAAACAGACATGAACTTGTCAGTCATTCAATACGATAATTGGGGTCTAGTCGTGCCCTGAGTTTGCCCGATGAAAAAGAATTATGAAGTCTTAGTCTCAGTAAACTAAAGAATAAACATAAAAGTCTAATGAGACCATGTCAAGTGGGATGTCATATGGAAGGGCTTGAGTTGCACATTCTGAAACAGTATTTCTTTTATTACGTTTTTTTTTACTCCGGATAGGTTTGCGCTTGACCACAAATCACCTGATGGTGAGCGATGTCGTGGTCTAGGATGGAGCGCGCTTACCTAGTAAAAACCGGTTCACTCTCGTCAAGACCGTAAGGTTGTAGTTCACAGGGAACAAGGATTCCGGCAAGGAGTTCCACAGCTTGGCTGTTCTCACATTAAAAGAGAAAGCGAAACGCTCCGTGCGAGTTTTTGGAATTGACACCGTAAAACGATGTCGCCTCGCGGTATCCCTGCGGTGCTACCGCGAACTTCGAAAATCGAACTTCGTATCGTACCGTCCCTTTCCGTCATATAGAGATATAACACGAGAGTGAAAGGGACGGCACGACACGAAGTTCGATTTTCAAAGTTCGCGGTAGCACAGCTGGTCGTCCGATGGTAGAAGGGAGCTGGGGGCATTGTACTGTGTAGCTCCTCAGCACACTCCCCGAAATGCAACCGATATTAAACTGAAAGACTAGCAACTTCGCGACGATGTTCTAGACTGTGCAGTCTCGCATTGCAAAGAGAGTATTTTCTTCTTACGTTTCCAAGAAAGAAGAAAACCCAGACGGTTAGCTTTAGCTGTTATTTTAGTATTCACTTTAGTTTCCGTGAACGGCGGACGAACAGTTCCCGACGCAAATTGGGAACTAAACACTGTGTTCCCTTTCTGCGCATACAGGCGTGATTTTATGTATGTATGTATGTAAAAGCCCTCCATTGAAAAACTAAAGATGGCTTCGTTAATCCGGACGCGCATATATAATTCACCACTGGGCACCATGCGGTCCCCTAGTTGCCTCGAGGATATTTACGTGTCCCGTTAAGGCCGTATTAATAAGTAAAAGGGTGTCGGCTCGGTTTGAAGTCAGTTTCATAACTTTAATGGTGTATCGATTTTTCAAAAATTATAGGAGTTTTGTAACTGGGTCAAAAACATTGAGGTGAAAAGCCCTGTTGCTGACAGTTCCCCATCAAATAGGGTAGTGTCGCTTAGAGCTCGTTCAGCACCAGACGGAAGTTTTTGTGGCAAAAATGACAGTTAACCAGGGACATCCTTCCAACATCAAATTTATCGATATGCCCGGGGTCCGCTACCTAATCTCAAGAATTGGCGTAGGCACCAGTTTTTACGGAAGCGACTGCCGACTGATCTTTCAACCCAAGGAGGAAATTAGACCTTATACGAATTAGGCTTGCTAATTGAGTGGGCAATTTGGCTGTTAGAAGTTCTGAAGCCGCCCGAAGGCACCTAAATCGGCCTAAAGGCTGCTGTCATAGACAGCAGCCGAGATCAACGGCGTAACGTGCCTTCCAAAGGACGGGAGCGCTCAGTTAGTAACCACTCAAAGCGGTCACCCATCCAAGAGTTGACCCCGGCCGACGTTGCTTAAACTCGCATACCGCACGCGGTGCGCGGGCGCCGCTGGGCAACGCACGCTCTAACAAATAAAACGAATCTAACCATAGGTTCTTAAATATATGTAGCGGATATCGTTCCGTCACTTTTCGACAGGATACGTCAGACAAATATGAACCCAGCTTCACAAATCTCTTTTTGGGTTACCCTAATGCAAAAACTACAAACAAACAAAACTCCCAGCCTGTGTTAAACTACAGGGTGGATCGAGCGCGATCCAAATCCGTGATGAACGCGCCACTTACCTGATTGCTCCCGAACGCTTGAGATATTACTGCTATCCGCTGGGCTAGTATGGATTGGGGGTCAATTTGACACTATAACGTTTCGCATACCAACTTAAAGTCAAAGTCAAAATATTCTTTATTCAAATAGGCCTAGCAACAAGCACTTTCGAATCGTCAGTTATAACATGTATTAACATATATATTAATTCATTATTTAGAGCAATTTATTGATGCTATTATTATTCTTTAAAATAAATATTGTATTTTTGTAGACATGTCAAAGTAAGAAATTATTTTGTAGTAAAATTCACAATAGGATCGTCAAAACATATATAGTAATAATAATAAAAATATATAAAAAATAGAAATCTAGACAGTTTATAGAATAAAATCAAAATATATAAAAAAAGATCATATTAATATCTAATGCCATAATGATTAATTAATTAATATTTCAGTTTGTGTTTAGCACCGAGCGCGTGAATGACATGTAAAATCAACATTATCATCCTCCTACCGTTATCCACAACGTATTTTAAAGGAGTATTTAATCGCTCGCCATCACTCGATACGCTCGTTTGTTACAGCAACTCTCGAATTTTAAGATCCCTTTATTATGTACCTTGTTATATCGCTTACCATCAGGTGATTTGTGGTCAAGCGCAAACCTATCTAGAGTAAAAAAAAATGTTACTTGCATAAAATACTATTACATGGTTTGTTTGTATATTATTGTTTCCGGTAAGTTGTAGTGAGAGAACAAAGAGTAGGTATGATATACCTTAATGGCAGTACCATGGACCGAGTCAACCATTTTAAATATTTAGGTCATGTAGTTGCGGTCGATCTCAAGGAGGACCTAGATATAGAACGGGAACGGAGGGCCTTGTCGGTGCGGGCGAATATGATAGCTCGGAGGTTTGCAGGTTGCTCCAGGGAGGTCAAAATTACCCTGTTTAGAGCTTTCTGTACATCCCTATATACCTGCAGCCTCTGGGTGCAGTATTCGCAACGGGCCTATAGGGCCCTCCGTGTTCAATATAATAACGCGTTCCGGGTGATAGTGGGACTGCCTCGTTTCTGTAGCGCATCAGGGATGTTTGCGGAGGCGCGCGTTGCCTGTTTTTATGCGACCATGCACGGACGCGCTGCATCCCTGGTGCGCCGGGTGCGGGACAGTCCCAATACCATTCTGAGAACGATAGCGGATAAGCCTGACTGTCCTATAGTGTCCTATCATGTTACACTGTGCGGGGCTGCATACTTCCACCAGTGTGATTAAGTGGTAGGACTGTGTATGCACTGGTTGTTCAATTATTATTTTTTTCAATTAATGTATTGTATGTGTCTCCGTTACACGAAATAAATGATTTAATTTAATTGATATGATAATTTATTTATAGTATGTCTTGTATGTGACGCAGGACCGGTCATTTTGGCTCATTTCGGCTGATATGATGATGATGATGATTAATATCGCCAGACATACATTAACTATGTCGACTACGAGGAACAAGCAATAATTTTACAGCAAGACTTCATATTTTGAAGGGTTGGTATCACGAATGTAACACCTCTGATGTTTACTATGGCTTTTTGGCATAAAGCGGATCGCACTTCGCATCTCGAATGTTCACTTAAGACGGCGCAGTACGATCGGTGTGGATCGGTTCTCCATACAAACGTATTTAGGCTCTCATTTTAAAACGCCATGCTAGAATAACATGAAACTTTGTATACACAATGGGATCCGGCATACCTAGGTCGGAAATTAGTTTCTGTTGCTAGAAATTGAAAAAGACAAAAAAAAACAGCGGTTTTTTGAGTTTTTTACGGCTTGTATGAAAACCTTAATAATCGCTGTATTTTTTCGCCATTATAATTTCAAGCAACAGAAACTATGTTCCGCCCTAGACAAGCTGGATCCCATTGTGTATACAAAGTTTCATGTTATTCTAGCATGGCGTTTTAAAATGAGAGCATAAATACATTTGTATGGAGAACCAAACGTACTGCGCCCTCTTAAGGCGCAGGGTAGAGCAAGCCATTCTCCATACAAAGGTTGTGCAAGTTTTTTGCGTCAGTTTTGTCACTTCAGCATTTAATTTTATTTTTTATTGGTACATATTGGATATACGCAGAACTTGATGTTGAAATTTTGCATTATTTAAAAAAATAAAAATAAAAGTAATTAAAATTAGAAAAGAAAAACATCAAGACATAGCTAACAAAAAAATAAGCATATCGACCAAAAATAGTAACTTGTGTGTAAACACAAACGAAGAAAAACTTGCACAAAGTTTGTATGGAAAGAGCTTGCCCGCCCCTTCGCCTTAAGACTGCGCAGTACGTTCGGTTCTCCATACAAACGTATTTATGCTCTCATTTTAAAACGCCAGGCTAGAATAACATGAAACTTTGTATACACAATGGGATCTAGATCGGATCATAGTTTCTGTTGCTTGAATTTATAATGAAGAAAAAATACAGCGATTATTAAGGTTTTCATACAAGCCGTAAAAAACTCAAAAAGCCGCTGTATTTTTTTTCTTTTACAAATTCTAGCAACAGAAACTATGATCCGACCTAGATATGCCGGATTCCATTGTGTATACAAATTTTCATGTTATTCTAGCATGGCGTTTTAAAATGAGAGCATAAATACGTTTGTATGGAGAACCGATCCACACCGATCGTACTGCGCCCTCTTAAACGCGCCTTCTCTAAACTAGCCCCAACTGTTTCCTTCATTTAATGCCACAATTCAAATGCTCGCAAATAGACTCGCTCTAATAAGTATAATTCCCAGCGGCATTGTTAGCGAGCAAACCTGCTGGCGTGAGTTACTAGCGTTCAAGTTTTAATAAGAACAGTCTAGTCAAAGTTTGGAGCATCCTTCCGTCCGGGGCCGGTCTTCGGTGCTTTTATACGACTTTGTTCTTGTACTAGAGCATCACTTATAGAGCTAGTGAACGATCAAGTTGAATTTTTAGAAGGTTAACATATATATATACCTATATTTATATCAGGATAGTGAAAAAGACGAGGTCCATTCGCATGAAAATCTTTTCGGCGTTCGCAACCGCTGCCGCTGTCCGTACCTGCCTCTTTAATATACCAGTGACATTTAACAGGAATAAAAACATTGAGCACATGGTATTTTTATTATTTAAAGTCAGGGTTCATAAAATCCGAGAGGCGTTGTAACAAAACGAGCTCGGCGAGTTTTGTTACTATAGACACGACAATAAAAGTAAAAGTAAAGTAAAAGTAGTTTATTCTTCAAATTAGGCATATTACATGCACCTATGAACGTCAATAAACTACCACCGGTTCGGAAAAATAAACCTCTGCCACGAGAAGAACCGGCGTAAGAAACTCGGCGAGGTGTCATTTTTTCAAAACAATATACAATAATTTAACATATAATAATTTAATTTTACTAAATTCCTGCACTGACTGCAATATGATTTGAATTGTACTAAAAATTGCAAAAAGATTTGATTTGTATTAAAATCGATATGGGAGTAGAATACGGACATTGACGCGTGCCTCTTTTCAAAATAAAAATATTACTAATAATATGTGGAAATCCATTATGATTCTCCCACCAGTCAAATAATGAATTGTCTATGGTATAGACTTGCATTGGTATATAAAGTTCGTTGTTTTATTACTGCTGCCAGTCATTTAATTGATAGATTACAATGCTACAGCAGAAAAAAATTATATTCAGTCAGGTACCGAGAACAGATATAGGACTAATAAAATTAGTTCTTCTTGAGCATTTGATTTCGCGGTTAGTGTAGGCAAAGTTTTGATTGCAGTTAAATTTTCTAAAGCGTCACCTAAGTTAGTTTATAAGATAGATAGATAGAACCTCATTCAGTACCCACAATATACATGGCATTTTTATGACAATTAAGATGACGAGCATGCAACTTAGGGTCTGCCAAAATCATAATAGTAATTGCGACAAATTACAATAGTACATGTGAGCCATGTGTGGCACTCGTGGCACACATGGCTCACATGTACTATTGTAATTTGCTTGCTCAGCATTATGATGATGCGGCAGGAGATCACATCGCTGATATTCTGCCAGGACCCTACAAAAACTAATAATTATTAAAGAACGACCAGTGCAACGCTATGTGTGTGTTTTGTGTATGCGTGTGTAGTGTCTGTGTCTATGCGTGAGTGCGGACATCGATCCTAACGTTTAGGAATGCGAAGGTAACTCCATCGGTTAATACGGCTCTGTTGACAACCCGTACGTTCCTTTGCCACATTCATTATCCTCCTAGCGTTTCGTCGAAGCCCGTGGTCTATTTTGGCAACTAATACCAAGATTTGGCGTAGATACCAGTTTTACGAAAGTGACTGCCATCTGACCTTCCAACCCAGAAGGGAACTAGACCTTGTTAGAAATCGAGGTTTCCACGCGATTTTTACCTTCACTATCATGGTAACACAAATGGAGATGTCTTAGGGAGGGTGAAAGAAAAATGCTACAAACAACAGAAAATAGAAGACGGAAAATGTTTGGTCACCTTGTACATAGAGAAAATAAGTAAGAATAGAGAGCTAACTCCATATGACTATACATCATTTTTTACTTATTATTTCGTAGTCGACATCTAGCGTCAAATAGCGGAGTTATCAGTACTGCTACTCGACAATACACGCCGTGATGAACGAACAATCGAATGCTCAACCATTTTTAGCTAATATTATAACCGGATTAACCGGAACTCTGTTTTGAACTCATTCTGCTTTAAATTTTAGTAGTAAATTGTTGAGAAAAACACTTTTCGTCAGTAGGGACATACGTGACATCTATTATCTTTATAGAAGTACTGATAATTCCGCTATTTGACGCTAGATGTCGACTACGAAATAAGAAGTAGAACATGATGTATGGAGTTAGCTCTCTATCCTTAATTATTTTCTCTATGACTTGTACGATACGATTCCTTTATAAGCGCCATTATGGAGGGGAAATTAGAAGGCATGAGAGGAAGAACAAGACCGAGAAAAAGCTAAATGAAGCAAATAAACGAGACAATAGAAGTCGTGTCGTACAAGGAAACCAAGAAAATGGCTCTTGATATGATAAGGTGGAGGGAACTGTATGCTTCATCGGCCACACCGACAAGAGCTTTACTCTTAAATTCATGATGATCATGGTGTGAATAAACATATCATTCCGTAGTCCAGAGACTTCTCTCCACTCTGCCTGACCTTTCAGAAAAAGTTTTGAATACGTTAAATACAATATGGGGTAAATAGAAAATCAGGCCGGGCCCTCGTTAGGGCACTTCCGGTTCCGGTCGGCCAATCTGTCGCTTCACCCTCCCTCCATTTTGTATAAAATAAAACATATATGTAATAAGTATACAAATAAGTGCGTAATGGATATATCATTGTTAACTTTAAAAGTTGCCTGATTTTTTTAATACTATTTTTTTATAACGCTCGTGGCCCAGCGGCGCCCGTGTACCGCGTAAACGTCCGCGCAGGCCAGCTGTTGGAAGGGTGACCGCTTTGGATGTGCTTAATTGAGCGCTCCCGTGCTTTAGAAGGAACGTTAAGCCGTTGGTATTAGCTGTTGGGCGGCTTGAGACTTTATAACAGTCAAGTTGCCCACTCACTTTATAAGCCAATTCCAATAAGGACTAGTTTCTCTCTTGGGTTGGAAAGTCAGATAATATGGCAGTCACTTGCGTAAATCTAGTGCCTACACCAGTTATTGTGATTTTGACGCTTTATGTCAGGAAAGCAGAATGTCAGATTAGCAGGATGCCAGATTCGCAAAAAGTCAGATTCTCAGAACGTCAGATTCGCAGAATGCCAGGTTCTCAAAATGTCAGTTTCTCATAATGTCAGATGCTCATAATACCAGATTCGCAGGCTGCCAGATTCGCAGGCTGCCAGATTCGCAGGCTGCCAGATTACTTGGTTATATTGTATTTTATTTGGCAGAATAGGTACAAACTTGTGTTATTTTTTATAATTCTCAGTAAAAGCGAGTATTTTTTTTAATTTTAGTTTTTTTAAACGAAACGTAATAAATATGTGAAGTGATGTTAGTTTTCGTGTAATAACTAAGAGTTGTTGACTTCGTTTAAGATTCGTCTTTAACTGAAATAATTAAACTTTATAAGGAAAGATTACCCAATTAGTTTTATTGAATAATCGAAAATGTGTCTCTGGGTTTCAAAATATTGCCACTGGACTTAAATAAAAGACCTTATAACAATTATAACCACACGTCTGACTCCAGCGGGCATTTCTGTGGCATGTCAGAATGATAGTTAAGGTTCGCAAATCAATCAATTCACTTTCGAGTATTTGTACTTAGTATTTGGTACCTAGTATTTATAATGTGAAATTCCAAATATCATAGCAAGCAAGCAATTTTTAAAAGCGTTAATTATTTTGTAAATTTTACCTTGCCCTCAAACTGCCCCCTATAGTCCGACGTATGGTTATAACCACATGGCGTTAAGCAAATCTGGCAGCCTGCGAATCTGGTATTATGAGAATCTGACATTATGAGAAACTGACATTTTGAGAATCTGGCATTCTGCGAATCTGACGTTCTGAGAATCTGACTTTTTGCGAATCTGGCATCCTGCTAATCTGACATTCTGCTTTCCTGACATAAAGCGTCAAAATCGTTATTGTGATTAGTTAGCGGACCCCGGGCGTCGTTTAGCATGCAACTGTACTGGGATAACGCTAGGATGATGACGATGGTGATTTAATAGTACATTACGATACAAGTGCTTAAAACACGACCGAAGGGGGTGTTTTAAATCGACACGAGTTGCGAATTACCTATTCGCACGTGTAACGTACAACGTTTTACAGTACATATGGCTCTTTAAAGTTTCGACATATGCATGTAATCTGCTGATACCGCACGCGTGCAGTAAAATAGCACCATATGTACTGTAAAATAGTACATTACGATACAAGTGCAGAAAATACGAAATGTTGATATTGTAAATTCATTTGTTGAAGATGGTACAGTTCAATATTACTTACGAGCTCACTGAGACTCAATTAAATAATTACAATCTGTTACTTAGTTACCAATCTGGGTGACAAGGGTTCACTTGCAATTTTATTTCTAAAACTAGATTTCATTTCCTCAAGTTGCCTAGAACGCCGCGTAGCCAGTAAACTCAAAAACTTTATCTCGTCGGATATGAAGTCGCCATCTTGTGCCAGGTGCGCGGCCATTTTGTAATTCCAAATTCGAATATTCACTTCGTTCCGCCGACGTTGCATAATGGTGTAACGGAAAAATAGGAGTTAAATGAAAATGTTGATATGAATGAATGAATAGCTTTATTTCAAGTCTCAAACCCATCTGATGCATTAGTTGGATGATGGATGATGATGTCATAATTATCATCATCCTATCAAGGAGGACGTCCACTGCTGGACATAGAGCTCCCCAAAGAGTGGCACAGTGACCGGTCCACAAAAAGGTCACCAGTTGTAAACAAGTTTGCGTAGATAAATAAATAAGAAATGTAGAAGATAAACCAAAAGAGACTCCTCAAATGACCTTCCCCTTGGAGACCGGCAAATTTGCAACAGCAGCTCATTTGAAATTTCATAGTCAGTTAAAACTTTCAAAGCCCACCCACTGTACAGAGCTTTCCTTTATGCAACTTGTCATTAGAATACTGAATTATGTAGAGAAGCTTTTATAAAAAGCTTGTGTTTTAGCGTTCACGCTAGTGCATGAGCTTTGTGCTTTTGCCCCAACTTGAGCTTCTTAACTTATATTTAGCTAGGATTCATGTTTCAAGCGGAAATAGAAAAATTATTCAGCTATTTTTGGCCGCTCTCCGTGAGATTAAAATCATATTTATGGGAATAAAGGCAGCGTCAGAGCATTGTTAAGAATACTCATTAAGAAGCTCGAGAAATACCTATAAATAGAATAGATTATTAAACGTACCGTTGGATGTAAGTCTTACATTCAATCCTACAGGAGATACGCGTACTAAATATGTATGTTATCGCAGTTGAAATTATTACATTGATTTTCGGTGAAGGAAAACATCGTAGGGACTTAGGTTGTGGAATGAACTCCCTGCACAGGTTTTCCAAAAGGGCTACAGCATGGGCCTCTTCAAAAAAATCGTGAAAAGGTTTCTCCCGGTCCACAACGCGCAAGTGACGCCTCTGATGATGCAAGCGTCCACTTACCATAAGGTGGGCTGTCAGCTTGTTTGCCACCGACGTGGTATAAAAAAACCCAAAAACAAGATCGAGTCTTCCCTTTTGCGCTGGAAGGTCAGACGGTAGTATATTTCCTAAATCTAACTAGTGGCTACGTTTTACGGCTACGTACTGTTTGTGAGTTAGTTGCCAAAGGGGGCTCCAGACTCCTCTAGGAAGATTATCACGATTGTTATAAACGGCTATTTTACTCTCTTATACGCCAACCTATAAAAGCACTAGACATTGACACGGAAAATTCTTTGCCGCCAAGAGGACCATTCTTAAAATTGTGATTATGAGTATAATATTCTCGTGTAATAAGTGTGTAACCATGTAAAATTATGACGAGGTGGAACTCTTGTTACAAAGTCACTGCAGCAGAGCGGTAAAGACACGTGACTTACAATCCGGAGGTCTCACGTTCTTATCCCGGCTCCTATCACTATAAGTTTTAAAATAACCTCATGCTATTCATCATCATCATACTAGCCGAAAAATGACCGTTGCTGGACAAAGGATCCCCATGGATTTCCACCATGTCCGGTCTCGCGCCATCCTCATCCAACGGCTTCCAGGGACTTTGACCAGATCATCGGTCTTCCTCGTTGGAGACCTTCCCACGTTCATGTATCAACTGTGAAATATCATTTGATATTTAAAAGTAGCTGTTTAGTGAAGGAGAACCACCTGAACAAATGGATCTAATATCAACAAGTTCTGGTTTTTCTCTCTGAGTTGGAATGTCAGATGGCAGTCAGGTAAAACGTTTGCAAAGATTAATTCGGTAAAATGTTAGGATGATGACGCCTGTTGCTACGATCGTGACATACAACATTCGCTTCATGAACTCTCATAATATTCTTCATACATGCGCGCCGATTTAGGGTACTCTTGAACTCGCCTTTCTGCAGAATGTCTCCGATTTGGTCGGAGTACGTTCGCGAGGTTTTCCCCTTCCAACTCTTCCTTCATACACTCATTTTGTCAATCTTCTTTCATCCATCCTCTCTACATGTCCGAACCATCTTAACATACATTTCTCAATTTTCGTCACTATAATGTTCATTCACTCCATAGGAGGACGATGCAGAGAAATTAAGTGTTGCTATTCCAGCCAATTTAATAATACTAATAAGGCACCTTGAACGTCCGAAATTTGCAATTTATATGCACATAAAACGCTTCATAACATTTGAATCGACAGGCTCTGGCCCAAACACGATTTAGAGCGGTTTTTAAAATGCACAGTTTATCTAAAACGGCACTTACGGTGTTCGCGCAACATGCAAAAGGCTAGTGGAAATATTTTGCTCAATTTTAAGTGATTTAAAATTCAGAAGCGGTGCGGGCGAAACAGGCCTGTATTTGCTTCCAGTCCGCTTTTATAGCTCCGCTACTACAGAAATACTGAGAACGAACAAGAATTTTTAACTGTTTTCAGTATACATTTTACAGCGAAAGTACCACTTGGTTGGCTCTACGTTCCTTAGCACTTGAGCTCCCTGCGGAGGTTTCCCCGTGAGACTTTTTGCCCGGAGTTGTCAAGCGCCGTACGCTTGTTTGCCACCGATGTGGTGTAAAAAGGATAGTAACATTCTATTTTTTGGACAGTTGATTGTCATCGGATCTTGGTTTTAATATTTTTTAAAATTGAATAACATACTCGTAATTAATTGAAGTAAGAAGAGAGTGATATCATTCTTTGGCCGCCAGAATCCGTCCAGCTTTGAAAAGCTGATAATGGTTGGCTGCGATGAAGGTAAGAGGAGCAGAGGTAGAGCACCCACACGATGGTCGGATGCAATCCGCGATGCCACGGGCGTCAAAATAGAGGAGTCTGGAGAACGGTGGTGAAGAACTGTTCCTCTGCTGGTCACGACCCTCAGCCGTGAGGAATCGACGAAGAAGAGAGAATTAATTGAAATGTTGATAATAATCTGTTGGGGTGTAAACAAAGATGCTGTTGAAAAGTATACTGGATTTACACTTTCGCAACTAAACCTACCTGTTCCTGTACCTTTTGAATACATTAAACCATCTACTACGTTGCCAGCTTCATCAATCTATGCTTCGAAAGTAAACGGCAGTTTTATTTTTGAACTCATAGATCGACAAATCTTGCAATGTAATAACTAGTTTGATGTATTCAAAAGATAATTAAATACAAAATACAGTACAGAGGAGTCCCTTTTTAGGGTTCCGTACCCAAAGGGTAAAAACGGGACCCTATTACTAAGACTTCGCCGTCCGTCCGTCCGTCCGTCTGTTACCAGGCTGTATCTCAAGAACCGTAATAGCTAGACAGTTGAAATTTTCACAGATTGTGTATTTCTGTTGCCGCTATAACAACAAATACTAAAAACAAAATAATTATTATAATTAAGGGGGGCTCCCATACAAAAAACGTGATTGTTTAGCCCTTTTTCATGGCTACCACTCGCCGAGCTAGTTCTCAAGAACCGTGATAGCTAGACAGTTGAAATTTTCACAGATGATGTATTTCTGTTGCCGCTATAACAACAAATATTAAAAACCGGCCAAATGCAAATCGGACTCTTACCGTTTTTATTTTTTGTACGGAACCCTCGGTGGGCGAGTCCTACTCGCACTTAGCCGGTTTTTTAAATATCTATCGTTAAATTTAAATAATCACAATTTTTGACGAGCGGTCTCTATCTCGTACCCTCAGACTAACCTTAAATAAATGGAGAAAAAAAATCGACATTGCTGCAACATTAAACAAAAGCATCCCTTAGTAGGGGTAGTCGAATTGAAACCAAACGCACTCAAGCCACGTGCGCTCGCTAACTCCTCGTTTACATTACACACCGACAGATGGCGCCAAGACACCCACCAGCCCAACCTGAGCCCTTGTCCCTTACCATCGCTAGTAGAACAAAGACCAGCTTATAGAGGTCGTTATGAATACTGCACCAAAATATGTGTAGACCTGAATTATATGAGATAGCGTTCAATAAAAGGTCTAGTTGCATTGGCTGGCGCCTAAAGCCCAATGTATATTAAGCTGCATTTGTTAAGTAACTGTATGGGCTGACAGGTCTACGTATAGTGGGTAGTATGAATATGATGCCAATTTGCGGAGGTACGCGGCTTATATGGATGCTGTGTTGAGGCGCAGGGGCGGTAGTTGGTAGGGTATTATGGGAAGAGTAATTAAAAGTTTTGCACATTAAGGCGCGATATGGGGATGGTTTGAAAGGGCAGATGCGATAATTTGTATTTTTTTTTCATTCTCGTGGTTTCAATGTTAGTGCTTTTAGGGTTGTGCAATGAGAATCGTTTTTTTTTTTCTATTTCGACATATGATGATTTTTCGATGATACAGAGGATGTAATAAATATTGGGTGAAATATGTTATAAAGTACATTATGTAATGTAACGTTTTCGAGCATGGTTTCGGTCAACTAGGAACTATTTTCGACTGTCTGTCAGAGGCTTTGCTCTGTTGTTTTTGTTGCCAGAAAGCTGCAATTTGGCATGGATATATAAATAAATAAATCTGACAAAGTGGTGAAATAATTTTTAAAATCAATTTATTTAAGGTATTTTACCCTACACTTTTTAAGTAGGGATTTTTTTTTGCTTTAACCCTATGGTTTGGGGTGTGGTTCACTATTCACCTATGGTTCAATATTTTCGGAAATATTCACTCCAAAAGAAAAAAGATTCTGTCTCTCCCCCATGGGTCCAAAAGATATGAAAAAAATCATAAAAGTAAAGCAAAGAATTAAAGAAAAAAGCAAATAAAAAAATAATCTCTCTTTCTTTGTAATAAAGAATTTCAACAAAAACTATAGCGGACATTATCAGTTAAGTCGTTTTTGAGTTATCGTAAAAAGTCTTCCCTTCTTAGTAAAAGACAGTATGAAACGCTGCGAAAGTATTCCCTTAATTCCCTTTTGCTTGTTATTGATTTTTTTTAAAGTAAATTTATTGGGCAACTACGGAACCCTACACTGAGCATGGCCCGACATACTCTTGGCCGATTTTATTTTAATCAACTTCACTGGGCAACTACGGAACCCTACACTACACTGAGCATGGCCCGACATGCTCTTGGCCGATTTTTATACATACTAGAAATGATAGTAAAATCTAACTACCATAAGATGGACTTGTTACATAATTATAATCAAGTAGTATATAGGACATCCGCAGCAGAACCAAAGTGACCGATATAGCCCTCCAAATCGCTAAACTTAAGTGGCAGTGGGCGGGGCACATTGCACGTAGAACCGATGGCCGTTGGGGTGGAAAGGTTCTCGAGTGGCGACCACGTACCGGAAGGCGTAGCGTGGTCGGACCCCCCACACGGTGGACTGATGACCTGGTGAAGGTCGCGGGTGTCCGCTGGATGCGGGTGGCGCAGGACCGGTCATTGTGGAAGTCTTTGGGGGAGGCGTATGTCCAGCAGTGGACGTCTTTCGGCTGACATGATGATGATGATGATATAGGACACAATTTCACCTCTCACCTTATACTAATGTATATTGTTTTGAAAAAATGACACCTCGCCGAGTTTCTTACGCCGGTTCTTCTCGTGGCAGAGGTATATTTTTCCGAACCGGTGGTAGTTTACTGACGTTCATAGGTGCATGTAATATGCCTAATTTGAAGAATTAACTACTTTTACTTTTACCAATGTAGAAGTATACGTTGTGAGCTTAGCTTGCATGCATAATAAATTCGAAAAGCGGGTAGACCAGACATTTCAGTACCACTTTTAAGATGAAAATACGGTAATGCACCGGTTGCCAACCTACCGCCCACAAAACACTTCTAAATTGTTCCCACAGTCGATACGACGTACGAGAAGAAAGAGGACAACCAATTTTAACAGATCTCTCATCTGTTGAGTATGGTTATTTCAAAATGGTGCAGGTATCACCGAAAGATTCTGTTTAGCTCAATAGTTATCTGTGTAGAATGCTTTAAGGCATAAAAATCATTTTCACTTTTTATATATTTAAATTAGTATGGAGCGCTCGTGGCCCAGTGGCACCCGCGTACTGCGTGCGGTATGCGAGGTTAAGCAATGTCGGGCGAGGTCAGTCCTTGGATGGGTGACCGCTTTGAGTGGTTACTAACTGAGCGCTCCCGTGCTTTGGAAGGCACGTTAAGCCGTTGATCCCGGTTGCTGTCTTTGATAGCAGTCGTTAAGCCAAGTTAGAGGCCTCCGGGCGGCTTGAGAACCTCTAATAGTCAAGTTGCCCACTCACTTGACAAGCCTAATCCCAATATGGCCTAGTTTCCCCCTTGGGTTAGAAGGTCAGATGGCAGTCGCTTCCGTAAAAATTAGTGCCTACGCCAATTCTTGGGATTAGGTAGCAGACCCCAGGCATCCTTCAGGATGCAACTGTACTGGGAATAACGCTCGGATGATGATGATATTTTTAAATTAGTAGTTTCTTCTTTCTCTTTACATCAACATCATGATTTCCAATAACAAACTACCGTTTAACTAAGATCATCCTGTACATAATGTGGAAAGCGAATTGGGTCAGACATAAATAAGAATCGAGTCCGCATCTGGCCTGTGCGTTATCTAAGATCATTATCATTATATAGGATGTTTGTTATGGGCGGCAAATTGTTTCTCCGGCCAACCGTGAAACGTAGACAGAACACACCTTACACTAGCCGAAGTAAGCGGTCGTTTTTAACAAACTCTCGAGATTAACATTAAAGCTCTGAAAATAACTAAATTGGCTTCACTTTTAACAGTATTTCAAAAAACACTTTGATTTGGGAAAGTGAAAAAACATATGTTAATAGCCATTATAATATAAGAAAAAAGTTTGCTGCCTCTAAAACACGATTTGAAAAATTGGGCTCGACAGGAATTAACCGGCCAAGTGCGAGTCGAACTCCGAGTATGACAGACGGATACGCGAGTGACAGCAATTACGCTACGTCTGAAACTCCTGTTTAAACAGTTTAATGTCTTTATTTTTTAACTAGGTGATCATAATTAATAACACAATTACATCACGATCATACTAAGAAATTTGCTGATTTATATTATACGTATTCATCAGTATTATATCATCAGTATTCTGATTTACACTACATAAAACGTACGCGGGTGATGAGCACGTCATACCAGCTAAGCAGTTCCACATAACACGACTGATGACTGATAAGAACTTCACAAATAGCCAGTTTGGAATATAATAATGGATTCCCTGAATCATCTTTTCACACATTGTGGTAAACAATGTTATTTCGATTTTTTGCTATAAGAAACCTAGTCAAGTATCCTTTAGGTGGCAGTCTAAGGAGCGGAGCGGAAAACAATCAACGGGTTGGGTAGGGTTTCAAATCTCCGCTCCAGTGAAATTGTAGCCTTTAACTCGTAACAAAACTGTTGGATAAAGTGATCAGGCTGGGATTCCCGTCCGATGGACTCTGATCCACCGAGACCACCGGGGAATGGGCAGCAGCATTCCTAGAGTGCGGTGGAGATACTGCGATCGCCAACCCGCATGCCAAGCGTGGCGATTATGGCATTTACCCCCCATGAAATTGGGGGAGGCCTATGTCCAGCAGTGGACGTCCTAGGGCTGATATGGTGGGACTCTGATCGGCGTCCTCTGATCCTCACTCGTTGTTCACCACACTCAGTCTGTCTGCATGGTCAATCTAATCTATTAGGTAGTAGTCCGTTATTGTGTGGTAACTGGGCTGTGCTCCCCGTTCAACGGCCTGATCGGGGTCCTGACAGGGATTCCGACAGGGATCCGAGCGCACTCTGTCTGTCTGCATGGTGATTCCAATCTATTACAGACTTTTAACACGGATTGGATATATCGGCAGTGTAAACAATAATCTCTCGCCGTGAGACCGTGAGGCACACTACCTACGTAGCTTTTGTTAGTGGAAAGTATGGGAAAGAAGGAGGTATAAGTTTCAAACATATAAGTGAGAGAGCGCAATACTCGACAACAAACTGTATATACAGTTCGGCGAAATAAATGTTTATGCCCACTGTAAGTTCATTTTTTGGGTAAAAACAATTAAATTAAAATTAAGTTGTCTGTTTTCGATTTTTTAACATAACCTGTCTCTTTTAAGTTTAAAGATGGTCTTAGTGGCTGCCCTACTGATGAAGGGTACTAGTCTTTTAGTCTTTTTTGTATAGTGACTGGGCTGCGCTCTCCGCGCGATGGTCTGATCAGGGTCCTGACAGGGCTCAGACTCGATGTTCGTGCATTCAGTCTCTCTGTTTTTGTAACAAGTAAATTTTTAACAAAATACACCGACTCCAAACTTTGCCAGACCCCATCCTCCTGCTATATAATTTGAGGAGTTCCTTCGATTTTGCCTTACTTACCCCATCTTCCTGCTATATAATTTGAGGAGTTCCTTCGATTTTGCCTTACTTACCCCATCCTCCTGCTATATAATTTGAGGAGTTCCTTCGATTTTGCCTTACTTACCCCATCCTCCTACTATATAATTTGAGGAGTACCTTCGATTTTAGCCTTACTCCATCCTCTTGCTATATAATTTGAGAAGTTCCCACGATTTTTCCAAGATCCCGTCACCAGACTTGGGACCAACTAGAAAATACACCCTTTCAAACAAAAAAAGAATTTTTGAAATCGGTCCACTAGTCTCCGAGTAATCGGCGAACATACAAAAAAAAATATAAGTATTAAAAAATCCGACGAATTGAGGAGAACCTCCTCCTTTTTTTTTAAGTCGATTAAATATGACACTTCGCTGAGTTTCTTACACCGGTTCTTCTTATGGCAGAGGTTTATTTTTTCCGAAACGGTAATAGCTTATAGACATTCATAGGTGCATGCCTAAATTGAAGAATAAAGAACTTTTTCACTTCTCATGCTCTAAAAATTCTTCTTTACGCTCTGCATAGGCGACATAAAATCGCATTTTATGCTCTAGAGCATAAAGTAAAATCCGAGCGCGGTCGCCGAGCACACAAGTATAAATTTGATGAAATAACTTTAATTATATTAATTATTTGTTTAATTTTCTCGCAATCGAAGTGAAAAGCAGAGTGTATAACTCGTGTATAAAACCCATTTTATGCTCTACTTTATATCGCTCGGGATCGATAAATTGTCTTGGATAAAATGGCTCGTTTTATGCACTTGTTGTACAATCTACTATTACTTTTTTAATTTGCTTCCGCGTGGTCAGTCTAATCTATAACAAGGAGTATATTGAATATTAGGATCTATAACGGATTTATAATAATTTATTTTAAAGCTCAAAGTCCACCAAAGAGCAATGGAGAGGGCTATGTTGGGAGTTTCTCTGCGAGATCGTATCAGGAATGAGGCCATCCGCAGCAGAACCAAAGTGACCGATATAGCCTTTCGAATCGCTAAACTTAAGTGGCAGTGGGCGGGGCACATAGCACGTAGAACCGATAGCCGTTGGGGCGGAAATTTTCTCGAGTGGCGACCACATACCGGAAGGCGTAGCGTGGGCAGGCCCCCCACACGGTGTACTGATGACCTGGTAAGGGTCGCTGGTGTCCGCTGGATGCGGGTGGCGCAGGACCGGTCATTGTGGAAGTCTTTAGGGGAGGCCTATGTCCAGCAGTGGACGTCATTCGGCTGACATGATGATGATAATGATTTTAAGGCTCCGTGGTTCTCCAGGAATGAGGAAATTCCGGAACACCTCGAAGTACCAACCGTGCAGGAAGAATAGAAAAATACAGGGTAAAATAGAATGCACCTGAGCATAAACCCTTGCCAACACGGCTACAGCCTGATCTCAATAAAAAGAGACTTGTTGTTTTTTTTTTTTTAATAATAATTAAGTATGTGAGGGCTTTTTTGGTGTTATCTGGTCTCTGTCTACCCCAATGCGATACGGGCGTGAGTATATGTATGTATGTTTTTTTATGATTTACTGACCAGCGGTTGGCCGTAGTTTTACCTAATGGAAAGCGACGACAAGGCCTAAGATGTTGCTCACTGGTTTAGCTTATTCACTCTTGCCCTAAAGAGACTTAGATTGTCATCATCATCCTCCTAGCGTTATTCCCAGTACAGTTGCATCCTGAAGGATGCCTGGGGTCCGCTACCTAATCCCAAGAGTTGGCGTAAGCACTAATTTTTACGGAAGCGACTGCCATCTGACCTTCCAAAACGAGGGGGAAACTAGACCTTATTGGCTTGTCAAGTGAGTGGGCAACTTGACTGTTAGAGAAGTTCTCAAGCCGCTCGGAGGCCTCTAACTTGGCTTAACGACTGCTATCATAGACAGCAACCGGGATCTACGGCTTAACGTGCCTTCCAAAGCACGGGAGCGCTCAGTTAGTAGCCACTCAAAGCGGTCACCCATCCAAGGACTGACCTCGCCCGATATTGCTTAACCTCGCATACCGCACGCGGTACGCGGGCGCCGCTGGGCCACGAACGCTGAAGAGAGACTTAGATTGTATATGACTAAAAAAGAATAATGTTTTATGAAAGGAGAGGTCGCATGCAGTCTCTTCGGCAAGTCACTAAGTCGCTTGCAGCCAACAAATCAGATTTAAGTCGCCGATTATCCAAGAAAAAAAATGAAAGACCCGTGATCTATACGGGTCGTCATAGATTATAAATCTTACGAGGTATAGATCCGTAAAAGATTTTTTAAATCACCTGTGAGTCGTTGCAAAACTAAATTTGTAAGAATATGATATTATGATTTCAACTTGAACGCTCTTTTTCTGTAAAATGATGAGTCACTACCGGGAATTACGGACCCGCGCTTGTAAGTGGTTATTTCATGTTTCCGCAAATATGTAAGCAAAATTTCACCTTAATACATCGGAATAGAGTTGGTAAACGCACATATATTTTTGAATAGGTGTGTAACTAGTTACAACTTTGGTGGTAAATCGTGGCCCCCTGGCGGCAGGTGGCGGCATGCAAATCATCATGCAGTTTAAAGTTGCATGTTTGCAGTTGGGTTTGCGGCGGAAATTACGAGTACTATGATCTAAGTTTTATCTAAACTGTGGAGCGTTTGAGTGTGGAAGACCGCAGCATAATAACAGCACCAGACTGCGCCAGAAGGAGGGTTATGTTTTTCGAGAGTATGTATGTATATTTGTTTGGCACGCTCTGCAGCCTGAACGGCTCTCGGGATTTTAGCTCGAGAGGTGTCGTTAGATTCGTATTTACTGTGAGAGTGACACTGAATATTATATATAAAAAAAAACAAAATGGCGGATTTTTGTCGCCAAATTCCAAATTACACAGACAGGCAGTCGGGTTTTTTAGTGTTTAGGGTTCCGTACTCAAAGGGTAAAAACGGGACCCTATTACTAAGACTTCGCTGTCCGTCCGTCCGTCCGTCTGTCACCAGGCTGTATCTCAAGAACCGTAATAGCTAGACCGTAAAAAAATTCACAGATTGTGTATTTCTGTTTCCGCTATAACAACATATACTAAATACAAAATAATTATAATAATTAAGGGGGGGCTCCCCTACAAAAAACGTGATATCTTAGCCCTTTTTCATGGCTACCACTCGCCGAGCTAGATCTCAAGAACCGTAATAGCTAGACAGTCGAAATTTGCACAGAATATGTATTTTTATTGTGGCTACAACAACAAATACTAAAATCAAAATAATAATAATAATTAAGGGGGGCTCCCATACAACAGAGTAGTTGCCGCTAAAACAACAAATAAAAAAAAACTCAATAAAACAGGTGTTTAATGGCACCAGCTTTTAGCCTTTTTTCTGGTACGGAACCCTTCGTGCGCGAGTCCGACTCGCACTTGTCCGGTTTTTTAATTAATTTGTCTTGTTAGGTATGCGGTGTTGTGTTCCTGGTGGTGATTAAGGTCGCCAGAGCTCCCGAGGATGCGCCGTGTTGAGAGTGAGGGGCCTGCATATGTGTCTAGCTGTCGACACAACCAATCCTCAAGTCAATGGAAGGTTGGTAACGTGCTTTTGATTCTTCTGGAGTAACAAGTGCCCGTAGGCGAAGGTGTCTGCATTAAGCTGGTTTGCCAACGACGTTGTATAAAATATGCTATCAAGCTGCATCGCGCGAGACTATGTGTTACCTCTCATACGTACTGTGTAAATAAGAAAGATAAAGGTATACAGGGTGTGGCCTGTAATAGGAGCAATAAATTTAAAGGACGCTTCCTTAGAGCATCTACAGTAACCTCTTGTGTCCAAAAAAAATATCTTTTTTCATTTGGGAGAAATTTTGATCTTAAGTTATGACCTCCAAGTAATGGATCTTGGCACCCAGAGATTATAGCGCGGCAGTCAATGCTGATTTTGGGGTTGCTTCAAGTTATGACTCATAATCGTTGTCGCATTTTTGGTTTAAAAGTATATTTTTGGGATTTTTAATTATTATTTTTTTGTGTTTTTTTAAATAAATAGTTATTAATATAGCTCCAGTAGAGTAAAGAATTACATATTAGCTACTTTTACGAAACAAAAATCCAAAAAAAACTTTTTTTTTCATTTAAAGCCATTTGGAAATAATTGCTGGAGAGCTCAATAGTTGTACCGTTTAATTTTTTGCTCCTATTACGGGTCACAGCCTGTATCACTTAACTTCTGACGTCGCGTAGATTTTATATTATGTACAAATACTCACACTTGTTAAACATTCGACTTGAACTGTTTTCCGTTTAAGCATACGTTTATTACCTGAAACAAAAAAAAAACATTAATTATCATAATGTAATCGTTTGGAAATTGTATTCAATCATGTCAACTGCCCAAGTTAATAAGTGGGCCTTCGCAAGACGTACAAAGAGGAGAAATTTAATATTCGTTGACTGGTCAAGTCGTACCTATATTCGTCCTCAAGAACTGAGCTAGTATTCACGTCTACCGACAAGTCGCCTCAGTGTTAGTCAGACCTCCGATTATGATGTCATTACGAAACCCGGCATCAATATAAAAGGGTGGTGAGGCGTGCCTTGAAGGGTTGTGAATCGCGTTGCATTTTGTTTTACAATGTAATATCTAATAAGAAGCTTTGACCCGCAACTTCTTACGCTAAAATTGGTTCGCGATTGACCCTAAATATAACCTGATTAGAAGTTAAGACAAGGTCTTCGATGGGACTCGCTCACCCAGAAAATGCATGTCATTCCGTCTCTTGAAGCGATAGCGTCTAAAAGATGACATTTATCGTTATATTTTAGCCGAGCATTATTATACAAAACCTCAATGAATACACAGTAACTTTCCTAATGAAAATCTCCGTTTATTTCCGTTTGGTAGATGTTGAATTTATCGCGTAGAGACGAGACACGGCGGGAGACTGTCTTTTGCAATATGCAGTGATCCTTCGCATGCTATCAGCCGCGTTAGTTCCGCGAATACAGAAGCTCACACTAATGGCTGACCAATACAATTAAATTCAAAATGTCCTTGTCTAGGAAATATCGAAATATTGAGGTAAGTTAAGGTGGTGGAATTTTAATTGCCTGTGGGCGGCAAATGTGTCGCCGCCACTGGCTTGCACGCATAACTCAACCTACCCACGCTACGCCTTCCGATACATGGTTGCCACGCGAAAACCTTTCCGCCCCAACGGCCATCGGATCTACGTGCTATGGCCCCGCCCACTGCCACTTAAGTTTAGCGATTCGAAGGGCTATATCCGTCACTTTGGTTCTGCTGCAGATGGCCATTCCTAATGCGATCACGCAGAGAAACTCCCAACTAGCCCTCTCCATTGCTCTTTGGGTGACTATGAGCCTTCTTATGAGGTCCATAGCAAGCGACCACGTTTCAGTACCGTATGTTATTACTGGCAGCACACACTGACCACACACTGGCATACTTACATACCTAGATGCTTGCATCCAAGCACCTAAGTGTTCTCATTGAGTTAGAAAACTTAGCTCACTCTTTCAAAAAATATCTACAGTAGACAAAAAGAAACCCCGCAATAAGTAGTAATGTAAGCTTCATTTTAAGTAGATATTTGTTACTGTTTCGGTTGTCAACCAACAACATGTTGAAATTTCAAATTTCACCAAAGTTTCATAACAATATTCTTATATACAAATATATAACGCGCTTATAACAATGTAAGTTAATTATTTATATGTATCTCATACAATATAATTCTTTAAGAGATTAAATGACCTTAAACCTTATTTGGTAACAGCGTATTACATGATACCTATTTATCGCCTCACAGTTTCATATTCTCAGAGCTATTGCAGTAGTGGCTACACACTCATCCATCCACATCACCCATCCAATATAACCATTTTTCCATAATGTATCGTTTTTATCTCAAATTCATACGAAGGCAGTGGAATCTCCCGCTACGGGGTGATTGATTAAAACAAATCCAAGATGGAGGAGGGCAGATGCGTATTGACAGGGAATTATTATCGCTTTGTGTTCCATCCCGGGGGAAAATTAATGTAACAGCCTTTGGATTTATTGCAATTTTCCCGGGACATTATAAAAAGTCGAAATAAGTTTGAGAAAAACGTTATAATGAAAAATTATTTCTTTAAAAAATATATATAAAAAAAATAGTTCATGTGGGTTAATCTTCAAATACTTAGGTAAAGTTCTTCTGTGCATATCTCTATCAAAAGAAACTACTTTTCCAATAATTAATGACTATAATTCAAAATCGATACAATTTGAGTCTTAAAACAGATTTTCCTTTACCCATTGATTCATTGGATTGTGAAAGAAAATTCATTTTTTACAATATTAAGGGTTCGCGATATTAGCTGACTGAAGGTTTTCGGAAAGCTAATCGTTCCTTTAATTCCGCACCCCTTTCCTACCCGTTAGGGTTCAACCCTTTTAATCTTTTCACAATGACGGCAAGAAAATGGGCAAACAAAGCACATTTTTCACTTACATTTTAAATAAAAGTCTGGGGATAAAACTGATGTAATTTAGAAGACGGATTTACGGACCGCAAACACATTAAAGACTAGGAATGCTGTCGCAGGAGAAATACATATAAAAATAAGTTCTTCTCAACAATATTGTGT